>JADLZL010001976.1:0-600000 GCA_015844335.1 Chrysopogon serrulatus
TATCAGAGGAAGAAGCGCAGCAGTGGCTAGAAGCAGCGCGGGAACGTCGCCGGCAAGTAGCGCACATGCACGTGCGCGATCACCACGGTTCGGTGGAACCAGTTATCCCGAATTCTAGGATCTCGAGTAGCTAATCATTTGGATATTTGTTACATTCTGCACGTGTGTTTAGAAGGTTGTTAGGCTTTCCTATATGTACTCAAACATTTGGCTAATGAAAGGTCAGCTGGAGATTGATTTCAATCTCTCCCGCTCGTGGATACGTGTTCTCCTCCTCTTCCCTGCCCTCGGCGCCGGGCGACAGCACGGCGTCGCAACCTCGCCCGCCGGGGATACAGACCTCGGCCATCCACTTCCTTCCACTACAACCTACGCCACAACCCAAGCTCCAACAATCTGGTATCAGATATGTCCGGATCCTCGGCCCTTCCCACCACCGCAGCCATGACCTCCGGTGCGCCTACGGCATCCGTAGCGCCGGGCACCACCTCGCCGCCCACCACCACCATGCCACCGCCACCCGCCACTTCCGCTCCCACAGCGTCGTCCGGCTTGGACGCCCTCACCAACGCCATCTACGGACTGCAGCGCCAGATGGGCGATCTGGCCGCCCGTGTGGCCGGCGTGGAGAGCCGCGCATCTCCGTCAGTCAACCAGCCGTCGCCGCAGCTCGGCATGCCGGGCTATGGTGGTCTTCCGCCGGTTCAGCCCACAGCATCCACCATCGTGCACACGGTCGCGCAGCATACGACAGCCCCGCAGTCGACGGCGCCGACCCCCATCACCCAGCTGCAGTTTCCCCACTCGCCATCGCCGATTCCATCGCTGGGTTCTGTCCCCGCCCACCACCTGCACTACAACGACCGCCCGGATGGGGACGCCATCAGGGTGCCGCGCTTCCACAAGCTCTCATTCCCGACCTTCGACGGCAAGAGCGATCCGCTGGGATGGCTGAATCGCTGCGACCACTTCTTCCGCGCCCAGCTGACCCGCGATGCCGACAAGGTTTGGCTGGCGTCTTTCCACATGACTGATTCGGCGCAGCACTGGTACTTCATGCTGGAACGTGACGGCGGCGCGCCGACCTGGGATGAGTTCAAGGCGCTGTGCATCCAGCGCTTTGGGCCGCCGCTCTTCACCAACCACCTCTCCGATCTGGCCCGCCTGCCGTTCCCTGGTACGGTGGCGGACTACCAGGAGTCCTTCCTCGACCGCATGGCCCACGCGGGTCGCCTTACGCCGGATCAGCAGGTCAACCTCTTCACCGGCGGCCTCCCCGACAACGTCCGGATGGAGGTCGAGCTCCACGCGCCTCGCGACCTGCAGCGCGCCATGGCCCTCGCACGGGCTTTTTCGAACGCCGGAATGCTGCCCCTGTCGTAGCGCCGGCTCCGGCGGCCGGCCGGCCGACCCGTCATGTCCCTCCTCTGCCGGCCCCACCGGTTCTCCCAGCGCTTCCGGCGCCACCGGGCGCAACATCAGCCGAACGCGGTGGCCGCACTCCCAGCTCCTCCGCGCCCCTTCCGTCGCTCGACGCCGGCCGAGATGACTGAGCGCCGCCGCCAGGGCCTCTGCTACAACTGTGACGAGCAATATGTCAAGGGTCATCGCTGCCAGCGTCTGTTCCACCTACTTGTCACCGATGAACCCGACGAGGCGAACCCTGTTGAGGACAATGACCACGACGAACCCCAGGACGAGCCGCCGATCATCTCGCTCCAGGCCATCACCGGCATTCAGGTGGCCGACACCATGCGGATCTACGTCACCATCAACAACCAGGAGCTGGTGGCCCTGCTGGACTCCGGCAGCACCCACAACTTCATTCGTGACGACGTCGCGCGCGCCCGCGTCGGCCTGTCCTTCGCGCCGAGCCCAGGCGCCAATGTCGTCGTGGCCAACGGCGACTCTGTGGCCTGCCGAGGCATCACACGGGGCTTGGCCATCGGCATTGGCCAGGAGTCCTTCCGCATCGACTGCTACGCCCTGCCCATCGACTCCTACGACATGATCCTTGGCGTCACCTTCCTGCGGACCCTCGGTCCCATCCTCTGGGACTTCGACGACCTCTGCATGGCCTTCTGGCGTGAGGGCCGGAGGGTCTTCTGGCGCGGCGTCGGCTCCGATCGTCTGGACGTTCCTTCGACGAGTCGTCTTCATGCTGTCCGCGCCTCTGAGCCGGCCCTGTTGGAGCAGCTGCTGTCCTCCTATGCGGACGTGTTCGCTGAGCCACAAGGATTACCACCGGCACGGGCCTGCGACCATCGCATCCATCTTCAACCTCCAGGCCGGCCGGTGGCTGTAAGGCCGTACAGGTACCCTCAATTGCAAAAAGATGAGCTCAAATCACAGTGCGCCGCCATGCTGGCTCAAGGCATCATCCGGCCCAGTACCTCCGCGTTCTCGGCACCAGTGCTGCTCGTCAAGAAGGCTGACAACTCCTGGAGATTTTGTGTTGATTATCGCGCCCTCAACGAGCAGACCGTGAAGGACAAGTTTCCCATTCCGGTTGTGGAGGAACTCTTTGACGAACTCCACGGCGCACGTTTCTTCACCAAGTTGGACCTCCGTTCGGGATATCACCAAGTCCGTGTGCACCCAGATGATGTTGAGAAGACGGCTTTTCGCACACACCATGGCCATTTTGAATTTTTGGTCATGCCATTCGGCCTCACGAACGCACCAGCTACGTTTCAGAGCTTGATGAACACAGTGCTGCACCAGTTCCTTCGCCGCTGTGTCCTGGTGTTCTTCGACGACATCTTGATCTACAGCAGCTCGTGGTCCGAGCATCTTCGTCATGTCAAGGCTGTGCTCGATACGCTGCGTGCCAATCACCTCTCTGTCAAGCGTTCCAAGTGCACCTTCGCGGCCTCCAGCGTCTCCTACTTGGGCCATGTGATATCGGCAGCTGGCGTGGAGATGGACGGAGACAAGGTCGCGGCGGTCGAGTCGTGGCCGACGCCGCGATCCACACGTGGCCTGCGCGGCTTCCTCGGGTTGGCGGGCTACTACCGCCGATTTATCAAAGACTTTGGCGCCATTGCAACCCCGCTGAACAAGCTCCTCAAGAAGGACAACTTCCACTGGTCCGACGAAGCCACCGCCGCCTTCAACGCCCTCAAGCTCGCGCTGTCTACTAAGCCGGTGTTACAACTCCCCTGACTTCTCCAAGCCTTTCATGGTGGATTGTGACGCATCTGGGTCGGGCTTTGGTGCTGTACTTCACCAGGGCGCTGGGCCATTGGCGTTCTTCAGCAAGCCGTTTGCGCCAAGACACCTCAAGGTTGCTGCATATGAACGTGAGCTCATTGGTCTTGTGCAAGCCGTGCGCCATTGGAGGCCTTATCTATGGGGCCGCCGCTTCATTGTCCGCACCGACCATTATAGCCTCAAATACATGCTTGATCAGCGCTTGTCCACCGTGCCGCAGCACCAGTGGATCAGCAAATTATTTGGCTTTGATTTTGCAGTGGAATTCCGGCCGGGGCGCCTGAACACAGCTGCAGACGCCCTCTCCAGGCGGGACGCGGAGGAAGGCCACGCGCTGGCTCTTACCGGCCACGTGATGGCACTGAGCGGGCCTTCCTTCGCTCTGTTCGACGCCCTTCGACGCGAGTTCGACACCGACGACGCGCTGCGCGCGCTCCGGGACAGCGCGGCTTCGGGCGCCCGCGGCACGCCGTGGCGTGTCCATGCCGGCCTCGTCCTCCACGGGCACCGTGTCTACGTACCAGCCTCGTCCGCTAGCCTGCCGGACGTCCTGGAGCTCGCGCACACCACTGGCCACGAAGGCATCCAAAAGACGCTGCAACGCCTGCGCGCCGACTTCTACGTCGACCACGACCGCGCCCTTGTCCGTGATCTCGTCCGTGCATGCGTCATCTGCCAGCGCAACAAGACTGAAGCCCTTCAGCCGGCGGGTCTCCTTCAACCCTTGGACGTTCCGTCCCAGGTTTGGGCAGACATTGCCCTTGACTTCGTGGAGGGGCTGCCCAAGGTGCACGGGAAGAGTGTCATCCTCACGGTCGTCGACAGATTTTCAAAGTACGCACACTTCATCCCACTGGGCCACCCATACACCGCAGCGTCCGTCGCCCGCGCCTTCTTCACCGACATTGTACGGCTCCACGGGTTCCCGACTTCCATTGTGAGTGATCGGGACCCCGTCTTCACCGGCAACGTATGGCGGGACTTATTCCGGATGGCCGGCGTGCGTCTCCGCATGAGCACGGCGTTTCACCCCCAGACGGACGGTCAGTCCGAGGCCGCCAACAAGATCATCGCCATGTACTTGCGCTGCATCACCGGCGATCGTCCCAGGGAGTGGCTCAAGTGGCTGCCGTGGGCGGAGTTCTGCTACAACTCCTCCTTCCATTCCGCCCTGCGGACGTCACCCTTCCAGGTAGTCTATGGCCGGCCGCCGCCGGCCTTGCTCCCTTACACTGCAGGTTCGGCCAAGACAGACACGGTGGACACCATGCTGCAGGACCGAGACACCTTCCTGGCCGAGGTGCGCACCCGACTTCTTCAGGCGCAAGAGCATGCCAAGCGGTACTATGACGGTCACCACCGGGAGCTCGAGTTCATGGTGGGTGACTGGGTTTGGCTCCGCGTGCTGCACCGGCCGATGCAGTCCCTCCTGCCAGGCAAGCGCGGCAAGCTAGGCCCCCGCTATGCAGGGCCGTATCAGGTCGCCGAGCGCGTCGGGCCCGTGGCCTACCGCCTCGTGCTGCCGGCGGGCGCGCGCATTCATGATGTGTTCCACGTCGGCATCCTCAAAGCCTTCAAGGGCGCGCCGCCGTCCGCGCCACCTCCACTACCGCCCCTGCACAACGGTCGTCTCCTCCAGGCTCCAGAGCGCGCGCTCCGTGCCGCACATCGCCGTGGTGCCTGGCACGTTCTCATCCAGTGGCGCGACATGCCACCGGCCGAGGCTACTTGGGAGCCCGTGGAGGCGTTCCGCGCGGAGTACCCTACCTTCCAGCTCGAGGACGAGCTGTTCGTCGAGGGAGGGAGAGATGTTATGGTGGGACAGGTGTATCAGAGGAAGAAGCGCAGCAGTGGCTAGAAGCAGCGCGGGAACGTCGCCGGCAAGTAGCGCACATGCACGTGCGCGATCACCACGGTTCGGTGGAACCAGTTATCCCGAATTCTAGGATCTCGAGTAGCTAATCATTTGGATATTTGTTACATTCTGCACGTGTGTTTAGAAGGTTGTTAGGCTTTCCTATATGTACTCAAACATTTGGCTAATGAAAGGTCAGCTGGAGATTGATTTCAATCTCTCCCGCTCGTGGATACGTGTTCTCCTCCTCTTCCCTGCCCTCGGCGCCGGGCGACAGCACGGCGTCGCAACCTCGCCGCCGGGGATACAGACCTCGGCCATCCACTTCCTTCCACTACAACCTACGCCACAACCCAAGCTCCAACACCCAGGTTTGCCCTGTTGGATGAGCATGCAGTGCGATTCATTTTATTTGGAAAACAAAACCAGTGCTCTACCTCGCTTCCATGGTCTAACACAACTGATGCTGGAACAATTACCCAACTTGAAGCATATGCGAGGACTTGTGGAGCTTCCTTCACTGAAGACCTTTAATCTGCATGGAATGCCTAGTTTGGAAGAGCTGTGGACTACGACAAGTGGATTGGAGATTGGGGAGGATGAAGTGGGAGTGCATTGTTTCCCTGTCCTTTCAACTCTGTTCATAGGGAACTGCCCGAAATTGAATGTGAAACCCTACTTCCCACGATCTTTGGAGCAATTGCGATTGAGAAAAGCAATGAGCAGCTGGTTTCCCTAGGTGGCTGTACCTCATCCTCCCGGCAGTTTCCTCCTCGTTCCGATGCATCCTCGCCTTCCTGTGGCACACTTGCAGAGATTCACATGAAGAAACTGAAGCTAGAAGAAATGACTGCATCATCAAGTGGTTGGGAGCTACTGCAGCAGCTGACTAAACTGGAGACCTTGGAAATTCGCCTCTGCAATGACCTGAGAGAGTTACCTAAGAGCATGCGCCGCCTCAGATCCCTCCAGCGGTTGCATATCGATGGATGTTCCACCCTTGATGTACTGCCTGAGTGGCTGGGTGAACTGTGCTCTCTGCGAGAGCTAAGTGTCATCAAGACCCCAATGATTGCTAGTCTCCCTCAATCGACAAAGCACCTTACCACCCTAGTGGAGTTGAAAGTGGTTGGCTGGGTAAATTTGAACCACCTGCCTGAAGCAATTCAGCACCTCACCTGCCTTCAAGTGCTTAGCTTGGAAGGATGTGATGCACTAGCCATGCTGCCAGACTGGATTGGACAACTCTCTGCACTTCGATTGCTTCGTATCGACCGTTGCTCTACCCTTCAATCCCTGCCCCATTCCTTAACATACCTGACTAGTCTTCAGAGCTTGTCCATTACTGGCTGCCCTGCTTTGGCCAGGCGTTACAAGAAAGAAGTGGGAGACGACAGGCAACTTGTCTCCCATATTCCTCATGTGATGTGCTACTAGATTAGGGGAGCTGAGGACCGGTTCCTCTTCTCCCAGAGCACTGCAGGAACATTTCCAGCGCCCTGGCCAAACTCAAAGCATTGTCGTGTTATATGCAAGATTTTTCCTAGGAATACTCTTCAAACCATGATTTGGTGGCTCATGATGACATCCTGGTTTACCAGAAGTCTTAATTGAATACACTAGCCTATGAGAATTGCTTTAATCTTCACTGTTATAGTTTGTTCCTTATCAATTTTTCTGTAGATTCAATATTCTAGCTGTTACTTGGGACTCCAATTTATTTTTTTTTTTCTCTATCTTACATGGCTACATTACTATGATTTCTATTTGTGTAAGAACTATCATCCGTTGTGATAATGATTGTGGAACTTGTCTTTCAAGAAAATTTGGTCCAATGATTTGTTTTCAACGGATTATGTTATCATCAGTTTCCTTTCCATATGAGAATAGCAAACTAATGGCCCTAACACATCATTTCTTCGGCATTTATTATCCTGTCACATCGACATTTTGATAACCTCAGCGGATCCATGATTTTACCCAAAAAAATTTCAAACTGTACAGTTCGGTAAAACCACTGTATAATTCGGTAATAATTGTAAAATTTGTAACATAATTTGGTATATATGCACTAAATAACACGATAAGTCTTAAATTTGAAGATCAAGTTGAAAAACAGCCACAAAATATAATATAAATAGTTCACATGACATACTAACAGTTCAAAATAATTGATATAAAAGAGAGTATGTAATTTGAACTCTTGACCCATTTCTATAAATAAACATTTTCATCACCAAATTGTTGCTCCAACTTTGATTAAGAACAAGACTTATTTGAACATGGTTCAATTGATGGTCTAATTAATTAAACTGTAAACTAAAATATTGTGTAATTTGTTGTCTACTTGAATCTAAATAAATACACCTCTAAATGCACCAGCACAATCCATGATGATTGTTGCCACGTGGATAATAGAGGGATATATCTTGTCATAATCAACATCGCACAGACAAATACTTGACACATCAACAACTAACTCCTTGTTGTTTCATTAAAAAAAAATTAATACTCATTCCATCTCTTATATTTTCATGGAGAGTCAAAGCATCTCAAATTTGACTAAATTTATATAAAAAAATAATAAAATTTATGGTACCAAACAAGTATCATTACATTCTTCATTAATTTTATTTTCATAGTTTACTTATTTGATGTCACAAATCTTTATAATTCTTTTTATAACTTTAGTCAAACTTGAGATACTTTGACTCTCCAAGAGAGTTAGAATGACTTGCGATTTGGCAAAGAAAAAGTATTATAGGTTTAAATAGACCCTCAAATATTGCGAAAATGAAAATTTTCTATTATATATTATGGATGCTATGGTCATCCTAAAATACATTGTAGTTTTAAAATTTTATAGAAGGATAAAACATCAATAGCTATATAGCATTCTTGTTCTCATTTTCCATGAATGAATATTAGGTAGCTTATTGTTTCAGCATTCCTATTCTCGTTTTCTATGAATATTTGACAGCTTATCTTCTTTTGCACGGATATATTTGCCAGTTAATACAAAATAAAAAAGAGTCAGAAAAACAAATACAAATAGAGAAGGAATGATGAGCATAAAGATCATGTTGTCGGCCTAAATTGGAATGTGAGCCTAAATTATTTCAAACATGGTCATATTCTAAGGCCCATTTTAATTTTAACTCTTGTTTAGATTCAAAAAGTTGAAAAATTTTGGCACTGTTTGTATTTGACAAATATTGTCTAATCATAGACTAACTAGGCTTAAAAGATTCGTCTCGTATAATTAAACTGTGTAATTAGTTATTTTTTACTTATATTTAATGCTCCATGCATGCGGCTAAAAATTGATGTGACTAGAAGAGAGTGAAAAAATCTGGAACCTTGGCCCAATCTAAATAAGGCTTGACAAAAGTTCTGCAGTGCAATATGCAAACGGGGCGGCCTGGCCTTCTCACTTTCTCAGGCAGTCCGTCCGGTGAGCGCAAGCGATGATGATGATACCGACAAATGCCGTAAACTAAGGCTAAGCTTCGAAAGCCTTCTTCTTCCTCTCCGGTGTCTGTTGGCTTGTCGTTCTTCTAATCCGCAAGCACCACACCGCAGCACCGCACCCGCGCCCGCCTCGTGCTCGACGGAATGCCAACCCCGAGAAGCGCACACATGCTGCTTCGGAGGGCGAGGATGCCGTCGGCATTATCACTCCAGGACGCGCTGCTGCAGCACGCACTGTCCATCCTGCCACCGGACGAGGTGGTCGTGGCTTTGACCTGGACGCTTAGCTCTCCTGACTCCTGCTGTGGCGGCCTCTATCATCCTAACAAAGGCACGGTGGAAGGCAAGTTGTTTCCTCTGTTTCTATTTCTGTTTCCTTCTTTTTCATATATTCACCTAATTATTGCAGTCATCAGTCTATTCCCGCCAGCAATAATACGAAGAGCAAAGATGCATACCTGGTCTGGCTTTTTATTTTAACACATGTGGGAGTGGGAGTGTGGGACCACGTTTCAGCTCCTTCGCATGTCAACAGTTTGATTTTTCCTTGAATGAAGTTTCCTTGCACCTTCTTTGCCCCTGTCCATTGTCTTGACTTCACCCTCCAAGTCTCCTTCATCATATATATCTTTCTTTTTATTATTATAATAATAATCTATAGAAAAGAAGTATCCCCATCGGCCATTACATTTGGTGGTGTTCAGCAAGTATACATGACTCGGAAGAACTGCACTCACCAACAGTCTCTCTGCAGTCTAGCTAAGCTGCATAGCCTGCCTTCTGCAACTTTGCATCCTGAACCCCAGAAGCTGAGTTTGGGAACATGGACTAGGAGTAGCAGAGAAGCTGATCCTAGCTGGGATTCAAGCCAAGGTACTTGCTCTGAACACATATCCAGCAGACTTTTTGCAAGTAATAGATAGAACTATGAAAGCAGATTTCATCTGTTCCTCCTTGCTTCTTTAGTAACCACACGCAGCTTTGTTCTGACTTTTCTCAGTGAAGGCCATACAAACAGGTCAAAGATTGGACTGTTAATCAGAGCAAGTGCCAGTTGCTGCTGCTCTAGCCTTTTGGAAACATATTTAGATTTTAGCATCCTTAATAAACCTTTGCAGCCATTTGGAGACTTTAAATGTCTTGTGAAGCAGTTTTTAAGGGTTAATGCCTTCTGAAAGTAGCCATCTGGCCCATCTGCTCCATCACTTGGCACAAGAATGCTATGATGTTCACTGTTTACAGGGCTAGTGAAATTCTGATTGTATTCAATTTAGTTACTTTTTCCCCAAATAGTTTAGTTAATTTTTAATGTGGCAATCCTATTCTATGGCAAACAGGATTTTCAGGATCGAGAAGTTTTCCTTTGTGGTGCACGATAGGCATAAGCCTTCACCACACTTTGTTCCTGATGTTCTCACTGGAGACAAATTTAGACTTCTCAAGCTTTTGCTTGAGGTTGCTTGTAAGTCTCCCTGGAACCGATCTAACTTAGATTTAGCTACACTTCCTTTGCACAATATATTAGAAAGTGCACTTTTCCATCATCGACTGCAAAGCTAATTGCAGCATTTTTTTTTTATGTGGCAGGCAAGTATCGTCACTATTTCATTTTCCATTTGTGCTTTGACTGGATCATCCAGGAGTTGATGGCATCTCTGTTCCTCACTCATTGATATCCTAGAGAAAATATATCAAGGCACTTGTTTCAGCAAATATAGATGACAGGAAGTGTTGCACTTGGAGCTACCAAAAGCCACATGGTTTTCCTGCTATAGCACAGTGTATCAGAAAAACAGAGCAGCTAAGCTGCACCTACCTTCTGTAGCTCTGCATCATGAACACCAAGGTCTGATTTCAGCAGCTCATTGGAGCACGGTTGCTTATATCCACATCAAACCAGATTGTCAGCAAATGTAATAGTTTATCCTGAGTGCTAGCACGGGCAAACAATTAAACATGGATCTTGTGACTGGGGCAATTAGTAACCTCGTTCCCAAGCTGGGGGAGCTGCTTAAAGAGGAATACAAGCTGCAGAAGGGTGTGAGGAAGCGAGTGGAGTGTTTACAGATAGAGCTCGAGAGCATGAGTATTGTCCTCCACAAGGTGGCCCAGCTAATGCCTGACCAGCTCGATGAGCAGGTCAAGGCATGGGCCCGTGAAGTAAGGAAGGTGTCATATGACATGGAAGACATCCTTGACACCTTCCTGGTTTGCGTGGAGCAGCATGAGCCTGCTACCATGGACAGGTTCAAACGCCTCTTGGAGAAGATGGCCAAACTGTTCAACAAAACCAAGGCACGCCATCAAATCGCCACCGCCATCAAAGATATCAAAAAGCAGCTCCAGGAGGTGGCTGACCGGCGTGGCAGGTACATGATTGGTGATATTATTGCTAAATCTACTGTAACGATTGTTGATCCTCGCCTATCGGCTCTGTATAATGACGTGACAGAGCTTGTTGGCATCAATAAGGCAAGTGATGACCTCATATCTATGCTGTCACCCCAATGTGATGATGGGGCATACATGATGGACAAGGTCAAGAAAGTCTCGATTCTTGGACCTGGTGGATTGGGCAAGACCACTCTGGCCAAAGCAGTGTATGAGAAACTTAAAATAGGTTTTGGCTGCGGGGCCTTTGTTCCTGTTGGCCGGAATCCTGACATTAAGAAAGTTTTCAAGGACATTCTCATTGATCTTGACAAGCAACACTACACAACATGTTTCAATATGATGATACTAGATGAAAGGCAGCTCATTGATGAGCTCCGAGGATTTCTCAAGAACAAAAGGTGCACATCACCCCCACCCAATGGTTTTATGTTGGCTAGTGTTTTTTTATTACTGCATAAATCTTGTTCTGTTGTAGGTCTCAATGCAGTTATCTTCATTTTGTTGCTTTGTGTGATATCCTCCACAATCGCGCATCTTTGGTATTCTTGTTTTGAGAAAAAAAAATAGGTTGATTTGTTTCTTCTTTCTAAAAAAGTCTAAAAATTTTGAGTCAATTAAACTCATGTGATGCCTTTTCTCTAGCAGATTTTAACATTAAGATTTTTTTTTAATTGAATCAGCATTTGGATAGGCTGTTCGTATAATTTCTAGGGAAAAGTCTATATCACCCCCTTAACTATAGGGGTGGGCTACTTAAGCCCCTCAACTACAAAACCGTCTATTTTATCGTCCCGAACTTTCCAAAACCGGTCAAATAACCCCTTGAAGTGGTTTTGAGCGGTGGTTTTGTTACAATAATATGGTTTTGTCTTTTCCTTTTTCATGTATTTTGGCTGAATCTTTGAAAATCATAGTAAATTACAAAAAAAAAAATCATAAAATAGAAAATCTAATTTTGTTGGACTCCACACGAGCAGATCTACACAATGAACATATAATATGGTATGCTTTAGTATAAAATTTTTTAATATAATTTTAGATCTATGTTTTTCTATAATTAATTGGAATAATTCATAGCCGCAGTTTTATGGTCGAAACATGGTGAAATTTTTATAGTGTGCTTATTATTATATGCTTGAGCTGTAGTAAAAATTTCATACTCATTGGATTATGTATAACTTAGTTATACATTTATTTACATTTAACAAGCATAAACCTAAGTATAATCATAAATAAATCAATAACTAAGTTATATATGATCCAATGAGCATAAATTTTTTTACTACAATTGAAGCATATAATAATTAGCATACCATACAAATTTTACTAAAATTCGACCGTAGAAACTACGGTTATAAATTATTCTAATTAACTATAGAAAATGTACCTTATTATAGTAAAAACTTTATACTAAAATGTACCTTATTATATGTTCACTGTGTAGATGTGCTCATGTGAAGTCCAACAAAACTGAATTTTATATTTTATGATTTTTCTATGATTTACTATGATTTTTCACAGATTCAGCCAAAATAAATGAAAAAGAAAAAAGACAAAACATGTTACTGTAGCAAAACCACAGTTCAAAACCGCTTCACAAGGGGGTTATTTGACTGGTTTTGGAAAGTTCAGGGTGTAGAATAGACGATTTTATAGTAGTCCACCTGCTATAGTTGAGGGAGTCATATAGAGTTTTTCCTAATTTCTAGTAAACAGTAGCTAATACTCACATATATACATCATATAGGCCCATCTATCCAAAGATCAAACAGTCATACCACTACCCACATATATATCAGAAGTAATATTTGGCTAATTTAGATAAGCATAAAAAGAGTGGAATGATTAATTCTAGTAACTATACTATGTAATGAAATGATCCATTATTTCAAATAAAATGATCCATTATTTCAAATATAATTATAGGTCCACATGGTGCTATGTACACTGCACTCATGTAGATATTTTTTTTATTGCTGATGTTGGAAGTGGAAAGAAAGAAAAAAATGTGGGCCATAGATCACATGATATGTAAATGAAGTTCACTAGCAACATAAAACCATCATTGCAGTACAATGGAAAAAGACCATAAACATTCTTGAGTCTAGATTAGTCTATAACACAATTAAGTTATAGTACAATTAAATTTTAAAATAATGGCAGACATGAGCAACTCTTGTTTTCCTGATGGAGTTAATGAAGTATAAATCAATCCTCTTCTGCTCAGATAATATAACTCCATCAGAAAATATACTATCTCTATATGTTTATAACTGATAATAACGATTATGAACTAACGATCCACTAATTGCTTCAGTGTTCAACATAGTTTCACTAAATCATGGATTTTTGCTTTGTCATGCATAGGTACTTCATTGTTATTGATGACATATGGGAGACACAATCTTGGGAAACAATCAAGCTGGCTCTGGTTGAGAACAATTGTGGAAGTAGAATAGTTATAACTACTCGTGGGGAAATTCAGAGTTGCCACGGAAGTTGGTGAAGTTTATAATATAAACCCGCTTTCAGATGACGAATCTAGAAAGTTGCTCTATTCAAGAATATTTGGAATTGAAGCTGATTGTCTTGGTAATTTACCAGATAATGTGTCTGATAAGGTATTAAAAAGATGTGGTGGTGTACCATTAGCTATCATCACAATGGCTAATTTATTGGTGGGTAAACCAATTGAGGAATGGCCTGCAGTGCACAACTATATTTCCTTTGGTAGCCATAAAGATAACCATCACATTGAGAGTACAATGAGAATATTGTCTTTTAGCTACTATGATTTGCCTTCTCATCTAAAGACATGCTTACTATATCTAAGTATGTTTCCAGATGATTCGGTTATCAGTAAAGACCCTTTGATATGGAAATGGATAGCAGAAGGTTTTGTTCGTAAGGAAAAAGGAATTGGGTTATTTGAGCTTGGAGAGCAATATTTCAATGAGCTCATCAATAGAAGCATGATCCAGGCTGTGGAATTAGAAGAACAAGAAGGCATCGTACAAGGTTGTCGAGTTCATGATATGGTGCTTGATCTCATTCGTTCATTGTCACATGAAGAGAATTTCCTCTCTATATTAGATGGATTAGATAGAGATGAAACATTACCACAAAGCAGCATACGCAGGCTATCCCACCAAAATAGAACTATGGAACATAACCCTCAAGCTAGAAATACGGGCATGCCACAACTGAGGTCATTTGTTGCCTCTTATTGTGCTATTGGCAAGATGATCCCACTTTTGAGCTTTCGGGTATTACGTGTGCTAGCTATTGAGTATTGCGAGTTTAAGGAAGGTTACCAACTCGAGCATCTTGGGAATTTACTTCACTTAAGGTACCTTGGACTAATAGAGACAAACATCCATGTGCTCCCGAAAGAAATAGGACATTTGAGGTTTTTGCAGACACTGCTGTTAAATGGAACGGGGATAGAAGAACTGCCGTCGAGCCTCCGGTTGCTGCCCCAATTAATGTGCCTACGTGCTGACTGGAAGACGAGGGCACCAAATTGGATAGGGATGCTTACATCCCTGGAAGACTTACGGATATACCGTGGTGCCAACGACAGGTCTGCAAGACGGTTTGTGAAGGAACTAGGCAGCCTAACTGGACTTCGGGTCCTTCGTGCTGGCATTGCTGTGTTGGATGAGAACATGGAGAGAGATTTGGTGAAGTCTCTATGCAATCTGAAGGAGATCCAGTATCTACATCTAGAAATTATATATCCAGCTATTGATGATACTGTGGATACTTCGCTCTGGAAGAGTAAGGTGAAATGGGAGGCGGAAGGCTTTGTTCCCCCTACAAAGCTCCGACGTCTGCTACTAGGATGCATTGAATTTCCTAGGCTGCCGTCATGGATTATTAATCCCTCCTGCCCTCTCAACCTGTCCCACTTGTGTGTTCATGTGGTTACCATAGAAGAGCAGGATCTCAAAGTCATTGGTAAGATGCCAGAGCTCCATGATCTCCTACTTCCAACAAGCTCCACGGTGACAGTCAGTAACATTGCCCAAGGTGGCTATTTCAAGAAGCTGAGGTCCTGTTCGATGCTTTCTTCAATGATCCAGTTCCTGCGAAACGATGACTCTAGCATTTCGTTTCATATGTGGAATGGGGAGGATGCTGTGCCGTTTGGTACTAAAAATGATGTTGAAGGTAGCATAGCACCAACCATTATACCGTGCCTTGAATTTCTTGAATTCTTTTTCTTCGTCCATACCATGAAGAATTGCAACAGTTACTGCAGCAGTATTGGTTTGGAATACCTCACTGCACTTAAGAAAGTCACTGTCAGAATTGGCTGTCAGGGTGCCTCTGTGGTGGAGGTGGAGGAAGCAGAGGCTGCACTGAGACACGCTGCAGAGATACATCCCAATCATCCCACCCTCGAGCTAATCAGACATTTTGAGGACAAGATGATCCTAGCATCCGATCAGCAAGGAGTGGAGGCCATCCGGTGCTAGCAAGAGCTGGAATGGATGTTTGCTGTTTCGGTTCATCAAAAAAAGACTCTGTTTGTGAGTACCATTCACCTCTGCTCCTGGAAACTATTCAACTGCATTTGTATGTGGATCCACTTGCTGTGACAGCAGAGTTTGGTGACCCGTATCAGGCTGCTACAAATCATGGTCATACCCTTTCGTTTTTTTTTTTCCCTTTTTGCCATTTGATTTGAAATTTTTCTGAGTTCCATCATTTCAATTTGTACAGACTACAGATGATGAATTTAGATTTAATTGGGTAAAACATATTATTCTTACGTTGAGAACTAGCTACTGACGATTATTGTTACATATTTCTCATACAAGTGTATCTTTTTTCCTATTTCTGATGATACGCTTAGCTAAACCTCTGGAAACTAGTGCAGTTTACAGTTAAGTTTCTGCTTTGACTGAATAGCTTATTCACCAATCTATGCATGGCTGTATAGTTTCTATCTTGGGTTTGGGTAGTTCTGGCTAAAGCCGTTAAACCACTTTGGCACGACAACTTGGTATGGCAAGAAGATGGAGGAGCACTTCATATATAGTGTCCTCGTCCATGTATTCAATGAATTTTGCAGGGAGAACCTTTTGATCAACGGGAACAGAGCTCACTCTAACCATTGTAAAAACTTTGGCTATTTAAGCCTGTTCCATCTTCTTTAATTTACCCGAAGGTGAGAATTGGAGTTCTTCCTCAAGAGTAGAAGCCAAGTACTTTGCATTCGTTGATTTCTGGAAAAATTGTGTTGTTTAGCTTTCTAAAAAAAATGCTGGGTCACGGAATTTATACCAGATCCTCTGTCCAACATCCATTCATTCGGAGATGTTGAGCCAGCAGAATTAGTAACTTCTCTTGCTTAATCATCTTAAGGGCATGTTTAGATACCATGGCTAGCTGATTTTTAACTTAAATTAGCTGTAGTGCATCTAAACTGGATAGCTAATAGAATTAGTCTAAATCAGCTATGGTTGGCAAGCTAGTTGTCTAACAGCTTGTTAAAGACTTCGCTGAAATTAGTCCTCTCATATTTAGATGCAATAGAGCTAATTTTTAGCAGCATTTTACTCCCTCCAGTCCAGTATATGTGGCCTGGGGAGGCTAATTGCAGAGACCACGACGCTAATTAAATCCTGTCGAGTAAATGAGAACACATAGATTGTGGTGTTTGGAACTGAGGAATTGTAACATAGGATTTTCAAAACATGTGCTTGCCACAAGTGCATGTTTGATAAATGACGAAAGTACAGAAATTCTCTAGGCTCTAGTACCGTGATGGCATTGGTCTGTTATCCCCTCACGTTTACACTTGCATGTGGGGCCTGCTTTATGTTCTTAGACTGCCCACAGCGTTGGCACTGGGCCAAAAGAATCTGTACGCGCCAGCAGGCACCGGTGCCAAGACTCAGACTCCACCGCAATGTGGGCACCGGGGCTGCTTGTGTGTGGGGGCCGCAAACACGACACCACAGAGGCCCAGCACCGGCCCGTGCTCGCATGCAAGCGGCAAGAATATAGTTGTTTATCGTTTCAGCACCGGCTCACCTACATGCCACCGGATCAAGAAAATTAAGCTCGGCACCGCTACCTGCAATGTTTTGACACGGTGCCTGTTACTCTCTCTCCTTTCTTGGCACCAGCAAAAAGACACATCGTGGATAGTCTTATTTGACCAAAGTTGAGAGCAATTCTCATCCACTCGTTTGCCTTCTTGATTTTCATGGGGTTCTCTTGCAACTCTCTCTCTCTTTCTCCTAGTTGCTACGACGACTCGATGCAGCCGCCGCCGTCGTCGCCCCTCACGGAACCATCGCCCAGCCCTACTAGCCCCGCGCCTGGCGCCCCCACCCCACACACCCACACACACTAGCGTGATGCCAGGTCAGGTCGGCCATGGACAGATAGCCATGAGGTCAAGCAAGAAGATGAGCAGTTGACCACTTTGGAAAGGTAAGAAAAGGCATAAACACATTTGCTTCTACCAGCTTCCTCCACGCGAGCGTCCACCTCAGGCATACGCGAAAACATTGAGGGCCTCTTTGGATTAGGGGTGAAACATAGGATTTTAATAGGAACACTGTTCCTAAAGGATTTATTCCTATCCTATCATTTGGATTGTAGGAAACATGAATAGTATTCCATAGGAATTAGTTCCTTTGCATGATGATTCCAAAGGATTTGAAGCATCCAGTTGGAGCTCTTGGTAAAATTTCTGTGCACGAGTATCGAGAAACCTAGCGATAATGGTGGTCCTTGTATGTAAAGAAATGTTTTAGCCATGTCTAACATATCTATTACTGCTATTGCTACTGCTACTAGAACAACTTCATTATGACTTACGAATCCTATAGGATTCCTTTGATTTTCCTATACATATCCAAACAGCCATTCCATCAAAATTCCTATAGATTTCATTCCTTTGTTTTGCACCTACAATCCTATAATATTGCTATGTTTTCCCTATTCATATGTTATTTCTTTCCTATCTTTCAAAGGAGCCCTGAAGAATTCCTTTCCGGAGGAATGGCAAAGATGATTCCTTTATTCCAAACGGTGCATGACATCAACAAAACAGAGGAATTGCAATCCTTTGAAATTCCTTTGGAATTCCTCCAATCCAAATGAGGCCTTACTAGTTTCGTTTCAATCTCAATATCAGTTTTTATTTCTGCAGTCAAGATAGATATAAAGATAAAAGGAACTTTTTTTTCAACCGATGGAAGATAAAAAAAAAAAATCTGTTCTTGAAGAAATTTATTTTCTGAAAATCGGAGCAAAACAAACTGTTATCAGAAGTTAACGGTAGGTGCTTTGCCTATTTTTTCAGTAAAGAAGGTGAATGAAACACAAGCGTTTAGAATTTGTATATTTTTCAATAAAAAAGACGAATCTCTAAAGAAATACCACAAACACTTTTTTTTTGAAACTACAACCAAAACTTTTTTTTTTGCCAAACCACCTGATGTGAGAGAGAACGTGGAGATAACAGATCATCAGTAAAAGTCGTTAACGTTGGTCCCACACGTCAGTCAGATGACATCTTTATCTTGGTGTGTTGTCTAGTCACGTTTGACGTAACAAGCCAACTAATTTGCTATGAAAAAAAATATCGTTTCGAACGGTGGATAGCCAACTAATTTACCGTGAAAAAAAAAATGTTCGACGAGCTTCACCCGAACAATCTCCGGTCGCCTCCTCCGTAGCAGCTCCTCCTCGCCAGCCACGACGCCGCCCCGCACTAGTCCTCCCTTCTCGCCTGGCAACTCGGTTGGCCCCGTCCCGTGGGCAGTCCTTCTCGCCTGGCCACGACGCTGCCCTCGCGGTCTGCCGGTCTGTGCCTGCCCTCTGCAGCTGTGACCCGCGCCTGCCCACCGGAGCCGACGGATCTCACCTCGACGGGCGCCACACAACGGAGCTCTCTTTGTCGCGTGTTTCCGGTAGCCCCCCGCCTGCGGCTCCGCCCCTGCGCCCGCGCCTCTCCGGCCACTTCCGCCCGCGGCCCCAGGCCGCAGCTCCCGCCCGCCCACACCGGCGCCCCACCGCCCACGGCACCGTGCCGAAGAGGGAGACGGTGCGAGCGCCGTCCGAGTGGAGCGAGCTGGTTCAGACTGAAGGGGAGCTCCGAATCTTGGGGAAAATTCCAGGAAGGGGAGCGGTTCCATCCATCCCTCTTTTCCTCAGTCAAACACTGGTAAGAACGGAACCGCTCCATCCCGTCTCCGCTCGCTCCTTCGACCAAACGCCGTCCGAATTTCTCCTCTTTTTGCTGTTTATTATAGTGTCTGAACACATTGACTTGCTTTTCTGGCTCAGTGACCTTTGGGCGGCTCATGGCTTAAATTCTTCCAAGATACACGCAGGCACAGAGAGAGCAGTACTGCTAGTTCACGTGCTCTGTAATTCTCTTATTATTGGTTTTAAAGACAGACATACACTGATACACACACCTATAACTTTGTACAACCCTGGCCGGCCGTCCCATCTATTCTCCACAACCCACAGCACAATCGTATATATGCCATTCTGCATCACTATTCTAGCTGCTAGCTGAAGAGAGCAAGGCATGCATGGAGCTCGCGGTGGCAGCCATGGGAAGCCTCCTCCCCAAGCTTGGCACACTCCTCACCCACGAGTACAAGCTGCAGAAGGGTGTGAGGGGGGAGATCAAGTTCCTCCAAGCCGAAATGGAGAGCATGCAAGCTGCTCTCAACAGGGTATCCAAGCTGCCGGCTCATCAGATCGATGATCTTCTCAACATATGGGTGAGGGACTTGAAGGAACTTTGCTATGACATTGAGGACAGTATCGACTCCTTCATGGTTCGAGTCGATTCTCCTGTTTGCATCAAGCCACATAGCTTGAGGAGGTTTTTTGATAGGACCATCAGCTTGTTGACAAAAGCCAAGGCTCGACGTCATATTGCTGATGACATTGAAAACATCAAGAAACGCATCCATAGTGTTTACCAAAGGAAAGAAAGGTACAACTCGTTAGACGTTGTGGTGCAGCCTGAACAATATGTTGGCATCGATCCACGCTTGCCGGCTCTTTACGAAGACACGGCAAAGCTCGTTGGCATCAATGGCCCTGCACAGAAGCTTGTCGACTTGCTAACCAGAGGGGAGGGTGTGCAAAAAGAGAAGCTAATGGTTGTCTCGGTCGTTGGAGTGGGAGGCCTTGGCAAAACAACCATTGCCAATGCCGTTTATGAAAGACTTGGGGGACAATTTGGGTGTCAAGCTTTTGTCTCGGTTTCACTCAAACCAAACATGAAAAAAGTTTTCTGCAGCATACTCCGGCAAGTCAGCGAAGATGAATATACTGAAGAAAGGGATACAGATGAACTAATAAAGAGCATCAGGAAATTTCTCATCAATAAAAGGTACAACATGTTGATTCTTTTTGTTTTAGACAAATTATTATATGACTGAAGATCAGTATGTCCCATTCATAACACAGGGACTTTCTGCTCTCATCATTACTCCATGACATCACAGTAGTTATATGTTTAAATTGAAGTTACTTTACCATTGTAAAGGATCAAGATTTGCAGTTTCAGCTTTATATGAAGCGAAAACCACTCTTCTTTTGAATTTCTTCAAATGGCTGAGGGGGTCTTAATAAGGATACTTTGGACTTGGTTCTTATGGTTGGGACTTGGGATTTGTTGGTAGGCTATTTGTTTTTGCTAATTTGTTTTCATCCTCACGATATATACAACATAGGCTACTAAATCCATTGCCCAGTAAATCAATAGCCCATAGTGATACTAATAACTACTTAGGTCATTTAGGCAGCTCACCATCTGCCATTCAAAGAATGCCAGCAGTGGGGTTTAGTGGTTCGATGGGTCTTACTGTGCATGTATGTAGATCACTAAACCTAACCAGGAAGAGCAATGCTAAATCAAAGAAGACATCGGTGTTAGACAATTACTGTTTATATAACAGTAATTGTACTTGTGAAAATAATTGATGCTAAATTGACTTGCAGTAAGATCATTTAAGATGTTGGAAGGAATAGCATCACCTATTTGGGGGTGAAGGACTGAAGGTAGACAGTGTTATGGAAAGTGAAGCTGGCCCAGGGGGCCACGCTATAACAGTACCATGTGAACAGTGCCTGGCAGTTTAGATTAGATTAGTTTGGTTTTTAGGAAAGAGATAAGTTAGATTGATTCGGTTAGGATATTTCCTTAGGAGTCAAATCAGTGTTCTCTATAAAAGGGATAACCTGGTATCCATTGTAATCAAGTAAGGAGAACCTAGGAAGTAGTCTATCGACGAAAGGGTTCTTGCTGCTACCCCAGTCAATCCACATCAGACAGTTAGTAGAATTTTGGATGGCAGTAATAATGGTCACCTGCATTGGAATTCAGCAGCACAAACAGTGGTGGAGATCACCAAGCATTACCATCAATGTAATTGAGATGTATGCCTTATAAGAAACCACAACTTTCAATGTTATAATTTTATGTCATGCAGAATAACTTTTTACTGCTTTGTACTGTAGCTCTATTATAAGTATTGCCTTTTTACAAAACGTGCATTTGATGATCCAAAACCACAGGTATTTCATTGTAATTGATGATTTATGGGATAAAGATGGATGGAAAATCATCAAATGTGCTCTAATTGACAACAGAGTTGGTTGCAGAGTTATTGTCACAACCCGTAACATTGATGTGGCTAATTTCTGTTCTGTGGATGGTGAAGTGTATGAACTAGATCCTCTTAGTGACGAAGACTCCAAAACGCTTCTTTGTAAAAGGGTATTTAATGAAGAAGATGGAATTTATTCTGAACTGGAGGAGATAACAAAAAAAATTTTGAGGAAGTGCAGTGGGGTGCCATTAGCCATCATCACTGTATCTAGTTTGTTGGCTAGTATGCAAATAAAATCAAAGTGTGAGTGGAATGGTGTATGCAATTCTATGGGTTCTGGACTTCATAAAGACCAGAGTCTTGAGAGCATGAGACAGATCCTGTATCTTAGTTATTCTGATCTGCCTTCGTACCTAAAGCCATGCTTACTGTATCTAAGCATGTTCCCTGAAGATTATGAGATTCAGCGTGATGACTTGGTATGGCTTTGGATAGCAGAAGGTTTCATCAATGAAAAACAGGGGAGTAATCTGTATGATCTTGGAGAGAGGTATTTCAACGAGCTTGTTAATAGAAGCATGATTCAACCAGTATACATGAATGGTAGTGCAAGTGCTTGTCGAGTCCATGATATGGTACTTGATCTTATTATTTCCATTTCAGCTCAAGAAAATTTTGTCACTATATTAGAAGGCGCATGCCACATGCCTCCAGAATGCAAGATTCGACGATTATCACTGCAAGGCAGCAAAGTAGATAGCAAGAAAGAACAAATGATTTTGCCAACAACAGTGAACATATCCCATGTCAGATCACTTGTTGCTTTCGGTGATGCTGTTCAGTGGATGCCAGCATTGTCAAGATTTCCACTTCTGCGTGTTTTGGCTTTGAGAACTCGATCTGTTAGCAAGAATATTCATGCTAAGGATCTAGCGAGTTTGCACCACTTGAGATATCTTGAACTAGGATTTCATCTTGACACAGAGCTTCTACAAGGAATTGGAAACCTGAAGTTTCTCAGAACACTGGATTTGTGGGGGCCGTTCAAAGGAGAACTGCCAGCAAACATTGTTCAGCTACCACAACTTGAAAATCTATTAATTGCTGAAAGGGTAAAACTTCCAGATGGGATTGGGAATCTGTTATCCCTGCAACATTTGTCCTTGCTCGACGTGGTAAAGTCACCAAACAGCCTAGCTGAGTTAGGTAGCCTTACTGAACTAAGGGAGCTGACTATAAACGGCTTAGGTGAAAATGAAGATTATGTGAAGACTTTTGTTCAGAGTCTATCTAATCTAGGCAAACTTCGCTCACTAGATTTTCATTATGGCATTGGGCTTTGTTCCTTAGATTGCGTGCCTGATCAATGGAGGGGCCCTGTACATCTCCAGCACATTTATGGATACTATTTAACCCTCTCTCGTGTGCCCTGTTGGTTTTCCTCCCTCTCTCAGCTCTGCAGCTTGTCCATCCGTGTCAAACTGCTAAGAGGGGAGGATCTCAAACTGCTTGGAGCTTTACCCGTGCTACATTTTCTTAAACTAGCAGTACAGGATAATGGTACCACTGAAGAACGATTGGTGATTGGTGTTGATCATCCGTTCCGCTCTCTAGCAAGATTTAAGTTTCAGCACTGCACAAGATGCTGGCTGGTGTTTGCTCATGGAGTGATGCCAAAGCTTCAAAGGCTTCAGTTATACTTTGAAGCAAGGAAGAGAGAAGGTGGTGGTTTTGATGCTGGATTGCAGAACCTTGTTTCCCTTAAGCACGTCACTATCGATGTCGACTGTATGGACGCACGGATCAGTGAAGTGGAGGATGTAGAGGCCAAGATCAGGGATGCAACTGACAAGCACCCGAACCATCCAACTCTAAAGCTGTCAAGAAAACTTGAATATGAAATGATAACAGATGTGGACAGAGATGATCTTGAGTAGTCCAGGTGAAGGTAAGAATATCACTCAGAAATTACTCTCCACCTAGACTTGCTAATCTCTTTCATCTGCTGACTTGTCTGCTTTGCGTTTTGCAGTAAGCCTGGGGCTCATCCTTCGACTGCTCTCCCCTGTTTCCTCTTGCTTGAGCCATCTGTTTGCATTGCATCGATGATCTGCTAGTTGTACACTTCGACCTTTGGTCATTTTATTAATCGCTGCTGTTCTCACTACTGTGGAATCCGTTTGTAGAGGCGGTCGAAACTTGTATAAGGCTCACCTTTGGTCATTCTGGAGGCCTTGTCAAGCCCATTTCGCCACAGGAAAAGGATCTTGATTAGGATTAGAGATAACATGCTTGCAAGCAGTTGGCAAAAATTCACGGTGCTCCTAAACAACAATGGTGTGCCTAGAAGGCTAGGAGCAATAATTTTTCTTATTATTGATAGTAAAATTATAGTCAAAGCAATGGAATCTAAGCCTATATCTATATATATACATCTTGTATTGTAAACCTCACTATGAGTTATCTCAACAAACAAGTTATTAACGTCTACTAACTATCCCACTAAATGCCACATCATCCCATGAGCATTGTTGAATCGAATCAGCATTTCAATAGGCTCTACGTATAATTTCTAGTAAACAGTACCTAATGTAGGCCCATCTGTCAAAGCTCAAAGAGTCATACCACTGCCCACATATATATCAGAAGTAATATTTGGCTAATTAAGATAAGCATGAAAGAATGGAATGGTTAATTCAAATAACTATACTATGTAATGAAATGGTCCATTATTTCAAATATAATTATAAGTCCACATGGTGCTATGTACATTGCACTCATATAGATTTTTTTTATTGCTGATGTCTAGAAGTGGAGAGAAAGAAAAAAATGTGGGCCACAGATCACATGATATGTAAATGAAGTTCACTAGCAACATAAAACCATCATTGCAATACAATGGAAAAAGACCATAAACATTCTTAAGTCTAGATTCCGTAAATATCCCATTCCAAAAAAAATCGAAACAATCGACTTTTCGGAGATTGGCTGCAGTTACTAATTCATGATGTGGCATATATAGAATGAAAACTTCTTTCTCGATTCTACGAGAACTTTTATGAAAGCATTTCATTTGCTTCTCTTCAATGGAAGTTTCATTTTCCTAGAATGTATCCTAATTTTTGGCCTAATTCTTCTTCTGATGATCGATTAGTCTATAACACAATTAAGTTATAGTACACTGCAAAAACAATTAAATTTTTAACTAAAGGCAGACATGAGCAACTCTTGTTTTCCTATATGTTTATAATTGACAATAACGATTTTATGAATTAACGATCCACCAATTGCTTTAGTGTTCAACATAGTTTTACTAAATCATGGCTTGCATTGTCATGCATAAGTACTTCATTGTTATTGATGACATATGGGAGACACAATCTTGGGGAAAAATCAAGTTGGCTCTGATTGAGAACAATTGTGGAAGTAGTCGGTTAAGTTTATAATATAAACCTGCTTTCAGATGACAAATCTAGAAAGTTGCTCTATTCAAGAATATTTCGAATTGAAGCTGATAGTCTTGGTAATTTACCAGATAAAGTGTCTGATATGGCATTAAAAAGATGTGGTGGTGTACCATTAGCTATCATCACAAAGGCTAATTTGTTGGTGGGTAAACCAATTGAGGAATGGCCTAAAGTGCACAACTCTATTGCCTTTAGCAGCCATAAAGATAACCATCACATTGAGAGTACAATGAGAATATTGTCTTTTAGCTACTATGATTTGCCTTCTCATCTAAAGATATGCTTACTATATCTAAGTATGTTTCCAGATGATTCGGTTATCAATAAAGATCCTTTAATATGGAAATGGATAGCAGAAGGTTTTGTTTGTAACGAAAAAGGAATTGGGTTATTTGAGCTTGGAGAACAATATTTCAATGAGCTCATCAATAGAAGTATGATCCAGGCTGTGGAATTAGAAGAACAAGAAGGCATCGTACAAGGTTGTAGAGTTCATGATATGGTGCTTGATCTCATTCATTCATCGTCACATGAAGAGAACTTCCTCTCTATATTAGATGGATTAGATAGAGAAGAAAATTACCACAAAGCAGCGTCCGCAGGCTATCCCACCAAAATAGAACTGTGGAACATAACCCTCAAGCTAGAAATACGGGCATGCCACAACTGAGGTCATTTGTTGCCTCTTATTGTGCTATTGGCAAGATGATTCCACTTTTGAGCTTTCGAGTATTATGTGTGCTAGCTATTGAGTATTGCGAGTTTAAGGAAGGTTACCAACTTAGCATCTTGGGAATTTACTTCACTTAAGGTACCTTGGACTAATAGAGACAAATATCCATGTGCTCCCGAAAGAAATAGGACATTTGAGGTTTTGCAGATACTGCTGTTAAATGTAACGGGGATAGCATCGAGCCTCCGGTTGCTGCCACAATTAATGTGCCTACATGCTGACTGCAAGACGAGAGCACCAAATTGGATAGGGATGCTTACGTCCCTGGAGGACTTACGGATATACCGTGGTGCCAACGACAGGTCTGCAAGATGGTTTGTGAAGGAACTGGGCAGCCTAACTGGACTGCGGGTCCTGCGTGCTGGCATTGCTGTGTTGGATGAGAACATGGAGAGTGATTTGGTGAAGTCTCTATGCAATCTGAAGGAGATCCAGTATCTACATCTAGAAATTATATATCCAGCTATTGATGATACTGTGGATACTTTGCCCTGCAAGAGTAAGGTGAAATGGGAGGTGGAAGGCTTTGTCCCCCCTCCAAAGCTCCGGCGTCCGCTACTAGGATGCATTGAGTTTCCTAGGCTGCCATCATGGATTATTAATCCTTCCTGACCTCTCAAGCTGTCCCACTTGTGTGTTCATGTGGTTACCATAGAAGAGCAGGATCTCAAAGTCATTGGTAAGATGCCAGAGCTCCATGATTTCCTACTTCCAACAAGCTCCACGGTGACAGTCACTAACATTGCCTAAGGTGGCTATTTCAAGAAGCTGAGGTCCTGTTCAATGCTTTCTTCAATGATCCAGTTCCTGCAAAATGATGACTCTAGCATTTCGTTTCATATGTGGAATGGGGAGGATGCTGTGCCGTTTGGTACTAAAAATGATGTTGAAGGTAGCATAGCACCAACCATTATGCCGTGCCTTGAATTTCTTGAATTCTTTTTCTTCGTCCAGACCATAAAGGATTGCAACAGTTACTGCAGCAGTATTGGTTTGGAATACCTCACTGCACTTAGGAAAGTCACCGTCAGAATTGGCTGTCAGGGTGCCTCTGTGGTGGAGGTGGAGGAAGCAGAGGCTGCACTGAGACACGCTGCAGAGATCCATCCCAATCATCCCACCCTCGAGCTAATC
Organism: Chrysopogon serrulatus; assembly: GCA_015844335.1. NCBI lineage: Eukaryota > Viridiplantae > Streptophyta > Magnoliopsida > Poales > Poaceae > Chrysopogon > Chrysopogon serrulatus. The sequence goes on from JADLZL010001976.1 coordinate 26,872, forward strand.
AGACATTTTGAGGACAAGATGATCCTAGCATCCGATCAACAAGGAGTGGAGGCCATCCAGTGCTAGCAAGAGCTGGAATGGATGTTTGCTGTTTCGGTTCGTCAAAAAACGACTCGGTTTGTGAGTACCATTCACCTCTGCTTCTGGAAACCATTCAACTCTGTCTTTGTATGTGGATCCACATGCTGTGACAGCAGAGTTTGGTGACCAGTATCAGGCTGCTACAAATCATGGATGTCTGTCATTCCCTTTTGGTTTTTTTTTTTTTCGTTTTTGCCATTTGATTTGAAAGTGTTCTGAGTTCCATCATTTCAATTTGTACAGATTACAGATGATGAATTTAGATTTAAATGGGTAAAAAAATATTATTCTTACGTTGAGAACTAGCTACTGATGATTATTGTTATATATTTCTCGTACAAGTATATGGTTTTCCTATTTCTGATGATACACTTAGCTAAACCCCCGGAAACTAATGCAGTTTACAGTTAAGTTTCTGCTTTGACTGAATAGTTTATTCACCAATCTATGCATGGTGGTATACTTTCTATCTTCGGTTTGGGTGGTTCTGGCTAAACCATTTTGGCACGACAAATTGGTATGGCAACAAGATGGAGGAGCACTTCATATATAGTGTCCTCGTCCATGTATATCATGAATTTTGCAGGGAGAACCTTTTGATCAACAGGGACGGCGGATCTCACCGTAACTTAAAATGGTGGTACTGCCTCTAACCATTGTAAAAACTTTGGCTATTTAAGCCTGTTCCATCTTCAAATTTATGGTGAGGTCCATTTTAAACTCTAAGCCTATATTCAACTTAATCTTCTTTAATTTACCCGAAGGTGAGAATTGGAGTTCTTCCTCAAGAGTAGGAGAAGCCAAGTACTTTGCATTCATTGATTTCTGGAAAAATTCGAGTGTTGTTCAGCTTTCTAAAAAAAAATGCTGGGTCACGGAATTTATACCAGATCCTCTGTTCAACATACATTCATTCGGAGATGTTGAGCCAGCAGAATTAGTAACTTCTCTTGCTTAATCATCTTAAGGGGATACCATGGCTAGCTGATTTTTAACTCAAATTAGCTGTAGTGCATCTAAACTGGAGAGCTAATAGAATTAGTCCAAATCAGCTATGGTTGGCAAGCTAGTTGTCTAACAGCTTGTTAAAGACTTCGTTGAAATTAGTCCTCTCATATTTAGATGCAGTAGAGCTAATTTTGGCTAATTTTTAGCAGCATTTTACTCCCTCCGGTCCAGTATATGTGGCCCGGGGAGGCTAACTGCAGAGACTAAGACGCTAATTAAATCCTGTTGAGTAACAGTCGTGGCCAAGCCGTATGCCGGCAATGTCAGCCAAAACTCACTAATTACTCCCTCCATTCAGTGGTGTGGATGCAACGATGCGCATGGAACTGAGCTGAGAGTAGTTAAATCTCGATCTCCCCACTATACCAGATATTATGGCCAAATAAAAAGAAAAATAAGCATGTGCCAAATATACCGAATTGGAGGGAGTACTAATTCGCCCTTTTTTAATCCAAACAAGCTATAAGTATAGTTAGTTATTAACAAAAATGCCGGATTCCTGGGCTCCACCAGGCACTTACCTGCAAAAGCATCATCAGCCGCTGCGCTGATCGGTTCTTCCCGTTGCATTCCATTTCAAGAAATGATCAGGTCTAGAAAGTCGCCTTTTTTTGTCCTATATTGTTAGGGTAGGTATCATGCGAAGCAAGCACTATACATTATATATGCATTGGCTCAAATGATCCAAAAAGAACCTGAAAAACAAAGATTTTAGTAGATCTCCTGGGACCTTTGCGTCGATCATTTGGAGGATATACAAGTTCAAACAAAGAGAATGAATGGTTCGTCAAGACTGAACAACACTAAAAAAATGATGTGTCATCATCATCCACAACCTCTTTTTTCTATTCACAACAACTGACAAGATTGTACATTAGCCCTGAAGTTTCTAAGCAACCAGAAGATGTCGTAGGACATGCACAAATAGAAGATAGTACAGGAGTGTGCGTGACCGCGTCAAGAAACTACAGAACATTTTGCAAGTACTAACCATTTGTGTCACTGCCTCCGGCCAGTGTCCTGTCCATATCAATATTCTCTATGACTATGAAGTGCGAACCAGTCAAACTATTGTAGGCTACACATTACAGATGTCCTTTTGTTCATACCATCCATGAAGATCACATGCCAAATATATAGAAAGAAAAAGGACGACGATGCTGATATGCCACTATTTGTGTACAAAAATCAGGCACTGAAAGCACCAATTTAATTAGGTATGGAGATCTGTTGCCTGCTTGAGCTTCTTGTGCTGTGTGACAGTGCTGATGGTTTCCATGAAAATTTCACAGGAGAAGCATTTCCCCTTTTCATGGTGGCCTTGTCATCATTCTAGTCTTGGTTTACTCCGTTTCTGCCCTTGTTTGCCCTGAAGAAAGCATAGCACCCAGTTCGCTTTCTGCGCCAAAACAAAGAAGAGTTTGATTATGTCAGTGATGATTAGACTATTAAGTAGCAAGGCTCTGGACTGAACTGAATTAGGTATATATGCTCTAGTAAGTTCTTAGTGCTAATGTGATGATTGGATTAGCAACAGCAGAATGAAACATAAAGCATGGTTGTTATGATTGGGCTTAAGGTGGCAACAAGTCAGCCTTGAGCTTTTTCATGAGAGGAAGGGGGCCAAAGTAGGCTACATGAACAGATTGGCCCCAAAATAGAAGAATGATTTGATCCAACTGCCATTTCCTCAAATGATGCTAAAAAGATGCAATTTCATATAAGCTAACAAAGATAGCAATACGATTATCTGATCATCATATTGCAGGAACAGCATCATCTGACTTGAAAAAGTTGAGCCACAGGAGCAAAGTAATCGCATCTGACTTGAAAAAGTTTAAGCCACAGGAGCAAAGTAATCGCAACTTTGGATGATTCTAGTCCGTTGGGTTATAGATGAATGGCTCACATCTGTCGCTACAGCACGCTACCCTGCAGCAGCAAACGGTAAGCTCAATCCCATTCATATTTGAAGGGATAACGACTACCAGTAGTCAAATTTGCCATTACTAATTAATGTAACACTTGGAATCTAGTATCTAAAATCAAATTAATCAACGCATAAAAACTTTTATCACGCAATGCCATGACTACAAAAAATGAACTCCTACATGCCAAATCTTCTAGTAAAACCATCACAGGATTTTTGGGACCAGAGGATTAGACGACCACAGAAAGCATCATGTGAAGTCGTGCTCGTGCTCCCCTTTTATGCCAAGAAACAAGAAAAAAATGAGCAGCAGGAATTGACGGCAAAGCTGGATTGTGATGTGATGCAACAAGAATTGACTTGAAGCGACGACTCTGCCGTGTTGACGGGTTTTTTCTCCGTTCCATGCTTGCTGACTTCACAGGGAATCGTGGCATGGTTAGCAGCCTAAACCTGCCGTGCAGGGTTGTTTTTTTTTTTCACATCAGACGTATTCACTGACAAAATGGTTGTGCTTTGATCCAGTCTGTATCTATGACTTCAGTAGCTGGATTTTCGGAAAATGTTTTTTTTAAACTAACCTACAAAATACACGTTCTAGAAGACCAGTAGAAGTCTAGAACAGCTGCTTGTCGCTTGCATCTGTTGAAAAAAGATTGTTTGCTCCATTTTTTTAAAAATAAATTTCTTCTAGAACAGAGTTTTGTCTTCTCTTGCATCTGCTGAAAAACTTCCTTTGTCTTTATCTCTATCTATCTATCTTTAATGCCAAAACCAAAATTTTCTGTCCTTTTTCTTCTTCTCAAAGAAAAACTGAACAGTACGGACTACGGAGATTGAAATATGTTGGTTTCTTCCTGAACTAAAATTGTTTAAATGGGCATTTTTCTACTCCAACTTATTTCCTTTTTGCAAGAAGATCCATTAACCTTAATTTGCACTGCAATTCCCCAACCCAAGAATCCAAGAACCAGCGAAACAAATTTGTATATTTTTCAATAAAAAAGATGAATTTCTAAGGAAACAAGCATTTTTTTTTTCCAAACCACCTGATGTACTGCTTAAAATTTTGTGTAATTTTCATTTCGATAAAAAAGAGATGAATTTCTAAAGAAATAACCAAAAAAAATCTGCCAAACCACCTGATGTATGTACTGCTAAACTAAAACATGAATGAAGCAATTAAGAAGGGAAAGGCAGAGGAGTTCGTTCTTACCTGCTCCAACTCCTGGCCGGCGCTCTCGGATTGGCGGCAGCACCGCCATTGGCAGCATTCCTGACGCTGGCGGCGCCGCTGCTATTGCTGCTGCTGCCGGTGCTGCTGGTCCGGCTGCTGCTCGCGGCCTCGCTGAACTCGCTCTTGGTCCACCACTCCTCCTCCGGCGCCGTCACCGCCACCGCCTCCTTCTTCTTCCCCTGCTTCTTCTTCTTCTTGTTTTTGCCGTCGTCGGGCTTGGGCGAGACCTTCTTCTTGCCGCCGATGGAGAGCGGGAGGAAGAGCTTGATGAGCAGGCCGGTGTCGAGGCTGACGCTGCGCTCCATGCTCCGGCTCCGCTGCTTCCGCATCATCGTCCTCTGCTTCCTCCCCTGCTTCTTCTTGCCCTGCCTGGATCCACCGCCGTCCTCGGCGTCCGCTGTGGCCGCCGTCGTCACCGCCGCGACGGCGGCGGGCTCGTCCTTCTCCAGCGCACCCGCGGGGACTGGGACAGCGCGGCTGCTCGCGTGGCGGTGTCCGGCGGTGCTAGCCGGCGCCGGCGCCGGCGGAGGATGAGGAGGAGACGGAGGGGCGCGGGGCGGGGACGGGTGGTGGTGCTCGACGATGTCGCGGAGCGAGAGCTCGTAGGCGGACTCCGGGAGGCCGCGGACGAGGTCGAGCAGCATCGCGGCGGTACCCCGCGATGGCCTGCGCCCGCGACGGCGAGCTGCCCGCCGACGCCGGGTACTGGCGGTGGAGCTGCTGCTGCTGGAGGTGGTGGTGCGCGGGGTGGTGCGCGTGCGCCCACAGCTGCGGCGACGGCGTGCCAGACGCCGACCCGCCGGAGCTGGAGATGTAGTCCGGGTCCGGTGAGGCCTGCAGCGACGCCTGCAGCCACCGCGCCTCCTCCTCGTCCCCGTGCCGCGGGGCCATCGGGTTGGCCGGCGCACGCGGCGGCAGCAGCCCCCGCGCCGGCGAGCCGGGAAGCTGAACTCCGGCCGCCGCTGCATGGCCAGGCTAGGCCAGCCCAAGAACTCGATCCGTCGGTCGGGCTCTGTACAGAGAAGCCGTAGTGCAAAGCAAACAGAGGGAGAGAGAGAGACGCGTGTGAGGGGGGAAGGGAAGGTGGAGGCGGGGCAGATGGTTGGGTAATAACGGCGTGGTCGAGCCGCACCTGCGCCGGCACCGGCACCGGAAGCAGGGGAGGAGGAGGCGGGAGGGTGATGAGGTGAGCGGAGAGGAAAGGAAAGCGATGGCGGGGCGGGGCGAGGTGGGTGCGCGGAGTCGTCGCGGGGATTTAAATTTCGCAGTGATTTTCGGCGGCTTTAAATTCGCGTTGTGGGTGTGGCACGGCAGGCAGGACGTGGCGGCTTTTATTTGAGATCAGTGTTTTCGGGGGGACCGCAGGCAGTAAATGAAGACAGGGCAGGGTTCACACTTTACACCGTGGGAGTGGGTTCGAGGGTTCAGTGTTGGTGGAAGATAGCGATCCACATGGCACGTTTTGGGGACGGAATAATCGTAGGCCAAGAATTCAGAAGCTCCGTGTTTTGTACTTTTTACTACACGTTTTGGTGAAAAAATTGACTCGTGTAACTGCGGATTAGATATGTGATTTTTGTGTGTGACACGCGCAAGTTGTTAAACAGCTAGGGTGTGTTTGGTTTGCTGGATAGATAGCTTTTGCCTGTCCAATTTGGTTGTCTGATGGCTAGGATTATTAGCTGCACGATGTCACAGTGCTCTATCTTTTTGGAGGAGGTTGTTTCTAATTAACAGATGCATGTGTTGCAACCGGCTCTAATCAAAGATCATGGTTAATCCGGAGCTATGGAGGCAGTGTAAATTACACTAGCTGGCCTGCCTCTGTTAGTCTTTTAACCAAAAGGTGGGCTGTGTAAACTTGCTCGTGTTGGTTAAACAATTAACAGAGGAGCAGGCTTTTATTACTTGCTCGTCATAGTTAATGCTGTTATAAATTTAAAATAAATATTATTTCATATTCAAATTCAAATTTGAATTTAAATTGAATCTATTTTTGCAAATTAATTGAACACAAACAAAAAGCACAAAATATGCACACAGACCATAATTATATATGGCAATATGGCATTCATTCATATGTTGTCCTCACGAACCAAACATTCAAGTTAACAGCATTACAATTGCATATCATGAATTTTCACTGAAACTAAGATGGCCGCACGCTAATTTACTTTTCCTAATCCAATGAGGTCCTTGTCGTACCACGCGAGCTCTCTGTTAGGTCACGAATTAAACAGATCCACTTTCTAATAATGAATGCTCACATGCATACTACATTATGTGAGCTTTTCAAAATAAAGCACCACTAGATCTTGTGATTGACAAAGTGAATATATGCTCCCCTCACAATACATCGTCTTAATTAGCTATTTAATACTCCAATTTGCCAGTTAATGATGTTGTTTGTACAAATTTCTTCTCTGACCATTTTTAAGGTATACACCGTTCCATTTACTGAAATGCAAGTTCCAGTATCTTATCAAGAAGATAAATAAAAAATTCTACAGAACCCCAACATACATCGTTCAAGTATCTAATAATGTTCAAATAACTCCAAAATTGTTTTGCAGTGCTACTAATTCGAGTTCAAATGATTTAAAGATTGTTTTGCAGTGTTACATACTTTAAGGGCTACAATATACTAGGTTTATATAGTTTATAAATTTGTATAGTAATAGTTCAAAGAGTTACATAGACCTTTTTTAAAAAAAAAGATGTTCGACAATATTATATTTACCCAAAAGGACTAGAGTAAGTTCCACTGATTGTATGACGTCGTTGCATACGCGCTTGTAGGTACGTTAGACAAATCTTGTGAAGCCGGATAAATTAAAGTGCGCCTTTGTGTGTTTTACTGTAATGACTTATGTTTGTGGATGATAGTGATCAAAATATGCCACACCTTTTAATAATGATAAAATGCCAAAATTTGGAAACTCAGGTAGTTCTGGCATGCCATTCAGTTGGACACAGGTGTTGTATCATTCTTCATTGTATATGTCGTAGTACTTGCTACCTGAGGTTGAGGTGCAGGGACCGTAGGAATGTGAATGATTTTTGCCCAATTATTCTTTTTCTCCCTCCTTTTCCAAAATCAAGTGCTGAACGACGATCTCCTGCATGAGTTACCCATATTATGTAATGGCAAATAATTGTAAGGATGAGTTATGTCATTGTCATGTGTGCGTCTCTTGGGGCCACATGTTGCGTAAGCAAATAAACGGTTTAATACTCATTCTAGAAAGATGAAATTTTAGCATATATAGTGCTCAGTCAAACATCTAAAAATACTATTTTCTCAATTTCAAATTTTAAGACCTTTTTTTTTTTTTTCAATACATAGCTTTTGCTATATGCTTAATTAGATATACTTTAGTTAAAACAATATATCTGAAAAAGTTTAAAATGTTTTAAAATTTGAAATGGAGTGTGTAATATTTGCCATAATAAATAGAAGAAATTTTCTCCTGGACATCTAAAAAGGCATAAATTGGTGGTGCACACATCCACTTTTGATATTTGAGAAGACACCACGGTTTCATGAAATTAGGCCAATGGACATCAAGCCTAATCAAACATTTTTTATAAAATAGATATAAAATTATATAAGTGCTAAAAAACTATACTATAAAATCTTCTACACTCTACATGATAAGAACTATAGAGTAAAAATATTGTTTTACACTAAAATGACTATTTTGCCCCTCTTCATAAATAGACAAAGATAACCATGGTTAATTTGCTAGTATGCTTGTAGGACACCAAAAATCTTAGAAAAATCATAGAATGAGTACATCAACAAATCTTGACAATGCTAAAAATATTAGCTCAAAATAATAAAATTTATACTAATATATTTAGCATGACCGAGTTGTAGATTTATCTCCTGTGAAGCTTAATTAATATATTAAACTTTGTTATTTTGATCTGATATTTTTTTCACAGACATGATTTGGTGATGTATGCATTCTATGATTTTTTAGTATTTTTAGTATCTTAAAAATATATTAACTAATTAACCATGGTTATCTTTGTCTATTTATGAAGAGGGGCAAAATGATCATTTCAGTGCAAAATAATATTTTTACTCTATAGTTCTCATCATGTAGAGTATAGAAGATTTTATAGTATAATTTTTTTTGGCACTTATATGATTTTATATCTATTATGTAATAATGTTTGATTAGGCTTGATGTCCATTGGCCCAGTTACACGAAACCGCGGTGTCTTCTCGCAAATATCGAAAGTGGATGTGTGCACCAACCAATTTGCGTCTTTTGGGATGTCCAGGAGCAAATTTCCCCTAATAAATAAGTATCATTTGATCACTATGGAATATATTTCTTCAAAGTATATCTACTTGGGATCATGCATTTTAATATATTTTGTATAAATTTATTAATTAAATTTCATGTAACCTAAAACTGCATGCCTACAAAAGACAAAAATATTTTATAATTTAAAATGGAGGGAGTAGTAAAAAAATGCTTAGTCCACTTATGTATTAGAGGGAAAAAACTTCTTAACACAGTGTGGAAGATTCTTCGTATGGAAACATTTCAATATGTTATCGCAATTTAATAATGCATTTTATTTTTTATGTATACTTAGCAAAAGGTCAAAAGACTGTATTCCTTCGCCAAAAGGACAACTGGACAAGAGAGATAAATGCATTTATATATATGCCAATGATTGAGCCACGTGTGTGATCTAAGTTTGGACAAATTAAATCTTTTGTAAACGTGTACTGTAGTACATAGAGGAGTTCCTTGTGTGTCTGGCTCTCAGCTGGAGTTTCTATCTAGAACCCAAATTTCTAATACCCCGAGACGACGCCATTTACTTGAAACTGAAATCTTCCTTGAACAAACTCTGAATTTTTGTACTCCAACTGTCATTTCTTGCATCGCTATCCACACAGATTTTTGTGTGTTTGATTGATGGTGAGGGGAGCAGCGCAGAGAGATGAGCGAGCCAAGAGGGCAGCAAAAGTCCTGGGCTTCTAGATGAAGATGATGAGCATTGTTTAGGTTTATGCAGGTGGTTGAGGTGCGGCGCCACACTGTCTAGAACGGAAACGGGCTTTTGAAAAACGGGTACCGATTTCCTGTCAGGGAGGACAAATTTCCCTTTCCGGCGGATTCTGGCTTTTCTTAGCTTTCAATTTACAGCGATTTTTTCCTTCAAAAAAAATTTACAGCGATTTTGCGGTCGTTTTCATGTCAAAATTACTACTAGTTCGTGTGTGGCGCCGACGATTCTTCTACTTTCAATGACGATGGGACTGACGTTGATGGCCACCGCTAATAATCAAGTGTTGTTTTCTTACGAATTCCTAAAATTTTCTCAACTCCATTGTTGTCATGACTGACGATAGCTGCTAGTGTTTCTTTCTCCTATAGGATTCTGTGGTTTTAAGTACGTGTGCGTGGGTGCATATTGTTTTCCCATCATGACACCCATAAATATTAGTATAGGCCACACAAGACAGGTCCCAAAAAGATTACCATGTGCAATGGAAAGGAGTGGTTTCGCATATATTGTCAATGGAAAATACATGGTTATTGTCCAAATGTCGTCCATCTAGTATGTCCAGATGATATCACTATGAACACGATGCCCGGGTGACGACCGACGCTGGGTGCATGCGCGTGCGGCTGGGTCGGTCTTCCGTGTACTTGACTAACGACCTATGACCAATCAATCCCCCGCTCTACTTGTATGAGAAATTTGATTTGCTCCGGTTTTGAGACTCGTCTCTACCAAGCAATTTGATTAAACTGTTTCATACTGACCAACGACAAAAGCTCTAGGACGCTGAACAAACAAGGGTATATACTCCCTCTGTATAGGATAAGATTTGAGTCAAACATTAGAAATATAAATTATAAATAACTTTAAAATTGTCAAGCTTTAAAATGCAAAAACTATTTGAATAGATTTATCTTCAAAAGTACTTTCATAAAGACAATTATATATCACTTTTGCGTAAATATTTTTTATGGAAAAGTCTACATCACCCCTAAACTATGATGGGTGGAATACTTAACCCCCTCAACTACAAAACCGGATATTCTATCCCTAAGCTTTTTAAACCGGTTAAATTACTCTTAGAGCGGTTTTAAACGGTGGTTTTGCTACAGCAGCGTGACTTTGTCTTTTTCTTTTTTTTATTTTGGCTGAATCTTTGAAAAATCATAGTAAATCATAAAAAAATCATAAAATAGAAAATTCAGTTTTATTGGACTCTATATAAGTAGATCTATATAGTGAGCATATAATATGTTATTTTTAGTATATTTTTTGTTATAACTTTAGATCTATGATTTTCTATAATTAATTGGAATAATTTATAGCCATAGTTTCTACAGTCCACTTATGGTGAAATTTTTATGGTAGACTAATTATTATATGCTTGATCTCTAGTAAAAATTTCATACTCATTGAAACATATATAACTTAGTTATAAATTTATTTATATTTAACAAGCATAAACCTAAATAAATTTATAACTAAATTATACATGATTCCATGAGTATAAAATTTTACTAGAGATCAAGCATACAATAATTAGCCTGCTATAAAATTTTCATCACAATTGGACCACAGAAACTGCGGCTATGAATTATTCCAAATAATTATAGAAAATCATCGATCTAAAGTTACAACAAAAAAGTTGTACTAAAAAATAAAATATTATATGCTCACTGTGTTCTGTGTAGATCTACTCATGCAGAGTTCAACAAAATTGTATTTTCTATTTTATGATTTTTTTGTGATTTATAATGATTTTTTAAAATTTAGCTAAAAATAAATAAAAAAGAAAAACAAAACCATGCTACTGTAGCAAAACCACCATTCAAAACCGCTCTGGGGGTAATTTAACCGATTTGAAAAGTTCAGAGGGTAGAATACCCAGTTTTGTAATTGTGAAGGCTAGGTATTCCACCGATTATAGTTCAGAGGGGTGATATAGACTTTTTCCATATTTTTATAAAAATAAAAAAATTAAAGTTATACTTTGGAGATTATATATCGATGCCTAAAAACGATGTCTTTTAGCAACCAGGGGAGTGTATGGTACATGCTCTAAAATGTAAGTTGTTTTACTAAAGGTATGTGTTTTAAGAAATAGCAGAGGTAGGATATATCGCGCCTCTGTTTATAGTAAATGGCCGATTGTGTAAATCTATTCTATAGTAATGTCCCTTGGACACAACATATATGACCAATCCAAAGGCCTCATCTGAATTAGCTAGAGATTATAGGGCCTCCTTGGCATGACTTCTTTAGGCTTTAACTTCTCTACAAGTATTGTACATGCGCTGGAGCGGTATATTATAACAATGAGTAATTAGTCTCTCTCTTTACAGAACACATTATATTGGGGAGTTGCTATTTTTTAGGCGCCTGAATTTTGCATTACAATCCTTTCAGGTGACGGTCTTAGCCATGTGATCCAGATCAAATGGTTCTCTTTTTTCTTTTTCCTTAGGCTCGCGTTGCTCGCTCGACTCCAAAACTCACCCTGCTAGCGCCATCGCCACCTACCAAACTGCCATGAGTGTGGGCCTCCCTCTTCCCCTCCCACTCCCGCCGCCGATTTCTTCCCTGACTCCAATGAATAGTCGTGACTCCTCCATCCTAACTTGACCCGGCCACCTTTGATCCAGCATCGCCAGAGCCCCTAAACCGCCCTTTACCAGCCCCACCGCCTGGCTTGCTTGCCTCCCCGGGCGACCTCTTCTAGCCCACCAAAGTTGGGAAAGAAAGGGATGGTCCGAACTCTAGCCGATGCGGTGGAGCTAGGGAGGAGGAGGAGAGGAATCAGCTACCTTATCAACATCGACGTTGTAGGGGACAGATGAAGGAGCCGAATGGGGAGGAGTGCGTGCGCTAGAGAGAGGAGAGAGAAAGAGAGAGGTGCGGGCATGGGAAACGTGTGTGGGAGCTTCGCTTGAACAAGATCCTCATCTCACACAACTGAGATATGGGAAATGTGTACAAATTAAGATGCACAAGATGAGTAGGCCTGATTTTACTAGTACAGAAAAGCTTTCTAGTGACGGTTTTAATCATATTTTACTATCGTTCTTTGAAACCACCAATGTTAGAGGCCAGTAAAAATCAAGCATTTGTACTGGCGGTGTTTTGACAACCACCCATACAAATCGTATTTGTACTGATAGTTCTTTTAAGAAACTGCTAGTACAAATTGTACTGACAGTTCCAAAAATAGCGATTTTTTAAATCCGAGGAGGCACCCGCTCGCCCGTCGCACGCTACACGGCCTGTAAGATTTGAACCAGCGACCTCGTCCTCGCGCGATCCCTCCCCTATCACTACACTACACACTCTGTCTACATCTCATTTTAGTTCCCCACGTATTATACTAAACCAACGATAAATTGAATATTTGAGAGTCTAAATAAATTTAAATACTTTCAACTACAAAGTTTCATAACTTTCTAAGATCTATAAATTTCGTGTAGAGTGTTTCTCTATTTGAAGTTATTTGAAAAATTCAAAATTAAAAATTCTAATGTATTTCTAGTGGTCGTTTCTTAAGAGAACCGCCAGCAGAAATGGGATTTCTACTAAATCTTTTTGATTTGATCTCATCATTTCTTAAGAGAACCGCCAGCAAAATCCACTGATGTCCGTTAATCATAACCATTGGTATAAATACATCCATAGCATAAAAAATCGTTTTGCACTAGTGTTTTACGGGTTTCACTAGCCTCTTACAATGCAATCATAGTTGAAGTGGAAGCCCGGCTAAGCCCTACAGAAAGAACTTCAATTAGAAGCTAGGTCATGGCTTGTGGAAACGTTCGTGGAAACGTTCTGGAGGAAGTTTTCAACATTTGAATCAGCTAGAACTTTAGGCATGCGCAAGCGAATAAACTTAGAGAGGGAGAGAGAGATCTTGGATTGTAACAAAAGCCAAATTCGTTTGTAGTCTGACCTTTTAAAACAGATTGTTAAAAATTGGATGGATCCAAACGTCACCAAAATGCTACTTGCTCTTTGCCATCAATTCGTGTGAATCAACTTAATTAACTTCAGTAGCCGTGTGAACGACTGAACGTATAAATGGATTTATGTCGCTGGCCTCCACAAATCTCGATCGTGTGATCCTAACGCACTGTCGCGATATGGTTTAGTCGAGATTAGATACAGATCTCATGATTCTAGAACTGAAAGTCTCGACACTTCACTTATGTTTGTAAAAAGATTTAGAAAAAATTTGCTATGGACAATGAGAGTGACCTCTCTTTACTAGAGGACATGCAAAATAGGGCAGTTTGCTAGTAGACACTCTGCTTCTAGTTAAATTTATTGGTGCTAATAAGATAGTTTTACAAAATACATATAAAATCATATAAGTCACTACTACAAAAGGACATTTCGTCGATGAGGCAAATGAGCTTTAGTCTCGGTAAATTTTACGTTTGGGACTAAAAATAATTTATCCTGGATGGTATTACCAACCCGGACTAAAGGTTAAGGATCTTTAATCTGTGTTGGTAATACAAACCGGGACTAATGAAGACCCTTTAGTCCGGGTTGGTAATACCAACCGGGATACCCTTTAGTCCCGGTTTGAGACACGAACCCGGACTAAAGGGACCTTTAGTCCCGGTTTGTGTCTCAAACCGGGACTAAAGGTGCTTACAGAGCGAATCTAAAAGGAAAGTGTATCTCTTGCATGTCACATGCACGGTGGGGTTCAAATGGTCAGTGCGTGCAAGTTAGGACTAAAGTGAATGGTCTAAGTTTGAATACTAGCACCGTATCTATTTTTACAGAATATACCACCTTTAACCCCGGTTATAGAAACCGAAAAAAGTCCTGACTTTTAGTCCTGGTTCCCAAAACCGGGACTAAATACATGATGATACATGATGAGAACTACACAATAAAAGTATTTGCACTGAAATGACCATTTTCCGAATAGGACCTCGGGGGAAACATATATAAATTCTAGTAACCGACTCATCATCTGAATCAAATTGAAATTTATGTCTGAATTATTTATGTATTTCAGGACGGAATTGCCGCGCGCCTCCGCTAGCTGAACAATCATAGAAAAGGAGCTCGGACAGCCAGGAGATCGAGGCAAGTGGCCGGCTGTACTCGAATTAAACAGGAGGTGGATCTCATGCTACTGATTATTCGTTGAAAGGTTGAAGGATCCTGCGCTAGCAGAGCTAGCTGGCCGGCCCGTCCTCATCTCCTTGCAGTTGCAGACGTACGATCGAGCTCGCTTCGCTACGTCCAGCCGTGTAATGTAACTCCTGCTGCCTTCCGTTCTGACCTAGATAGGTAGCCCTAGCCCGGGTACGGCGCAGTCGATCCTGCTCCTGATGGTCGATATGGATACGATACGTACACCAAATTCTACTTTGTAGATATGTCATTGTGTGATCACCTGTCTAATCTGAGTAGATAACGATGACGATGGACGCTGTACGTTCAGCGGTGCATCGATCGACCACGAAACATGCATTATTGAACAAGTACGCGCGTACGCGTTATTAATTACCAGCTGGTACAATCGTCAATCGATCTTCGAAGTTGAACAAAGAACTACTCGATCAATGTCGTCGATCCATATATGTATGTGTGTGTATATACACTCGCTCTTTATACGTCCGTCCGTCTCTTCCGCCACTCTGAACGGAATGGACGACTGAGTTAATATTAGCCATATATTCAAATAAAATCGGTCCCGAGAGTGGCAAGTTTTCCACAACAGTATAGTAGTGGAATTCTTCTAGTGTTTTTTAAATATTACTCCCTCCGGTCTATTTTACCTAGCGCAGGACATGGTTTTATAGATTACACTTTGACCATTTATTTGTTTTATATTATACTATTTATGATTATAAATTTATAATTATTAGATACTATATTTTTTTACAAATCTAATCATATAAAGTTTGTATTATAATTGTTAAAAATTATTCGCCTAATTGTTAGTCAAAGTTTTTAAAGTTTAAATCTTGATATACGTGTGCGCTAGATAAAATGAACTGTAGAAGTATATAATAAAACACTACCACTAGAGTTTGCTTTCGTAGTACAAAAGCAGGATTCACACTTTCTTCTAAAAAAAACACTACCACTAGTCATAACATATGAGAATCCTCACTATAAGTCATTTGGTAGATAAAGTTTATACTAAATTTTGAATACTAAAACACAAGAAGAGAAGAAGCTCATATCACTAGGGAGAATTAGAAAATTCAAGTTGTGACGTGTGAATGTGATCGCTTTCGGATTGATCTTCGTGTTGCGTAGTGTGAATATGCGTGTATATATGGTAGCTAGCACTAGCATGCAGCACCACACCACGTCGCTGGTCACCATAAACCCATCAGGTTGTGGTGTCGTTGGTAACGCATGACGAGCTGTGGCGCGAAAACGTTTGGCAGGGCCCTTTCCTGCATCATCGTCGTCATGACAGAGATCCATCTCATGGTCGTTGGAAGTTGGATTCAAATCAGCAATAATATAATGCACGTTTCCATCTCGAAGCTAGCTTGACCTTACCTTGCTCAATTGTACGTACTAGCTAGTGTTAGTGCTTAGATTAAAGGCGTAAAATCAGTGTATACGTATATACGGAGTACGGACAATATATATGGCATATTGTCCATGCATGCATGACTTGAGCATTCTCACTGTTCTCAAGTAGAGACATACGTACCGTGCCGTACGTGATGTATACGTATGTAGGCAGCCTAGGGTACGTAGTACACGTGTGACCAAACCCACTCAAATGCCAAACACCACATTAATAATTACTTGACAATCCAAAATAGGCAAAGAACTGCATGACCACCATTTGTAGCACCCAATAGACGTGCGATAATAAAAAATCCTTAATTCACCATACCTTTAAAATTGTGTACAATAATGCTGTAGTACAAACACTTCATATTATTGCAAGCACAGAGAGATTTTTGGATTAGCATTTACCAAAAACCATAACATTTCATATTAGCAATAATAAACCACATGAATTTAGCATACAAACACTTCCACGACGAGGTGCTGAATAGTCTGATCCGTACCAGAAAACACACAAGAGTTGTTCCTATTCCAGTTTCTCTTTAATAACTTACTTTTAGTCAATGCCTTCAAACAAAACTTATCTTTAGTCAAAATCGCCCCATCTTCATGAACCATAATTTTTTTAAAAAAAATTCTATGGTATATTTAAACACCAAATATCATGTGAGACTTTTGATGCCCGTATTGACAAGGTGTTTATACATAGAATTTACTGTGAACTCGTAACTATATATTTTTAGAACCAAAAGAACCTATCTCTCGTCAAACTTTGTAAGTTAATATCTGCGACTCTTGCTACTAAGTTGTTCAAAAAAAAAAAAAAAACAGCCTAATTTCACTAAAAGCCTTTCTGAAAACAAACATTTAGAGGGACTACCCCTCTAGTTATATAGATTAAATGCGTTAAAATATAACATTTGTATGATGCAATAAGATTGGATCTATTTGATTTTATCTTTCGATATATTTCTTAAAAACAAATGAGCCTTTGACGATGGCTCAGAGCTGTATAGAAGATCGCAGAGAACGTTGAAACTGATGCAAAGGAAACAAATAGCCTGACACGATAAGGTCAAACATGAAGGTTGCACGTGCAAATTTGGTGCACCATGACACCTGATGATGTCATCCGTTAGGTTTGTAATTAGGGATGTTAAGCAGGCACTTGACACAAGCTAAGCCAGTAGTTAATAACTTAAAAACATCCGTGGCAATAATATTTTTTGGCGAGCCGCCGGCCTTAGGAATTGTATGCATGTGCCCATATCTCTTCTAGATATGGTACATCAGGCAATCCTCGAATGGACTAAAGACTCTCCTATAATAATTTAATATAGGCCAAATAGCTATCAATCTTGTCTCTCTTGCTCCAATTATAAATATCTTGTCCACGTTGGTGAAATAATAGCATGGATATTTCTATACCTACTACCTGATCGATTGTATCTTGTGGTGGATACCCTAAATTTTCTCGAAATTGCTGAAATCAAAATATTTCATTGAATTTGGTGTGAAGGAGCTATATAGCCTATATCATACCTACCCTATATATTTTGAATATTTAAAACAAAAAGTCTACGTCACCTCATCAACTCAACTATGGGAGGTGGACTATATGCTTAACCTCTTCAACTATAAAACCCTGTATTTTACCCCATAAATTTTACAAAACCGGTCAAATTACCTAATTTACATAGTAAACATATAATATGGTATGTTTTACTACAAAGTTTTTTATGTAACTTTAGATCTATGTTTTTTCTATAATTAACTAGAATAATTTATAGTAGTAGTTTCTATGTTGAATTGTGGTGAAATTTTTATGGTGAACTTATTATTGTATGGTTGAACTATAATAAAAATTTCATACTCATTGAATCATGTATAACTTAGTTATAGATTTATTTATGTTTATGCTTAGGTTTATGCTTGTTAAATATAAATAAATTTATAACTATGTTATACATAATTCAATGAGTATGAAATTTTTACTGTAGTTCAAGCATATAATAATTGGCCTACTATAAAAATTTCACCACAATTGAACTATAAAAACTACAGCTATAAATTATTTTAATTAATTACATAAAAGTATAGAGATCTACAATTACAAAAAAAAATACTAAAGCATACTATATTATATGTTCATTGTGTAGACCTACTCATGTGGGGTCCAACAAAATTAAATTTCTATTTTATGATTTTTTCCATAATTTACAATGATATTTTAAAGATTCAGCCAAAATAAATAAAAAAGAAAAAGACAAAACCGTGTTATTGTAGCAAAACTATAGTTTAAAACTGCTTCGGGGGTAATTTGATCAGTTTTAGAAAGCTCAGGGTAGAATAGACTGTTTTGTAGTTGAGGAGATTAATTAGTCCATCTCTATAGTTAAAGGGGTGATGTAGACTTTTCCATATTTAAAATGAAATTTGAAATAACTACTCCTGATGATCATTAAATTTGAGAAAAACCATGGTAAACTGCTGGCCTAATAACATTTGATTAGCATCGTCGTTCCAGGGGGCATTGACTGTAGTCGCGTGATTACGTGATTAATAATTAGTCAGTGTTAAAAGACAGAGAGGAGTTCATGGATACATCCAAAGACATTTTTTGCTTGTTGTTCACGGTTTTGAATTTGGAGTGCGAGGTGCCGCGAAAAGGATTCATCAGTTGTAAATTAGAGAGGTGTCACTTCAGAGTTAGGTACGTCTAGTCCTAAATGGGGCCACCGAACATTCCTTTAAGGTTCCCTTCTTCAGAATTTCACAAGCATTCGCTCACTCACGATACTGTAAGCAAAATGCCTTTCTTGGAATTTTGCTATATGGCAAAAAAGTGTCAAAATCATTTTAAAGAGATTTGCCATATAATAGCAGCTTTAAGATTCATCAAACATAATATGTATTCATAGTAGTACACTACCACAAAATTATTTTTAGACGCAGTTAAAGTCCAATTTTAGGCACTATTTCTGTAACCGCTACTACAACACAAATTGTAGAAATATGGTTTTTTAAAGGGTAGTTTTACTAAGTCAGCCATCCCTTAAAATTAATCTTTTTGGGTGATTGGCTTCAAAGTTAAAAATATTTTTTAGGGTCTTTTGGAATAAAAAATAGGAGGTAACTACAAAAATTATCTATGTAGACTGGCATATATGTCCACCCAGTTCTAGCTTATTTATTCCTGTCAAAGATCTATGTATTTTTACATTAATAATTGGTCTTATTTCACCCCGACCTTATTAGCTTGCTACTATTTTTGCTTTTTTGAAATGAAGGATTTTAGTGCAATTCAGAGTAGTACATCGTGTTGATACACGACTTTGGAATAAAAAGCTTCCAGCCTCTACCTAAAGTTTATGCACACAACTAAAGATAAAAGATTGAGCATACTTTAGTGTCTTTCAGTCCTAAAACTAGATCGCCACCCATATGTGTAGGTAAAGATACTCTTCACCTCATTCTCCAAATGTTGCGATGCTACTATATACTAGAACGTAGAGGCGTAGAGCTATGAAGAATAGCCCACGAAAGGAGCCTATGGGATTAGATTGCATCATGTAGATAACCTGCAAAGAGAATTAAGCTTTTTGCTTTTTAAAAACAAAATGATTCCTATATATAACCTAATAGACCAATAAATCACAGCTGCCTCAAACAAAACTATAGATCTCACATGTTTTGTAACTCATTTAACTATATATATGGCCTTTGTCATTCCCCAGTACAAAGCAAAGATATAAAAGAGGCTCGCTGCATTTTCCTCAAAGCAAAAGACAAAAGAAGCTGCTGTATTTTCCTTGATTAGAGGTTCACAACTAAATAGGGTCATACTTTTGAACACACAACCAGTTCCCACACAAACTATCCCATGAAGGTCATCATCAAAGACCTCTCAAGTTAATTTCTAGCAAACAGAAATACATATAACTACGTGGCACATTCGTTGAAATTCTTGGAAAGTTCATCACAAAAAAGTAGCATCTATGATTCATCAAAAAATCTTTATGCTCATGAGCATATATTGAGAACAATTCATCGAAGTCACAATTTTCATGGTTGATAAAGTGCTTCCCATTAATTATTCGTACATCTTTGTAGGAGGTGATGAAAAGTTGACTCCCTTTCCTATATAATGAACGAAAAGAATAGATGATGATATGATGATGATGTATTTGGCGTACCAACAATATATGCCTGCTACTGGTCACTCATTTCATAAAGATGGTTGACTACTGATACAAGTACAGAGAGAAAGACAATGCTTTGAGCCGCAATATGTTCCGAGCACAGGATTTGGCTGTAGTAGTCAGATAAGATGCCATAAGATTGGAGCTTCAGCGTTTCTACCCTCGGTTTTAAGCCAAATGGTGATTTTACCTTGTTTTTTTAACTTTGTGATTTTACCTTTTTTTTCAAACGAAAAGAGACTCTACCTTTATTCTGTTATACCCATGTAACGGTGTTAATTTTTAGACAAAAGAACAACTTTGCCCATACATTTTTACCCCTGTTTTATAAAGATATTTGTGTGTTTACCCCTATTTTACAATAGCTGTTTGATAATTTGTACACATAATTTTTAGAAATTTCAGCTTCCTTAATGCAAAATTTCGTTCACTGTTTCATAGGCTATGTAGAGCATTTAATTCCTGTAGCTAATTTCGCCTCACTGTGATTAACTAAGCCAAAGGAATTATGTAACCTCACGTGACCACCAGGCGCCAATGGCCACAGTCAAGGACGCGTCGTGTATGAGCGTGGCGAGCTTCCCTCGCACCGACCGCGCTCAAGCTAGCCCCACTCGCCTCCGCGCCGTCGTCAGCCTCTGCATTGGCCGCGCTCCGGCGCTTGTGCCATCGGCCTCCGTGATGACTGTTGTCCAGTTGCGCTCTCGCACCGACCGCGCCGTCGTCGACACCGCTATGGCTGCGCTCGCTCCATCGGCCTCCGCGCCATCCGACTGCGCACTAGCACCCACCGCGCCGTCCAGCAGCGAGCTCGCGCTCACCGTCCGGCTGCATGCTCGCGTCGACCGCGCCAATCTCCACGCCGGCGCGGTGTTCGCGTTTGGCCGCGACGCTCGCGCCAGCCACGGGGTCTGCCTCCGCGCGCTCGCGCCGTCGGCCTCCGCACCATCCTGTTGCACGCTCGTTTCTGAAAAAAATTCGGAGGTCACCGAATTGGACGAAATTTGGAAAATTCAGACCGATACCCACCGGAAATTTGAATGAATTTTGAGTAAATTTGAACAATTTTTCCCCAAACAGTCAGACATGGCAGTGGGCATGGAACGGGTGCATGCGGCATGGTCGTGGAACTAGAAGGTGATGGGGAGGGTCGCGATGGTGCGGTGGGGGGCAGCAGAAGGTGCACATAGCGAGCGTGCGGCCGGCGGCGGAGGTAGCGAGCGTGCTGCTGCAGATAGCAGAAGGTGCAGAACGAGTGCGATGACAGCATGGTAGTGAGTGTGGAGGAGAGGCCATGGCACAGCGGCGGGATCGAGGCACCGGAAGCGACAACGGCTCTCGCGGTGGCGGCGGCGGCAAGAAGTGAAGACGTGCGACTGGCGGCGGCTCGCAACCAGCAGACGTTTTTTCAGCGTCGTATTAATGAATGAAGGTTCGTGGGCTCTTTAATGGATCGTGAATGGGCTGAAATTTTAAACTGGGCCGAAATATTTTGGCCGG
The DNA here is from genome assembly GCA_015844335.1 of Chrysopogon serrulatus. Taxonomy (NCBI): domain Eukaryota; kingdom Viridiplantae; phylum Streptophyta; class Magnoliopsida; order Poales; family Poaceae; genus Chrysopogon; species Chrysopogon serrulatus. Next base: position 48,413 of record JADLZL010001976.1, read on the forward strand.
TTTGATTTTATCTCGGGCCGAGCCAAAATGGACGAATTTCGGTGAAATTCAGCCCATTCGGTCCGAATCCCAGAACCTTGCTCCGCGCTAGCCCGCGGAGTCCGCCTACGCGCCAGCCGCTGAGCCGCAGTGCCCGCCTCTAGCCAGCCGTGCTCACCTCCACGACGCCCAGCTGGTCGTTCGCGCCAACCACGCCCGACCGCGCCCGCCTCTGCACCGCCTTGTCCATGCCGCACCAGAGGAAGGAGCGGCGCGCCACCGCCGCCAGGTCACACGTAACCCCTGCGCCGAGTGCCGCGCCGCCGGAGGGTGGTGGAGCGGACGCTGGGATTTCCCACGCTGCCGTCGAAGGGAGGTCGAGCAGCCGCCGGGATTGCCGAACCGCCGATGGGCGTAATCCTAGCGTGGGGCTGAGTGCGGCGGAGAGGCCGAGTCGAGCGGTAGGACCGGTACAGAGAAAGGAGAGGGGAGTGAGGGTACAATGGTCTTTTGGTGTAGGTGCATTTTAGTTTTTCTTTTTTTACCCATTTAATTCAACAATTCCTCACGGTGTTAAAATGCAAGGGTAGACAGAGGGTTCATTTTGAAAAAGGAAGGGTAAAATCACAAAGTTAAAAAAACAAAGGTAAAATCACCATTAGATTTTAAAATAAGAAAACACTAAATCCCCAATAAGATTTGGTGGTGCTAATGCCAGCCATTTGGACACATTTGTTAATATATTTGATGTTGTGGTATTATTTTTTTCTCAATGATCACATTTTATTTCCTCCTATAAAGAAAAGTTTTTCTGTAATTGAAAGATTAGAGGTTGCACTACTACACAATCACTGTCGTGCCTAAACCCTGCATTATTACTGCAGAAATTGGGTCCCGTGGCTAGTGGGCAATTGGCAATGATGAGGTTTGCATAAAACTAGCAGTTTGTCTTTCAGACCTAGCAGTTGCATTCGAGATATCACTGCTGGGTGAACTCTTTAACCAGCGGTAGTGATATGCCAGTGTTATTGAGGTCGAAGCATGAGCATCACTACCAGATCAATACCATACCCAGGAGTGACTTAATTACCTTGCCAAACACAAACAAGCACATATATAGACAGCATAGGCTACCCAAAGAGAGTAGGGCATGTTTTGCACTGAACCCGTGTGTGTGAATATAATCACTCATATTATGTTAGGTGTGCGATACGGTGAACATAGTAATCCCAAGCGTCATCGTCATGATAAATTCCAGGTTCCGATTTAGCGCAGGAGTATCTGGCCCAGAATGGTTTTCTATACGTACGTGGCCTTGATTCCAAATTGCAATACAACAAATTTATTGGATGGTTTGCTTTGCACTTAGCGCACGAATCTGTGGCCTAGAATGGTGGTTTCTGTTCTACTGGTGGCCTTCTTTTGACACTTCAATTGGACCCATGTCAAATATAAGAGGCCTATGATTAGTTTTTCTCGTCCAATCTAAGAAAAACGATAATAAAGCGACATAGTATTAGTACCACGCAGTGGCGGAGCGTGACTCAACACTAAGGGGGGGCTAATTCAATGCTAAACGCTACAGTAATGTCAACATTTCTATTGTAAGCACCACAACATTTGAATTTATGGAGCACAAAAGCTAGCAGCTGATGACAAAACGGACGTACTCCCTCCGTCCCTGAATACTGCAACTTCTAGAATTGTCTTTAGTCAAACTTTTTAAACTTTGACTAAATTTCTAGAAAAAAGTACTAAGATGTATGATACCAAATTAGTACCATTAGATTTATCATACAATATATTTTTATAAGATACTCATTTTACATCATAGATATTAATATTTTTTTTCTATAAAGTTGGTCAAAGTTTAAAAAGTTTGACCGGCACGGATTCTAGGAGTTGCAAAGATTCATGGACGGAGGGAGTATTATGACTTCAACAGCCTATTGCCTAGGACTGGTATATGTCTCGCTCTCTGCTGCCCCTTCCCAGATAGTACTACTAGGCTATACCTACTTTAATCTTCATCATCTCAGCTGACATGCTACTGATTCATCACGAGTTTGCTGCAGGCAAGCAGGGGCCGGAGCCCAGTTTCGCCTCTACTGAGCTCCGCCCCTGGTACCATGCATTGGTTTTTCAATGGGATAAGACCATCCATACTCATATAAAATACGGTAATAATCTGACACAAACGTCCGTCTCTGTCTGCTTCTAGACGTGGAGCGCGCAGACTGCGCCTCCCCACCGACCCATCCTTTCTTGTGTCATTTAATTTTCTGGACTGGATGGACCCCTGGCCTGCCCCGATGCCTCACGCCTCACACCACCTATTGGCCATCCACATCCACTCATCTACTCTTTCTCCCTCTCCCTCTCCCTATCCCCCCTCTCTCTCGAGATGTGAGGCACCTCGTCCCCATCTTCATCTGCTATAGCTCTCTGTGAGGCGCCCTCCCCATTCTATGGCGCGACCGCCTCCCCCCCACATCGGCAAGGCGAGGTGTGGCGTCCTCCCCCTACCTCGGCGCCCGCCACCCAGTGTGGCGCCTTTCCCCACACTCCGGCGAGGTGAGGCGCGGGGTGGAAGGTGCAGCGTCCTCCCCCACCGAGGGAGCCCCCAACCTGGCGCTCGCCCAACCCTGGTGCGGTGCCCTCCCCACCCTCGATAACACCCTCTCTCACCCCAATGACCAAGCTCCACCCAACCCGGCATCCGTGGCATTCCTAGTGCCATGCTCCCCCCCCCCTCTATGTTGCAATTATATGCTTTAATTATTGTTTCAGAAGTTTCAAAGGTATGTTGCAGCCCAATTAACTCTCCCAGTTATATCAATCTTAACAGATCTTTCATTGATAGGCATCAAATGTGTTGACATAACACTATATTTATAAAGAGAGATGATAGAAGTTTCATGAAAGTGAGAGAGTTTCATAGAGATACAACTTTTCTGCACTCATTTTAATATTTGGAAATGCGCAAAACCGTGACATGAAACTCTCACTAAGATTGATCGTAGACCATACTGTTCTTATAATGGTCGATCATAAAATAGAAGTGTGATCTTATATCTTAATATATAGTAAGAAAAGAAACAATAGCCAATGTAGAAAAGACAATGGCAAAAACAATATTACAATTCAATTTGATGAAGGCTTCGGTTCCACCATATCCAACCGCAGCCCACCATTCGACTGATATTAATGGAAACATTAAAACTGATACAGAGTTTTTTTAAAAAAAAAATCAAATAACCGAAATTGAACATTCACAGTACATCACTATTGCTTGAAAATGACATATAGTACAATTACAACTTGCAAAAGATACACAACTAAAAAATAACAATGTGAGCTGACAATGTGTGTAGAAATACTGAAATAACTTAAACTAAAATAAATTAAAAAGAACAAACTAAATAAAAAGAAGTTACTCAATACAAAAAAAAAACAATATATACTGAAAAAACTAAAACTAATGAACATAATGAAAGGAAATAAACTCAATTAATGAACTTCTCTACTAATAATATTGTAGACATGTAATCCTATTATAGACAGCGTCTAGGTACTTTATCTGGATCACATTTTGTACAGCACATTAATTTAACTGCGGTTGTTTAATTTCTGAATGTGAGTGAACACAACCAACCAATAATTACACGGTGAGGCCTTAGAGCTCAAGCTACTTGCACACAATAAACAAAAAAAATTCGCAGGAGAACTGAACCTATCCAACAGCCTGTGCTCCAACTTCATTCATGAAGCAGGCATCAACGCTGACGGCTCCTCCTCTCCTCACACCCAAAACTTGCTAGCCACCTAGGTCCAACTCATGCACCTACCCTTGATACACCCTTTGCCCCTGAGCGTCCGCTCACACAAAATTTGTTGACAAGAGTAAAACGAATGAAATCCAAAATCACTAGGGAGCGAGACATGAATGATATCACGCAGCTTCAGTAAGTGACAATAAAGCGCACAACCGGGGACACTGAATCTCTGAACTCATTAAACCAAAACTAATAGTAACATTTTAATTGGAAACATCAGATAACTGAAACTGAACATGGATAATACATCACCATTGCTCAAAAATGAAGCATCATGAAAAATTACAACTTGCAAAAGGAAATGAACTCTATATAACAAGTTCTAAAAAATAGTGACTCTTGGGTAAATGTATAAAGGCTACTTATCCATACACATAGAAATTCCAAAAACTAAAACAGAGTAACAAGACTGAACTGAACTAACTGCACTACATGACAAATAGACAAAAAATGAACAAGTTACTTAATATATTACTGCTACACAAGAGATATGATGAATAATTTCAAAGCACATGATATTAAATATGGTTCTTAAAAAATAAGTGCTCTGAAGCAGTGAACCGAATTAAAGAAAAAATTCACCGACTATCCATAGCAATCGTGAGAAGAGAGGAAGAGTTGGTGGGAAGATACTGAAACTCATGAGATTTTGGTCTGTTTGGTTAGTGACCAAAGGTAACCATGCCAAAAGGTTAGTCGTGCCACAGTTTTTTTTGGCAGCTGTTTAGTTCACTCCCCACAGCTATGGCACGCCAAACTTTCTTAGCACCTTGCCCCATATGTCATAGACTCATTTTCGTGTCAAAGCTTGCCAAAAGTTTAGCGCGATTTTTACTCGCCACACTTTATGTGGCAGATATAGTTTGCTAAAGGTTAGACGTGACAAGTTGAGGTCACCAAGCAAACAGACCCTTTGTTACATACGCAAGGGGCGTGCGTGCAATATGCAGGCACCAGATGGGAAGAGAGTAGAGAAAAAAAGGGAACCCTCTGCCTCTCTCTTTCTTGAACGAACAGCACACTAGAACAAAACGGCAACAACCAATTTGTTCCGGCACAGTGAAAACAGAGAAATTAAGAATACAAATTGAATTTAAAACAAATGGGTATGCCATCAGATGAACCTGAATAGAATGGGAATACTGAATCGTATTAAATAAATAATTATTACAAAAATACAGATTACGAGAACACTACACAATGAATTTGAATTGAAGAAATAATTATAACACAACTACAGTTTATAAGAACATTTCCCAGTGAATTTATAAGACAACTAACTGATAGGAAATTTAAGATGATGCATCCAATTTAGCAGAATAGACCTATGTCTAACTAATTGACACGACATGCTGGACGCGAAATGCAGACAGGGATGGAGGAGCCATCACATGAACACACTGAATCGCATCAGGGGGAAATTAACAATGGTCTTCATATACGCGCATCTGTTGGGCAGAACAGCCCACTCCGCACGTTGGCAACATCCTGTACACAGCCAACGGAAGCTGCTGTGGAGGGGAGTGGGGTCGAGCTGAGGGACAGTGAGGCCGTGAGGGGCGACGCCGGCAGGTCGCGGCTACCCCGAGTGCGGAAGAGGATAGAAGAAGAGGAACAGAAACTGAATAATTGTCTCTCCCTCCAGTCTCTATGTGACATACAAATGGGCCAAAACAACAAAAGAAATTGAGCCCACAAGACACAAATGGCTACGAACTAACGGTGGATGAAAACATAAATAGGCATCATTCGGACGATGGATAGAAATCCCCTACATGTAAGCATACCAGCAAAGAAGATTAGGTGATGGCAAGGGTAATCTGCTGCTTTGGTCTTTAAGATCTCTTCCTAAGAAAATAAAGAACCTGCTTGGCTACATGCTGGCAATTCTAGAATTGTTCTCTGAGAATCGGGTCCTACTCAATGCAAACATGTACATGAACTACCTTTGTGAAACAGTTCTGAATGAGCTGGAGGCAGTAGGAACAAGACTTCCGGTACTACAAACTTTCTTACAAGGATAGGACATTCTTGTTATACAAAAGAAAATGAGATTCTAAACTGAACAAGATCCTCATGCAACAAGGTACCAGCTAATACAGAAAATCATGGACAATCTTGCAAAACTATGCAAGGAGCAGAAGTGCCAAATACATGTCAGTACACAATCGCTGCTATCACTGAGGTCAAATCCTAAGCATGAAACGGGTCCACATAAGATCCCACTGTCTAGGAAGAGCAAACATTTGCTGCAAACTTCAGTCCTGCAAATCTGAACAGTCAAGAAACTGCTAATAGGTGTAGCAGATCAATCACCAGACTAGATCAGCATTTTTCTGGAAGCTGTAACCTACAATAACATGGAGAGGCATTGTAAGGTAAATTCCTCATCAAGGACATAAACTAAAAGCATCACGGTTCACGGCTAATATGCAATTTGATGAAATTGTTGTGAATCTGGATAAATGCTTCCCCCTACCCCCACCCCCCAGGAAACATTGTTTTAAGTAGTCCTTCCGTTCCAAATTGTAAGTCAGTTTAATTCTATTTGTGTGTGTGTGTGTTGGAATGGAGGGAGTAGTACACTCTGGTCATATGAAATAGAATAAAATTAGACCTATACCTCTGCATCGTCTATTTGAGCAATCATGAGAAATCTGTAAGAGTACACATCATTTTTCAGTACAACACTACAACCATGAGACGTAAAATAATGACAAACATAATTGGTTGAATGTTCTTCCTAACATAGGAATCAACATGACCACTACTTGCCAGCATAGTGTTGTACTGAAAAATCATCTATAAAAATGTTTATAGAAGATGTGGTTGAACATTGTCAGCATAGTGTTTTAAGCAGTACAATAACACGATTGTTAATACAACATTTGAATTAATTGCTTGCGTAATACTGTGCACAAACATATAAAAATATAGCTACCCTCTGAGCTCCAACAGATGGAGTGTAAGATTGTTTTTTTAGAATACATGTATATGCGCCTAATAGTGTCCAACAATGCATGAAATTAGTTACTCTAAAGAATGTGTGTTATTGCATTCCATAGTGTTACATCCCTGGATCTGAGAGGATGGTAAGAGTGGCAGGCCATTCTCGAGGTTGCACCATTGTTGCTTTTCTTTGCCTTGTTTTGAGGCCTCCCTGTACAGTCCCCCTCTTTTCATTCTTTAATAACTACAAAAAATTCTCACAGTGGGCGGTTCCCTTGCTGTACCTTTTGCTAAAAAATCTCTTCTCTACCCATCTACCTTCCAAGCAGCTTGGTCATGACATCAGGGAGTTGGTGTGCGCAAGGATAGGGTTGAGAATGAGAGAAGTGGGTGAAAGAATAGGCTTCTTACTTCTTTGTAAAAACAATGAGATCGCCATTACCAGTAATAGGGCTAGTCCTAATAAATATAGATAATTGAGAACAAACAACTCTTTTAGCTAACAAAATGGTTTAATCTATATTGGAGAAAACAGCCTAACCAAGGGATGAAGGAGCCCAGCTGTAAGCTATGATGACCTCCAGCACATCATATCTGTCACATGCTAGCTTCCATATGGCAGTTGAAGCCTCACATAACACTTGTTTTTGTGAATGCATGGGACTAAAAGAAGACAGAAAGGTTAAAATTGCCAACTTACATTCAGAACACCTCTCAAAACACTCAATAGTGACCTTCTCAAGATATGTGTTGTAGATGCTCAGAATCCTTGAAATTTGGTGAACTCTCACATCAAACTTTTCACACTTAACTTCAATTACTCTAAGTTTCTTAGATGCAAATAGTTCTTTTGATGGAACATATTTTCCCTTTGGTTTCACCCAACTGTCAGGAGCCTGTATCAAATACAATATTTACCCAAGATCAATATCAATCAACGTGCATGATAAGTACAATATGACAATGAGATTTATTTAACATATACCTGACGAAGTTGAAGAGTGAGCTTCTCTAGAACAGGTGTATGACGAAGAAAGCATATTAATGTGCAGAAATCAAGAGACACACACCACTCATTCAGTAGCAAGGTCTTCAACTTGCTAAATATAGGGTGCCACATCAAATCCCTTTTGAAAATAAACTGGACAAATTGCAAGTAGGAATAGTTCAATGTAAGAACTTAAGTGAAAAACAAAACTATGGCCACAGTATCAGGATAGTTATTATTGTCATACTTTACATCTATCCCTAAGTGCTTTTCTATAATACATGCACAGTAATGTTTCAACTTTGATTGAGTTCACACTTATTGCGAAACAGCACATGCCTGAGGTAGCATATACCCAATAACAATACAACTATACAGCACTTATGTGTATCAAGTAGTAGCAGTTTATTTCCATTTAAAAGGAGAAAATTCCAAACTTCCCTGCAGAGAGTGTGGTTTACTCCTATGATAGAAATGGGCTGAGCAAAACTATCTCAGCACCACCAAACCTAGATTGCATGACACCTCTAGACCACCCTAAAGGAACTGAGAGGACTTCATTACTAGTGCAGCATGTTCCGGCTTTGTTTACTATTGAAGATCAAATTTAGTAAAAATTATGATTTCAGAAGTTAGCTAATGCTGAAAAGGGGCAAAATACAGTTCATGACAAATTTCTTTCTCGCTTAAACATGATTTCTAAAACAACAAATTGCTGACCACACACATAAAAGGAAGTGTATGCCAAAGAACAATATAAATATAACAATAGAAACGGGTGATCAACGAAGAGTATAAAGGGAAGTTGGTACAAATATACCGTGCCAGGTCCAGCTACCAGCTCCAATCTTTCAGCCTGTGATAAACCCTTCAGAACAACACAACCTTGGTGTTTCTCAATATTATGAACACAGTTAATGCAATTATTCTTAGAACAAGAGCCCCCAAATTCTTCTTTGCCACAATGATCCAAGCAATCACGGAGTCTAACAAATGCCGTCACTAATGATGGCATGCTTTCAAGGATAGGAGTCTTACGATGATTATTACTTAGTTCCAGCCAAACAAGATTTGGAGTGGAAATTCGAGTCCGTTTGTGATCTCGAAACCAACAGTGAATGATTGTCAGCTGTTTAAGGGACTGGGATGATATTTTCTCTGACCAAATGTAGCAAAGGTCCATCTGTAGATTCTTCAGAGTCAGGCAGCTTGAAAAATCAAGAACGTCATTTCCTAACCGCACACATTTAAGCTCTAGTGTCGTCAAGTAATGCGAGACAAGGTGCAGGTTGCGCAGCATCAAGCGAGAGTCATCAGGCTCATCGAACAGTATCCTGAGAGTCTGAGCTTTACACAGCAGAGCCTGTTGAATCCATGTCCTTATCTTCGAGATCTCTGTTTCCTTAATAACGTTTTCAAATGGATTGATAATGAGCTCACAGACATCCAGTGGTGCGTTGAGATCCCGTTCACGCAGCAGATTGGTCGCAAATGTGTTCACATCGTCAAACTCTTGCTGAGTGATCCATTCCCAACGGGGTCCGGAGGTGATGCGCAGTACAGGTACGGACCTCCAGAGGTGGCGCCAGCGACGCGCAAGCACACAGGTCTGCACGGCCTCCTGCACCGGCAGGAAGGAGAGCACGTGCTGCAGACACTCATCCGGAAGTACGTCGATCCCACGGCAGCCGCCGCAGTCCACATCAAGCGCCTTCTTGAACTTGCACCGCCGGTAGACCTTTATTTCTTCGAGCGGCATTGCGTCGAACAGGTGGCGAGCACCGGTGCTGGGGAGAAGTAGACGACAATGAAGAATCAAGAAAGGTGGACTCCACGCTCCGCCACACACGACTACCTCCAAATCTTTGACGGTCACAGCTTGTTTTACCTTTCGAGCTTGGAATCGGAGGAGGGGTGGACTTGAGCGGGGAGCAAGGAGCAGCTAATGCTAGCCGCCGCCGCCGGCTAGTTCATGGGCCGCCCTCCCTGGGCGACGCGCCGGACGCCACCCATTGCTGACCGGGAAGCAGAGTTCCAGCAATGGCTTGCAGACGGGTCGGTTCCTTAAGGGTCTAGAAACTTCTGGAAGGTGGAGAGGAAGAAGAGGACGAAATCGGTCGATTCGAACTCTGGGGGTGGGTACTCGGAAGTGGGAAAGTGGGAAAGCAGAGTTCCAGGCTTCCAGCAATGGCATGCGTCGCCCAGCGTTAAGTGCCAGACTAGCAGAACTATTTTTATTAGGACTATTAATGCTCCAACACAAACCTAGAGCCCTGCTCTATATTTTTTGTGTTAGCTTAAAAAAAACTTAATTTAATACTTCTTCTATCCTAATTTATAAGACATTTGACATTTTTATACTAAATTTGACTATTTGTCTTATTTAAAATTTTGCAAAATATCATTTCTTTTATTGTGGCTTACTTTATTAATAAAAGTTCTTCAATAATAACTTAAAGTTTTCTATTTTGCGTAAATTTTTTAATAAGACGAGTGGTAAACTTAGAGGGAAAAAAATTCAAACATCTTATAATTTGGGATGAAGTGAAAGTAAGATTCTAACTCGAGTATCACTTTACGAAGGTTCTCAAACTTTTACTAACAACTCCGTCTTACAAAGTATATAGGGAGCTCTCTATATTTTGGGCCCAAACTTTTTTACTGAACCAACCAAATCCCTTTTATGAGTCCTTTTTACACTCTCCCATTTTACCTCCTATTCACTCTCGCCAAGCTGCCACCAAGACTGAGTTCCCCACTAAGTCCAGGTTAAGGCCAGGTTATCCTCTCTCATGCTGCCACTTGGGTCAAGCCTCCTCCTTAGCGAGATTCTATTTTTTACTACTATCTCCGTCTCACAAAGCTTGAAAATCTTAGTTAGCGAGGTTAGATTAGTGAGCTTGTAAAATTACGCATATGCCCCTCCTTTGTCCTTTCTGCACAAGAAGCAATATATCCTATCTACGGTGTCTGTGGAGTAGTGTGGGCGGTGTGAGTGCTACTGCAATTCTTAGGATCTACTATTTTTTTCTAAGTGGAGGAGCCAAGAGCTGGAACGCTGCCTAGGAGCTCCCAGATGGATGGATGCAATTCTTTTTTTATTATAGTGGGCCCCATAAAAACCTGATCTTCATTCACCTTTCCATAAATTTTAGGACAAGATTTAAACTCTAGGATTACATTCTTTTTGAAACGGAGGTAATACTAGCCAAGAATAGGAGCATAAGAATAAGAGAAAGAAAAAATTAATAAGAGTAATGTTGGGGGAATGCCTTCAAAGACACATCCAGCCAAGGCAGGGCCCTCTACCTTTCTCTTCCCTGCACGAGAGACGATGAACCCTCGCGCTCGCTACCTGACCCTCACCAGGGCCTGGTCCTAGGGAGGTCTTCGCTTACCATCTATGGATGGCTTTGTAGGCACCCCCGCCAAGGGGCGTCTCGATTCCTTGTGTTTGCAGGTTTAACAGTGATCCACGGAGTCAACCGGCCCAAGAAAGCCCTCGCAGCTTTCTTAAGAGGGTTGTCACTGGAAGACAGGAAGAGATGCCCCACCTAAGAGAACCTCTTAACAGCATCAAGAAAGTTGCTGAGAACAAGGCACTTGAATTGTCAAAAATGCCCCTTTGTGAATGTATGAAAGCCTCTTGACATTTCCGAGGCAATTGCAATTTCTCTGTTTTAACGATGAATATGAATTAATGATTATTTACTCATGAATTAATTATGTCCCTAGCGTTGCCCTTGGCGCTATCTTAACTCCTAATCACCACTCGTTGTTTCCCTTTCACTATGGAACACCCTCGGCCTCCCTTCGTGCTGATTCTCAGCAAGTGGAGGAGGCAGAGTGACATCCCCACAAGTAATGTGACTTACATGTAGTATAAAAAAATGTAGGTCCTAAATTTGAGGAATTTTGCCGGAGCTGGAAGGCTATTATTTAATTTGAGCCATCACAATTCACATCGCTACTTGAGAGAGTTCTGAACACCGTACCAAAAAGCATAATCCTAACATGTAGTACTACACAAAAGATTTGTAGAGACACCTTGTTTTTCTAGGCAGAAATGAAATTCCCAATTCCCAGCCATATCCAATGGCGGATACAAGATGGGGATAAAGAGGAGCTAAATAATAAAGATTTAGGGCTCAACACAGTTATTAATAGTGTATAATGAAGAAATCAGACTCAACCGGGCGGCAGCCCTCTGTCCCCCCTTGGATTCGTCCCTGACCATACCTGCAAATGGTTGTAGAAACATATCACCCCTAGTAACGTTGACATAGTCGCTACACAAATAAATGTCTAAATTTTAAAATAAAACTAGATGACATTTTTTATAAAATGTAGAGCTATAGATGAGTTCTCAAATTTTAAATTGATATTTTTTTTAATTTTGTGATCGTTTACAGGACCAAATGTATGTAAGTACGAAGATATTGTTACCGTTGATCAACCAGTAGTGAAAAATAGAACAAAAGCTGCAGACTTAGTCTCAAGCATTCAACCGTACACGACAAGTACCCACTGCCCAGCGTGAGATTCTCAAAGTAGCAAGAAAGGGAAGGAAAGCTTTCGGAACTTGGAAGGCAATCGACATCAGTATCAGCTTGGGGGCTCCAGTCATCAATGGAGCATCCTAACATAATACTTTCATCGGTCGGCTGGTGTGACAATACCAATAAAGATGGGCACAATTCGCTGAAATGATACAGATCATTCTAAACATGAAACAGTATTTCATATCATACGCAGCACAACCAGTAAAAATATAACAAAAAGGTAGCATCAGCACTCAGCACAGTGTCTGATCCATAAGACCATATGCAAGAACCAACAATACGAGCGCAACAAGACAAACGGTTAAACCAGGTTCAGTTATAGGTAGATAGTTGTACTATAATTATTATCCCAGCAGATTCCCAGTACACATCGAAGAAGTCACAAGCTTATGGCTGCAAGCTTTTAAGAGATGCATACAGCAGACCCATCACTAGAAGGTAAATTCGTCTGGAAGCTGTAACCTATATGAACATGGAAAGTACCTTAGTAACAGGACCACAGGTATAAAGTGTCATGAGAACAACAGTTTCTATAAACATGTGATTCATATAATCACAGCAAAGCTGGATGAATGGTTTTTTTTTTTGAAAGCAATGGCTAGACTCTGCCTTTCAATTAAGGATAGAGAAGAATGTTTATGTACAGAGGATGAATGTATTCTGTACTTCAATTCTGAAGATTTATTCCACGACTGATATCTCCTTATTTAGGATGCTCTTAATATGAATTTTCTACTTATTTACAGTATTGCCTTACTGTTTTTTTTTTTTTTTTTGGTGGGGGGGTGTGGGTATCTATTTTTGTGAACAAACTGAAATGCCTCAGGATAACAGAGTTCTGAAACAAGTAAGCATGTGGAAAACTAAGACAAAGCAGGAAAATGTCATCATGAGACAAGCACATAGCTAATTCTGTATATCTTTCGTTTTGTTTTTGACATGAGCTACTTTCACGAATTAAAACCAGTATAAATGAGTGTTAATAAAAATTGGATGATTGAGATAGATGCATCAGCATAACCAGCTTAATAAGCACCATGAACCATGAAGACAAGAATGGTGAACTGCAGAGTAAAAACTTGGAGTAAGAAACTGCCCAAGCCCTGTCAGAGACAGTGTACATCATTACATTTGATATTCCAATAGGACCATTTACATAGAATTGACATTAGAAAAAAAGGAACTTTTCTACTTTAGTGTTCAAACTAGAATGGAAATTGGTCAACCTTATAGTCTCTAAATAACATGGATGTTTCGATATACATTGCGTGCTTTGTTTTTGCATGCAACTTATACAGTATCAAATAGAAAACTTACATTCAGAGTCTCTCAGTTCGCTGGACATTGATTCGTTCAATGCATACATAGTGGCTGCTCAAGATGCAAAAAGATTTTCTGCACCCTCTCATCAAAGCTTTCACACTTAATTTCAACTAATTTAAGTTTCTTAGATGCTAGTAGCTGCTTTGATGGATTATATCTCCTTTTCTTTCCCAACCAATTCAGTGGTGCCTGTACCAATCATAATTGTTACATAAAATCAATCAATTAGGCATGCTAACTTTGACAACAAAATATATAGTTCGACATGTAAAACACATGTACCTTACAGAGTTGAAGAATGAGCTTCTCGAGCACAGGTGTATGCTGGAGGAAGCATAATATTGCTTGACAATCATTCTCAACACACCACTCATTGAGCAAGAGTGTCTTTAAGTTACCAAATATAGGGCACCACATCAGATCCCTTTCAAAAAATAAACTGAGAAGTGCAAAAGGAGTACAGCATCAGGAAGGCTCGAAGATTTGAATTTTTCATTTCAAAGTGGAACAGGAGATTGCAAGTATTGGCACCAAAACTAATTAGGGCACAGTAGTCATTGAAGACGTTTGGAAACCATATCATATTCCATAAGCCTACCTACATAAATAAGTGTATGCTGTTTCAGGGTAGGTACACTACAACTTTTTAGCTACAACCACAGGCATAAATAATTATATCTTACATGGGCATGTTAATGATTTTTCTACATTTATCATAACTGAGAAAATAACAACAGTGTTTGTTTTTAGCTCTTACCAATATTTTATTACAAAGTTCTATGGTTGGTCATGGAAAAGTGAAAGCTACCTACTAAGTAATGTTTTTTATGCAATTATACTGCTAAAATTTTTTTGAAGTCAGCACATTGCAAAATATAACATATAATTTATGAATAACATCTAAGACATTACTTAGTAGGCATCGGAAACAAACCCATTAAAATCCTACACCGGTGGACTGGCACATAAACGGATTGTGTATGCTAGCTTACAATGCTAAGTGATGCTGTAGATATTGGAAGAAGCAAAGCAGATCACAAAAAAAAAAAACAGTAAAGAAAGTAGTAGGAAAAAACGTACGGTCTCAGGTTCAGCTACCAGCTCCAAACTTTCAGCCTCTGAAAGACCCTTGAGAAGGACGGAATATGTGCTTCCATCACTTCTGTCATCATACTCATGTAACATATCGCATCTATTACCAGAACATGAGTGCCCGTACATTTCAGAGCACCGATCATAGCTTCCACAAAGTCTAATAAATGCCTTTAATAATGATGGCATGCTTTCTAGCAAAGGAGTCTTCATAGAATTATCAGTTAGTTCAAGCTGAACAAGATTTGGTGCAACAATCCGAGTACGGGTGTCTTTGTCACTGCCAGAGAAACAATCTACTATGATTAGGTGTTCAAGGGATTGGGACGATATTGCCTTTGCGCCAATGGTGCAAAGATCCATCAATAGCTTCTTCAGTGCTGGGCAACTCGAAAAATCGAGAAATTTGCTCGTTACCCATACACATGAAAGCTCTAGCACCATCAAGTGCTGGGAGGTGAGTTGTTGTTCTATCCTTAAATGTCTGTCATCGAAGTACGAAAACCTGAGAGTCTGAGCCTTGCACAGCAGAGCATAGTGGATCAAAGTGCAGACCTGTGGGCTGAGCCTGTCAGCATCCTCCAACTCATTCATGTGAAACTCACACAGATCCAGTGTCACGTCGCGCTCACGGCGGCGGAGGAAATTGGTGACGAAGCTGTTCAGAGTGCTCAACTCCTGCTCCGTGAGCCCCCGGGGAAGGGGACGTTCGGAGAGGCGCAGAGCGGGTACGGACCTCCAGAGTTGGCGCCAGCGCCGGGCAAGGACGCACGTCTGGACCGCCTCCTGTGATGGCAAGAACGACAGGATGTGCTGCAAGGCCTCGTCAGGAAGGACGTCGATCCCAGCCGCGGGCGCGTTCTGGCTCTTGCGCGGCGAGCAGACCTTGTCTTCTCCAGATGGATTACTTCCTGGCTCCATCAGTCGCCAAACGCCAATCCTGAGAAGAATTACGTCGAGCAGGTGGCGAGCGCAGGTCCTGGTAGGAATTCAGTAAAAGTAACACATCAAGAAAAGTGGATCACCCGTCACCCCTCGCTCCATCACTTGCCAATCGGCACTACATAAGCTTTGAAGCTCAAGGAGATGTTTTACGCCTGCAGGTCGAAATCGGATCCTAGGTGGGGTTGGATTGGATGGATCAACAGTTACAGAGTAGCCTAGCATGCCACCGTGACACAGTTCTTGACACTAACCTGTAACCTCCTCGTGTTGCCGCACGATCACCGATCGGAGACGGAGAAGGGCACCACACCAAGATGACTAGACGAGGATCGGAGAACGGGGAAAAGCATGCGATGCGGCGATCGGTGATGGAGAAGGACACCAAGATGAGTATCGGGGAATGGGGGCGGAGCGAGAGTGCGGGAATCGGAGAAAGAGTGCAGCGTGAAGCGTTTTGCCGTTTTTAGCTACGCGTGCGCCCGTCTCGGCGTCTCGTCCTCGTCATCTTTTCGGCAACCACGTTTTCCTTTCGGTAATGATACACCTAAGACGTCCGGACGCGTCGCCGCGGACGGACGCCCCTCCCCGCCCCGACGCCGCTCCTCCTCCCCCTCCCCCTCGACGGCGACGGCACTCTCCTCCCCCCGCGCCCGAAGCTCGCGCTCCCCCCCCCCCCTCCCCCTCCCCGACGGCGACGGCGAAGCTCCCGCGCCCCCCCGCCCGAGCTTCGCGCCCGGCCATGGCGGCCCCGCGCCTGCAGGTACGCCTCCTCCAACTCCGGCGGGCTTCCCGGGTTAGGGTTCAAGCTTCCTCCCGGTGTAGATTCCGGCCGGCCGCCGGCCGGCTTGGCGGCGACACGTCGACACGGCGGTGGGTGGCGGTTGGCGGGCGGTGAGCTCGGCGGCGGGCGCCGCTGAAGCTGGGCGGGCCGGCCGGGCGGTGGGTATGGGTAGGCGGCGGGGGCGAAGAGGAAGAGGAAGAGGGCGCCGCGGGGCTAGGGTTTCGCTGAGCTCCGCGAAACCCTACGGCGGGGCGGGCGGTGGCCGGGCGGCGGGGCGAGGGCGCTGGGAAGAAGGGCGCGGGAAGGTGCCGGGCACGGGAAGGAGGCGGCGTCGCGGGAAGAAGGCGGGGCGGCGCCGCGGCGGGAGGCGGGCGTCCGACGGGCGCGCGTCGGGACGCCCGGCGCTACCACTACCGTTTTCCTTTGTTCTCTTGGTTGGCCCGGTGACTAATGGTCGGTTTGATATAAAGTTTATAGCTAGCTAAAATTTCAAAGTAAAATTTTAGTTAGCTAAAAATTTTTAGCTAAATTTTAACTCGGAGATGTTTGATTGGATACTCTAGCTAATAAACTCATTTAAATTTTGCTAGTATTAGTTAGATGAAAATAGCTAATCATAACTAACGTTTAGTTGAGCTATTTACATGCCTAGCACTAAATTTCGCTAGCTAAAGTTTAGCCGGTGTATCAAATAGACCCTAATATACTACCTCCCGTCCACTCACGTACGTATCAAGATTTAAATTTTAGAAATGTTGGCCAGTAATTAGATTAATTCTTTTTTAACAATTAGAAATACAAACTTTATATGATTATATATTTATAATAAGAACTTATACTAAATAGTTAAAATGTAATCTAGAAGACTGTTTTATTCTAATTTGGACTAGATAAAATCGACCCGAGAGTAAATAAACAAAAAAGTTTAGTTCACATCATAAAAAAATCAAAATCATAAAGAATTTTGAAGTTTATTTTTGAATTTTTAGCCCAACTAGTAAGTAGCAATGTGTATCAAATAGGCTTTTAATTCGACGTCAGCAGCACATCGGATAGGAAAAAAGGAATTGGGGAAGAACAAAAACCGGAGGCGTAAGAAGTAGCGACCAAGGATTGGATTGATAGAGTAATTTGTTCAGATATTACATAACCCCTTTGTGAAAGAGGAACACTCTCCTACATAGCTTCAGCGATGCAGGCTGGCACACGCACACAAACGAAACACGCAATCCTTTCTTAGCTGGTCTGGGCTGACTAGGTAGACCACTCCTTCCCGGCCTTTCGCTAGCTAATAGATGCAGGAGCTATCACATTCTCCGCTCTTTGAGACGCCGGTTGCCCAGAGGCGGATTTGCGGCACAGACCCTAATCATTTGGACAGGGTTAACGCGCGACGGCTCACGCTATGGCCCGAGCGCGCGACCACGCGATGCATAGGTCTGACATGTGTCTGACACCATGCGCGCTATTGTGCCAACCATTTTCCACTCGCCTACACCAGCTTCCCTGCATGTGTCTGACACCATGCATGCATGCAAGGTGATGCATGCAAAAAAAAAATGCAACATATTTTTTAATTGCTATAACTTTTGAATAGCATATCTATTTTAAATTTTTGTCTGTACCGGTGTTTTCTACATGATAAGATAAACAAAACTAGATCTCACTTAAATATATTTTCGATAAAAATTATTTTAGTAGCAATTTATGTGTAATACATGCTAAGAGTTTTATTGAAGGAGTTACTAACATGTAATAGTACAACTTATAGGCAAATTATTAGATCAAACATTGCATAAGTTGCCAATCAAGGGAAATAAATTATATACAACTTGCTCAATTGCTTCTTCTTTTTGCTTAGATCTACTGGCAACCACCCCACTTCATCGATCCAAATCTACTACTCCTCGCTGACTTGCTCCTCCTCCCCGCAGATTAGCCGCTCCTCTTAGCATTAAAACACATTGGTGAAGATAGTACTAAAATAGTGAAATTGAGAAGCAAAAAAATAACTGAAATTGACAAATAGAAATTGAAAACTAAAGTAGACAAAACAAAAAAATACTGCAAAACATAAATGAAACTAAAAATTACTCCCTCCGTCCCTTTTTATTTGTCATTTGTGGGATGCGTGCCACAAGTTTGACTTGATTTATAGAAAATACGTACAATATTTATATCTCCAAATAATTTTGTTAAAAACTGGATCCAAAGATCTTTCCGATGATATTAATTATGATACTAATTGATGATATTTATTATTTATTAAAATTGCCGGTATTTGTGTCCGGGGAAGCGAAGCGACAAATAAAAAGGGATGGAGGGAGTACCTAGAACTAAAATTGACAAATAGAGATTGAAAACAAAAGTAGACGAAATTGACAACTCTAAAACTGAAATTACTATAAAATAAAACTGAGATTGAAAAATAATGAAAACTAAAGTAGACAAAATAAAAAAACTGAAATCACCAAAAACTGAAATTGATAGCAAAAAAAAAAACTGAAAATGACAGATGAAAACTAAAGTAGACAAAATAAAACTGAAATCACCAAAAACTGAAATTGATAGCAAAAAAAAAAGAAAAACTGAAAATGACAGATGTAAACTAAAGTAGCTAAAATAAGTAACATAAATCTAATACTAGCATTAAGAAATAGCAAATGAAAAATAATAAACAAGTTAAAAATCTAAAACATAAAAATGGAACTGAAAATAATAACTAGAGAATTAAACTAAAATTGAAAAACCGAGGCATAAACAACTCATCTATGCACTCACGTAGGAGCACGAACAGGCACGGAAGCTTTTTGCATAAGGCATAACGGACTTTGTAAGCTTGCTACCGGTCATAGGAGATTCTACGTTTTATTTACGTGGGCTTTATTACTTAAAAAAAATGCATGGGCTGATGCACACCTGGCAGGCCAGGCCACCAGGCCATCGCGCGCAAGTCGCGCGCTAATCGTCTCGCGTGACCGGAAGTGCGTTAGCTTTTTCGTAACGAAATTTCTAACTGTCAGCCGACTGTTTTTTCATTCCTCATCAATCGTTTCTTTTTTTTTTGTGTTGCATCTTCTGTCGTTGCGGGCCGCATTCCACCGTGGGCTGTGATGTTCCCTAACGTGTCCGTCTGTGTGTGTTGGTGTCCTATCGGGTCCGGGCTTGTTCCACTTAACCCGCGAAGACCGAACAGGTAGCGTATTTTGGACACTTTGTATTCTTGAAACGCGCGCCTAGGGAAAGGGGAAAGTTGCGCGTCGCTACGATTTCTGTAGGCGTCGAGGCAATTCGAGCGGCGACCTCGCCGCGCCCGCCGCACGCCTGCCCTGTTTCTACGCCTCGTCTTCCCCATTTGTTGGTTCAGTTGCTCACCGAGCTCGGGAGGTATTCCTCTCCTTCCCGTTTTGTGCCTCGTCACTCCGTGTGTGGTTTTGTTTCGGATTTCAGGAGTCCTACTGCTCGCCGGGAGCAGGAGCAACAACAAGCAGCTGCAACTTGCCTCTATGCTTGGAACGCCGCTTTGCTCTCCCTGCTAAGTTCTGGTTCGATTTGGGGCTGGGATTGGGGTAGGGTGCTGTATAGCTAGTTCGATTGCTGTGTCTGTGATTTGTGAATATGCTTGTTGTGGTGGACTGGATCTAGGTCAAGTAGTGGATCCAGCAATTTCTGGCTGGCTGCTGCTGCACTCTGAGCTGTTGTGGCAATTTATGGTTGGTGCAGGCGTGGATGAGGCTGCCAGCGCCACGGACACAGCCCCTTGTCATGTTTTTTGGGGCTATTCGTGGGGAGTATGATTTTCGATTGGTCTGGGTCACGGAGATGCAGAGGTGATAGAGCCTTGTCCTGTTTACTAGTTAGTACAGATCTGTAGCTTGTTGTAGTGTGCTTTGAGTGATGGGAAGCATCATGGCAGACTCGCTGTAGTTAATGTTGTAGCTAGCTTCCTCTCTAGGTCGGACTTGGTGCTTCTTAGGTACTGTCAAATTGCAATGCATGGCTGAATAACTGAAAAATACATTCATCACTTGATTGGCTGTAGCTAGTAATGAGGTCATTGACATGTTTTTTTTGAATTTCTTTATCTGGTCCAATAACTGAAATTCACGGCGAGCCACGTGAGAGCGTAAAGAGCGGCGACGGCGCTGGCGAGAACCCGGAGCGGTGGCGGCACAGGCCCCCTCGTCGGAGGGTGCGTGCGGCCTGTCCTGCGCGCATCTTTGCCGAGCGGTTCCTCGCCGGCGCTGGTAAAGACAGCAGCGCGCGAGGCCTAATCGCGACGGCTCGACGGGGCGCGCGACTGCCAAGTCAGTGAGGGCAGCGCGCGTGCGAGGCTTGAGTGCGGCAGCAGCGAGTGCGCAGGGACGAGGCCCTGAGGGCTGCGCGGCGTCGCAAGACAGCAGCAAGTGTAGCTGCACGGGCGGCCTGCGAGTACATACACATGCCGCTGTGATGCACATGGCCCTCCTGATGGCACTCTGATGGTGACGCCGTGCCAGTAATTGATGGCAACAGTGACTCCAGGCCAAGGTAAAGGCTCTATTCAGACTCAATTAGTGTTTGATTCATGATATTTGGGGAAAAAAAAGATTATCTAGGGTTTCGGGATTTAGGGATTTCATCACAATTGAACTGATTTGCTCATCCCCTCCTAATTTCTTGATCCGAAACCCTAGCCCCCTAATTGCATTAAAATTGACATCAAATCGGCATGAACAGAGTAAAAAATAGCCTATCCAAGATTTATCCGACTTATTCATCATAGGCTTAAACATCATTACCCGAAGATAATTAGCCCTATTTATGATCAAATTAATTCTACCCGAGCACTGTAGGCGTAGAAACATGGATGGCTTCAGTGTTTTACATTTTAGCTAGAACCTCTCTATTGCACTACGGTTCATGAAATTCATTTGTTCTTTAGTTTCAGAAAATACCTCCTCTAATCTATTTTCTTTTAGGGAGTTTGAACTCTGAATGTTAGATCCGGTTAACTATGTTTTATTGCGATTCTTATATAAATGTGTATCAGAAAATGCCTCCTCTAACCATGCTGCTGCTAGACATTTTTGGTTTAGATCACTGCCCTATTCATGTAGTTTAGTTGATTCATGTATTTTAGTTAATTGCAGTTTACTTTAATTTAATTTGAGATTGTATTTATTGAAATCAAACTGTGGATAAGCTGCTCTAATACATATCTGTAGACCACTTTAACTGTTAATAACACTATGGTCATGGTGCAGGGACGAAGGCGATGGCGCAGCAATGGTATTGTGCTTCTAAAAGGATGTTCTTTCCATTATTATTCTCATAAGTGGAGGTTAGTCCTTGCTCACTACTGCTCTGTATATTGTCCTTTCCTGATGTTTATTGGCTGAGCTCATCTATCTAATTAACCTGAAACTCTGTTAGTGACTTGTTTGATGTATGGACATACAAGCCGAATGATGTATGGACCTTACACCCTTTTATTAGTGCCTCTTGATTTGTAGATGCATATTGGATACATATATTTGCTGTTGTGGATACATATTGGATACATATCTCTAGGTCGTTGATAACTTGTGGACTTGGACTGTATAATTTAATTTGTGATTTGGATATTTGAACTTGTGATTTGTGGACTTTTGGACTTGGCCCATATGTATGTGCTGTTGACTGTTGTATATATATATATATATATATATATATATATATATATATATATATATATATATGTGTGTGTGTGTGTGTGTGTGTGTGTGTGTGTGTGTGTGTTGCTGCTGGTGTGTGTGTGTATATATATGTGCTGCTGTTGTGGTCAGGTTTTATATTCATTTAATTATTTTTTTACTGGAAATTCACTATAAGGGCGGTTGCTGATTAAACCGCCCTTACAAATAGCATTTGTAAGGGCGGTTGGATCACAAACCATTTGTAAGGGCGGTTGGATCACAACCACTCTTACAAATGCATTTGTAAGGGCTGTTGGTGATCCAACCGCTCTTACAAATAGCATTTGTAAGGGCGGTTTAATCACCAACCGCCCTTACAATTGCTATTTGTAAGTGCGGTTACGGAACCGCCCTTACAAATCGATGATTTGTAAGAGCGCTTGGGTAAAGGCGGGTAGCCGAACCGCCCTTACAAATGTTCTTGACCCGCCCTTAAAAATGTGAGTATAGTAGTGACTCTGTTTGCGCTGCTGTGGAACGGAGGTGGTGGCACCATGGCTGTGGGAACCTCCGCTCTTCTTCAACAGCAACAGCAGGGAGATGTGTCCGGCCGGCTTCGCCTACGACCTCGACAGGAGCATGAGTTCAGCACTCTCAACAGCATAATGAGATTGTAGATTCATTTGTATTCTCTCCAACTCTGAAAGAATGATTTCTAGAGTTATCTTATTAAATTTTTAAACTTTAACTGAATTTTAAAAAACATTAAGATTTATGTTGTATCGACAGTTTTTTTAGAAAGGATGGTAAAAGCTTTGCCGTGATTTCTATTAGACGGAGAAAGGAAAAAAGACAACTGTCAACCTAGTTTTTTAAATGAAAATTAGGCCAGAAAAACCATACAACTCAGGAAAGTACCCCACTCATCCTGCAAGACTTTGGTACAACTACATCCACCCACACCACCACTTGCAACTTGGTCGAAATGACTCAACTTACAACAACTAACCAACTAACAACAACTTGGCCGAAGAAAATGACCCTACTAAAACGCACAACTTGAAGCACTGAGCACCAACATGCAAGCACCAAGCACTAACATCCTTGAAGAAGCGCCATGACAGATAGCAAGAAATCCAGCTTGGTAGGAGGAGAGGTAGAAAAGGACGCCTCGAAGGAGGGCACGGCGGTTGCAGACGCCGTCGTCCAAGCTTTCGCCCCGACCTCATGCAACCTCCATACAGACCGCCATCGAAGACCAGTAGACCTAGCCTGACCCGAGGAAACCAGCCTGAGCAAGGGGAAGGCAGATGGCAGGGAGAAGAGGGCTAGGATCAGAAGAAGCCCCTGTCGCCCAGCCCACCACCGTCCCTACCCCTGCCAAGCTGTCCTAGCATCAACCCCACCGCACAGAGCCTCCAGCAGCCTCGTCGTGAACTTCTGCCGTCAATACGCCAGATCCGGCAAGTGAACGCCAACCCCCGACCAAGGAGGTGAAGTCCGACGTCCAATGCCGCTTCCGTTCCTGACCCCACCAGGCTCGAAGGCACCACAGACCAGGCCGCCGCCCCTGAAGCCGCTGAAGTCCAGAGAGCACCATCCCCGACCCGCTCCACATGCGCGGAGGATGCTGGATCCGAGAAGGGGATGCTAGATCCGTCTACCCTCGGACCGTGTGAGCCGCCGGCCGAGCTGCTTCGAAGAGCACGCCGGTTGACTGCCCAGGAGCCTGATCCGTGCGGGGGAGAGCAGATCCGTGCATAGGATAGCAGATCCGGGTGAGGGAGGATGGATCCCGAAGACAAAGGCGCCGCTGGCCAAGGGCCTCGTCGGAACCAACAATGGGTGTAACACCTCTGGTGTTACGTTAACCTAAACCTGCCATGTCATCATCATCAGTACATAAGCATTCATGATTAGAGAACCCTAATATAAATGGCTAAAATGAGTTTACAATTCTAGGGTTTGTTTGAGCTCTTTTATATCACATGTGTATGTGTTTACCATTTAAATTCCACTCACATGTCTACTTTTGTTTATAAAAGCAATCAATTAAAATCAAACTTGATGTTTGCAAGTGTTTGGCTAACCTTGACTTACACATCAAACATGTTTTATAAATCAAATGAGATGCATGGAAGAATCAAATTTGAATTTGGAATTCAAATCCCAAACCCTAGCTCAAGTGGCTAAGTGTTGGAAATTGAATTTTATTTTCAATTTAGAGGAGCTAACCATAATTAATTTTCTAAATAAAAGTTGCTAACCATTGGCACCATTTCAAAGTATGAACTTTGTACTTTGAAAATATGTCATTGGTTGGGTTTGAAAAGTACCACAACATCATTAGTTAATTGCCCAAAGATTCAATTTGAAAATCCTTTTCAAAAGCTTGAAATTTAAAGTGAAACTGCCCCCTTTTCAATTTTATCTCAAAATATTCAAAATTTGGGAAAACTCCAAAAATACAGTTTGTACATCTCTTTGAGCTCTACAACTTTGGTATATAAAGTTTTTCAAGTTTTTGAATAAAATTTAAACTAATTTCAAAAGTTCTCCAAATTGGAAAATATCGCTTTTTGACTTTTAAACTCTAATTCAAAATCTATTCAATTTCATGAGAAACTCTCTAAATGAAAGTTGTAGATCTTGAGAAATGGAACAACTTTTATTTTGGGATATTTTCATCTTTTATTCAAAATTTAAAAGTAATTTTGAAATCCCAAAGGTTAGGGTTTTGTCCCTTTTTCAAATTTGAAATTCAAATTCAAAAACCAGTTTGAATCTGACCAAACTTCCTTAATAAAAGTTGTATAGCATGAAAAGTTGCACAATTGATATTTTGGAAGATTTTTGTGTACAGTTCAATTTTCAAAAGTAATTTTGAAAATAAAAAGGCAAAGGTGTCCCCGTGCTCTGAGAGAAAGCAACAGAGGGGGATGCCGGTGACCCGGCGCCCATGCGGCCGGTCTCCCGCCGCCGCCGTGGCGTTTCTCGCGCCGTCGCCCGACTGAACCGCGCGCCCAACCACCGGACATCGTCGTGAAGGTGCTGACCACCCGTCAAGCTTCCCTTTGCCCCATAAATACCGAGAGTCGGCCGCCAATTCTTCTCTTTCTTCCTCCTCCTTTGCCGGCGACAACCATCGCCTTCTGTGAAATTCACGCGCTGTGTTGAATCGCCGTCCAATTCCCTTGCCACCAACTCCGCAGCGTGGTTTGCGTACTCACCGAAACCTTTGCTCTCTCCTTGACATCGCCCCGGATAGCTCAAGCGCCGTCGCCCTCTCCAACTCCGCCGGATCGCCGCCCCGCGAGCCATCGTCCTCGGGTTAGGGCAACTCCGTGCCTATCAATCCAGCCCCTGGCCTGTTTCAGTTTCATAGTTGGTTGCTAATTGCAGTCGGCTTATCCGTTTGCACACCAGGCGTCCCCAACGCGCCGGAACACCGTCATCTCCCTTGGTTCACGCCGCCGCAGTCGCTGTCGCCGCCGTCAACTACCTTCCGGCTATCTTCCAGTCCGTTGCCTCTTTGTTTTGAAGCTGTGGTGAGCTCCTGAGCATGACCCGGGTGTTGGTTGCATTAGTGTCGCCATAGTTTGGTTGGAACGCCGTGAGCACCGGTGAGCTCCGCCGCCCGGCGTGGCGGGTTGCGCGGTGGTCGTGCATAGCTAGCCCCCCGCCCCGAAGTCGTATGCTGCCATGCCAAGTTTGCCTTGGAGTGCTGAGCACGTTGGTACGCTTCGGTGCCGCCGGAGGAGCTCCGGTGGGCTCGTCGCCCGCGGCGCCCGTGTGCCGCCGAAGCCGCCATGGCCGCCGCCATGCGAGCTCCGGTGAGAGAGAGAGGGCGTATAATAGCTTGTTAGGTGCGTCTCGGGGAGAGGAATCCGTTTGTGTGATCAGTTGCGTCGGAGGGGTCGCCGTTGGCGAGTTGTGCCGCCGGCCGCCGCTGTCGCCTCTGTTCACCGGAGAAAGGAGAGGGAGGAAGAAGGAGCTGACAGGCGGGGCCTGCCTGTCAGCCAGAGAGAGAGGGGAGAGAGCGCGGGCGTACGCCCGGCGGGCGCGCGCGTGGAACGGGCCGAGTGGGCCGCTGGGCTGCACAGTAGCCCGCGAGGAGGAGTTTTGTTCTTTTTCTTTTTCTTTTATGTTTTCTAAAAATGATTTTCATCTTTTTGCTACAATTTATTTTGAGCAGATAAAAATGCAACAAAAATATGTATGTGCTTCTTGTGCTGTGCTCTGTCAAGGAAAAATACTAACTCTGGTTTTTCAATAAAATTTAGTTGTGCTATAATTTGCTCTTTTAATTAATAAATGCAACTTCCATGATTTTTAATAATTAAAATATAAGTCCAAAAATCATGAAATTTGTTTTGTGTGCTAATTAGATGATAATGATCTTAATTATGAAGTTTGATCATGTTTTGACTAATTTTTGTATCATGCTTAATTAATACCTTGTTTAATTAATGTTTAATTAATTAATCCTTTGATTAATTAGGGCTTAATTAATCTTCAATTAGCAAGTTAATTAGTGGCTTTCAACAACTGTAAAAATGGTAATTAACCTTAATCACTATTAGGGTTGCTTGATTTTGGGATTGAGTGATGACCTTAGGTCATTAACCCTAATGACCTTCGGCATTTCATGTTGATTGCGTATCGTTAGTCCGTCGTCGTCGACGCTAGTTATACTTCTGTAATGCAACATTACCGTGAAGAAAAGTTGTACTCAAGATAGATTCACTACTAGAAATACCCCCCTATAGTGACGCTTTTTTATTTATATGGTAGATACGTTTTTTTGTCGTCTCTAGAAGACTGTAGGCATATTTTTATAAAGCGTCTTAAAAGCGTCTTCGCATGGACCGAGTCAGGACTTGTAGAGACGAGTTCTTCAAATGTATCAACGTGATAAAGAGACATTTTGTAGAGACATTTATTGCATGTCTACAAATATTGATACACTTTTATGGATACATTTATATAATGTGGCTACTTGTGTAGTTACGATATATAGCAGCGCATTATACGTGGTAAGAAATATAGAGACATTCTCGTAGATACATTTATATTATGTGTGTACTAATGTAGTGACGCTGTGTAACGATGTTTTATTGCGTGTTAACAAGTGTAGAGATGTTCCTATAGACACATTTATATTATGTGTGTACTAATGTAGTCACATTTTGTAATGACGTCGTATTGTGTATCACGAAGTATAGAGACGTTCTAGTAAATACATATGTATCATGTCGAACAATATAGATGCATTGTCTAGTAACATCATTTTGCATTTTAAGAAATATAAAGACAATTTTATACACATTTAAATTTCGTCTCTACTAATATAGAAACGTTAGATAGTAACATTTTATAACATCATATAATAGATATAGATATTTATTTATGCATCTATTTAATATGTCTATTAATATGGGCGTGTTTATATTTACTTACTAGCTAGAAACAAAGAGACATTTAAAAATTTGGACACAAATGAATTTGAATGATCAAACAATGAGAAAGTCAATCACGAAGGCATTGCATTGAAAAATCCATTGTCTTTACAAAATAAGATAATGATTAACAACTCATTAAAATGCACTCTCAAAGACAAACCATATTCATAAAGCATATAAGAAAAGTGGCAGTATCATACAAATATCTATATTTTTGCTAACATCTATAATCTATCTCGTTCCATGAAACTTGTAGCTTGTCTTTCCATCCACATCAAGTTATACAGTTCCATCATGCTGCAAAATAAGAGAAGATTGAGTTCACAGACATGAATTCTAGTGAAACAAATATAGCAAGAATGAAACATACCAAGGCTGTACTGGCTTGAGCTGAACTCTTAAGTCTCTTAACCTACAATAAGCCATGTGTTTAGAGGGATATGAATTATAATTTCAGAAAATTACAAAGTCATAAAGAATTTGTTAATATAAGAGAAGACTTACATGCGAACAAGGCCAAGCAACAACAAAGCCAACTGCATCACTCATAGTTTTGATATCATAAAATGGTCTAGGTAACATCTCATCTCCATTGTTTCCATTTTCAAGGGCATCAACGTAAACCCCAACAAATTCTTTTCCAAGCACAGTCCCACCAATCCTTCGATTGGCATCACTAGTCACTAAGTTTCCTTTGGCCAAGACTTTGCGTTGATTTCTCAATGAAATAAGATAGACTTCTAGTTGGCTCTACCATTTTGTAAAACATAAAGCCATGATCATCAAACTTGTAATTAATTTAGCTTCAAAACATGGGAAACGAGTGCATACCGATCCAGATTGATTACGAGCAGGAGCTTTAATTCTTTGAGATTTCTACAATAAAAACAATCAATCCATATCATTAATCTAATTTCAGCCATACTATGAAGGGTTACAGTAATAGAAAACATCAACATACCATGTTGGTCATCATGGCACCATGTGGTAAACCTTCAGAACCCCTATCTGCTTGACTTTGATTCTCAATATGTGCCACCTATAGTCAAACTTGCACTCTCAATTGTGATTGTAACATGATTTACGTACCACTCAATTCAGATTTTTGATAATCAAAATAGACGTACATGACTAGAATATTTTATAATATTAGAACATCAGACCATAGTTCTTAATCAAAATATTGTTTTCAACTTTATATTGGGAGCTATATCAAGACTGTATCACTGTAAACCAAATCTCAAATTAAGATCCCCTCCAAAAAAATTATAATGTATACTAAACAGAGCTGCAAATTTTCCTTCAAATGTGTTTGTGAGCAGCATTGTCTCCTACCAGTATTGCCTATCTGAACAAGCCAAGTATGGCATATTTGCTTGATAAGTAAAAGTTGCTTTCAGTCACATGCCTATTTACTTGCTATGACATTTTTTTCTTTTTCCTGCAGTAAGGATAACAACAAAATAATTGTTGGTGCATGTGACAGTAAAATCCACATGTAGTAAGACCATTTTATGATATTTTAATGTAACTGAATAATAAAGAGTGTGATATGTTGGTCAAATTTATTAGGTTTTAATTTTCTTGTTTGTTTGTAATTTTTTGTGAACTGAAATCAGCAAGGTTTTATTTTTCTTGTACTTAATGTGGTTAGTTACTAGCTGGATGAAAACCTTTCATTGATAAATTTGGTTATAAGTTTTTTTTTTGTATGGTTGTACCATTATGTGTAACAGGCTTGACAAAGATGGGGTTGCATTTATTTTTTAAGTGCACATACATCAGCAGAGTTTAGTAAGAACTATCCCTAGGAAATCACATATGCAGGTTAGCTGAGGAGAAATCTGCAGTAACCAGTTGAAGCTACCTGGACAACCAAAAAGAGAAGACCTTAATTTTCTAGCTGCGCTAGTATTGTTGGCATGAAAGGAAGTAGAGAAGAGAAGACGAGATAATGATCTCCTGCAGAATTGGCTTATATCATCCACGCCCAAGTTAACAAGGTTAGTTGAGAAGAATCAGCAGTAACCGGTTCAAGCTACCTAGGCAACGAAAAAGAGAAGGCCTTAATTTTCTAGCTGCACTAGTGTTGGTGGCATGAAAGGAAGTAGAGAAGAGAAAACAAGATAATGATCTCCTGCAGAATTGGCTTATATCATCCAAGCCCAAGCTGACAAATTTCTAAAAATAGATAAAATCTTCTATTGAATTTAGACAAGAGGCCAGTGAGGAAATGGGATAGGCCTCCCCAGGAAAGTATCAAAATTAACTCTGAGCTGCTTATGATGAAAGAATAGACATGTCTTTGTCTACAGGTTAATGGAATGTTCTAATCCTCTAAAAAATCATTCAACTCTAAATATTCTTAGTTAATTATATTTCAGTTTTTGATGAAATAGACATTTGTAACATACCTTTGTAACCATTGCCTCATGTGGTAATGCTGATAGGGAAAAATCCTTACTGACTTGACTACAATTTTGGGTATGTGCCCCCTGCATATTTGTAACCTTATAATTTAGGACATTAGCATGTACTTAGTATATTGTAGCTTAGAAATTACAAATAAGGCTCATGCTCCCTTTAAATTCCTGTAGTTGCATCTCATAGCTACAGTAATATAGAATCACAGATAAGCAGGTTCAGACAAGCAGGTTGTAGAAAGGTAGTGTTACCTGAACAGAATTTTCTGCAGAGTACACATTATCATTTTGGTCTTTAGGGTCGATCTCAATATCATTATCACTATATGCACCATGGATACTGTCATCACTACAATCTTGCTCACTATCAATATGACCATCTATTTGAGTATCAACAACCTAGAAAAATGAAATACCATACACTTAGTTACAAGATACAAAT
Organism: Chrysopogon serrulatus; assembly: GCA_015844335.1. Classification (NCBI taxonomy): domain Eukaryota; kingdom Viridiplantae; phylum Streptophyta; class Magnoliopsida; order Poales; family Poaceae; genus Chrysopogon; species Chrysopogon serrulatus. Next base: position 78,852 of record JADLZL010001976.1, read on the forward strand.
AAACTCATCCCTAAGAGAGGGACACTGATCAAATTGGATCATGGAGGCTTACTTCATCATGTAGAGCTCTTTCCATCTCATTTATCCAAGGGTCATTTGGATACTTTTGTGACATAAAAGCAAGCCAATGTTTCATGACACTATTCATGCGCTGCATCTTGTTTTCCATTGTATTTACTTTGTCATGGTACCTTCTTTCTTCCTCAGTTTGAGTACCAAAAGTAATACCTTTAGAAACTTGCACTTGACTCCAATACTTATCATCATAGTACCCACGAGCTTTTAATTGTTTAGCAACAATCTCATAGAACACCACATTAAATTCATTAGCTGAAAGACTACCATTGTTCTGCTCTTTCCTTTTTTCTAATTCATCAAACGATGCATCCTATTGAAATAATAATATATGAAGGTCACATAATCGTAACAACAATTTCAAATCCATTGTTAATCATTAGGAGCAGAAAATATACCATTCTTTTTCTTATGAGCAGCGTCCCATAATTCTATCCTATGAACCTTTCCTTTCCTTCGATCTTCCTGCACAAGATATTAAATTTGAGGATCCAATCACTTCTTTGTTACATGATCATTGAATTTGACTGATAACAACATAGTTAGAATATATATCACCATCTCTTTCTTCAGTCTAGCATGGCTTTTCCTCCCTGTTGTGTGTGTATTCTTCTGTTCTTTGGCGCAGCGAGAGTTTGTTGCACACAATTTCTATAAATATGGTAAAGTGATAAAGCATGAGTGTTACATCACTTTCTATCCAAATTCATGTAAATGTTAGGTAAATGATATCACCTTATGTGTTTCTTGACACCAAAAGCTAAAAAGAGATCTCCACTGATGTTCATTAACAGTTCTTGGTCTACCTTGTATTATTTGTTCAAGAGATCTCTGTTCACGATTGAAATGTTCTTTCTTCAACTTAGATTTGTAGGCTCGCCATCTATTGTTTACAGTTCTTAGGATCCAATCTCTTGTAAGCTGTAGCGTTTGCCTAGGAAAGACAAATTTTGACTGTACAAAGAAAAAGTAATTAGTTATTGATTTTTTTTGTGACTGTAATTAGTTATTGATTGGGACAAACAATAGTGCACTTTTTTGCATTGTACAGATTACTTTTACCTCAACATCCACGATTATTTGTTCCTTGTGTTTATTGAATAGATCATTGTCCCATCTTGGAATGTGTAATGGGGCAAATGTTGAATTTTGTGCTAGATCACCAAGGTGTTGTCCAAGAACAGAGGCTGACCTTTCATTTGGCACACCATTTTCATCAGTTCCTACAATTACCTTCCCTCCTTGTAATTTCAATAAGTCTGATAGTCCAAAATCTCCTAAAAATTGTCGTGTCTGTCCATTTGGCCCTACATATATGAAATTATATGATTTAACATTGTATTTAGATGTGTTGCCAAAAGAAATATCAACATTTTATATTGATCGGACTTGCACGTCGGTTTGGCATGTGGGCTAATATATTGTCAACATCTGGAGGACCTTGTAAATTTTCGTCGATCTCGTTGTCGTCAGCCAAATCGTCATGCTCCTGCTGCTCCTGTTCTATTTCTTGTGCTTCGAGGTTCAAGTTTCTTAATCTTCGAGGTCCCCTTGCCATGATTTCTACTACAACAGAGCAGTTTCAGTGCTGATTTTAAATCACACAGTGCACTCATAGATGTTGCACGGAACTAAAAAAGGTGAATGCAATAGAGAAATCCTGGAGCCAAATAATTACTTGAAGATTAATTTTGTACGATATAGTTTATGCTAAAATGCAATGAAAACCATGCATACAGAGGGGAAAATGGAGAACATGAACCGATCTGACAGTAAAAGAGAAAGGGATAAGTGTAAATTTGCAGTGCTGACTGCACTCTAGTAATCAACACAATGGGCTCATTAGTTGTGTCACAGAATGACAGAACCAAATAAAAAAGTCATAGAAAATAAATAATCCATACAAAATCCAGGAGCCAAACAATTACTCCATACAAATTCAGAGAAATTGTAGAGCCAGAGGACTACAAATATAATCAGAATCATACACTCATCCTAGTTAGGACATAGAGAGACATATAAGGGGGATCTGGGCACACTGACTCATGTAATGTATCCGTGAAACAAAATGAATTAAGTTTATACAGGAAACACTGAAATTTCATGGGATTTGGGAACAGTATAGCCGAAACTGCATTAAGTCATGCCTAAAACAGCCCTTGAACCTCAAAACGATCCCCAACAATAATTCAGGATATAGGCATTTAGAACAGTATAGCTGGAATTATTTTAGCAATTCAGGACATAGGCATTTGGATTAACAGTTCACATGCAAGTCAGAATATACTCACTTCCAGAGCAGAAACGTGGATGATGGATAGAGTTCATTAGTCACCGTCAACTAATTGGCAGGGAGGGAAAAGGCACATCTGTCTACTGTTTACTCGGAACAGCCAAACGACCCCCAATAATAAAGCCCACTAAAACGAGATTGGTCAAAGCAAAAGTTTTACGAAAAGTAAGAAGCTAATCCAGGGGCTGATGAGGTTAGGAAACAACCGCAGGCAGGACCTGGTGGACCTGGTGGCGCACAGGCGTTCTTCACATCTAGGGGAGCAGAGGAAAAGGGCAGCGTGCTCACCGATGGCAGATGTGGATGACAGCGATGGGAAGGAGCGACGACGAGTCCGACAACCGGTGGATGGTCCGTGCCGTCCGAGGAGCGGCCAAGCATTGGCCGGCGATTGATGCGTCGACATCAAGGAATTGGGGTTGCGGGTCTACCGCGTGCTACAGATTGCGGACTAAGATGTGGAGACGGGAAGGGGGAGGTTAACAGATGCGTTTTTTCCGTAATCTCACGGCGTGGGGTGGTTTAGGCGCGAAATAAAATGTAAAGCTCTACCATTAAGCGCCAAATTTTTTTACAATTCTACACTAAAGGCGGCAGACAAAATATCTTCCTCCGAAATTCGATTTGAATTTCTTGTACATATATTATTATTATATTAATGAATGAATATCCATGAACTTTGCACGTATGCACTTTATTTCTATGCACCAGATCTTTTTTTTTCAAAATATTTTTTGTACATAAGTTAATGAATATCAATGGAAGTACCATCAAATTTGCACCAATCTCCAACAATATTCAGATTTTATTCAATTTTTTTCAAAAAATTAGCAAAACATTTTCAAGAAGAATATGCATTTAAAAGTTCTAAGCTTTTCTTTATAATAATCTTATAAAGTTCGTAGGAGCTGGGCTTGGACTTATTTGAATCTTTTATGGTCTTTCAAATAAAAAACTTAGCTAAACTAAAAATAAAATTATTAGGCTTGCACAATAAGTATCACCTATAGAGGCTAGCACAATACGGCCCAACCGTCAGCCCAGACATGGTACTACAAGGATTCGACCGTGTCGTGTCGTGCCGATGGGCATGACAAGCCACCAAGGTCGTGCCGGACTAGGAGTCGCGTCGCCATACTGAGCTCCTTCATCCGTCGTGAGCACACCACACTACCACCTAGCACCAAGGTCGTCATGCCGATCTCTCTCTCGTGGTGAGAACGTCGCGCCACCACCAAGCACCAAGGTCGTCGTGCCCAGCTGGTCTCGCCGACTCCACATTGAGCTCCTCCGCCCGTGGTGAGCACCCCACACCCACCAAGGTCATCGCGCCGCCGCTCCCCTTGCATAGGCCATCACGTGCCATGCCTACACCGTGCCACAAGGAGCCATCGCGAGGCGCCGTCGCTCGAATCAGGTCCGCGGGCATGAAGGAGGAGGGAGGCTGAGCGGTGGGTCGTGGTCGCGTGGAGGAGGAGCGGTCACGCTGGTTCGCCGTCCGCCCAGACATCGCCGACGCCGAGGAATCGAGTGAGGCATGGAGGAGGCGGTCGTCGCCTCGTCGGCCATGGGACGCCGCCTGCTGCTGCCGGAGGCCGAGGGAAATGCCGCCCGGCCACCGACCCGCCATGCTCTCCTGCGCTGCGCTGCCGGGGGAGGAGGCGGCGGCCGCACGACGCTGGGAGGTGCGGCGTGCGTGCCTGTGTGGGTTGCGGCTGCACTGCGCGAGTACGCGGTGAGGGTGAGTGGAGGTGTGGACGTGTGGTGGTGAGCCGGTGTAGGGATGGGAAAGCAGGCTAGGCCGCCTAGGATGGGAGGTACTTAGCAGGCTGGCTGGGTCGCCACCGGGCGGCCTCTTCGACCCGGCCGTGCCGTGCCGTGCCGCGGGCTTGGGTGACGGCCAGGCACGACCTGGTGCCTCGGGCCGGGCTGGCCCAGGCCCGGTGGCCACTGGGCCGTGCCGTGCTGGGGCCAGGCCAAAATGGCGGGCCGTGGGCCGGGCCACCGAGCCATCGGCTGCATGGCCATATATATCAACTCACGATGAACTACATTCAATTCATTGGATGAAAAGTATGGGGTATATAAACATCACTCCTACCGGTTAGCAATCTCACAAACTTAAAAAAATCACCAAACCTATTCTTATCTCTTTCTAAAGGAATTAAAAAACAAAATAAGAAAAAGAAAAATACCGGAATTCTGGATTTTTCAAATTTCTCTCCTTAAAATATTGCAAAATTAAGAATGAGTTTAGCTACTTAGATTAAAAAGGCGAATCAAAGAATTTCGGTATCTAGTTATTAGTTTTAAAAAATAGCTATTAAAATACAATTGTTTTATTTTTTTTGTTAGCCCTGTTGTGTTCCGATTCTGATACCCCTTGGGCTTCTGCTAAAAAAACCACTTGGGCTCGACCCCCGAGGTCCCTCGGCGCCGCTTCTATCCTTCTCCGATACAAGGACCGTGGTGGGTGGGCGAGTCGGCTGGCGGCAGCTCCGTCCCCAGCAGCCTGCGCAGCTGAGCCTCCGCCTACCGGACGACAGAAGCCGCCCGGTCCGTCGCAGCTCGCGGCCTCGCGGGAGCAGCCAGGCCGGTGGGGCACCGGCGCACGCGGCGACTAGGGCGGCAGGCGCTGATCTGCGGCTGCGCTCCTCGCCGGACTCGGACCAACGGCCAACCCAGACTCGTCCAGTCCTCCACATCGGAGCAACCCTAGTGAGTGGTGAATATGTGTGTCTGTGTACTTAGTAGATACATGTGCACGAAATAAAATTGCTGATTGTAATTTGTGAATTTGGTGAATATGTGTGTCTATGCAGCAAATTGATTTTGGAATGCAAATGAAGATGCAATCTAAATAGCTCGTATCAAATACCGTCGGGTCACCTTGAATTGACCAAGAAGCGGAGCCTTCTTTTTTGTGAAGATTAAATCGAGCAACAGTTAAATTAAAATCTGACTGCACCTCAAAACTCCTACTTTTGATGCTTCATAGCTTCAAACACATTCCATTTAAACATAGTTGTCAAAACATGCAGTAATGTGAACAACAAAATAATTTCAGCAATAGAACTGTAAGGGTGTGAACTCCTATGCAATGGCCAAATATACATGATCTGCATGATTGATATCTGCCAACCATCTGGTGTAATAGCAGAGTTTATTTTCTTTTCCTTTTTCTAGAGCAGAATAATTGCAGGCTCTCAAAACTCAAAACTCCTACTATTGATATTAATCTTCTTCAGATATGCTTTCTTTTAACTAAATGTGTGATCGTTTTCATAGTCATGGTTCAGCTTTAGTAGGGACAATAATGGTTAATTTGAGTACTCAGAATTAAGGAAGTTAGATCATCTAGCCATAGAAACTAATAGCTTAATAATTTTATTGCTGCCAGTCAAGTACTATTTTTCGTACTCAGGCAGTTATGTCTTGCAAAAGAAAAGAACTGATTGATTCCATTTCATTCTTACTGCTTGTTAAAGGGTCATGGATCGAAGTTGGATGAGTAAGCCAAGACAGGATACTGCATATCAAGATGGTGTTGAGCATTTTTTGACTTTTGCTTACCGGGACATTCCACGTGATAGCGAGATACTTTGTCCTTGCAAAAAATGCAAAAACAGATTACATCAGAGTCATGATGAAGTCAGGACACATTTGAGATGTGATGGTATTATACAAGGTTATACGACCTGGGTTCACCATGGAGAGATGTGTGAAAATCCACAATTTGCATTTGTTGACGTGCCAAATGTCAGTACAAATTTGCCTACTTCGGGTGTCTCAAGGGCTCCTGCAGTACAAGATAGCATGCAAGAACTACTTCAAGCTGCCTTCGGCAGGGCTGAAATGTTTGAGTCACTACCAAGTATGTCTGAAGGTGTAGTAGATGATATTGAATCAGGATTTGCAGATATGGACCAAACTGTAGCTGAGGATGTGGATCCTCCTGCAGATGACAATGCTAAGGAGAGTAAACAGGATCTGTATGAAAGATACATGAAGGATGCACACACAAGCGTATATCCTGGGTGTAAGTATTCTAAGTTGTCTTTTTTGGTCAACTTATATCACTTGAAGAGCTTACATGGCTGGACGCAAGAATCATTTACATCACTACTAGGTGTTCTATCTAATTCATATCCTCCTGAGGCAAACCTACCTAAGAACTATTATGAAGTGAAGAAAAATCATTCGAGCTTTAGGCCTCGATTATGAGAAAATACATGCTTGCCCCAAAGATTGCATGCTTTTCCGAGGAGATTCAGCTAAGAAAGATGTTTGTGATGTGTGCCAGACCTCTCGCTGGAAAGATGTTAAGAAGAACAGTTCTACAGCTACAACTAAGAAGAAAAAGAAACCAGCAAAAGTGTTGCGTTACTTTCCATTGATACCAAGGATCCCGAGGTTATTTGCAACTACCAAAACTTCAGAAGACATGAGATGGCATGATGAAGGACGTACAAAAGATGGAAAACTGCGACATCCAGCAGATGGTGAAGCTTGGGAAGATTTTAATCGTAGATATCCTAATTTTGCAGCAGATGCTCGTAATGTTCACCTTGGTCTTGCAAGTGATGGATTTAACCCTTTTCAGAATATGAGTTCAAAGCACAGTACATAGCCTGTAATGCTGGTTCCTTACAACCTGCCACCATGGATCTGCATGAAGCAAACATCTTTACTGTTGTCGATGATCATTCCTGGACCAGATTCTCCAGGGAATGATGTAGATATGTACTTACAGCCCTTGATCGATGAGCTCTTAGAATTGTGGCGTGGAGTGCAAACACGTGACGCTTGTACTCGAAAGAAATTTCCTCTCCGAGCTGCACTATTGTGGACTATAAATGATTTTCCTGCATTAGCTTACCTGTATGGTTGGAGCACAGGTGGGAAATATGCATGCCCATCATGTGGTGCAGCAACAAAATCATTTCACCTGAAGAATGGTAAAAAGTTGTGCTATATGGGACATCGTAGATGGCTCCCACAGAACCACATATATCGAAGGCAAAAGAACCAGTTTGATGGCACGACAGAGGTTGGACTTGCACCTGAAACAATGAGTGGTACCTCTGTTTTGAGAATGTTAGAAGGCAGAGTGTTTGTTTTGGGGAAGAAGGACCGGAAAACAAAGAATACAAAGGACAATAACAAAGGGAAAAATAAAGGAAAGCAAGATGAAAGCCATCAGAAATCCAAGCGTAAAAGAGGAGGACAAAAGAAACAGAAAGATCGGAATTGTCGCAACAAGGAAAATAAGCCAGAAGATTGGTTGAAAAAGCGGTCAATATTCTTTGAGTTGCCATACTGGGAAAAGAACAAACTAAGACACAGTCTAGATGTGATGCATTTAGAGAAAAATCTATGTGAAAACTTTATTGGAACTTTATTAGATATTCCTTCCAAAACAAAGGATGGTCTTAAAGCACGACTAGATTTAGTGGAACTTGGAATTCGACAGAATCTCCATCCTGTGGTAGATAATGAAGGAAAGCAAACTGTGCCTAATGCACCTTTTACCATGTCTCGAGAACAAAAGGAGGTCCTCTGCTCAGTAATCCAAAACCTGAGAACACCTGATGGCTATGCATCAAACCTTTCTAGGTGTGTTAACATGAAAGATTTTACATTGAGTGGACTAAAAAGTCACGACAATCATGTTTTACTGCATGACATCCTTCCAGTGGCACTCCGATCATGTTACCCCAGCAAAGATGTTATGGAAATAGTTATTGGAATATCTAATTTCTTTAAGAAGTTATGCTCCAAGGTGATAGATGTTGATGAGCTACAAAAACTTCAAGAGAGTATTGTGATAACACTGTGTAATATGGAGAGAATTTTTTTGCCATCATTTTTTTCTGTCACAGTGCACTTGATGGTACACTTAGTAGAAGAAGTTAAACTTGGTGGCCCTGTTCACTATCGGTGGATGTACCCCATGGAGAGGTACGTAATTACATATTCCAGTGCTTTTGTTAATAATTTGTTTGACTAACTTTTGTTCATGATTTCATTTAGATTTTTTGTTCGGCTTAAAGCGCTTGTGAAGAATAGAGCTCACCCAGAAGGTTCAATTGCTGAAGGATATTGCATGGAGGAGTGCATGACTTTTTGTTCAAGATTTCTTGATGGAAATACTCGTTTTACTAGACCAGCTAGAAACCCTGAACCTTCAGACATTATGAAAGACATGTACTTGTTTGAGAGTGCTGGAGAACCAATTGGAAAGGCTACTATTGTAAGCCAATTTGATAGCCTGCTTCTTGTTCAGGCACATCGATACGTGTTGCGACACTGCGATGAACTTGAAGAATTCCGCAAGTGTGTAATATAGTCCCCCTACCTCTATTTTTATTTTTTAGTAAATTGAAGTCATGAAGCTGTATATTGAATAATCCTTTTGCTGTAGAGAATTTGTGGATGAGGAGAAAAGAAAATTGTGTCCTTCAACTACTTTGACTCCAGCTTCCATCCAGAAGTTGGTGGAGGAACACTTTGCAGATTGGTTGGAACAAAAGGTGCAGTACAACTAAAATAGCTTATTAGGTCATGAGTCTAATATAATGAATTTATTTGTTCAATTTCTTCAATGCAGGTTATCCTAGGCGATGGACTAGGAATCACCAAAAAGGTCCGAGCTTTGGCTGCAAAATCGAGCAGACACTATGTGAGATACAATGGTTATATTATTAATGGTTTCAGGTTCCACACACTGAGTCGTGAGGCTGCAAGGTCAACACAGAACAGCGGTGTAGTGAATATTGCAGAAGATGGAGTTAATTACTATGGCAGATTATCGGATATAATAGAACTGACATACACCGACTACAAGGTCGTTCTTTTCAAATGTGATTGGTATGATGTCCATCATCGTGCTGGTTTTTACGGAAAGATGAGTTTGGATTGACACAAGTTAATTTTTCTCGTAAAATACACACTGGGGAGAAACTAGAGCATGATCCCTTTGTGTTTTTCTTCACAAGTGGAGCAGGTCTTTTATATGGAAGACCCAAAAGCTGAAGGATGGAATACTATGGTAAGAGTTAAGCCACGAGATACTTTTGACTTGGGCGATGATGAACTGCAGCAAATGAAGCAAATTAGACCAACTGAGTTTCAGGTAATCAGGCTTTTTTTGAGAGTATAGTGGACAATTGTGTGCCAGTAATTTAATATGTATAAATATAATAACAGTGGTTCAGTTTGCACTTATTCCAAGGCATATCTGTTTCAAGTTACTTTTGTTTATACAAGAGGGTGTGTGTTGCTCTTGTTCATACAGATGAAGGATGTGTTCATGCAAGCTGGATCGTGGAGCATTGGCACTGTCTTCACCACAGTTGATAGGCATTCTGTCCATTCAGAATGAAACTCATGTACTCCAGTCCTTTAGATTTTTATCTTGTCATGAGTGACTCATAATACTAGTTGGCTGTTAAAATTAGCCTTAGTTAGCTGCTAGCATGTGTTTTCTTTGTAATATATTTTTAAGAAGTTTCATTTATATTTGGTGGTCTGACTGAGAAATTAATGCCAGTTACATGTATTGCTCGAATTATTGTGTGAGAATAATTTTGACAAACACGAACTCATTTACAGATTGGTCGTATCATTGAGAAATTGAGGGGTCATATGTAAAGTTTGCCTCAAAAGCTACATGTTTTCTTTTTATCGAATTGTCGAGTGACAAAATTTCGGAAAAAGCAACAGCATGCGTTTTTTTTGCTTGAGTCATCAAGAAAATTTGGGAATCATTGAGGGTGAGAATATTTTGGAAAAATATGGAAAATCCCATGTATTCTTTTGCTTAAATCTATGAGTGAGAAAATGATGGAATTGTTGAGCATGAAAAAAAGTAGGAAACAAGTATTAAATATTAAAAAAATAAAATACAATGAGGTTTTGACCTCCAGACCCCTTGAAGGATTAGGATAAGGTTACCACTACACTACATGTGTAGGTGCTTTCTTGATAAGTAAACCATGTATTTAGTTTATTTAATTTTATTCAGCATTATATGCATGAAGGACATACACAAAAAAGATTTTAGAGTTGATGGTCCGATAAACATTTAGCTGACATGTCGGTCTCCTCTTTAAATTACCAAAAATAACTTAAAAAAATAATATATACGAGAGGACCTAAGATATCTAATGGATGCTTAATATATATTTTATAAAACGCCTCCACATGCTAGCGATTGAACATCTAATTTCATTTTAATTTGAGATGCTTTCAATATCATTTTAGGAAGCATGTTTACACACTATTTATGATTATTGATACGCTTTGTAACGTGTATAAATTCTAATGACGATTAAAGCGTGCCTAACCGTGTTATTTTGAGATGACTTTAGTATTGTATCAAAAAAAAACATCATTAATTCTCTATGGGCGTTGTATGATACGATTTTTGTAGTGTGTCTAAAAGCTATTGACGATTAAAAGCGTGTCTAGCACCATGTCACTTCATGTTATTTTGAGACATTTTTAGTACTGCATCAAAAAGCATCTCTAATTGATAATGAAATGTAGTTTGATACGCTTTGTAACGTGTCTATACGCTATTGACGATTAAAAGCGTGGCTAACATCGTGTCATTTTGAGACATTTTTAATATCATTATAAAAAAGTGTCTCTAGATGCCTTTTGACAGTGAAAATGTGTCTAAAATCGTGTCATGTTGAGACATCCCCAAAATCATTTCAAAAAGCGTCTTTATATACTCATGTAGAGACGCTTTTAACCAGCGCTACTACCAAAGCGTGCCTAGAGACACTTTTTTCTTGTAGTGATTAGTTGTCGTTGCATCATTATCGCATGCTCTTTTTATTTCCTGCATTGTAATCATGCATCTCTGTCGTGTAGTTGTCGGACCTGAGGAAGGAGTTGATCCAACTCCTGTTCTTGAGGAAGGTGATCATCGTGAGGAGGCGGGATCTGATCTTGATACTTGTGTAGTGGAACCTCACTTCATCGAGCCCCAAGGCAAGCCCCGGATGCACCAAACCCGTCCTTGTATTTCGAAAAGCTTTATATTTCATGTTCCTGATATGATGCATTAGGTGTTACGAGTTGTGTGATATCCTACTTTGATGCATTTACCGTACCTTGATATATTACCCTGGATACCTGCTTTGATTTTGAAATACTTAGTATATGCTTAGCCTTGCTACTAGTGTAGGGTTTTGAGCAACTGTTTCTAAAAAGTGTGATAACAATATCCTCTGAAGGAGAGTTATGAAAACCTGATGTTGTTTGTTGTCTATCCTTGTTCCGACGGGGTCAAGGGTACACAACAAGAGCATGATGATGAATAATTCGAGACCGGGTGGAGTGATTTGCACTAGGATGGGCTAGTGCCCTGGTGTAGTGTCGCCCACTTGTGAGTCGGTTAAGGACCGTCCGTTGTGGTGATCCTGTGGTCAAGAAGGTTATTGGATAGTACTAGTCGCATGCTAATGGCGGTAAGCTCCACTTGGACTATCCATGACGAGAACGGGGAACGGAAAGTAGCGTGTACCCACACCCACTGGCGCACCGTCGCCGTCTTGGCTTGGCGTAGGGAGGTGGTGTACTGTACTCTCACGGCTAGGACCCGTTCTGGTTACTGGAGAAATCCAAGCGTCGAGTTGATGTATGTAAGATGTTCGGTCCTGCATACATCGTGTGGCTAGGAAGCCCCAGCTGGGTATATTAAGCGATTCGAATCGTCGTTGCTCTACGATATGGGAGACTTGACCAAGCGTCAGCATCGTAGTAATAATGGAAGTTGTGAGACTGGAAAGTTTTGAATATGTTACATGTTTGACAAGTGATTGTTATAGTAAGGACTGGCTTAGTCTCTTTTCGCAAAAGGTGTCTTTTGATCTTGCTAAAGCCTCACCTTGATTCCTATTAGCCAGCATTCCTGAGTTTTAGTCGGGTAAGTCTTGTGCAGTACTTTTTGTACTTAGGGTTTGTTAAACCCCTGTTGCAGGTGAACCGTATGAACAAGTGTGCTACGGCCCTTGTTGCATGACGGTGATCGAGGAAGGATCTGAGGAAGAGTAGATTGTGTGGCCCTCGGGCAGGGCATTTCCGTTGTGTGGTTTGTAAAGTTACTTAATGATACTTCCGCTGTTTTGTAATAATAACACTCTGGTTTGTATAAGTTTATCAAATGGTTTGTAAATTAAGTTATTGTAAGTCTTCCGCTACTCTGGTATTTGTGTATGAAAACTGTTGTAATACTGTGATGTCTCTGTAAGTATCGATCCTGGAGGAATCGTGGTTTATCGGGGATCCACCCGACGGAACAATCTAGGTTATGTGGTGTACAAGCATAGCCGACAGAGTTCTTAGGGACAATGTCAGGTGCTTGTGGGCCATATAATTTAGAAGGTTCTGCCACAAAGGGTATCAGAGCGGTAGTTACAAAGATACTCGCGGTATTACTTTTCAAAACTTCAAAATGTTTTGGATCCAAGGTATAAATGTGGTTTAGTCCAAATTGCTTCTGCTCCGTCTTAATTCTTTCTAGTAGCCTTTCTAGGTGCTATTTAAAAGAGTCTTAAGCGGAGTATCATGTTGTTTTCTTTTTGCCCTATATTACTAAAAGTATGCTTATGCTAGTTTAAAAAAGTTTTTGCTTGATCCGTAGGTTCGATCATGCATCATGTTTAATTCACATGTTTAAAATCATATCCCTGATAAAAAGTGGTTGGGCTAAGTAAAATCAATCCTATTCTTGCTAACCTTAAGGCTCTCAATCTTATAGTCTCTATCTTTACTATCTACAGGATGGCCCGTACCAAGTAGACTGCTCGTAAGATGACCGGTTCAAAGAGAGTGCCACGTCACCAGTTGGCACCATGTCGCAATGATGCTGAGGCCGGACCGAGCGAGCCAAAGCCTAAGAAGAAGCTATCCAAGAATCAGAAGATAGCCCAATTGTCTGAAGAGTTGGCGGCTGTCACCAAGGATCACTTGATGGCAACCGTCAAAAACGAAAAGCTGAAGTCCAAGCTAGCGGATCAGCAAAGGCAAGAGCAGCAGGATCTTCGATCCATCCACGAGCTCCAGCAGACCATTGCTCACCTTCGGCATGAGCTAGAGGGTGCAATGAATCAAAGGAACGATGGGTACGACTACATCGAGGAGTTGCAGGCACAGGTGGATGACCTCGAAGCATACACTGCCGCCCTACACGAGGAGGTCCACCATCAGCACAACCTCCACGATCCTCTGTACCAGCAGCAGATAGCCGCGGACGATTTGGGTTCTGTGGAGTCACCAGAGGTATACCTGTCACCGACTGAGGAGCCCGAGGCAGACGAGGACTACGAGTCTGTCGCGGGCAATGAGTCAGATGCCTGAGTTCCCTGGGAGGAATGTGTAAAATAGTTATCCGTATGTGCTAAATAGTCAACCTGGGTATGTCCGGCCTACGAGCGGACTTGTAATATGAATAAGTGAACCCATGCGTGACTGGTTTGTACTACCGTTTTAAAGTTCAATAAATCTGCTTGTGAATAAATATGATCTTGTTTATAACATATGTCTAGCCATTCTCGTGCTGGTTCTTCACAAGAGGGAGGTGAGGCCCCGCAGGCACCACCCGCACCATAGACTTTGGCTGAAGCAGTAGTAGCCTTAGTAAATGCCACCACTGAGAATGCCCGTCTGCTATGGGAAATGAGTCAGCAAAATCGTGATGCACCCTATGATAATCGTGGCCGTCGTAATCACGACGAGATCACATATGCGGACTTTACAGAAACCCGTCCGCCAGTTTTCACTAGGGCTGAGGAACCCTTAGAGGCTAATGATTGGCTTCATGTGATAGATCAAAAGTTTGATCTGTTAAAGGGTTGTCCAGATATGTTGAAACCCAAGTTTGCCGCCCAACAGTTGAGAGGCCCTGCATCAGCATGGTGGGCAAACTATCTCGCACGTCAGCCAGTCGGACAGCAAGTCACTTGGGCCATGTTCCAAGATGCATTCCGTCAGCTGGAAGAATTTCTGGCAGTGAAACAGGGTGGTCGGTCAGTGGTGCAGTATGTGAATATGTTTAGTCATCTATCACAGTATGCACCGGAGCATGTGGATACTGACAAAAAGAAGAAGAAATGCTTTCTGAGGGTTTAAAGAGTGATATTGAAACCCACCTTACTGCAAATCCAAATGCCACTTTCTACGAGGCAGTGGATATTGCAATCTCCTATGAAAGATCCCTGCTAAAACAAAAGAACGAAGAAAGGCGTGCCTTTCCTAGACCGTCTGGCGGAATCCAAAAGCGCCAGAAGGTTATCTTTCATCCCACTTAGCACAATCGCCAGCCGTTCCGTTATCCGCAGCCCCAGCAAAGCCATCAATCCTATCCCTACCCACCACAGCAGCAGCAAGCCCAAAGGCAATAGGTGTACACTCGTCCTGCTGCCACAACCTATCCCCAACAGCCGAACACCCAGGGTGTTTGAAACACAACTCCACCAGCTCTACAGAATTATCCCACTGCCCTCGGTCCGTGTTTTAATTGTGACAAGCCCAGACACCTTTCCCGGTTTTGTCCTTATCCAAAGAGGAGTAATCCCAACTTCCAGCAAGGATCTGGTAGTCAGCAGTACCAGAATCAAAGCAGGGGTAATTCGCAGCATGTCCCGAAGATGAATACCCAAAAGAAAACTGGGCGTGTATACCATGTCCATACTGGGGATGTTCTTGAAGGAGAGCCTGTTCTAATGGGTATGTTCCCTGTTGCCAGTCACCCTGCAATTACATTATTTGATTCTGGCGCATCGCATACATTCATCAACCGCACTTTTGTTACAAAGCATGAAATCCCCATAAAAGAAATTAAAGATGAGTTTTTGATGCAATCGCCGGGAGGGCGTATACACACACGGGAAATGGTATATCAGGTTCCTATATCTCTTGGTGGGTATCTCTATCCCACGGATCTGATAGTACTGGAGGATCAGAATATAGATGTGATCTTTGGAATGAATTGGTTATGCCATTATGGCACTGTGATAGATGCACTGAATAGAACTATTAAGTTGTTCTTGCCTGATAACCAGTCCCCTCTTCTTATCCAATTCCCAACCCCCAAGAGAGCAGTTGAGGCGGTTAATGCAACCTCAGTGCAAGAAATCAAGGATATACCTGTGGTATATGAATTTTCAGATGTATTCCCTGAGGATTTGCCTGGGTTACCACCAGAGAGAGACATTGAATTTGTGATTGAGTTAAAGCTGGGTACTGCACCAGTATCCCAAAGAGCTTATAGGATGCCCCCAAAAGAGTTAGCAGAATTGAAAACTCAGTTGAAAGAATTGCTGGACAAAGGTTTTATCAGACCTAGTTCATCACCGTGGGGTTGTCCTGCTATCTTTGTGAAAAAGAAAGACCAGACTCTGAGAATGTGCGTGGACTATCGTCCACTAAATGAGGTGACCATCAAAAATAAATATCCCCTTCCTCGCAAAGATCTTCTCTTTGACCAACTTGCGGGAGCCAAGGTGTTCTCCAAGATTGATCTTAGGTCTGGTTATCATCAAATCCGAATCAGGCCTGAAGATATTCCTAAAAACTGCCTTCACCACCGGATATGGCCTATATGAATATCTTGTTATGTCATTTGGGCTTACTAATGCTCCAGCCCATTTCATGTATCTGATGAACTCGGTGTTTATGCCCGAGCTCGATCGCTTCGTCGTGGTCTTCATCGACGATATTCTTATATACTCCAAAACCAAAGAAGAACATGCGGAGCATCTCCGTCTTGTTTTGACTCGTCTCGAGAACATCGACTTTATGCCAAATTTAGTAAATGCGCGAGTTTTGGCTTAGTGAAGTCAAATTCCTTGGTCATGTCTTATCTGCCGCGGGTGTCGCAGTTGACCCTGACAAAGTCCAAGACATCCTTAACTGGAAGCCACCTATCAGTGTTCATCAAGTTCGTAGCTTTCTCGGAATGGCGGGATATTACCGTCGTTTCATTCTTGACTTCTCCAAAATAGCTAAGCCAATCACCGAACTTCTAAAGAACCAAACCAAATTCCAATGGTCATCTGAATGTGAGCAAGCATTCCACAAATTGAAAGATCTTTTGACTACTGCCCCAGTCTTAGCTCAGCCGGACATTGAGAAGCCATTTGATATATATTGTGATGCATCTGGCATCGGCATTGGGTGTGTATTGATGCAAGAAGGCAAAGTCATTGCTTATGCCCCAAGGCAGTTGAAACGACATGAAGAGCATTACCCAACTCTTGATCTTGAGTTAGCCGCAGTTGTGCATGCTCTGAAGATATGGAGGCAATATCTATTGGGTAATCCATGTCATATCTATAGTGATCACAAAAGTTTGAAATATATCTTTACATAGTCTGAGCTGAATATGAGGCAGAGAAGATGGCTTGAATTAATCAAAGACTATGATCTTGAAGTGCATTATCATCCTGGCAAAGCTAATGTAGTTCCGATGTCTTTGTTAGCCGAAAAGAATCGAGTGCAAGCTGTCTTCTTTACGCCAGTGAATCTGAGTCTGTGTCAAGAGTTAGAAAGATTGAATATTGATATGATTTCTCAAGGTAGTCTAAATGATATCACAGTACATTCATCTATCCAAGAACAGATTATTGCAGCTCGTGAGTAACAAAGGTCTCGAACATATTAGAGAGAAAGTCGGATCTGGGGAAGGCCTCTTGTTTTCATCTTGATGATAATAATGTCTTATGGTTCAAGAATCGCCCTGGTCGTTCCAAAAGTTCGGAGCTCCGGCGGTTGATTCTTGATGAAGCTCACTTAACGATTCTCGATTCATCCAGGTAGCAATAAGATGTATCATGACCGAGGCGTAGATTTCAGTGGACCAAGATGAAGATTAAAATAGCCCGATATGTTGCACGCTGTGATACTTGTCAAAAAGTCAAAGCTATGCATTTGAAGGCAGCAGGAGAGCTCCAACCATTACCCATTCCAGCTTGGAAGTGGGAAGATATAAGTATGGATTTTATTGTCGGGTTGCCTAGAACAGCCAGGGGTTATAATTCAATCTGGGTTATTGTTGATCGTTTAACCAAGTCAGCCCATTTCATCCCAGTGAAGGAAGACTATAGAGCTCCCAAGTATGCCTTAATATATATTGATCGCATAATGTGTTTGCATGGGGTTCCAAAAAGTATAGTCACCGATCGAGGTACTCAATTCCTGGCTCAGTTCTGGCAAAAGTTTCATGAAACTATGGGTACCAATCTATTATACAGTACTGCTTACCATCCACAAACTGATGGTCAGACTGAAAGAGTGAATCAAATTCTTGAAGATATGCTAAGGTCCTGTGTGCTAACATATTCTTCTGATTGGGATCAATGTTTGCCGTTAGTTGAGTTTGCCTATAACAACATTTATCAAGAAAGCATTCGAATGGCACCGTTCGAAGCTTTGTATGGCCGTAGGTGCCGAACTCCACTCAATTGGTCCGAGTCTGGAGAAAGATGGTTCTTCGGTGTTGACCTAGTCAAAGAAACTAAAATTAAAGTGAAGCAGATTCAGGACAATCTATGAAGAGCTCAGTCTAGACAGAAAAGTTATGCTGATAAACGGCGAAGACCATTGGCATTTGAAGTTGGAGACTATGTATATCTGAAAGTGTCACCAAGTAAGGGTGTCGACCGTTTCGGGGTTAAAGGTAAACTGGCACCCCAATATATTGGTCCATTTCAGATTATAGAAAGATATGGGAAGGTTGCATATCGGTTAAATCTACCTGAACAGTTGTCTCTTGTGCACAACGTGTTCCATGTATCCCAACTGAAAAAGTGTTTGCGGGTACCAGACAAAACTGTTGATATTGAAGGAGTCAGCCTTGAACCCGACTTGACCGTTGTTGAATATCCAGTTAAAATTCTTGATCGGAAAGATCGGGTCACACATAGGCACATAAGAAGATTTTACAAAATCCAGTGGGATTAGCACTCTGAGGATGAAGCAATTTGGGAGTCTGAGGAGTTCTTGAATGAGCATTTTCCGGAGTTTCTTCCTTCCCTCTCCTAAGTCACGGTTCGTTTCCAAGAATTGTGACTTTCCAAAAAGATGAGACTTGTAATATGAACCCTTCTACCTTCCTTATGAAACCATGTAAGATGTGTCTACTTGATACATTTACTTTTCCATTACTTAGTCCTAAGCTTTGAATCTCGGGACGAGATTCCTTTTAAGGGGAATATAATGTAACACCTCCGGTGTTACGTTAACCTAAACCTGCCATGTCATTATCATCATTGCAAAGCATTCATGATTAGAGAACCCTAATGTAAATGGCTAAAATGAGTTTACAATTCTAGGGTTTGTTTGAGCTTTTTTATATCACATGTGCACGTGTTTACCATTTAAATTCCACTCACATGTCTACTTTTGTTTATAAAAGCAATCAATTAAAATCAAACTTGATGTTTGCAAGTGTTTGGCTAACCTTGACTTACACATCAAACATGTTTTATAAATCAAATGAGATGCAAGGAAGAATCAAATTTGAATTTGAATTCAAATCCCAACCCTAGCTCAAGTGGCTAAGTGTTGGAAATTGAATTTCATTTTCAATTTAGAGGAGCTAACCATAATTAATTTTCTAAATAAAAGTTTCTAACCATTGGCACCATTTCAAAGTATGAACTTTGTACTTTGAAAATATGACATTGGTTGGGTTTGAAAAGTACCACAACATCATTAGTTAATTGCCCAAAGATTCAATTTGAAAATCCTTTTCAAAAGCTTGAAATTTAAAGTGAAACTACCCCCTTTTCAATTTTATCTCAAAATATTCAAAATTTGGGAAAACTCCAAAAATACAGTTTGCACATCTCTTTGAGCTCTACAACTTTGGTATATAAAGTTTTTCAAGTTTTTGAATAAAATTTAAACTAATTTCAAAAGTTCTCCAAATTGGAAAATGTCCCTTTTTGACTTTTAAACTCTAATTCAAAATCTATTCAATTTCATGAGAAACTCTCTAAATGAAAGTTGTAGATCTTGAGAAATGGAACAACTTTTATTTTGGGATATTTTCATCTTTTATTCAAAATTTAAAAGTAATTTTGAAATCCCAAAGGTTAGGGTTTTGTCCCTTTTCAAATTTGAAATTCAAATTCAAAAACCAGTTTGAATCTGACCAAACTTCCTTAATAAAAATTGTAGAGCATGAAAAGTTGCACAATTGATATTTTGGAAGATTTTTGTGTACAGTTAAATTTTCAAAAGTAATTTTAAAAATAAAAAGGCAAGGTGTCCCTGTGCTACAGTAGAGCAACAGGGGGGATGCCAGCTGACCCCGGCGCCCATGCCGGCCGGTCTCCCACCGCCGCCGTGGCGTTTCTCGCGTCATCGACCGGCTGAACCGCGCGCCCAACCACCTGGACATCGTCGTGAAGGTGCTGACCACCCGTCGAGCTTCGCTTTGCCCCATAAATACCGAGAGTCGGCCGCCAATTCTTCTCTTTCTTCCTCCTCACCGCCGACGACAACCATCGCCTTCTCTGTGAAATTCACGCGCTGTGTTGAATCGCCGTCCAATTCCCCTTGCCACCAGATCCGCAACGTGGTTGCGCACTCACCGAACCACTGCACTCTCCTTGACATCGCCCAGATAGCTCAAGCGCCGTCGTCCTCTCCAACTCCGGCCGGATCGCCGCCGCGAGCCATCGTCCTCTGGTCAGGGCAACTCCGTGCCTATCAATCCAGCCCCTGGCCTGTTTTAGTTTCATAGTTGGTTGCTAATTGCAGTCAGCTTATCCGTTTGCGCAGAGGCGTCCCCAACGCGCCGGAACACCGTCATCTCCCTTGGTTCACGCTGCCGCAGTCGCTGTCGCCGCTGTCAACTACCTTCCGGCTATCTTCCAGTCCGTTGCCTCTTTGTTTTGAAGCTGTGGTGAGCTCCTGAGCATGAACCGGGTGTTGGTTGCGTTAGAGTCGCCGTAGTTTGGTCGGAACGCCGTGAGCACCGGTGAGCTCCGCCTTCCGCCGTGGTTGCGCTCGCGGTCGTGCATAGCTAGCCCTGCTCCGAGGCGTATGCGTGCCGTGCCGAGTTCGCCTTGGAGTGCTGAGCACGTTGGTACGCTCGGTGCCGCCGGAGGAGCTCCGGTTGGGCTCGCCCGCCGCGGCGCCGTGTGCCGCTGAGCCGCCATGGCGCCGCCATGCGAGCTCCGGTGAGAGAGAGAGGGCGTATAATAGCTTGTTAGGTGCGTCTCGGGGAGAGGAATCCGTTTGTGTGATCGGGTTATGTCGGAGGGGTCGCCATTGGCGAAGTTGTGCCGCCGCCGCCGCCGCCCGCCTGCTCACCGGAGAAAGGAGAGGGAGGAAGAAGGAGCCGACAGCGGGCCTGCCTGTCGCCGCCAGAGAGAGAGGAAAGAGAGCGGGCGTACGCCCGAGCGGGTCGCGCGTGGAACGGGCCGAGTGGGGCCGGGCTGCACAAAAGAGCCCGCGAGGAGGAGTTTTGTTCTTTTTCTTTTTTCTTTTATGTTTTCTGAAAATAATTTTCAGCTTTTTGCTACAATTTATTTTGGGCAGATAAAAATGCAACAAAAATATGTATGTGCTTCTTGTGATGTGCTCTGTCACGGAAAAATACTAACTCTGGTTTTTCAATAAAATTTAGTTGTGCTATAATTTGCTCTTTTAATTAATAAATGCAACTTCCATGATTTTTAATAATTAAAATATAAGTCCAAAAATCATGAAATTTGTTTTGTGTGCTAATTAGATGATAATGATCTTAATTATGATGTTTGATCATGTTTTGACTAATTTTTGTATCATGCTTAATTAATACCTTGTTTAATTAATGTTTAATTAATTAATCCTTTGATTAATTAGGGCTTAATTAATCTTCAATTAGCATGTTAATTAGTGGCTTTCAACAACTGTAAAAATGGTAATTAACCTTAATCACTATTAGGGTTGCTTGATTTTGGGATTGAGTGATGACCTTAGGTCATTAACCCTAATGACCTTCGGCATTTCATGTTGATTGCGTATCGTTAGTCCGTCCGCCGACGCTAGTTATACTTACGTAATGCAACATTACCGTGAAGGAAAGTTGTACTCAAGATAGATTAGTTGTCGTTGCATCATTATCGCATGCTCTTTTATTTCTTGCATTGTAATCATGCATCTCTCGCCGTGTAGTTGTCGGACCTGAGGAAGGAGTTGATCCAACTCCTGTTCTTGAGGAAGGTGATCATCGTGAGGAGGCGGGATCTGATCTTGATACTTTTGTAGTGGAACCTCACTTCGTCGAGCCCCAAGGCAAGCCCCGGATGCATCCAAACCCGTCCTTGTATTTCGAAAAGCTTTATATTTCATGTTCCTGATATGATGCATTAGGTGTTAGGAGTTGTGTGATATCCTACTTTGATGCATTTACCGTACCTTGATATATTACCCTGGATACCTGCTTTGATTTTGAAATACTTAGTATATGCTTAGCCTTGCTACTAATGTAGGGTTTTGAGCAACTGTTTCTAAAAAGTGTGATAATAATATCCTCTGAAGGAGAGTTATGAAAACCTGATGTTGTTTGTTGTCTATCCTTGTTCCGACGGGGTCAAGGGTACACAACAAAAGCATGATGATGAATAATTCGAGACCGGGTGGAGTGACTTGCACCAGGATGGGCTAGTGCCCTGGTGTAGTGTCGTCCACTTGTGAGTCGGTTAAGGACCGTCCGTTGTGGTGATCCTGTGGTCAAGAAGGTTATTGGATAGTACTAGTCGCATGCTAATGGCGGTAAGCTCCACTTGGACTATTCATGAGGAGAACGGGGAACGGAAAGTAGCGTGTACCCACACTACGAGCGCACCGTCGACGTACTGACGGCGTAGGGAGGTGGTGTACTGTACTCTCATGGCTAGGACCCGTTAAGTTCTTTGGAGAAATCCACGCGTCGAGTTGATGTATGTATGATGTTCGGTCCTGCATACATCGTGTGGCTAGGAAGCCCCAGCTGGGTATATTAAGCGATTCGAATCGTCGTTGCTCCACGATATGGGAGACTTGACCAAGCGTCAGCATCGTAGTAATAATGGAAGTTGTGAGACTGGAAAGTTTTGAATATGTTACATGTTTGACAAGTGATTGTTATAGTAAGGACCGGCTTAGTCTCTTTTTTCGCAAAAGGTGTCTTTTGATCTTGCTAAAGCCTCACCTTGATTCCTATTAGCCAAAGCATTCCCGAAGTCTTCTCCCTAATTTTTTAGTCGAGTAAGTCTTCATGGAGTACTTTTTGTACTCGGGGTTTGTTAAACCCCTTGTTGGTGAACCGTATGAACAAGTGTGCTACGGCCCTTGTTGCATGACGGTGATCGAGGAAGGATCCGAGGAAGAGTAGATTGTGTGGCCCTCGGGCGGGGGCATTTCCGTTGTGTGGTTTGTAAAGTTACTTAATGATACTTCCGCTGTTTTGTAATAATAACACTCTGGTTTGTATAAGTTTATCAAGTGGTTTGTAAATTAAGTTATTGTAAGTCTTCCGCTACTCTGGTATTTGTGTATGAAAACTGTTGTAATACTGTGATGTCTCTCGTAAGTATCGATCCTGGAGGAATCGTGGTTTATCGGGATCCACCCGACGGAACAATCTAGGTTATGTGGTGTACAAGCATAGCCGATGAGAGGTCTTAGGGACAATGTCAGGTGCTTGTGGGCCATATAATTTAGAAGGTTCTGCCACAATGGGACTCGCGGAAGAGAGGGAAAGAGGAAGGCAGGAAGAAGCCCGGCCACCGCCATCCTAGCCCTCCGTCGGCTAAGCCAGGCGCGCGCGGGGGAGGGGCCCTGATGACGCGGCGAAGAGCGCCGCCCAAGTCACCCCCTGCGGGAGAGCGACGCGGGGGCCTTATCCAAGCCTCTTCTAAATTTGATTTTTCCATCAACAGATTTTTCATATGATATATTTTCATAATATACTTGTTTTATGTCATAGATGTTATTATTCTTCTCTCTAAAGTTAACCAAAAAGAAAAGTTTGACTGATACGAATTCTAGAAATCACTTCTTTCAGGAACAGAGAGAATATCCAAGATACCATATATCATGGTCAACTATTTGTGTAATTCCATAAAAAAAATTCCCTAAACACGTTATTTTTTTGCCAAGTCTTCCTGATGGGCTTTCTGAGTCATCGATCATCAACCCTGAGCCCATTCCTATTGTTGACTCTACATAACTAGGTGCATGCAGGTGGTGTTCATGTTAGGCTACTTGTTTTGGCATATACAGCCCATTCCTATTCTTCAGTGTCTGAGCTTGGCTCTTGCTTACTGTAGATTTTTTTTTAATAAGAGAACAAAGTTCAAGACACTACCATCCATAGATAGTACATAGCTGACAGTCGGGGATACAGAACATTGCCATAAGACGACTCACACACACTGAAAAACAAACTTCTGCCCAACAAATGAGCACAACAAACAATAAACAAAAACTAGTCCATAATACGATTCCCAGTCTTCCAACCAAACCTAACAACTTCTAGCTTTTGCAACTCATCTTGAAAAGAGGGCGATCCTCCTTATTTAGCATGGACCACCGTCGGATCCAATATTTTGCTTATTGTAGATGCAAAGAAGCATAATGACATTTTGGGACTAATTTTTTTAACCATGAAATCAGTTTTCGGATTGCTACTAACATTTGTAGCCTTGATCAACCATTAGTAACAAATATATCAAAAGTTTTAGCCCAATCAAATAAAATGAACTTTGCCCTAATTCCATGTATGTAAAGTACGAAGAACATGTGAGGAAATAAAGATATTTGTTATATTAAACTTATCAATCACAGCTTCGATGATCTGAGATCATTTGGCTTCATCTATAGACCTTTTCAGCTAAACAATCAGGTTCTTTGTTATTGCACAATCTGCAGACTTAATTAGTGAGACAAACTTTCAGCTGTACGCACCAAGTACCCACTGCCCAGCGTGAGATTCCGAAGGTAGAGATGAAGTGCAGGAAAAGCCTTGGAAGGCAGTCAGACATCAGTACCAGCTTGTACTGGGGCTCCAGTCATCAATGGAGCAGCCTTTAAATCAACCATTCCACTTGGGAATTAGAGGGCATTAAGGGAAAAATCACCTCTCAATCCCCTCCAATTCTAAAGTGGGATGGATCCAAACTGGCCCTAAAGATGGGTACAATACGCTGAATTGATACAGATCATTCTAAACATGAAACAGTACTTCATATCATACGCAGCACAACCAGTAAATAAAATATAAGAAAAAGGTAGCATCAGCCTTCAGTGTCTGATCCATAAGACCATACAAGAACCAACAGTACGACAGTTACAGGAAGATAGTTATACTTTAATGATCCCAGATTCCCAGTACACATCGAAGAAGTGGCAAGCTTATGGCTGCAAGCTCTTAAGAGATGCATAGAGCAGACCCATCATAACAAAGGTAAATCTTCATTCGTATGGAAGCTGTAACCTATGCGAAGATGAAAAGGAGCAATTAGTTCATAGAAATATCCATTCTCAGAAACAAAATGTTCGGTAGCAAGACCACAGGATAACAGCAGTTTTGACAAACATGCTTCATACACAAAAGCTGGACGAGTCTATTGTTTACTTCAATTATAAAGATTTGGTTGGTTTTCTCTCTTTCTATTATCATAAAATCGACGTGCCTGCATATTCATTACTTATTCCATGCCTGATATCTCCTTATTTAGGGTGCTCTTAATATGAATTTTCTACTTATTGAGAGAATGGGACATACAAGTTGCCTTACTGGGTTTTTTTTTGGTGGTGGTTGGGGAGGGGGGATGGCGCTGGGGGCTGGGGGTCAGGGGTAACAATACATGTACTCCCTCCATATCACTTATAGAAGTCGTTCTGGGCGTTGAAGAGTTTTGGCAAAAAAAGAAGTCGTTGCGGCATGCAAGGTCCAGTTTGGACGCGTTTACCCCTGCATGCAGCCATGCACGCGCGGCCCCGGTTCTCCGCTCGAGATTGAATTAGACGCACGGTCGCCGGCCACTTCGTTGCTTGCGTCAAGGAGTAAACACGCGCCGCCTTCCTTCATGGCTGCATTCGCTCGTCTTGCACGCATCTGTCGTCCTCGCCGCACGCCGCTGCCCGATAGTCGTAGCTACCGCTGGCCACTCGCCATCGCCGCAGTCCGCTGGTCGGTATCCCTCTCCGCACTCCAGTCGCCTCTTGCATTCGCCATGCCATGGATGCAGCCTCAGCTCAGCGGACTCGACGTCGGCGTTGCCGCCGGACTCCACGAAGATGACGACGGAAGACGGACTTGAGCAGGGCTACAAGCACATTCATGCAATAGTTACTAGTTGGACACGGCATGTTCCAGCTATAATTTAAGAAAAAAAAACGAGCACAGTGCCATGTATAATACATAAAAAAACAAGCACAGTGCCATGTAAAATACATCACGACATAAAAAAAAAACAAGCGAGCCTGCGGGTACTCGAACCGACAACCAGCTTCCTTGGGAAGCTAAGGACTAGCCACTCGAGCTACGTATCGTATGTTGTGTAGGTAACAACTGCAGTCCTATTTAATAGGGGTAGACAGGAAAAAATACCCCTTAATTAATCACTTCTTGGTATGCGTAATCATGTCCTAAACGACTTCTAAAACCAATACGGAGGGAGTATCTTAATGAACAAAATGAAATCCCTCAGGAGAACATCAAAACAAAGTTCTGAAACATCACAATGGTTTAAGGTGCTCGTTTCTGCCAAGCCAGCAAGTGGAAAAATAAGACAAAGAGCGAAACAATCATCATGAGACAAGCACAAAGCTACATTTTTTTCCGACATGAGCTACTTTTGTAAATTGGAAACCACTATAAAGGAGTGTTAATCAAAACGAGATGATTGAGATAATGCATCGTGAGCTCATGACCACCCCTGAAAAAGCAACATGAACCATGAAAACAGTGTACATGGTGAACTGCACAGGGTAACAAACTTGGAATAATTAAGAAACTACCCAAGCCCAGTTGGAGACAGTGTACATTTCATATCCCTAGAGGATCATTTACATATTGAATTCCATTAGAAAGAAATGGACTTTTCTACATTGGTGTTCAAACTAGTATGGAAATTTGTCAACTTTATGGTCTATAAATAACATGGATGTTTCTACGCTGCCTGCTTTGTTTTTCCATGCAACATATATAGTATCAAACAGAAAACTTACACGTCTGCGTCTTTAATGTGTAATTCGAAAAAAAAAAAAAAAACTTACATTCAGAATTTCTCTCAGTTCGCTGGACGTTGATTCTCTCAATGCATACATAGTGGCTGCTCAAGATGCAAAAGATTTTCTGCACCCTCTCATCAAAGCATTCACACTTAATTTCAACTAATTTAAGTTTCTTAGATGCTAATAGCTGGTTTGACGGATTATATCTCCCTTTCTTTCGCACCCAATTCATTGGTGCCTGCACCAATCACAATTGTTACACAAAATCAATCAATTAGGCATAATAACTTTAACAACAAAATATATAATTTGACTTGTAAACACATGTACCTCACAGAGTTGAAGAATAATCTTCTCGAGAACAGGTGCATGCTGGAGGAAGCATAATATTGCTTGGAAACCATTCTCAACATACCACTCATTGAGCAAGAGCATCTTTAAGTTACCAAATATAGGGCACCAAATGAGATCCCTTTCGAAAATAAACTGAGCAAGTGCAAAAGGAGTACGGCATCAGGAAGGCTCAAAGATTTGAATTTTTCATTTCAAAGTGGAACAGGAGATCACAAGTATTAACATCAAAACTAATCAGGGCATAATCATTGAAGAGGTTTGGAAGCCACGTCACATTTCATAAGCCTACCTAAATAAATAAGTGTATGCTGTTTCAGGGTAGATGCACTACAACTTTTAGCTATGATCATAGGCAAAAATAATTGTATCTTACATTGCAACATTAATGATTACATTTATCATAAATGAAAATTATCAACAATGTTTTTTAGCTCATACCATTATTTTATTACAAAGCTCTATGGTCAGCCATGGAAATCGAAAGCTATACATATTAAGTAATATTTTTATGCAATTATATTACTAAATTGTTTAGAAGTCAGCACATTGCAAAAATATTAATGTATAATTTATGAATAGAATCGGAAACAATCAGCTAATAACCAAAAACAAACCTGTTAAAATCCTACACTGGTGGACTAGCACATAAACGGAATGTGTATGCTAGCTTACAATGCTAAGTGATGCTATAGATAGAGGGACAAGGAAAGCAGATCACAAACAACAGTAAAGAAAGTAGAAGGAAGAAACATACAGCCCCAGGTTCAGCTACCAGCTCCAAACTTTCAGCCTCTGACAGACCGTTGAGAAGGACGGAATTTGTGCTTCCATCACTTCTGTTATCATACTTACGTAACTTATAGCATCTATTTCCAGAACATGAATGCCCGCATATTTCAGAGCAACAATCATAGCTATCATGAAATCTAATAAATGCCTTTACTAATGACGGCATGCTTTCTAGCAAAGGAGTCTTCATAAGATTATCAGTTAGTTCTTGTTGAACAAGATTTGGAGCTACAATCCGAGTACGGATGTCCATGAAAATACCACAGCCAGAGAAACAGTTCTTTATGGTTAGCTGTTCAAGCGATTGGGATGATATCATCTGAGCTTCAATGGTGCACTCATTCGTCAATAGCTTCTTGAGTGCTGGGCAACTTGAAAAATCAAGAAATTCGCTCGTTACCGATAGACATGAAAGATCTAGCACCATCAAGTGCTGGGAGGTGAAATGTTGGTCTATCCTCAAATATGTGTCATCAAAGTACTTAAACCTGAGAGTCCGAGTCTTGCACAGAAGAGCAAGTTGGATCCAAATGTCAACCTGTGGACTCAGCCTGCCAGCGTCGTCCTGCAACTTATCGTTGTGAAACTCACACAAATCCAGTGGCGCGTCGCGCTCGCGGCGGCGGAGGAAATTGGTCACGAAGCTGTCCAGAGTGCCGAACTCCTGCTCCATGAGCCCCTGGGAAAGGACATGTTCAGAGTTGGAGATGCGCACACGCAGAGCGGGTACGGACCTCCATAGGTGGCGCCAGCGCCGGGCGAGGACGCACTTCTGGACCGCCTCCCATGACGGCAGAAAGGAGAGTATGTGCTGCAAGGCCTCGTCAGGAAGGACGTCAATCCAGCCACGGGCGCCTTCTGGATCTTGTGTGGCGAGCAAACGTTGTCTTCTCCAGAAGGACTACTTCCTCGCTCCATCGATCACTCGCCAATCTTGGGAGGAATTGCGTCGAACAGGTGGCGAGCGCTCTGCGCAGATCCTGGGAAGAACTCAGAAACAGGAACAAATCAAGAGAACGAAGCGGATTACATCCTCGCTCCAACACTCGCCAATCGACACTACATAACCTTTGAATCAAGGTATGTTTTACGCGTGAAGGTTGAAATCGGATCGGAGGTAGGGATGGATCAACAATTCAACAGTGAACAAAGTAGCCTAGGCGCCCAGCTTGCCACCGTAGCACAGTTCTTGGCAGTTGGCACTAACCTCCTCGCGCTGCCTCTGCGGCTGCCGCGCGATGCGCCGATCGGAGATGGAGGAGGACACCAAGACGACGAGGATCGGAGAACGGGGAAAAGAAGAGAGGGCGGGGATCAGTGGGATGAACAGCACTAGCGTGAGGTCGAAGGAGCCGACAGCCGACGACTTTTCCTACGAGTACTTTACTATTTCTCTTGATTGGCTCGGTGACTAATATAATATACTCCCTCCATCCTAAATCATTTCAAAAGAAACAAATTTTTTCAAATTCAACCAAATTTATATAATAAAATAATAACATTTATCATACCAACTAGTATCATTAGATTTTTCAATAGTTATATACATTTTTGCCCTATATCTATTTGATGTCGTTAATCTTTATGTTTTTTCTACAATTTTAGTCAAACATAAAAGTTTAACTTTCTAAGAGCAACTCCAACGGCTTCTCATCCTAGGTTGTCATTTTTATTTTCTTTGGCAAAAAAAAAAAAAATCTTCTCGAACAGTTTCTCATCCAGATTGTCATTTATCTCAAATTGGCAAAAATAGCTTCTACGCGCGCATCAGTCCGTATTAGAAAAGCTGGAAGGACATAAATCTGTCTTAGCGTTCCTGATGTAAGTTTTCAAGGGGTGGAAGGACATAAACATAATTTTATTTCTCTCTTCGGGTTCCTAATGTAAGTTAGATCCGGGTTTGATAAGTGAATTATGTCAAACTATTAGAGATGAGCTCTTTTTTTACATAGCATATTTTTTTGGAATTTGGCAAAATATAAGATTTGTCAAGTAAATATCGGAAACTATTAGAGATGCTCTAAGATCCTTAGAATGATTTATAATTTAGGATAAAAGGAGTAATAAATAAAATAAACAAACAAAAGTTTAGTTTAGACGAAAATTTTCAAAACATAAAGAATTTTCATGTTTATTTCGAACAATTTGAATTTGAAATGGCGCGAAAGTACCCAATGACAATCTTTTTAAGAAAAATCAAGTTCTTGTTCCTCTTAGAATGGTTAAAATAAATAAAAAGGGAAGGATACCAAAAGAATCTTTACCTCTTACTAGCAAACATATGTTCTTTAGCCTCACAAATACACTTTAGGTGCGATTGGTTTAGAGAAGTCAGCCTATGCCCGACCTAGCTGGCCACATGAAGGAGTTAGGTGCCTGTTTGGATGCATAACCCTAGAGCCTGGCCGCGCTCGCATGCAAGATTTCTTGCCGAGCCAAGCTCATAGAAAACGTAGACGAATTCTGTCTCTCTCAGGCTTGGCTTGTGGGGGCGCAAGCCCTCATGTCGTGGCTCAGTTGTGCGAGAGCGAGTGCAGCAGCAGCCACACAAGTGTGTACTAGTTCAGTCAACCAAACAATATAGATTTGCATGCACTAGACCTGTCCTAGCTCAGACTGGCCGACTGATAAGAGTTAGGCTCATCATTTCTTTGAACCAATCATGCCCTCTGTCATCACCGCATAACTCGAAGAATATGACCCATCGATTGAAATCAAACAAAGAAATAGTCAGCTCCAAAGTCCAAACCAAAAGCATCTAATGCATTTTTAGAACTGACAGAGTGTGTTTCAAAAAACACAATTTTTACCACTCCATCACATATCAAGGATGCAGCACATTATCATTTTTCAGTGAGAAAAACATTAGGGCCCGTTTGGCTCCTTAGAATTGAATTCATTGTATAAACTATAGTTGTAGAAGAAAAATTTATGAAACCATCTGTAACTTTAATGAAGTTTGGGAAGAAGAATCCATAAAATCTATTTTTCACCTCCCACCCTATGAATTTGAGATAGCCTTATATGTGAACTTTAAAAAGTTGTAGAATTTTAATTTCTTCTTCTACAACTATACTTCCTCCGTCCCATATTAAAAGATGTCCTAGAAGCTGTCCCGGAGATCAAGATGAACGCAAAAATACTCTAACACCCCTATGGGAATCTTGCCCTAACGGTGACTGGGTGCAGCATGCATCTTGGGAGCCGTGCTCCGGCTGGTAGTTTTCTCCTACACTGTCTGCTCTTTTCATTTTTTATTTATATACCGGATGACAAGACGTGATGGATGGATGCCTATTGTACTGTGCATAGGCAACTAGAAGCTAAAACGGCTTCCTTTATGCTACTTTTTTTAAATGCTTCGACGACCTCTATTGAGGAATGGAGGGAGTGGTTTATACTATGAATTCAATTCCTGAAATTTCAGGGAACCAAATGGGCCCTTATACTCAATTAAAATATTAAACCAACGTACATGCATGACATCTGTGCAAATTAAATCTGCCTATACTATGCCAAAACAATACAAAGAAACACACAATTACTGCACATTATCTCACTAGGTGGCCAATTTCAGTTTCCGGAGACGAGCAAGGTGTCTGTCTCTGGCTTAGTGTCACTATTAATGACGCAACCTGGCGGCAGTCATCTGTGTTAACCATGTCAACGAACGTCTGCCTCTATTAATACTAGTCCATCACTTTGACATACTTAAGCAATAGACTTTCTTATTTAATATGTATTAAGGAATAAAAATTGCTTCAAATATATAGTACAATCATACAATTAACTTTGATTTAAATCCAGAGTTGCACACATGTATAGAAATCTCAATTTGGCATGATTTGAAAGAGATCATCGTGGCACGGTTAATGATGTCCGTTACTTTAATTCCATGGTTGGGTGTTTTCTTTTTCTTCATTTGTGTTGTGTCCCAGTATAGATGACTTCATGTAGTATATGTTCATGTTGGATTTTGCCACGTAGAAATTGAATTGTGGGAATAATAATATTAAAAGGTTAGTTCACCTGCAAATAAATAATTAATAACATGGTTCAGTGTTGGATATTTAGTTGTGTACCTTCAATTGCTTTCATAAATTATAGTCTTTCGTTTATTTGTTTGACGATTTTTTTTTTTGCAATTGTTTGGATTCCCATCCCATTGATGTTTTGGCCTATCATTTATTGGTTTCTAATATTTTGCTTCATGAATGGTGTTGCCGACGTAATGAAGTCATTGCTGTAAAGTCCTTAACATATATATTGTTGTTGCACCTTTAAAATTTATATGATATGTATTTTTTGTAACCGTGAAAAGGAGGTGATAACATTTATGTTTCCATCTTGGTTAGATATTTTTCCGCTCCTTTTCAAAATCATCTTGTTAGTGTAGATGACTTCTGGTAGCTTTTTCTATATATTATTATATATATGACCAATAGATATGACAATAACTGGATTGATATATCAATTAAAATGTATTATCTAACAAAAAGTTGCATTGGGAAGAAAGCAGAGCATGATATGTTACCTTATTGTAATGTCTGCTTTGGAAGGTCGCATGTGATGGTGTTGTGCATCAATGTGCCATTGAAGCCTAACCGGTGTTTGCTTGTATTCTATATTTATTAGTAGGATTGGATTCCACCATTGTGATTGGCTTCATACATACTCTTGTAGTCAGGAGGATAGATTAGTTCATTATATATACAGGCTAGGCACATTTTTTGGTTGGTGGCTCTTTGTTTTAGAGATTTTGGTGAGATGTTGGGTCATGTTTACTAAATTCATGTCCTTATGATAAATATGTTGGTTTCTAAGATCCATTGGCCAGAGGTTAATGTTTAACAATGTATTATTACAATACCTATTTTTTTAAAAAATAATGTAAATTCTAGCTACACTCGTTGCTACTTACAATGCCAAAAAAAAGTTCATTATAGCTTGGACTATGATAATCAAGATATTTTATTATATTGGTAGAAACAATTATTGTGTAGTACTATTGTTTTTAAAAAACATATAGCCCTTAAAATTAGATGGCCTATATTGATATGCTGGTAATGTTGTCAATATATAATAAACATATTTAAATAGCAATGGCTATTAAATATCTATTGTAATAACTTAGAATAGTTTTTGCATGTAGGGTTTGTGCTATTTTTTATTTTATAAAGTAGAATACCAATTTTTAATTGGCATAATATTTTATTTGACACATAATAAACTTATTTTTAAATAACAATGGTTATTAATTTATTTATCATAATAAGTTATATTAGTATTTACATGTAGATTTAGATATGTTTTTATTTATATTTATAACAACAACAGTTGATAATTTGGATAATCTAAAGTTTTACTTTATATTATCTTTGTTAGTAAAATATGTGGTACTTAGGAGATACTTTGCATTATCTTTCATAATGATAAATGTGCATAACTTAGATGTAAATTTAGAGATTTAATTTTAGCTCTTGTATCATTACGAAAATTGCCTCTTTTTTTTATTTATATAAATAAAGCAATCTGGCGGCATACATTTCTCTTGTTTGTTGGTGTGGATAGATTGCCTCTGATTTTTATTGACATATTAACTATCTATTAGATTTTTTATTAATAGATTAATTAACTAAGACTCGATGGGCTGGGTACTCTATAGATATTATATTTTATTAATACATTACCAAGTGAATATAATTAATAAGACCCATCTACTATTTTTTATTAATTATAATTGTAAACATTAGTAAAATGATATTTGAATAACACATATATTTTATTAATACGACTCAGCTAATTTTTTACTATACATGCATATGCGGCACACACATATGTTTGAAACCGGTCTCTATGCAATGGGTGCTTTGAATAATTCTTTTTTGCTGTGCTTATCTTTAATTAATGCCATAGAAT
Organism: Chrysopogon serrulatus; assembly: GCA_015844335.1. Taxonomy (NCBI): domain Eukaryota; kingdom Viridiplantae; phylum Streptophyta; class Magnoliopsida; order Poales; family Poaceae; genus Chrysopogon; species Chrysopogon serrulatus. The sequence goes on from JADLZL010001976.1 coordinate 112,513, forward strand.
GAGAACAATAGAGTTACCGCCAAACAACAGATAAAAAGGGCAGTGACAAAAGATGTTCATCCGTATCTTTAATTGTGCTAACTTATTTGGTCTATGTGTTTCTCTAGTTGTGCTAATTAATTTGTGTATGTGCATGTGTATCCAAAAATTTTATATTTTTGCTGACCTTTGAAGAATCCATGTTTTGGTCTTCTGATGAAATCATCTTGGCTTCTGATTCATTGTCATTTTAATTTTAAGGTCATTTGTTCCTGCATCCTGTAAATAATTAAAAGCTTGGAGCATGCTTGATTATAAATACAAAAGCTAAAATTGAAAAAGTGATAAATTGAATAGGTGCTGCTTATTTGCATCTTCCTGGCCGGCAAAAATCACTCACGGCAACATGCATATAACAATGCAAGGACATACCTGTATTGGAGCGTATGTCCGCACAGAGAAAAATTGAGGGTGCTGACTCCGCGGCAGTAGCAGATCAGGCCGGTATAGCTTCCACGGCGACGCTTGGATGAGCTCGGCAGTTAGGGTCACCTGGATAGGGTCCGACTCCTTATTAGGTTAACCAAGGAAATCTAGCAGGTAGTTGTTGTAGTACAAATTTGAATAGAAAACTCCAGATCACCACTAGTACAAAAATCATTTTTGCCGGCACCTTCTTTTTTTTTCACAGGCGGTTCATAATATCATGACGGCAGTAGAAAAAAACACGGTGGGCCCAAAAGGAGAGCCGCTTTGTGTAAAGCGGTTTACACAGGCGGCCCTCCTAACTTTCGCCCTTTGTGTAAAGAGGACCATTTACACAGGCGGCTCACAATGTAAACCGCCTGTGTAAAGAACATTTACACAGGCGGTTGACATTGTAAACCGCCTGTGTAAATGGTCCTCTTTACACAGGCGGCAAAGTTATGAGGGCCGCCTGTGTAAACTGTTTTACACAGGCGGCTCTCCTTACCAACCGCCTGTGATAATTCCACTATAAATTCCCTTCTCCTACCTCCAGACAAGAACAGTTACTCCCGTGGGTGCTGCACAGTGGCGGACAGAGCAGTGGAGATTCCAAGGGGGAGAGGTTTTCAACTTGATTTCTTTGGTGAGATCCTTCCAAAAGGTTAGTTAGTCCCCTTGAACCTATTTTTTTAGTGATTCATTGGTTCAATTTTTGTATTGGAGGTGCTCTAAATCTAGGGTTAGGGTTAGGGTTCATAGCTAGGGCAAGAGAGAGATAGTTTTAGCTATTTTTTTTTTGTATAATTCATAGTAAATTGTATCTTGCTCGGATTATAGAAAATAAATACTTTTTAGAATTCTGTGAGTAGATCTATGCAATAGAGTAATGATGTGCACTATTTAAAATATATTTTTTTTATGTAGTTATAGTTTCTATTTTTTAGATGATTAACTTTTTATTAATCTATATACTAAATTGTTGGAAATCATAAGAATGGAAATAGTACCTGTTTAATCGTTCATTTTATTCTCTGTATTTATAAACTATGAATTAATTTACTAAATAATTAATTACACTATTAACTAGGGTTAGTGACACCTTGTACTGTGGGTTTGTTAATTAAATAACTTATTTGTAATTAATGGTTTGTTAATTAGTGAAAGGTATTCATTTATGCTTAGGGTTTATGAATTAATTGAGTAGTTAATGTTCAGTTAATTAAGGTTAGTTATTATTGCCTATACTTAAAGTTTATAAATTAATTTAGTAGTTAATGGTTTGGTAATTAGGGTTAGTTCTAGTTTCATGTACTTAGGGTTTGTAAATTAATTTAGATAGTAATTAAAAGTTTACTAATTAAGGTTAGTTAATATTTCATGTACTTAATATTTATTAAAAAATAGTTAGTAATGAATGGTTTATTATGTAGGTTTAGTTATTATTTCATGTACCTTTAGTTTTTTTTGAAATAACATATTAGTAATTAATGGTTTATACTTTCATATATTTAGGGCTTGTGATTTTATTTAGTTAGTAATTAATGATTTATACTTTCACATAGTTCATATATTTAGGGATTTCTTAAATAATTACAGATACATATGGAGAGGTCGTTATGGATATATAACTTATCAAGATTAGACCCATCATATGTAGTGGAGGTCCAAAAATTTATTGATGCCGTGAAGATACATGCTCGAGAGAACAAAGGCGAAGCACATATATTGTCCATGCCATTGTAAAAATATTGTGGTATTTGACAATGTGGAAGCAATCACTTCTCATCTGGTTTGCAGAGGATTCATGGAGGACTACTTGATATGGACAAAACATGGTGAGGGCAGTTCTACACCTTATATGCGGACAACTGACAACACCGCAAGTAACATCAATGTGGAGGGTCCAATGCCATATCTCAATGAATGTGATGATATGCCGCCTATCAATGAAACCCATCATGCTATGCCCGATGTCAATCAAACTCATAATGATACATCCTTTGTCAATGAATCTCAACATGCTAACACCGATGCCATTGAAGATGCCGATTTCTTAGAGGCAATAATGAGCGGCTGTGCGGATCCATCAATATTCTTTATGAAGCGAATGGAAGCCTTGAAGAAGGCAGCAGAGGAGCCATTGTACGACGAGTCGAAAGGTTGTACCAAAGAGTGGTCGACAACTGCGGGTCGTTCTCCGTTTTCGACCATTAAAGCTAGATATGGTTGGTCCGATGCTAGCTTCAATGAATTATTGCGTGTACTTGGAGACCTTCTTTCTAAAGAGAACAAAGTGCCCGCTAACACGTACTATGCAAAGAAGCTAGTCGGTCCACTTACGATGGGTGTTGAGAAGATCCACGCATGTAGAAATCATTGTATTCTATATCGGGGTGATCAAGTACAAAGACTTAGACAAATTTGTCCAAACTGTGGTGCTAGTAGGTACAAGGCGAATAAAGATTATCGAGAGGAAGATAATACAGCCTTTGTTTCTTCGGGGAGAAAGCGAAAAGAAGACTCAAACAAAGACTCCACAAGATAAACGTTCAAAGCCCACTAGCAATATCGAAGTGGACTATTATGCATTGAGAAGAATTCTGCATTGGTGATATGGTATCTCCCCGTGGTTGATCGTTTGAGGTGTTTGTTTGCAAACCCAGATGATCTGAGAACTTATGACTGGCATGCATCGATGAAAGAAAAAATGATGAAAAGTTACGACATCCGGCCGATGCAAAGCAATGGCAAGAATTTGATCGAAATATCCGGACTTTTTTGCCGAGGATCCACGAAATATAAGGTTTGCTCTCGAGTACGGATGGAATGAATCCATTTGCCCGGAGGAGCAAAGACGCATAGCACATGGCCGGTGATCATGACAATATACAACCTTCCTCCATGGTTGTGTCAAAAAGAAAATATCTTTTGCTAACCATTCTTATTTACGGACCTACACAACCCGGTGTTGATATGGATGTATTTCTCGAGCCCTTAATGCAATAGATGCAAATACTATGGGAAGTAGGTGTAGACATGATTGATGCGTTCCACAAAGAGATATTCACACCGAGAGCAATTATTTTTGTCACAATTAATGATTACCCCCGCTCTCTTCTCCTTATCGAGGCCAGTTCAAGGGAAAGGTTGGTTGTGTAGAGTGCATAGATGGAACATGGCACGTGTCTCTTCCTCCATCTAACAAGATAGTGTACATGAGGCATAGGAGGTGGCTACCGGCGGGCCATAAGTATCGCTTACAAAAGATGAACAAGTACTTTGACAATATGGACGAATCAAAATCTATTGCTCCATCGGGTTATAGTAAAGGGCACGAGAGTGTACAAGATAGTTGAGAATGTCAAGTTTGTTTTTTGGAAAGAAGACCAAAGATGGAAAACCAAGAAAGGTTGTGAAGGCAAAAAGAAGGGGACACATTCAAGAAGAAGTCTATTTTCTTTAAGTATTTATCGTCTTTGGAAAGATTTGGACGCACGACATGCGATCGATGGTATGCATGTTCGGAAGAATGTGTTTGACAAATTGTAATAGGAACTTTGCTAGACATAAAGAGCAAAACAAAGGAAGGTCTCAATTCACGTTTGGATATGCAACATTTAAAGATCAGAAAAGAACTTCACCCCTGTACTCCTAGAGAATGGGAAGTACCATCTACCCGCAGACAAGCTATAACCCGAACAAAGAAGAGAAACATGCAATGTGTGTATGGTTGAAGAATTTAAAAGTTCCATCTGGTTTTCTGCTCCAACATAAGGAGTCTTGTTTCAATGAAAGACCTTACACTCACCAATTACAACTCACATGATTGTCATGTAATGCTGACCACTTTTCTTCCTATTGCCATCGGGGCTATAAATCCGGTGTTCTTAAAGATGGAAATCACACGGTTGTGCTACTTCTTCAATAAGATATCCGAGAAGGTAATTATCCGTGATGAGTTAGAGTCCCTACAGAAATTTTTGTTGAGACATTGTGCCGTTGGAGATGTGCTTTCCCCATCGTTCTTTGATATCATGGTGCACCTTGTTGTTCATTTGGTGCCTCAAATTGAGGCATTGGGTCCCATGTATTTTCATGAAATGTGGACGTATGAGCGTTTCATGTCAATATTGAATGGCTATATGTCAAATCGAGCTCATCAGGAGGGTTCCACGATAGAGGCATACACTACAGAAGAGGCCATTGAGTCCGGAGGACCATTATGTAATAATCTCCTAAAAGACCGGTATCAATTGGTTTGCCTCCGTTGCGACATGAGGGAAGACTTGGTGGGACGAGGGAGGATGGGGACGGAAATCATTTATCCCGCCAGATTACAACATAATCCTAGAGGTACATTACAAGCATACTACAACAACTCATAATAATGGACCCATTCACCAAGCAAAGCACATGGAAGAGCTTCGTGAGGACAATCCGGGATGCACTGGATGATTGGGTACACAAAGAACATAAGCGTCACTTCACTACATGGCTAAAGAATTTGGACATGACAAAGGAATCGAGAAACCATCAAGATTTTAGCATCGGACCGTCAAGCTAGGTCACATCATGGCAGAGCTATGACATTAGTGGCTTCTCATTTTCCACTAGCCGGGAGAGACACCAAGGGAATGGTAGAAGAATAGTGGCGTTCGATGTGAGGTGTAGATGATGCAACTGGTGAAGAAACTACATACTTTGGGTTCATTGATGACATATGGGAGGTTGAATATGGTCCACGGCTGCAGATTTCAGTGTTCGATGTCGATGGGTTCAAGATAAACATGTCACCGTGGATAACTATGGCCGAGAGAGTCCTTGACCTAAGTAAAGTAGGTTACAAAGATGATCCATGGATCCTTGCTAACCGTCTTTGCCGCACATGTGTCTTCTATATGGAACAAATCCTCTCTAAGGATGAAAAAAGAAGTACCTAAAAGCCAAAAGCATGTAGCTATCCCCAGGGAAAGCAACAAATTATAGGAGTTGAGTGTGTTAACCGGTTCAGCGAGATGTCTCTTTTTACAAACTTTGAAGAAAAGATCAAAAATGTGGAGAAAAGTATCCCGCAAAACCTCTTTGCCCCAGGTGCGCCATGATGGACAAGGAAGGACTGTAGCACGTTAGATTGTTTATCATGTAACTCATGTATCACTTATCATTTGTACCTAATGCTACTCTTTCCTATTAAGCAAGATGTTTACATTTTCCCTTATTGTATACCTTTGGATTCTATATTACTGGACATGAAATAATAAATAACTCAAATTAATAAACCATTATTTATTAACTAAATTAATCTATAAACCCTAATTAAGTACATAAAATAATCACTAACCCTAATTAATAAATCTTTAATTACTAACTAAATTAATCCAGAAACCCTAGGTATAGAAAATAATCACTAACCCTAATTAAGTACATAAAATTACTAATTTAATTAAGGGCATAGATTGTAAGTTAATTATTAAAAAAATAATCACATGCTCAAGTTTTATAAGTTAATTATTAAAAAATAACAATTGTAAGCATTTGAAAGCAAGTTAAATGTAAAACTAAATATTTTCTATAACATATGGCCATGTTAAGTGTTATTAGGTTTAAATAACATCATGCAAAGCCAGTGGAAACATATTTCCCATTTTTGTATTTTTATTTCAATTATAATTTATTTAAAACTATTTCCAAGGCATTAAGAAAGATAGTACAATAACTCACAAGGATTTGAACTAAAATATGCCATATTATAGTTCCACTACAAAGATATACTCACAAGGATTCCAAATCATCCTCATTTGCTATTTTACGATTTTTCTACGAATTGTTATGAATTTCCAAAGTTTCAGCCGAAAGTAATAAAGAAAAAGCATTTCTACAGGCGGGTCACATTGACCCCCGCCTGTACAAATGCATTAGTACAGGCGGCTGTCCTAGAGGGCCGCCTGTACAAAAGATTAGTACAGGCGGCGGTCAAAGAGAGCCGCCTGTACTAATCATTAGTACAGGCGGGGGTCAATGTGACCCGCCTGTGAAAACTGTCTCCTATATAAAATCAAAGGCGCGGGACGCGAAAATTTCTAAGTCCGGTGGCGCGCGATTTTCCGATTTGACGCCGGCAGGCTGCCCAAATCGCCGCCGCGCCACCGCCCTCGCCGCACCGCCGCCGCCGGGCCTCCGCGGAACGCCGCGCTCCACCTCCGCGCGCCAACCCCGGCGCTGCGCCCGGCGGTCGCGCCGCCGCCATCGAAGCGCCACGCTGCGCCTCGAGTACCCGCCCGCGCCCTGCCGCGCGCCTCGCGCGCGCCACCGTGGCCCGTGAACCGCGGTCTTCCGCGGCGCCCAGCGCACGCCTTCTCCGGCCGCGACGCGCGCCGCCTTCTCTCCACCGTGAGCGCCGCCGCCCGCCGTCTCTCCCCGGCCCAGCGCCACGGCGCGTCGGGGAAAGCAGCAAGTGGGCCTTTGTTGGCCCTATTGGGCCCGGCGGCAGCGCCCAGGCTGCCCCACGGCTTTTTTTTTATTTTTGGTTATTTCATAATTAGTTTGTTAATTACCAGTTAGTTAATTTAGTTAGTTAGTTAGTTTATAGTTAGATAATTAGTAATTAGTTAATTTAGTTAGAATAATTATTTAGTAAGTTAGTTTAGTTTGTTAATTTAGTTATTGTTGTTAGTAATATTTTTTGTTAGGGTTTTTTAATAATAGTTAGTAATAGTTTTTTTAGGGTTTGTTAATAATAGTTAACAATAATTAGTGTTAGGGTTTGTTAATAATATTTAGTATTTAGTAATAGTTTTTTAGTGTTTGTTAGGATTTGTTAGGGTTTGTTAATAAATATTAACAAAGTTATTATTTCACAAACACTAAGTATACATGCAATATTTAGGCTTTCTCCTCTTTATGTCCATTTTGGGTAAGTCATTATTATTTCATGTTAGGGTTAGTGATCACACAGTTAGTAATTAGAGGTTTGTTATTTAGGGTAAGTTATTATTATTTCATGTATACTTAGGGTTTGTGAAATAATTTAGTTATTAAATAAAGGTTTGTTAATTAATAATTAGTTTGTTAAATAGGGTTTCCTATTTAATATTTATTAATTAGGGTTTGCAAATTAGTGTTAGTTAATTAGGCTATGTAATTAGAGTATATACTTATATTCCATGTTTATACTTGTATTTCATGCAGATGAGTACTCCATCAAATGCGGCGTGCCGATGCCCAGATAGGTACACCGGGTACTGACTCCTCTGGATCCGAACCTTATAGGAGCCCGAGCGTATCACCACGTGAATCTCCTAGAGCTAAGAAGGCCCGTCTTGAGTTGGAACGTGACCCTAATTACGAGCCTGAAGATGAGCCAAATGATGATGAGGTATATATGCTCGTAGATTGTCTATATGAGATAATATTTCATGTGTATTTCATGTACCTAACAATTGAATTGACAGGAGGTGTTCTCTCAAGTTGTTGCCGAAATGGAGGCAGAGTCACAAGATGTTCATAAGGACACGGCGCCTCAAACGACGGGGAACATCCTCCGAGCGAAGAAGTACAAAGAAAAAGAGTGATCGGGCACGAGGAGATAGAGGAAGGAATAAATTTCCGTAAGAAGTTTATAGGATTACAGATGTTAGCCCGAGCGGAGAGCCCTTAGCACCTCTAGAGGCGCTACCTAAATTTAGGGCCGCCATTGGATGGTTAGTAAAGGAAGAATTTGATATCTCCCGGAGTGATTGGAGTATGGTGCCCGAAGGAAAGAGGAAGAATTGTTGGACTCGATTGTGCACTAAGTTCATTTTCCGGAGGGGAACGAAGGTTTGGTCAAAGGTCATGTCATGAAGCGGTTAGCAATATCATTCCGGGGCTATAGGCACGATATGAATAAAAAGTGGCTGAGAAGGGGCGGGACCCGACGAAGCGGTACCCTATCACGGCGGAACAAGTGGGCACGTTTTAGTAAAATTAAAAACTCCGACGACTCCAAGGCTAAGAGCCAAGCCGCCTCGGAACTTGCGAAGAAGAACATTTACCACCACCACCTCGGCTTTGGTGGATACAAGACCAAGATTCCTAAATGGAGGGCAGAAGACGAAGCAAAAGGAGAGTGGGCAAGTTGGCATTGACCGATATAGTGCCGTAACGAAGTGCGAATTGGCTTCGCGCTCGGAAGGCAAACACCGAGAGCGATGAGATCTCCCCGTCCCGATGAGATCAAGCCGGTTGCCGAGAAGGTTTTGGAAGCAACAAACTGGAAAAGACAGGTGCCTTCAAGTCACAGAGGGAGAGGGACAGCCTTTCCCATGCTCTAGGTAATGTAATTATATTTTCCATTTTGTTCGAGTAAAATAGAAATCAACACCGACATGAAATATCATGTTGTAGGTAACCCCGAGCATCCAGGCCGTGTAATGGGCGTCTCATCCGAACCACCGGAAAGAAGGGTTTGGCGAAGAGTGGAAAGGCATGTACAAGAAAAAGAGAACGACATAAGGAGCGGTTGGCGGACTTTTTTGAGCAAAGAAAGCCGCCAAAAAAGTTTAGGGATTTAATGGAAGATTACGTTAAAAACCCCGATCCCGGCGTCAAGCGGTTGGCGGGAGCAAATGTCCGCTCAACAGATGTCATCACAAGCTCCTTCATATATGCAAGCATGTCCCAGCTCAACCCTTGGGTAGCCAGGGAGATGGCCACACAATCTATGCCCTTTCCAAGCAAAGATAGCGTCAACATCAAATCAAGACCATTACCCGGTTGACGATATTGATAAACCTTGGCCTTGCACATTGCTAATTGGATATGGCCTTAGGAATCAGCATACAAAGCAAGTGGCCACAGGCTTCGCTATCCCTGGACGTCGTTTCCATGGCGTCGAGATGCAAGATGCATATTGCGGGGGTGGAAGTGTTGACGGTCGAAGTGCGGATATGAAGACGACTTCATCGACATCCCGACCCTCGAGGGCATAGAGAAGCTTGGACAAGCAATCAAGAACTTCATACAATGGCCGAGACGGTACGTAAGGTTGATTAATCCACCAACGGCACCCTCTCCACCACCGGTGCATCAAGCATCCCAAGAGGCGAAACAAGTCAACGGCCAAGATCGCCAATGCATGCTCCAGCATCCCCGTACATTTATGAGCCACCGTCGTCATCTCCAATACATGATCCGACATTTTCAATGGAAGAGCTCGAGGGGGACACCATGGAAATGCCCGAGCGGCCAGACTCGCGCGACCAAGAAGGACACAACACTGGAGAGAGGGAGGTAGAGCAAACTCCCCCGCCACCACCAAAGCGAGAATGAAGATGAGCAAACTCCCCCCGCCACCACCAAAGCATAAGGAAGCAGAGCAAACTCCCCCACAAGCACCGGCCTCCAAGAAGGCAAAGAAATTTCCAATTCCAAAATTGGTTTCTCCCTATGAGCCAAAAAAGGGGAAAGCAAAGCAGTACAGCTCTATTTCTCGAAAGGGCTTGGAAAGCGGCCGGGACGGCACGACTCGTTGAGCTCGAACCGTCCACAGAATAAAGAAGCCGCCCGGCCAAGCAACCTGAAGCCGTGCCACCAACAAAGGAAGCCCCAAGTGGCGATGTACAGGTCGAAGGGCCATCAAATGCACCGTTGACCCTTAAGGATATAAGAAAGCCAACGGTTGATGATTATGTCAATGTCCCAAAGTGACTATGTGCCCGGAAGGCCTATCTTTGCGATGGGCGATTGCTTGAAAAGGGTCCATGGACGATAAAAAGGTTTCATGATCGGTACATGAGCAAAGTGAATGCCGGATCGCATGCAGTTAGCGTTGACATACCACCCGACGTGTTTGCTACCGGGACCGAAAAGAAGCGGGGCATTTGTTACCTTCGACGACATGCACCCGCTATTGAACTATAGGAAGCTTGACGTCCAACTCATTACAATCTGGTGCCTGTAAGTATAAGTCATGCACACAAATTGTTATTATTAATTATAGACTATGAGTATCACTCTAATATATACGAATGTTGTATGTAGTTTACAAGACCATGAGCAGAGATCATTAACACAAGGAACGATGGTCGGCTACCCGAGTCCAATCGGGTTACAAGAAAATATGCATAAATTTGTACTTACAAATGAAGATAGAGCCAAGATAGAGAAGGACAAAACACTAAAAAAGAATTTGCACAAGCTGTAAAGAAATTACAACAAAAATACGAGGACGAGTATGCCCTCTATCTTGGAAGAGCAATGCTGAGATATAAGTATGAGGGGAATTCGTATTGGCACCCTACAACTTTGGGTAAGCGTGGCCTCAAATACGTAGTTTACATTATCATGTTAACCCTAAGTACATGTGTCGCTCACTCGTTTATTCATGCAAAGTGACCATTGGATTGTTTTTTTATATTTATCCATTCGAAGGGAAGGTGCTTGTCCTAGACTCATTACATTATCCTCCCGAAGTCGTATCAAACATTCCTGGTTCATTTAGAAAGGTGAGCCAACATGCATGCAACCACACATCCTTATATGAACTAGAGTTTGTAAATAACTTTAGAGTTTTATAATCCACATCTTTAGGGCATGGCGGTTCTATAAGAAGCAAAAAGGACCGGTCGACCCCTTTGCAAAGATCCTAGGGTGCCATTGACGATACAACACAACTTTCCGGTAAGTTGTCACCCACATATCATCATATGATTATAAATAATTAATACACAAGGCATGACAATTTTAGAATTATCTGTTACTCATTAAATAGTGCCACAAGCAACCACCGGGACGGTCTCATGTGGATACTATGTGTGTGAGTTTATAAGGCAGCGGGGACGATACGTCGGGGACAAAAATATGGTAAAAAATATCTATATTTAAAGTTTTCTTTTTAAAGTTTCAAATGTTACGGCAGTACATGTGAAAATGATGCTTTTAAACTTTGTTTCCAGCCGAGAAAGAAAGGAAAGGACGAGCCCTTCACTCCGTCGACTATGGAAAATATAGTAGCAGACTTGTGCGGTTTTATTATGAGAGAAATAATTCCAAGTGACGGAGCATATTTTGATGAAGCCGGTGATCTAGCCAAAGGAACAGTTTAGAGCGCCTGACAGACCTAGCAGTGTCTAAACTTGAAACGAAATGATATGTAAATGACACTAATTTGTTAGAGGGATAACATGAAATGACGTGTATTATATGTAATTTTATGCTTGATGTATGATTTTATGTGTACATATCTATAATATTTATGTGTGTTGTTTGTATGATGCAAATTTATGGTTCATGTTTACATATCTTAAAATATATATATATATATATATATATATATATATATATATATATATATATATATGTATATATGTGTGACAAATATAGCACAGTGTGGAGGCAAATATAAAAATTTGAAAAAAAAAAATTAATTACACAGCGGCCACGAGTGGGCCGCCTGTGGAAAATTGATTTACACAGCGGCTCACTTTGTCGGCCGCCTGTGTAAATAGTTTACACAGGCGGCGGAAAAAAAAGTGAGCCGCCTGTGTAAATCGTTTTTTCACAGGCGCCCACAGCCCGCCGCTTTGCATGTGGGGGGAGATTAGTACTGACCCCCGGTACAGGCGGTGGGCTTGGCCGCTGTGCAAATGCCTTTAGCACCGCCTGTACAAAGGTTTTCTATACTAGTGCACTGAAATAATAAGATTTTGAACACTATATGTACATGCAAACCAAAGGGAATAGATAAAAATTAATGAACTACTAAAGAATTCAACGTTTGCTGCTCCAAATTTGGCAAGAATGACATATTCATGACATCAGCCATGCACTAAAGCTATGTTGGTGTTTTCAAATCTCGGGGGTGAACAGTAGTACATAGTGCACGCATACATGCTGCACCTACTGAGAACAATGGTGCTTGGCAACCACGGCAAGCAGCAGGAAGCACGTTTGCTCGGCTACCGTAGCAGGGAGGCAATCACGGATGGAGGACTTGCAGGACGACAAAATTTGGCACATCTTGTGGGCACGCCGCCGACGCTGCTTACCCGGCCTGGTGGTAGTTGAATACTTCTAGCGTTCGTCAATGACAATGAGTAACACACCATGTCCGGTGCCAAGGACGGTGCTTACCTCGACGGTAGATCAGAAAGCCTGGCGGCCGTCTATGGGCAATGCGACAGATGATTGGATCATTGGATCAGAGGGACTCAATCACTTCGATGGCGGGAGGCGGTGGCGGAAAACACCCGAACTCAATGAACTTGACGATCATGAAGAAAGGAAAGCAACGGAAGAAAGAAACGGCCGGCGGCTAGATGGGGACTCTTTGCAACAAACTCTCTAGTTGGATAGAATCTAGTTACGTCATTGTAATCTTTTTTGTTAGTTGCCACGATGGCCATACTACGACCAATCAAGATTGTCTCGGTTATTTTTTTTCCTTCGGATGAAAATTCATTTTTTTATTTATAATTGCATAGGTGGGTAATTTATATTAAACAAAAATAGATCTAATGGTCATAGATGGCTAGAGTTATTTATTTGATGGTCTGATGTTTCTGATTTATGTGGGAATTTCTAGCTATTTATCTTTTTTTTCTAGCGCATCTGGTGAGGATTAACGTGGAGCCTCAGTTAGGGCCTCTAATTAGTAATAGTAAGATGTTAATGGAGGTGGCTATACTGAGACGCCCGCCTCCATTAATATATTAACAGAGGCAGCATCTTTTCCGGCGCTTGCCTCCACTATTAATTCATTGTAGGTTTGAAATATTCCGTTTCTCGTCATTTCATTTGAATTCTATTTTTTTCGTAATTATATTTCTATATATACACATAGACATGTACTTATAACCACTAGTACCAGCCAAGCAATATACATGCAGAGAACATATACCCCCTTACCCACAAAGAATACCATTCTGACTTCTCAAGGAGTCAAACATTTTTAACTTTGACCATAAAGATATATTAATATTTATAATACATAATCAATATTATTAAATAAATCATGAAATATTTTTTTTAATATGTTTATTTAATAATTCAAATGTTACTAATATTTTCTATAAAGCTAGTTAAACTTTAGAAAGTTTGAACAACATGTATCCAGAAGGATCATTTTTGAGACAGAGAGAGTACATACGTATCATTCATGTGTCTTGTCATCATAGCACAAGCATGTTACACTTTGAGTAAAGTATACTGAAAACTAGTACTTCTAATGTTTCAAAGTCATGATGCATGGTCAGCTCTATTGTCTAATCAAAGATGCCAGGCAGCGTATAATCCTGGCATAGCTCCTCCCACACCTTATGATCTTCTCATACCTCTCATCCGTGGCGAGCTCGCCTTGGTAGTTGAAGAGTATGGGTTGTTTGAATGTACGCATTTGTGCATGATGAAGATGCATAATTTTGCTAAAGTTCTAATTATGCACTTATCATCGATTCATCTACTTTGCTATGTTATTGTGAATCCTTTAGTATCTTGTAGCTGACGTTTTATTTCTCATATTCTCTGAGGTACTCGCAGGTGTAGAATCCACAAAGTTGTGTCCCTGTTACTATGAGCAAACGATTCTTAGAGACAGCTTTCAAAACCATTACTATGCCATCGAGTGTTGAAATAAGTCCTATTAAGGGGCGGATTTAGAACCGTTTCGAATAATTAGTTCTTAGGCGTGGTTCTTAGTGTAAATTTTGGTAACTCCACCATCCTTAAAAATGATTTTTAACAGCGATTGACGAAGTCAACCATCCCTGAAATGACTTTTGGACTTCTTAAAAATTGTTTTGAAGTTGAAAAAAAATCTATTCTGGCCAGAGGACAAGAGAACTGGCCTCTATAACATGATTTAATCCATGTTTGATCCCACGACCCCTAGTCTTGTCGAGCTATTTAATTTTGATATAAATTTTGTCCTGATCTGATGAAAAGCAATTTCTAGTGACAGTGCACATAACAAAACCACCGCTAGAAATCACCCATTTCCAAAGGCTGTTGATATAAGCAACTATTCGTAAAAAACATATTTTTGGGGTGGTTCTCTTAAGCTAACGTCTCTTAAAATGGGTATATTTTCATTAATGGTTTGCTTAATAGAACCACTCCTAAAAATGTATCTTCAAGAAAATGTATTTTCAATAGCAGTTTGTATACTATATAGTGCTACCAGAGCTAGTTACAAATAGTTTGCTAAGTAAACCATCCATAAAAATTCAGAAGACGTCTGCAAAAATCATTTTCCGTACTACTGCAACTGAAACGACCCGATTTTCCACGAAGGGAAAATCCACACAGTCGAAGTGTAATACGACCTTTTAAATCATATTACCCATTTTCCAGTCGATAATCAAATCCATACAACGATAATAGAGTACAAATAGAAGGGTTTATGATAACTTATTACAACGCCAACAGGCGTGAATCACAGAGTAGCATCAACTGGATCAGCTTGAGGGTGCGGAAGCAACTTCTATCCAACGACTTGAGCGTAGCGACGAAACCCCTAACCATCGGATCCTTCGGAGCTGTATGCCTCCTCAGAACCTGCGTGCCAAAGTATCAGTACGATATGTACTGGCCACATTTCCACCGTATGCTTTGCTATGCTTTGTGGAACTGGATGCAATGAGGTTATATCAAGAGGACCTATATTTGGCTGTGGTTTCCTATGCATAATCTGTCAAGTATAATATAAGTATGTATATAGTTTAAGTTTAACACCACATCCACACACACCATCCACCCATCCATCCATCCCATACCACCCATCCACCTCATCCACCACATCTCATCTTACTCATGTCGACAGGCCAACTCCCACTCGGCCTGCCTCAACGGTCCTCGACCGGCACTATCTCACAACACGGGGGAGAAAAGAAGGACTCATCTCCTATCTAGTGAAGCAGGTCCCAGGAAAGGTCCATAGCCGACAAGTCGGCCTATGTATCGATCGATCAACCATAACACTCTGCAGAGGTTTACATACCCACAAGATTAGCCATCCTCGGAGTCATGACCTCCTAGGCAGAATCCCGGCTGCTTGCTAGCCTAGAACGATGCCATCCTACCACTCAGCCCTGGGTCGCCCCGGAGAACCCACGCCGAGATCGGGGGAGGGCGGGCCCAACAAGTGGTACTTGCCGACTCGAACGGTACAGGAACTTCCGGCATCCATACCGTCCTCCCTATCACCTCGCAACCTAGCAGTAATGGCACCATTCTACCAAGTAGTCCAGCCGTCTCTCTTCCCATTAGAGAGCGAGTGGGAATGTAAGGGATTCCCGGTGAGTCTGAGTACTAGTAAGTCCTTAGGATTGACCAAGCTGGACATCTTCATCAGGTTTACCATTTTACGTGCCACCACAGCACCCCCGTCCTGGGCTCCACCTCTCAGCAGGCTCACACCCAGGATCCCACCTCACACATCACATATACCCGCCACAGGTATTCATCATATAGGATGCCCAGGTCACATCACACGGCAGGACTCGCCTCAAGCTCGTCTCACATTCCAGCTCGGTCGACACAACCCTCACCCTCCACTCACCCAAGACACACATAGCACACTCACCATCCATCAGGTTTAGGTTGGCACCGCGTGCCTTAGTCATATATATAACAGTTTCCACCACGCATCACATCAAGATATAAAGCGTAGTAGAGATCAAAATAGTAATCATGATAGCATGCGTGTGTCTAGCCTAACAGCGGGTGAGCAGGGGCAAGGTTGCGTCAAGATAATGGCAATCAAGAAGTACTACCATGCAACCCTAATCAGGTGATAGCAACAGTAATTAAAGCACTAGCAGTACTACTCATTTGCAATGCGTAATAGGATCTACAAGAAATGGGTGGAATGTGGCACCTTCAGAATGGTCGTCTCCCAATTCCTCGTTGTAGTCATGATCGTACTCGTCACGTTTCTCCTCCGACTCTGAAACGGCACAAATATAGTCGCGTTAGCGACTCCTATAGAGAGCATAAGAAACAAATGAACTGCGAAAAGATCCAAATGCACTCAAACATGGCTCCAATGCGTAGAGCTTGATTTTAGATGAATTTAGAAATTTGGTTCACCAAATTTGGAGCTCGTATGAGTAAGTTACGAATTTCCAAAGTTTAATTAATATTCTGAAAAAGAAAAATAGCCTTTTATTCTGGGGTTGACACGTGTCACTCTCTAGTTGGGCTCAGTGTAGGGCTGACGTCATCATGACGTCATGGTGACGTCATCAAAGGGGTCACTGGTGGGCCTCGATGGGTCTGGCGGGCCGGTCTTGGGCCGGGTAGGCCCGCCACATGTCGTTTTCTCGTGCTGCCACGTCATCAACTGGGCTCTGGGCTTAGCCCGGGTCTGGCCACCGGTCCACGGTGGGGTTGCTTCTAAAAGTACGTGCACCGCTTGAACCACGGTGTATCGTGGGACGGGTTCGCCTCTCCCTCTCCGCGTTGGTTCACACGGACGGGTGCACGCACCTCCTCCTTCTCCTTTCCTCCTCTTCCCCATCTCTCGCCTCGCCCACGGCATGACTTCGCCGGGCGGCGAGCGCACGCCTCCGGCGGTGCTCCGGCTCCTCTTGGCTACCAAGGTGGCGCGCAAACGGCAATCTGAGTCTCGAGGCGAATTTGATGTGGTATCCCTCGCCCGGCCGAGGCCTCCGGTGTGCACGGCCGCGGCGGCAATCGCTCGGCGGTGGCGGTGCTTTCGGCCGTGGGCGAGCTTGCGCGGGGGGGCGTCTCGGTACACACCGGTGCTCCCGTTAGTGCGCGCGTAGGCTTCTAAGGACTCCGGCGAACCTAGTGAGGCTCTCGTTGGCTACTTAGGAGGCTCCGGTAGCTCTAGCCGCGGTGGCGGTGGCATAACGGCGGCGGCGCGCCGTGACAACAAGGTCCCGAGCCGTGCGGGGCTAAATTGGAGACGCAGGAGTGCAATTGGTGGTGCGGGGTAGCGCATAGGCTCGTCGGCGGTGACTAATCGGCACGACGCGCACACAGTGCGGCGGCGGGTATGGCGGGTCTCCGACGGCGATCCGGTGCCCTCGGGGCAGGGGATAAGGTGGTGCTCCGGCTTCGTCTCGGGCATGGTTCGACTCGGCAAGGTGAGGCGGAGATCGGCAATCGATCGGTGCGGAGCAAGGCGGCCTGTGTGGCTCGGAACGGCAACGACGACGCGGCAGCGATCGGCGGTGCACAGCAGAACGCCGACGTGGTCACGGTTCATGGCTCAGGATGTTCTAGTGGCTCCCTTCCTAATCTAGAACGCGCACGGGGTGGTCCACGGCAAGGCGGACGTGGCCCCGAGGTTGGTTTGGCGTCACGGGCGATATCGATCGAACGGGCGGCGACACATCGGCGCCGTGGGTTGCAGCAAGACGGGAGCGCCCGCGGCCGGTCGTGGTTGGGGCAGTAGGACCCGGTCGAGGTTTTCTCGAAGGCGTGGTCGCGCCGACGACGGGCACCATGGCGCGGCGAGTACGGTCCATGTGTTGGTTGGGTGGTACTTGGGCTAGCGTTTGACCGCGGGGGCTCGCCGTGGTTCGTGTGGCCACGGTGCGTCATGGCGGCGTTCAGGGTGCTCGGGTCCTCATCGGTATACGCGGATTCGATCCAATTGGCTAGAGCGGTCCGTGCGTGCGTGCGTGCAGTGATCCTGAGCCGGCAGAGGCTCGGGCCTACGCGTTCCGGTGGGAACGCCATGGCCAGTGAAGGTCCGGGTTGGAAAAGAGGCATGGCGGGCTCACCGTGGTCGCGGGGAAGCTAGGCTACCGGTGTAGTGCAGAGTCGTGGCCGTGGCGAGGTGGTGCGGTGCCGTGCGATAACGCCGACATGCGCCGTAGTCGTTCACGGCGTCTCCCTCGGCTCCGGCGGCGGCAGCAGCTCCGGCGAGACTCCGGCGTCGTCCCTTCCCTTTCTTCTCCCTCTATCTCTCCTTCCCTTGGTACGGTGTGGCTCGGTGACGGCCACCAAGTGGCGGCGGATGGCTTGGGAAGCCCTAGCGCGATGGTGTCGGCTTATATAGACGGCGGCCGGCAATGGCATGGAGACGGACGGGCGATCGCCCCAAGGTCCCGGTTGATCAAGCGGCTCGGGGTCTCGGAGGTCGCAATCGGCGCGGAGGGTCCCAATTGTCATCCTGTGGCGCCAATTTGCTTCACGGCCAAGGCAGGGGTGGAGGGCAGTGTGGGCACGGCGGTGGCGTGCAGTCGGGCGAGCGCACGCGAGCGAGAGAGGGGAAAGGGGTCACGCGACGGCGTGTCTCGCGGGCCCGCATGGCGGTGGGGGTGAAGTCGGCGCAAGACGGGTGGCGCTGGGAAGCGGCGCCGCGTGATCGAGCCGGGCGTTTGTCGTCGTCGGCGGTGCGTCGGAGCGAGGTGGAAGAGGAACAAAGAAGCGTGTGTGCGGCCGACGAGCGGGTCCCACTTGTCGGTGGCCGGGCGAGGCGTCATCTGTGCGGGCGCCTTTGGTCTCGCGGCGCTGCTGGGGCAGGCCGCGGTTCTGGGGTCGGCCCAAAGGCTTGGTATGCGGGAAGGAGGGAGAAGAGTGGGGCAGGCCGGCTCGGGCCCCGTGGGTGGGCCGGGCTGCTTTCCCTCTTTCCTTTTCTCTTCTATTTTCTTATTCCTTTTCTATTTGATTTTTGGGTAATTAGTGCTTAATCATGGTTTAGCAAGGTAATTAGAGTTTAGGCCTATGGTAGGGTCCAGCTAGGTCCCACAGTAGGTCTTGGGAATTATTCCCATGTAGGGATATATTCTTTTAGCATATATATATGTATGTATGAGTATTTATATATGTAGTGTGAGTTTAATTTGGATAAAATAATTAATGATCCATCATTAATTATTTATATGCATTATATTTATTTATTCTTAGCACATCATAAAATCCAAGCAAAAGCCAAATCATACATGCTTCATGTTAGGATTTAATTGTAGAATTATTTGTAATGACAAAGGCAAAGGTCCATTTCACATGTGATAACTTTATAGAAATATAGATATGCATATAATAATAGAAAGGTCCTATTTGGGTTCCATATAATGCATGCTAGGGTTGGGTTATACTAAATGGCAATCGTCAAACATGGTTTGTTTAAGAAAAATTTTGTAGTTGTGATTTTTTTGTGTTGTGTAAAATTTCGGGTTGTTACAGTACTACCCCCTCATCAGGATCTCGTCCTCGAGATTAAAGTGTGTCGTACTCCTCTGAGGGGTGGGGTTGTCGTGCTCGATGATCGGATTCTTTTACCATGTGGCTTTTTGTGCGAATCATGATGGTATATATATAATCTTACTACTCTCGAGTCCAAATGACTTGATGCTTTTATGCCGCCGTAAAGCTTAGGTCATACCATGCTCCTCGTTTGGTGTAGCTTGGCATGACGCTATGCGTTCAGTGGGTGAGGCGCCCCCGGGTAGTTGATCCCTTGTGCCGTGACTTCGTGGTATAGGGGTAGCGGGCTTCTGTGGGCAGTATTTGGCCTTGTGACCAGGTTGGCCACAATCAAAGCACGTGAAGGACACACTGCCTGTGGGGGTTGGTGCAGGAGTAGCGGACTTTTGTGGTGTAGGGATGGAAGTCCTTTGCGGGCAGTAAGCAGCTTTGTGACCGGGTTGACCACAAGCAAAGCAAGGACTGTTGAAGGCATGTCTCTTGCGCTCAGAGTTATGGATTGATCCATCGGTCTTGCGCTTTCTCTCCCCGAACTCTCCTCCCGCTTCCATGCGGTCCTTCTTGTTCGGATGCAACGGTCGCTCATGTTACGCAGGTGTGGCTCTTGGTTCTACCCTTGTTGTCAGCGTTGTTGGCATCTGGATGGGTGAGACGCCAACGAGCGGCTCTTCGGGCACTGTGGTTCATGAAACCTAGATCTTGCTTGCCAGGGGTTGTAGCAGGTGAAGCAGTCTTCTTAGGGCAGTTGGCTACCCTATGTCTTGGTTGTCCACAGCCAAAGCAAGTGGGGAGCACACCACCTGTGGGTGTGGGTGTGGCAGCTTTCCACGTGCTAGGGTCCTGAGCGAGGGAAGGTGAGCGGCCTTCCAGGCGAGCAGAACGTCGTGGAGACATCTGCGTCATAGCCATAAAAGTGTTTTAGTGCACGTGACATAGTTTATAGTAATCTTCATTTCCTTCGTAATTTAAGAGCTTAATCAGTTTAAAACATTTTTCTATCCTACACTCAATCAAAGAAGCAATTAAGACCCATAAAGATGCATTAAAAACCGATTCACTCATTACATGGGTTCATTACACGGCGATATCCCTAGCAGCTACGCTAGAGGATTCGCGAAGATCGTACTATGCGTACCAAGTCGGCGTCTAGCCAAGTCTGGATTCTTCTCTAAGAGAGTTCAATCTAGCTGAAGACAGGTCACAACTATGGTCTTTGCAAGGTTCTTTTGCCCTAGATCTTGTTCGGGAAGGTATCCTATGTAGGATCTCAGCTATCTATATCTCCAACCTTGTTGTCTAGCCTAGTATAGGTGGCCCGGGTAGCTAAGGCTTTTAGCTGGCTCCTAAGTCGGCTAGGTCTCCAATGGGTGTAGTCGGGTACTTGTGTTGCAGCAGACAGGGTCTTGTTTGAACATTTCTTTCTAAAGTGACTTTTAGGGAGTAAAGTCTAGGGATGTCCTATAGGCCACCTATATTTTTAAGGTATTGTAGTATTTCAAACGGTAATGGATAGCAGATTGGTTAATAGTAGATAAGCCCTGCAAGTAAAAAGTGTTGCAGGGTCGGTATATAACCGAAGACAAGATTTGGTTTGTCCTGTTTCTATCGTCCATTTCTAAGGGTTTCATCCTAGGGTCAAGTACGGCTCTGATACCAACTGAAACGACCCGATTTTCCACGAAGGGAAAATCCACACAGTCGAAGTGTAATACGACCTTTTAAATCATATTACCCATTTTCCAGTCGATAATCAAATCCATACAACGATAATAGAGTACAAATAGAAGGGTTTATGATAACTTATTACAACGCCAACAGGCGTGAATCACAGAGTAGCATCAACTGGATCGGCTTGAGGGTGCGGAAGCAACTTCTATCCAACGACTTGAGCGTAGCGGCTAAAACCCCTAACCATCGGATCCTTCGGAGCTGTATGCCTCCTCGTAACTCGCGTGCCAAAGTATCGATGACGATATGTATGGCCACATTTCCACCGTATGCTTTGCTATGCTTTGTGGAACCGGATGCAATGAGGTTATATCAAGAGGACCTATATTTGGTGTGGTTTCCTATGCATAATCTGTCAAGTATAATATAAGTATGTATATAGTTTAAGTTTAACACCACATCCACACACACCATCCACCCATCCATCCATCCCATACCACCCATCCACCTCATCCACCACATCTCATCTTACTCATGTCGACAAAGCCAACTCCCACTCGGCCGCCTCAACGGTCCTCGACCGGCACTATCTCACAACACGGGGGAGAAAAGAAGGACTCATCTCCTATCTAGTGAAGCAGGTCCCAGGAAAGGTCCATAGCCGACAAGTCGGCCTGTGTATCGATCGATCAACCATAACACTCTGCAGAGGTTTACATACCCACAAGATTAGCCATCCTCTGAGTCATGACCTCCTAGGTAAGAATCCTGGGCCGCTTGCTAGCCTAGAACGATGCCATCCTACCACTCGGCCACGGGTCGCCAGGAGAACCGGTGACGCCGAGGCGGGGGAGGCAAAGACGGCCCAACAAGTGGTACTTGCCGACTCGAGCCAGACAGAACTTCCGGCATCCATACCGGCCCCTCCCTATCACCTCGCAAACCTAGCAAGAATGGCACCATTCTACCAAGTAGTCCAGCCCGTCTCTCTTCCCATTAGAGAGCGAGTGGGAATGTAAGGGATTCCGGTGAGTCCGAGTACTAATAAGTCCTTAGGATTGACCAATTTGGACATCTTCATCAGGTTTACCATTTTACGTGCCACCACAAAGCACCCCCGCCCCAGGCTCCACCTCTCGGCGAGGGCTCACACCCGGGATCCCACCTCACACATCACATATACCCGCCCACGGTATTCATCATATAGGATGCCCAGGTCACATCACACGGCGGGGACTCGCCTCAAGCTCGTCTCACATTCCAGCTCGGCCGACACAACCCTCACCCTCCACTCACCCAAGACACACACAAGCACACTCACCATCCATCGGGGTTTAGGTTGGCACCGCGTGCCTTAGTCATATATATAATAAGTTTCCACCACGCATCACATCAAGATATAAAGCGTAGTAGAGATCAAAATAGTAATCATGATAGCATGCGTGTGTCTAGCCTAACAGCGGGTGAGCAGGGGCAAGGTTGCGTCAAGATAATGGCAATCAAGAAGTACTACCATGCAACCCTAATCAGGTGATAGCAACAGTAATTAAAGCACTAGCAGTACTACTCATTTGCAATGCGTAATAGGATCTACAAGAAATGGGTGGAATGTGGCACCTTCAGAATGGTCGTCTCCCAATTTCTCGTTGTAGTCATGATCGTACTCGTCACGTTTCTCCTCCGACTCTGAAACGGCACAAATATAGTCGCGTTAGCGACTCCTATAGAGAGCATAAGAAACAAATGAACTGCGAAAAGATCCAAATGCACTCAAACATGGCTCCAATGCGTAGAGCTTGATTTTAGATGAATTTAGAAATTTGGTTCACCAAATTTGGAGCTCGTATGAGTAAGTTACGAATTTCCAAAGTTTAATTAATATTCTGAAAAAGAAAAATAGCCTTTTATTCTGGCGTTGACACGTGTCACTCTCTGGTTGGGCTCAGTGTAGGGCTGGCGTCGGCATGACGTCATGGTGACGTCATCAAAGGGGTCACCGGTGGGCCTCGATGGGTCCGGGCGGGCGGTCTTGGGCGGGTAGGCCCGCCACGTGTCGTTTTTCGTGGCCGCCACGTCATCAATCGGGCTCAGGCTTAGCCCGGGTCCTGGCGACTTGGTCCGCGGTGGGTTCTTCGCTGCTGGTACATGCACCGCGAACACACGGCGTATCGTGGACCGGGTTCGCCTCTCTTCTCTCCGCGTTGGTTCACACGGACCGGGTGCACGCACCTCCTCCTTCTCCTTTCCTCCTCTTCCCCATCTCTCTGCCTCGCCACAGCATGACTCGCCGGCGGCGAGCGCACGCTCCGACGGTGCTCCGGCTCCTCTTGGCTACCAAGGTGGCGCGCAACGGCAATACAGGTCTCAGGCGAATTTGATGTGGTATCCCTCGCGCCGGCCGAGGCCTCCGGTGTGCGACGCCAGCGGCAATCTCTCGGCGGTGGCGGTGCTCGGCCGTGGGACGAGCTTGCTTGGGAGGCGTCTCCAAAGACACCCGGTCCCCCGTTAGTGCGCCGCGTAGGCTTCTAAGGACTCGAGGCGAACCTAGTGAGGGCTCGTTGGCTACTTAGGAGGCTCCGGTAGCTCTAGCCGCGGTGGCGGTGGCATAACGGCGGCGGCGCGCCGTGACAACAAGGTCCCGAGCCGTGCGGGGCTAAATTGGAGACGCGGGAGTGCAATTGGTGGTGCGGGGTAGCGCATAGGCTCGTCGGCGGTGACTAATCGGCACGGCGGGCGCACAAAGGCGGCGGGGGCGGGTATGGATGGTCTCCGACGGCGATCCGGTGCCCCCTCGGGGGGGATAAGGTGGTGCTCCGGCCGCCTCGGGCATGGTTCGACTCGGCAAGGTGAGGCGGAGATCGGCAATCGATCGGTGCGGAGCAAGGCGGCCTGTGTGGCTCGGAACGGCAACGACGACGCGGCAGCGATCGGCGGTGCACAGCAGAACGCCGACGTGGTCACGGTTCATGGCTCAGGATGTTCTGGTGGCTCCCTTCCTAATCTAGAACACGCACGGGGTGGTCCACGGCAAGGCGGACGTGGCCCCGAGGTTGGTTTGGCGTCACGGGGCGTATATCGGTCGGAACGGCGGCGACATCGGGGGCGCCCGCGCCGCCAAGACGGGAGGCGCGCCCGCGGCGGTCGTGGTTGGGCAGTAGGACCCAGTCGAGGTTTTCTCAGAGCGTGGTCGTGAGCACGACGGGCACCATGGCACGGCGAGTACGGTCCATGTGTTGGTTGGGTGGTACTTGGGCTAGCGTTTGACCGAACGGGGGCTCGCCCGTGGTTTAGGTGAGGCCACGGTGCGTCATGGCGGCGTTCGGGGTGCTCGGGTCCTCATCGGTATACGCGGATTCGATCCAATTGGCTAGAGCGGTCCGTGCGTGCGTGCAAGTAAAGTGATCCCGAGCCGGCAGAGGCTCGGGCCTACGCTGCGTTCGGTGGGAACGCCATGGCCCGATGAAGGTCCGGGTTGGAAAAGAGGCATGGCGGGCTCACCGTGGTCGCGGGAAGCTAGGCTAACGGTGCGGGCAGAGTCGTGGCCGTGGCGAGGTGGTGCGGTGCCGCGCACGCGACGCCGCCGTAGTCGTTCACGGCGTCTCCCTCGGCTCCGGCGGGCGGGGCGGCCTGGGGCCGAGACTCCGGCGTCGTCCCTTCCCTTTCTTCTCCCCTCTATCTCTCCTTCCCTTGGTACGGTGTGGCTCGGTGACGGCCACCAAGTGGCGGCGGATGGCTTGGGAAGCCCTAGCGCGATGGTGTCGGCTTATATAGACGAAGCGGCTGGCAATGCATGGAGACGGACGGCGATCGCCGCGTCCGGTTGATCAAGCGGCTCAGGGGGTCTCTGGAGGTCGCAATCGAGCGTGGAGGGTCCCAATTGTCATCCCCGCGGGCGCCAATTTGCTTCACCGGCCAAGGCAGGGGTGGAGGGCAGTGTGGGCACGGCGGTGGCGTGCAGCTGGCGAGCGCACGCGAGCGAGAGGGGAAAGGGGTCACGCGATTTGCGTGTCCTGCGGGCCCGCATGGCGGTGGGGTGAAGTCGGGCAGTACGGGTGGCGCGGGAAGCCAGCGCTGCGTGATCGAGCGCGGCGTTTGTCGTCGTGCGGTGCGTCGGGCTTGAGGTGGAAGAAGGAACGGCGGGCGTGTGTGCGGTGGGACGAGCGGGTCCCACTTGTCGGTGGCCAGGGCGAGGCGTCATCTGTCTGGGCGCCTTTGGTCTCGCTGGGCGGGGGGCCGCGGCGGTTCTCGGGCGGGCCCAGTGCGGCGGCTGTGCGGGAAGGAGGGAGAAGAGTGGGGCAGGCCGGCTCGGGCCCCGTGGCTGGCTGGGCTGCTTTCCCTCTTTCCTTTTCTCTTCTATTTTCTTATTCCTTTTCTATTTGATTTTCTGGGTAATTAGTGCTTAATCATGGTTTAGCAAGGTAATTAGAGTTTAGGCCTATGGTAGGGTCCAGCTAGGTCCACAGTAGGTCTTGGGAATTATTCCCATGTAGGGATATATTCTTTTAGCATATATATATGTATGTATGAGTATTTATATATGTAGTGTGAGTTTAATTTAGATAAAATAATTAATGATCCATCATTAATTATTTATATGCATTATATTTATTTATTCTTAGCACATCATAAAATCCAAGCAAAAGCCAAATCATACATGCTTCATGTTAGGATTTAATTGTAGAATTATTTGTAATGACAAAGGCAAAGGTCCATTTCACATGTGATAACTTTATAGAAATATAGATATGCATATAATAATAGAAAGGTCCTATTTGGGTTCCATATAATGCATGCTAGGGTTGGGTTATACTAAATGGCAATCGTCAAACATGGTTTGTTTAAGAAAAATTTTGTAGTTGTGATTTTTGTGTTGTGTAAAATTTCGGGTTGTTACAGCAACCAGCATAGAAATTTATTTTAAGAGGCAACAATCATTTCTAGAGGTGTTTCATAGACCTCATGTGGAAACCATGCACTGGTTAGAGGCAGGTCATGCAATTGCATATCTGTAAATTAATTTTAGTGACATGTAAAAGTTGTTTTTAGTAACGCACACTAGTACACAGAAGGTTGCCACTGGCGGTTCTCTTCCCATTTTCACTGGCGTTTTTTGCAACCGCCAGTGAGAGAGGCCAGTGAAAATGAGCCATTTCCACTGCCGGTTGTTTGAGAACCGCCAGTGGAAATGAGATTTCTACAAGGCGGTTCCTTAAGAGAACCGCCTCTAGAAATCCGTGCCCCTAAAAAACGTGAAAAAATAGCAAAATAATATTTTTAAAACGGCAAAAAAATATTTTGAAACCGGGAGAGGCACCCGCCCGTCCGTCTCCGTCGAAAGGCGCAAGTCGCGCATTTTTTCGCGTAAAATCGCGCGCTACGCAGCCGGTGGGATTCGAACCCGCGACCTCAGCCTCGTGCGAGCCCTCCCTTACCACTGCACCACACAGTCACTTGTGTCTAAATGTCATTTTTGTTCCCCACATATTATACAAATCCGATAGAAAATTGAATATTTGAGGGTCTAAACGAATTCAAATAAAAAAGTGGTGAACTACAAAGTTTCATAACTTTTCGAGATCTACAACTTTCATTTAGAGTGTTTCTCCATCCGAGGCCATTTGCAAAATTTGAATTTCAAATTTTAAAATTTCGATTGTAGTTTTCCATAAAAAAGATGACTTCAAATAAAAAGTTATCAACTACAAAGTTTCATAACTTTTCGAGATCTACAACTTTTATTTTGGGAGTTTCTCCATCCGAAAAAGTTTGAAAAACTCAAAAAAAATTAATTTCGAACTATTTCTACCGGGCGGATTTCTTAAGGAACCACCGGTAGAAATCAATTTTCTTGGCGGTTCCTTAAGAAATCCACCAGTAGAAATAGTCATTTCTACTGGCGGTTCCTTAAGAAAACCGCCGGTAGAAATCGTATTTCTACATGCGGTTCCTTAAGGGAACCGCCTATAAAAATGGCCGATTTCTATAGGTTGTTCTTAAGAAAAACCACCAGTAGAAATAAAAACGCTAGTGTCAACAGAAATGGTTTGTGTACTAGTGGCAAGAAACATCTAGACACACCACACCCATGGGAACAAGTCCATGTGTATATTTATTTATGTTCCTATTATTAACATATAGGGTGACAAACAGCTCACAGAGATGCTCACTTGTTACACAATACATAAGCAAACTATACTCTCCAAGTGACCGGGCAGGAGTAGGACCCAGATAGTGAAAGGCATCTTATTTGAGCCACACATAAGTAGATGGAAGTTTGTGTTGCATGAAAGTAGTATGGTTTTCAGTGGACCCAGCTACGTAGCTCACTTGATCCGAAGGATGCTTCATGCGCCATCGCCCCATCGCCAAAATGTAATCCAATGGCATCAATAACATCCCCATCTCGTCCAAAGAAGCCAAGGATCTGCCCTTCCTCAGTCGCTATGTTGAATTAATGTTGATGTGGCTCCAGTGGTTTTCCCATACTCATACCTCTCGCCCTTATTAGTAACAAATTTGAGAGAAGTTTTAACTGCCGGTATATCAGCCCACTTTCCAACAGTTCCAGAGACATACACAATACATTCAGAATGACTAAGCTCATCTACAGCAAAAGATGAAGTCATGAAGAAGACTAATCCTGCGCATTAGCTGAGATGATTACAGAATTATGGAATACAAGATTATAAAAATTAAATGATCTTGATAGATGTGAACCTAAAGTTTTTGCATCTTCAATCTCATCCATTCGACAGCGCAACGAAGAATGATGACAGGATCAGATCAACGCATTTCCTATGTCTAATAATCATCATCACGTGGCTGATTGGCTGGCAAGTAAGTACCGTTAATTGGTTGTTTGTGACCGCCAGTGCCACCCCATCGACTCTCCTCACGAGTCACCCTAGTAGAGTCCACAATTGTGAATCTGATGGAGTGGACTACTGCCTCATCGCTGGCAATAATCACACGGATAAGTCGGCTGGGATGGGGAGGGCGATGGAGGTCACAAGGTTGCCCACCAGATCCTCCCCATGTTCCAATCTTGGATGGGCGGCTCTGATTGCAAAAACAGCAATTCGTTCGGAGAACACGAGTACAGTACTCCTTGGGGCATACCATTATGCTTGTCTAGCTTAGAACAATTGAGACAGTAGGTTATGTAGAATATGCAGTTTGCTAGAGCGATGCAGACAGTACAGAAAGTGTGAATGCGGACACTCCACATATCTGCATATAGTTTCATACCAACTACTTTAACAAGGACAGCTATGCATTGCAAAAGAAATACATGAATTTTTTAGCGGTGATCTGGCTAGACAGCTCACAAGGATTGGAGGAAAGTGACATCCATGCTTTTTTCCATGTCCAGTAGATATATATAAAAAGTGTTGCTCTAAGCCTCCAGCAAATATATATAGTCAAATAAGGAAACAGTCCAGCCAAAAAAAAAGTGTGACTGTGCCAGAGATGTATTATGGCTGTAGTAAAACCATTGCTACAAATGGTCTCACTACTGGAGAAGGGGCCTTTAGTCCCGGTTCCCAACCCCCTTTAGTCCCGGTTTCCAACCTCCTTTAGTCTCGGTTTTGGAAACCGGGACAACGGAATTGGGACTAAAGGTCTTCACTTTTAGTCTCAGTTTGGGACTAAAGGTCTTCACTTTTAGTCTCGGTTCCCACAACCGGGGCTAAAAGATATTATTGGGTAAAAAGGTTATGCTGCTGTGGAGATTCAAACCCAAGACCTTCCACTTCAGCTCTTGCGCGTGGTCTACCATCTCAACTCCCGCACACATCTAACTTATATAAGATACTCTCTTCTTTTAAATTCACTCTTGAGGGACCTTTAGTCCGGGTTGGTGTTACCAACCGGGACTAAAGCATCAAGACCTTTAGTCCCGGTTGGTGATATGAACCGAAACTAAAAGGTTATCTTTAGTCCGGGTTGGTTGTTCCAACCGAGACTAAAGGTCCTTTACTCCCGAACATAAAATTTTCTGAGACTAAAGCCAAAATCGTATGCGGTCCAAAAGTCTATTCTCTAGTAGTGTCTTGAGCTGCCCATCCGCCCCTACGTATCATGGCTGTAGTAGCGACCCTTCTCTCTTTGAAATAATTTTGTAGCTTTTAATCTAACTTCATACACATGAATGAATAAATGATTTGTTACAAGGTTCTATGTGTGGATGGGCATGCACAAAATCTAGGGGTTATAGGATCAAGAATTGTTCAGAAGGCATGAGTATATCTTTATTCTTCAATGTCCACAGCAATTCTGCGACGATGACATGCATGTATATCCATTTGCAGCAGTTTAATTTGACGACAGGTACAGACGGGTAATTCCAACACACTCTAAATTAACTGTGCTGTAATTTTATTGGGCCTGATGATCGGTGCATCATTGAACAAATAAAATAAAGTGCCAAAAAAAATCTCACTGCAGCTATCTCAAATAGATAGTACAGTCCTTGTACTCTGCCATAGATCTTTGATGAATCCACGCGTATAACATGACCCAACACCGTGCCTGATCAGCAGTAACAGTGGCACTTGTGTTTTCCACCGCGAATCTTGCACTCGCCGCCGCGACAGGTGGTCTGGCACCACGCGTTGCAGTCACCGTTCTGATCCGAAGAGCACCCGCTGATCTGGTTCGACGAGCCCCATGAAAAATAGTCGTTGCAGCACGCAGGATTGGACGACGAGGCTGCGGCCGGCAACAGGCAGATCGATATCACATGCACACGAAACAAATTAAAGCTTGCATTCGTTAGCTACAGTATAGCATGCATTCGTTAGCTACACAGTATTAGTTCTAAACAAAAACAGATAATCGATGGCATTAAAGAGCTGCAGCAGCTGCTGAGAGAACAAGATGTGGAATCGTTGTTATCGTCAAATTACCTGCTGGTGGCGAGGCAACAAGAAAGGCGAGCACGATGAGCAGCACTACTGCACCTGTACGCGCCATAACCCTTGGTGTATATGAATTTCTTTACGAGCTAGTATAGCAGAAAATATTTCGGTCTCGATCGATTGATGTTGTAGTTCGTCTTTGGGTGCCTACGGCTATTTATATATGTACCTGGAGACTGCGTGCCTTTGATTCTGGATGTTCAAATTATGGAAATTATTGTTGCTATTTACCATTAATATTGTGTATGCATCATCATATAAGGAGGGCTTTAATCCGTATACAATATATGAAGTTCAATCGTTTCCTATATTATTTCTCGGTCTATTGCACTTCCAAATTGTTCCAAAAATCAATGCCTTCCAAACCAACATAAGGGATCTATGCAGAGGAGGCTGGTTTTAAAATTTCTCTGGCTGGATGCATATGCATATAGGTAAGGCCTTCATGTGATTTGGAAGGGGTAAAATTAATACAATATGATTTTTTTTATGTATTTTTGAGACTTAATCTGTTGAAAACTAAGAGCATCCCGTTAGTTCCTGAAGTCCACTCCCAATATTGGTTTTTTGTAGGACTGCGCACTCTCTCTGACAATTCCTTATCCCAACTTTAAATGTTTCCTCACATGGGAAAGTCGATTGATATAAGAAAAAATATACATGGGAGTGTCAGATACATGGGCATGGGGTATCTCACCGCACGTATTGAGCCAAAGACGACAAGGAACACGGGTTTGCGTACGTATGTTCTAGGGGATAAATGTGCGTGCGTGTTATGGGTGTCTGTGCATTGTACTGTGTAATTCTCGAAAAAGGAAACATACGATGGCGTGCTGGTAGGCTTGGAGATCAAATTATTCCATGGATTTCCGGAGCCATCTATCCAGGCGATAAGGTTGAATTATTCTATTATGCTTTCCATACAATACACTCGAAACGCATCGGTTAGCCCATCAGATCTATTGTAACCCTACCTCTTAGTAGTGTATAAGGAATTAAGGAGCAGTAGTTCGCTCCCAGCCTCCCCAATCAGGATCAAATCTTTTGTATTCTAGTGCAAAGATACAATCAAAAACTCTTTAACCAAAGGAAACAAATATAGGAGAGCTACTTCAAACTAGACATAGGGCACTACGTGCCTGAATCAGCATAAATCCCTATGTCTTGTGTGCTACCCAATTTGAATCCCTGCACACAAATATGCTGATTAGTGTTGCTGGTTTAAATTCTTCCAAAAGTTGGTGCCCTAGGTAGGGACCTTTTGTGTGCAGATTTATTGTGTTTTATTAGATCAGACAATATCACCTTTGGGAAGCTGGAAATCACCACTGACCAACTCAGGATCTTGCGCTTGCAAGACCCTAAGCCACCGGTGCAGGAGCAGGACGAAAAGCCACCCCTTGTCTACATGTTTGTTGCCAAGCTAGAGGAAGCCGTGGATGGAGGGCCACTCACCATCACCAGACACATGAGCCACTTCGCTTGTGACGTCTTCGTCGAAGCCGGTTGAGAGCACCATCTCGACGTGGCCTTTGAGATCTGGAAGGATTCAAACTGGGTCCCAGATGTCAAGGCACATAGCATGATCTTCTCTCGAGATAGATGAATGATGCATCCACAGCAGTTGAAAATTGAAGTTGCTAGCAAAACAAGGAACGAAGAGAGGTCCAAGTGGGTAATCAAGATAACAATACTTTGACTTTCATCCTGGCGGCGGCTCAAATTCCTAATATGCTCTCCAAACTCTGCCACCTGGGCCTGCACTTCCTAATAAGGCTGGGTAACTGATCCCGGATATAGGTGGATTTCACTGAAATCTTTTGGGCTTCCTGAAACGTCAACCAGCAAAAGGCGATCAAAGCCGTACCTTGATTAAATCGTAGCTGCTTGATTAAAGGATCAATCCATCAAAGACTCAGAGGCTAGATCCATCGGGTCCACTGCGTGATCCCGAACAACCAAGACAAGAAACAACCTCTTTTCCGTGATACTGTCAAGATGCTCGGGATCTAGATGGCAAGACAATGTCCAGAAAACAAAAAATACCTTTAGGGCAGCCTTGATGTTATCTTTCAGGGACTTGCCATATCCTTGTTGTAGACATCAGATAGACTCTGCAACATCGTTAATAGGGTATCAACACGTCCGCTAGTGGCCTCCAGACCTGATAAACATTGACAAAACGACGTTCTCTAGGGCATCAAAAAAGGCACTCGCTATCATCACACTGTGTCGGGAGCAGTTGCATGGAGGATGACTCTTGCCTCCGTGGCATGAAGGGGAACCCATCCATCCCAAGGCTCGGCCGTTATCATCTCCCTTGGTAGGGAACTCGACGACACCATGCTAGACATACCCATTGGGTTGGAAGAAGTGGCTACCTAAGACTTATGTTGCTTCCCACGATATCCTTGATAACAGCCCAAGTGAGGCCACCTTGTGTAATTTTTGCTCCGGCGAGGAGGGGTGTACTCAGCGAATTATCTTCAGGCGAAGGAAGTCTGGACAGTGTGCCTACTCCTGGTGACCCAAGGTCTCGGACTCCATGCAAGACTATGTTCGTCTCTGCTATAGGTCCCATCAAGATGTGTCATGATGCACTCATGGGTAGGGTGGCAGTGTGCTAGCTCTAGGGTAAAGCCATGACTCTGAGACCTACCACGTAGATGATGCGCTCAAATCAGAGTTGGGCAACGGATTCAGAGACTTTTGGGTGGTCAAACACTATGCATAGCAGTATTTGGTGATCTTCTCTGATGAGCGCCTTAGGTAGACAGCACCCTGGTAGCAGCACACATTGAGGATAGTGGAAGAATGTTCAACTTGAACTTGGAGCGAGGCTAGGGAGGCTGAGTTGACTCATCTAGAGGTTAGAGCAAATGTCTGGATCGAAGGGATCCTGCAACATGAATGGGTGGAAAAGGTGGTAGCCATAATTCATAGTCACTCATGCGCTATCCACTGCATTGAAGAGCACACCGGAGGATGTCAAAGATCAAGACATGTGACCCATGAGCTTAGTTGTAGACCCCCTGCAAGATACCAAAAAAAGTGCGGCTCAATATTGTCAATCCCTAAGCCCAAGCCACCCTCGATGGACATCCCTCTTCCTATGTGCAGGATCACCATGTCGAGCCAACCAACCTCTAGCAAGCCATGGCATACACGGTGTCATGGCTTGCTTGGGTGGCTCATCCGTGGGGGCCTCCCTAGATTAAAAAAGTTTACTATTTTTTTGCCCGGTTTTTTGAATTTTTCGAAACAGATTGTAGAGGCGGCTCACAATATCTTTCCGTCCCTACAGATAGTGAGCTTCCCCTAGAAGTCTGATTTGTAGGGGATAGCTGGCCAGCCAACCCTACAAATAGGCCATTTGCAGCAATGGTTTGGTTGGGACTGTTGCCAAAATCGTTGTTGCAAATGGTTTTGAGCCGTCCCTACAAATCATGGCCGTAGGAGTGATGCTGTTCTTTTTGAAATATTTTTGCATTTTTAATCCTACTTTTACCATACACATGAATGAGTAAATGATTTATTACGAGGTTCTACGTGCGGATGGGCACGCACAAAATCACTAGGGTTATAGGATCAAGAATTGTTCAGAAGGCATGAGTATATCTTTGTTGTTCAATTCTACAGCAATTCTGCGACGATGATGACATATATCCATTTGTAGCAGATTAATTTGACGAAAGGTACAGACGATGGGTAATTCCAACACACTCTAAATAAACTGTGCTGTAATTTTATTGGGCTTGATGATCGGTGCATCATGGAACAAATAAAGTGCCAAAAAAATGTCACTGCAGCTATCTCAAATAGATAGTACAGTCCTTATACTCTGCCATAGATCTTTGAGGAATCCATGAATAGCATGACCCAACAACATGCCCTATCAGCAGTAACAATGGCACTTGTGCTGGCCACCGCGAATCTTGCACTCGCCGCCGCGACAGGAGGTCTGGCACCACGCGTTGCAGGCACCGTTCTGATCCGAAGAGCACCCGCTGATCTGGTTCGCCGAGCCCCATGAAAAATAGTCGTTGCAGCACGCAGGATTGGACGACGAGGCTGCGGCCGGCAACAGGCAGATCGATAACACATTCACACGAAACAAATTAAAGCATGCATTCGTTAGATATATTCTAAAGAAAACAGATGTGGAATCGAGCTATGCATCAGCAGGTGCTGAGAGAACAAGATGTGGAATTGATGTTATCGTCAAATTACCTGCTGGTGGCGAGGCAACAACAGAGGCGAGCACGATGAGCAGCACTACTGCACCTGTACGCACCATGACCCTCTGTATGAATTTCTTTGATGAGCTAGCTAAAAATATTTCGATCTTGATCAATTGATGTTGTAGTTCGTCTTTGTGTGGCTACGGCTATTTATATATGTACCGGGAGACTGCGTGCCTTCGATTCTGGATGTTCAAATTGTTGAAATTATTATTGTAATTTACCATTATACGCATCATCAAAAAAGGCGGGCTTTAATCCGTATACAATATATGAAGTTTAATGGTTTCCTATATTATTTGTCTGTCTATTTCAGTTCCAAAAATTGTTCCAAAAATCAATGCCTTCCGAACCAACATACGGGATGCATGCAGGGGGAGGCTGGTTTTAAAACTTTCACATGGAAGCTGGAATAATGCTAGCTGGATGCATATGCATATAGGTAAGGCCTGCATGTGATTCGGAAGGGGAAAAATTAATACAATGTCATTTCTAATGTATTTTTTTGAGACTATTAATGTTTTGAAAACTAAGAACATCGCTGCTAGTTCCTAAAGTCCACTCTCAATATTGGTTTTTGGTAGGACAGAAACTAAGCTCTCCCTCCAACAGTTCCTCATCTCAACTTTAAATGTTTTCTCACATGGGAAAAATCGATCAATATAAGCAGAAATATGTATGGGACTGTCAGATATATATATGGGCCTTGGTACCTCACCATGCCTATACCCGTCCAATGACCGCCTACTGGGCCAAAGACGACAAGGAATGGGTGTGACGGAACTGCCCAATTTATACATGATTAAGCCTGAACGTCCCACTGATTACGATGGCACGTACATACTCTCACATGTATAAACCAGGTAGTCCGCCGAGAGTCACGAGTGACCTTGGTAAATTTGCTTCACAACCAGGATCGTACTCGATTAAGCAAATACACATCATATACTTAGAGTTCGCAGCATAAGAGTTATTATAATAGAATGAAGAATAATGAATAAAAGTTTAGTTTCAAAGCACTTTACAACAAAACCAAAGTTTGGAACGATTACCAAATCATAAACTTGAGTGATATTGCTAGCTTTTGACATCCTCCAGTGGAGTAAAGAGAAGAAACATTATATGGAGTAGCCGTGCCCACCGACTTTAGTTAACACCATCCGCAAACAAAATAATTCACCTGCAACAGGGTGGGATAAAACCCTGAGTACCGCAAGACTTACCCGTCAGGGAGAGAAAATAAAAGACTCCAAGGATAATGCTAGGCTATATTTGTGGAGTTTGATGGCTAGTATCATTTGCGGTAAAGCTGACTACGGTAATCCTTACTCAAGTTTTAGTAGCAAAACTAATGTTGAGCTACTTAGGACTACATTAGCACCTTTCTATATCATTCCATGTGGATCATAGAATTAATCATTCATAATGGGATACCAAGTATAATCCTTCCATCATCATCAATTGTGTTATTTCTTACTACGTCTCTGCGTCAAGGTATAAGTTTCTCACTATCCGGGAGAGACGGCGATTCGAATCGATTACACCAGCTGGGTAAAGCCCGTATCACACACCTGCACGGGTTTGTACATCGCCCGCGTGGATCACCGTTCACTCTATTCGAAAGATAGGATTAAACCGTTTCGCAAAACTCATGGTCCTCGAGCCTCACCAGTCAGTACCCCAACGACCCGTGGCCTGTAGTTCTTCTTTGGATCTTGGATCGATCCCCTCACACCATTTGCTCTCCTCCCGATAAGAATGCCGACGGTTCAATATCTACCTCGAACGAGCTAATCGGTTTTACTGGTCGAAACGAGTTATTCGGCTGTTATGTGAAGGTACGTTCAATCTCACACATAGGCCGAGTACGGTACGGTCCTTAATCAACTCAGACGGGAAAGATACAAGCATACAAGACCTCCATGTCCTGTAGCATCACCAACACCGAATCCCGTCCGGTCTTCAATTATTAACCACCTCATGATTTAAGGATATCATATATATATCCCATAGTAATAAGTAACCATCCTATATCTCGCAAGAGACAGAAAATCACCCGACTTCTACGGTCTAAGCATGGCTAAGCATTTAAGGAAAACGTCCTACACATACTAGTGGGATAGTATTTGGGGAATAACTGTAGCTCAAGGTAATCATGCAACAATGGTTTCACTCAACTCCTATTTACTTAATGCACATTACACTAGACTTAAGGTGTAATAAAACATTTATAAAACAGAGAGAATAGGTCATGCTCCGGGGCTTGCCTGTGTTGCAGGGAAGGTTAGCGGTTAGTCTTGCCATCGGCATCTTCTGTGGAAACATTTAGTTGGGGTTGTATCCTCCCGATTCTCCTCCGAAGCTTGATCATCTCGGACCTTCTCACTCACGCACTACACGTAATGAAATGATGTGTGTTTAATGCTATACGTGACATGATGCATGATGAGATGCTTTGCAGATAATAATAAAGGAAAACTACATAAGGTTCCATGTGTGCAATTCTCTTTCTCTGATGACAACACTGTATTATCAAAATTGCTTTTAGCTTCTATTAAGTATGTGTATATCTCTTCTCCGATAGAGAAGACAAGGATCCTAGTTCATCTTAAACATATAAGCATTCCATCATAAAAGTTATTAACCTAACACAAATCAGTATGTACTTAACATAACAATATGGAGTAACACACTTATGTTTGGGTAAAGAAGCATCAAGATCATTCATATATCAACTAATGAAACATCATTAGTTTAAGTTGGATATTCCTCAGTCAAGTTCAAGATAATCTAACTATGATGAACTACACCTCTGAAGTTATTAACTAAAGCTCTTAGGCATACAATGGTGGTATGGTTCAAGCAATCATTTCAGATTACAAAAGGCAAAACAGGACAGCAGCAAAATAGCTAACTGTTTTAACTATAACAGAAACTCTAGACATCCAAAAGAGGTGTTCTTAGACTTTTTGGAAAGCTTATAAAGTTATCTACAACTTTGTTATAATCATCTCAGATTGATTCAATTACTAAAAGGGTCAAACAACTCAGATAATTAATTCTGTCCAGAGGTTGGACAGAACTAGATCCTGAATTTATTATTTTCATGGCCAGAGCTAGAGATCACCAAAATTAATGATTCAAGACAATTTGGAAAGCTTATGAAAAACACCACCACTTTCTAATTATCATCAACAGCTGATTCCTAAGTTAAACAAGCCAAACATACACATCTTTCAGGGCTGCACAGATAACACTCAAAAAACTGATTGACAGCATAAGCAATCTATAACTCCCAAACTACTTGTCCTAAAATCATGAAATTTTAGGGCAAACCATATATGAAAGTCCTCTACAACTTTTGTATTTAAACAATCCTCATAAAACACTATTTTGAAAATGTAAACTATAATTGAACAAGACCTGCACCTGCTGTCATTCAGCAACCAGGTGGGGTCTAGTTCATTACTTGACCACATATATACTACTAAGCATAATCAAACAAAAGCATAGATCATTAGTATCTTTAAACTCAGTTATTTATTACTAGTTAAGCTACTCATGAAAACATATTAAAATATTCAAGGCATGTGGATGACAAGTGTATGTTTTACTCATCTTTCATTCGCTAAGTAAGCTTGCAAAGAAGACATGCTAAGTAGCCATTCAAAGACTCATGTTATTTTTAATATCATGAAGACATTCTTCCTAAATTAAGGCAAGACATACAAGAGAGCGGTCATCAATTATATGTATCCAGGTGCCAAAGGAACATTTAAGCAAGCTCCTTTTCAATTATTAATCCTACACGTAATTTATAAGCATCTAATTGGATAAAGTAATTAAAGTGTCTAAGAACAATAAGGTGTGTGCGCTAGGTCTTTATTCATTTCCAAAAAATGCCACACAGGTGACCATATGTTTGTTCTCTTTAAAAAAAATAGAAAATCAATATACATGCATACATGTTTATATGCATTAGCAACATGACATAAAGTAAGTAAAATTATTCACCATCCATTTAAAATGCTTTAGAGATAGACAACACTTGCTCAGGTTAAAACGGTAGGGTTATCAAAATATAGTAAAGTATCACAAGAACCATGCATGTACTCATTATCTACTTAAGCATACCATTAACTTATATATAAAGGCTATAATTATTATTTTTAGGTGGTATTTCAAACAACTAGTTTGGATTTGATATTTTTGCAGGTGAAATATAATATTAAATCATGACTATTATATAAGTATCACATGCTCAAATTTTACAAATTAATTATTACAAAAATAACAAAAGTTAATTACCAACAAGCATGTGAAAACAAGTTAAATGCAAAACTCAATAGTTTCTATAACATATGGCCATGTTAAGTGTTATTAGGGTTTAAATAACATCATGCAAAGGCAGTGGAGCTATATTTTCCATTTTTTCATTTTTATTTCAATTATAAACTAATTAAAACTATTTGCAAGGCATTAAGCAAGATATCTAAATAACTCATCCATATAGACTCCAAAATTCATGAAATCTTAATCATAGCACAAGCATCCTAGGAATGGACTCGCATAAAATTTTCACATCATTTTGAGCACTACAGTAGCAGTTATGATTTTCCCAAACTTGAACCCTGATTAACAAAAACATAATTATGCAGCAAAAACTTTACACTAACACAAGCCATATTATAACTTTACTGCATAGATCTACTCATGAGGATTCCAAAAAGTCCTGATTTCCTATTTTACGATTTTTCTACAATTTACTATGATTTTCCAAAATTTCAGCCACAAAAAGCATACATGAAAAGGAAAAAGAAAAACTGCACTGTGCGGGACTATTCATATGAGTCACAGGATTCGCAGCTAACCCCCTGTCTTTCTTTGAATTGCTGTGTGAGGTCCTCCTCTTCCTTCTTCACGTACAGAGCAGAGGACGGTCGGGGCAACGGCGATTCCGGCCGGTGGGGCGGTTGCCATCTGCGGAGAAGTGGTTGGGCGGCCGTGTGGTGATGAGCCGCACTCGTAGGCACCCACAGCATGGCCGGAGGTGGCTCGAGACGCTCGAGCCGCGTGCAAGCAGTGGCCTGAGCCGAGCACGGCGGTGAGACTGGCGGCAAGTGGTCCGGCGCCGGCAGTGGAGTGGCGTGTGACGGCTGCGCAGGCTGGGGCGTTCCCTGGCTAAGGGCGAACTCGACCATGCCCTTGGCTTGGCCAGAAGAGGCTTCTGGTGCCCCGGCCGCGGCAGAGCGAGCTCCAGCGGCCATGGCGGCTCGCCGAGACAGGAAGCGGCGGCGCGGCCGATTTCGGCGACCTCAATCTACGATTGGTGGTTCGGAAGAAAGGTGGGAAGGTGTTGAAGCTGTGCGTGCGAGCTGTGAGGTGGCGAGGGAGTGTGCAGCTCGAATTTGGCCGGCGGAGAGAGGCTCTGCACGGTGATTTTTATGCCAGGAAAGAAAACGACGGTGGCGGCACGGTGCTCTAGCGTTTATGGGGCATGGGCGAGCTCTAAGAGATAGCCAGCTGCCTCGCGAGTACCTCCACGCGGCCAGCACGGCGTGGCTGCGCGCGCGCGAAGCACGGGGAGGCCGTTGCAGTGGCAGCAGTGCATAGTGGGAAAAAGGAAGGCGAACGGTGGCGAGCTGGCGGCCTCCTGGTGGCAGTATGGGCGACGGCATGGGCGGGAACGAACTCTCCATTCTCCTTTAGACAACGCGACATGATCTATGGCGTGGCAGCGGCGGCAAAGCAACGGCGGCCACGTTGCCGGCGAGGAGAGACGGCTGCTGCTGTTGCCGTTTCATTGACTGAAACTGACATGTTCAGTGCTCGCTAACTTATGGCTCAAGCAACCAAAAAGCAAAGCAAAAGCACCACAATGCTCTCCTATAGATGCACTTCAAACTTACTTAAAGGATCAAAGGCCAACTCGGTTTAGTTTGCAAACCACGAGTGGCTAAACATGACTAAACTGAAACTGAAACTCTCTTTCAGTAAGGTTTCAGTTAAACAGAGCCTCACTCATGCTGTTTAGCTAACATTGGCATTTAATTAAGAATTAACCAACACTAATAAAGCTCAACCAAATTCATGATGTCAAAGTAGAAACTTTGTATTAACAATTGGTGAACTAGTTTCCAAAATTTTATTTATGAAAATTTGCTAAATAAGGCTGCACAAATTGAATATGTTAACTGAAACCAGGACTTAGGAAAATTTTCTGTCATTTCCAATTTCATATTGAATTCAAATTTCAAGCTACCATTTGAGCAAGATAGAATTAGATTTAGCACTTTACCTCTGAATAAAGTTTGTACCAAACATTTTATACTACAATTTTTATTTAGGGCTCAACCCCAAAAACTGAAATAACCTATACTTATACTTAAAACCATTTAGCAACTTCGATAAAAGCATATGTGACATGTAAAACATCATGGAAGCGCATTTTGACAGAAGTATGAATATAAGCCCTATTTCATATCAAATTTTAAAACATCTTTGGTCATGTTTAGGATCATTTAACAAATATATATGTTGCACACATGACCTTACATTTTTACATGCTTATGAATGAATGCATAATGATGCATTATGCTTAATAAAATGCAAAGCAACAATGCTTAACACCTAGGGTGTTACAATGGGACCCACGTACATTGTCGCCCGGTAGGCTGGAGATCAAGTTATTCCACGGATTTCCAGAGCCATCAATCCTTGAATCATTATGATGTTATGTTATGTTTTCCATACAATACACTAAAAATACATATGTTAGCCGATCGGATCTACTATAATCCTACCGTTTGACTACATAAGGAGCGGTAGGACCCCCCCCCCCCCCACAATCAGGATCCAATCTTTTTGTATTCTAGTGCAAAACTACAATCAACAACCCTGTAACCAAAGGAAACCAATAGAAGAGACCTACTTCAAACTAGACATGGGGCACGTATTCTAGTGCAAAACTGCAATCAACAACCCTGTAACCAAAGGAAACCAATATAAAAGACCTACTTCAAACTAGACATGGGGCACCACGTGCCTGATCCAGCATAAATCCCTATGTCTTTTGTGCTACCCATTAATTTGATTCCCTACACGTGAATACACTGATTAGTATTGCTAATGTAAATTCTTCCTACAGTTGTTACGCCAGATAGGGGCCTTTTGTATGTAGATTTATTGTGTTTTAGATGGGCGACGACATGGAGATGAAGATGCAGCCATGAGACAATATCACCTTTGGGAAGCCGTGGACTTTATCACTGACCAACTCGGGATCTTGCGCCTACAAGACCTGAGCCACCAGTGCAGGAGTAGGACGAACAACAGCCTGCATGTTTCTTGCGACTAGAGGAAGCCACGGAGGGAGGGAGACTCACTAGTCGCCCGACACATGAGCCACTTCACATGCGATGTCTTCATTGAAGCCGGTTGAGAGGACCACCCCAATGTGGCCTTCGAGATCTAGAAGGATTCAAACTGTGTCCCCGATGTGGAGGCACACAACATGGTCTTCTCTCAAGATAGATGAATGATCACGTCTGCAGCAGCTAGAAATTAAAGAAATTGCTAGAAAAACCAAGGAAGGAAGAGAGGTTCAAGTTGATAATCAAGATAACAATACTTTGAGTTTTGACCTACTGGCGCCTCAGGTTCTTAATCTGCTCTTCAAGCTCTACCACCTAGGTCTGCTGATAAGTCTAGGTAAACTAATCTCGGATATAGGTGGATTTCACCACCAAAATCTTTTCGGCTTCCTAAAAAGTCAAATAGCAAAAAGGCAATCAAAGGCTTATTAGCTCGATTAAAGATCAATCCATCAAAGACTTAGAGGCTAGACCCGGCCATCGGGTCCGCTGCGTGATCCCGAACAATTGAGACAAGAATCTTTTCGATGATACCATCAAGATGCTCAATAGCTAGATGGCAAGATAATCTCCAGAAAAACAAAATTTACCGTTAGGACGGATCGATCGTAACTATGAGAGACTCGCCACCCTCATTCTAGACGTTAGATAGACTCTGCAACATAGTCAATGGGGTATCAACACATCCCCTACTGGCCTCTAGACCTGATAACTAACGAACAAGCAGCATTCTTCCTCGAAGTCGTAAAAAAGGTGCTCATCGTCATCACCCTCACTACTACAGAATTAACTTTTACTACTGGCCTATCAAAACTGCCACTGATAGTGGTTTCCAGCCTATCACTGGCGGTTTGAGCCACAAACCACCAGTGATGGACCAACTGACAGTGAAAATCGGATCATCACTGCTGGTTCATATCGATGGAGGTTTGAACCACAAACCGTCAGCGATATAGGGCCATCGATGGTGGTTTTAGCCACAAACCGCCGCTGATGTGATCACGCAAGATGCCGATCATTCAAATTTTGAGCTGATAAAACAAAAGTCGCATGAAAAGATGGCCAAAACGAAAGTTGTAGATCTCAGAAATTTCTAAAACTTTGTAGGTGACAACCTTTTCATTTGAATTTATTTTTCATGTAAAATTATGTCTGAATATCTCAAATTTAAAATTTGAATTTTTGAAAGGGCTAAAACAAAAGGTGTAGAACTCAAAAGTTATAAAACTTTATAGTTGACAACTTTTTGATTTGAAATCATCTTGTTAAAAAGAAAATTACGTTTAACTTTCTCAAATTTATAATTTGTCTTTTTTAAATGTCCTTGGATGGAGGAATGGTCAACATGAAAGTCGTAGATATCAAAAAGTTATGAAACTTTGTAGTTGACAATTTTTTTATTTGAATTCATTTAGGGCCTTAAACACTTAATTTTTACTTGGTTTGGTATAATATGAGGAGGCCTGAAACAAGATATAGTCACAAATGATGTTGTGGTGCAGTAGCATAGGACTATAGGAGGGTACGTACGAGGGAGAGGTTGCAGGTTCAAATCCCGCTGGCCGTATGCGCATGATTTGATGCGGCTGGCTGGCCAAGGGGTCCTCCCTAGGTGAATTTTTTTGCTATTTTTTGGCTACTTTTGGATTTAAAATCATGATTTTTGAAAACCACATCACTGGTGGTTCCAGAACCATCACTGATGATCCTGCATCACTGGCGGTTTGAAAGAACCGCCACTGATAACCATCCCACATCACTGCCACTTTGGTTGTGGCGGTTCAAAATCCACCACTGAAGGGGGGGTTTCGAACCGCCACTGATGTGAACATTTGGAGTAGTGCCTGCACCCTGAGCATGTCCATGGAGGATAACTCCCCCTCCACGCGGGATGAACAGGATCCCATCCATCCTAAGTCCCAACCAATATCATTCTTTGTAGGGAACTTGAAAATGCCATGCTAGACATCTCCATCAGGTTGGGAGTGGCTAGCTACCTTGCACTTAGGTTGCTTCCCATGATTATCTATGATAACAGCCCAAGCCACCTTGTGTCTGATGATTAAGGGTGTGCTTAGCGAATTATCTTTAGGATCAGGAGGGCTGGATGGTGTGCCAACTCTTAGTGACCCAAGGTCTAGGGCAATAGCCATGACTCAGAGTCCTACCATGTAGGTGATGCTCTCAAATTGATGTTGGGCAAGGGTTTTAGAGACTTCTAGGTGGTCAAGCACTATCCAGAGCAGTATTTGGTGATCTTCTCCGATGAGCACCTCAGGCAGATAGCAACCCGGCAGCAGCACATTGAGGATAGTGGAAGAATCTTCAACTTGAACTTGGAATGAGGCTAGGGAGGCCGAGGAGACTCATCTATAGTTTAGAGCAAATGCCTGCATCAAAGGGATACCCCCATATGCATGGGTGGAAGAGGTAGCCATAATTATTGGTCACTCCTGTGGTATCCACTGCATAGAAGAGAACACCAGAGGACCTGAAAGATCAATCACATAGGACCCATGGGCTTGTTTGTAGACCCCCTACAAGATACCAAGAAAGGTGTGACTCAATATTGTCAATCTTAAGCCCAAGACACCCTCCATGGACATCCTCTTCCTATTATGTAGGATCACCATTGATGAGCTAACGGGCCTCTAGCACGTGATGGCGTACAAGGTGTTCCACATGTGGCAATTGCAGATGAGTTGTCCTTTGTCAATGACTATGGTGGCCAAGTGGGATGGCAAACCAAAACTATTGTAGAGGCTTCATGCATCTAGAATTATGGAGAACTAGACACTCAAGGCAAGGCCCATGGACATCGGAACGGTGGCCACAAGTGGGATGAACACCGCTACCACAGGAGGGATGACAATGAAGATGGACAAGGGACACCAAAGGAGGCATAGGCTAAGCTTGAGGATGTGTCACCAGGTATCGCAGTCGAGCACCTGACTAT
Organism: Chrysopogon serrulatus; assembly: GCA_015844335.1. NCBI lineage: Eukaryota > Viridiplantae > Streptophyta > Magnoliopsida > Poales > Poaceae > Chrysopogon > Chrysopogon serrulatus. The sequence continues at coordinate 157,277 of JADLZL010001976.1, forward strand.
GACAACAACAATTTTTGTGGTCATGGAGACAGCTGATGAATACGACCAAAGAGCCTGCTACTCCAGCAACTAAGAGTAAGAGCACAAAATATGCCACCTTTGCTGATCCACTTTTCTCAATTCTAGGGGAGCCCCTAATAGTAGTGTGTGGAATCTTTAGTCTTGCCACAAATCCTGAAGATGTCCTTACATTGTTACATGATGAAACCTGTCCACTTTTTATCAGCCCTATGTTGAATGAACTTCTACTTTGTGGCTATCAAGGGGCTGCGGGGGAGAAGCCTCTCGATGCCATCAACCAGGATGGGGTTACAATAAAGAGCATGGAAGTTTCGGCTAGCATCAACCCCTCCTATGATTTGGTAGTGTGAGATCGATCAATCTACTTCTGTGCATAATGATTTCTTTCTATGCACCGTTATTTCTTACAACCAAACCTATTATATAAACTGTAACATTTTGGGAGAAAGTAAGTTTATATTTTCCATATTTCTATGCACTGTTTCATTGAATGGAACAACTCGCTTGTAATACTTTATTTTCTATTTTATTTTTGTGCAAGTATATAATAGCATTCAAACTTCCATGCATTAAAAAAAATTCAAAACATTCCCACAACAATGCATGGGGAAATCAACTAGTTTTAACTAGTGAGGGGCATGGTGGCCGTTTACCAGACTTCTTATTTTGCCTAAAAATCGTATGGTTGTGGCACAACATAGAGACTAATAAGAAACTATGTATTATAAGCAATGGGCAGTGTTTCTTGGCCGAAAATGTCCATAGTATTAAGGGCATGTATCTCAAATAATCGGTAATAAACATCGATGCCACACATATATAGACCTGAGACAACATTAAAATTATCTTCCAAAATAACATGTGAACGAACTTTCAAGTAAGATTCAGTATCCACTATAAGGGATAAGGGATTATGATTGCAAAAGATTCAGCATAAATGACCAAAATATCATCACCTCTCCTCGACACCAAATGAGGTGCAAACATTGCTGAAACCTGAATGAGATAAAAATGGAAAACATAAATCCTTTGAGCTAGGAACATTTCCATTGTATATAGATTAACATAAGACAAAAATACATTCTAATAGTTGAAACATGGACCATGGTCAGCATTTCCTCATCCACAATTTTTAGGTTAAGCCTTAAATAATTGCATTCACTAGACTATGATGATGAAAGCAATTTAATAAATCAGAAAAATCCTTCAAGATAAGGAAATAAACTAGCTAGACAAGATTCATTAATAGGGTGTTTAGTTTGAGTAATGATATAGTCCATCATCTTCTTACTCCTTACTTTTTTTTATTTGGTCTCAGGAATAAATCAATGAGTTGATAAATCATCACCTTATTCCTCACAAGTTTATAATAACAAATTTGTAGAATGGACTCATGATTCCTTAAAAGTTTGTAAAAGTTGCACAGCCAAAACATCAGGAAAGCACTATTCAATGAATGAAAGTAAATCATTGTACATATTCACGGGGGGGGGGGAGCATAGATGATTTGTGTATGATGATATTTTGATTTACTCGTGGTGGTAGGCAAGTTATTTCCCCTCTTTTATCGATAAACAGGGAACTTGTACAGCAGTTTCGAAATGCAAGTTGATGAGAGTCCTCATTGTGCTTACTCAGGCATATAAATATTGCATCAAGTATCCAACTTAACACAGACAGAGGTCGTATTCCAAAATATTTAGCCAAAAGTACAATATAATAGGTGCTGAAACAAGATCCAACTGTTTACACTCCATTCTCTCGTTCCAACCATTGAATAACCTTAGAACATGATCAAAAGCAGAATAAAGCTATTTCAAAGGACACAAACAATCAAAATAATTACAAACAATACAAAAAAAAAAAAAACGAAGGAGCGGTAACTATGGATCTTACCTCTACTTTGTGCTCAAGTCAGTGCATTTAAACTTAACACCTGAAAGGAAGGGTATAGAGGGAGAGCAGTAAATATTTAGTGACAAATGTGCAAACATGCAACTTCATTTCTATGTCAAAAAGTTTGACAATCAAATAAGATGATCAATACCAATTCACTTTTTTACAAACCATAAAACATTCAGGAATAAATATTTGAAGAAAATGCGGTTCAGAATAAATGTAAGTCATTATATATTAATATTAATACAGATAACATACTAATATTTGAATTAACTATGCAAATAATATTTGTTCAAAAGAACTAAGTTTATTGTGTGATTAAGTAAAAGAGACATTAAATACATACGGAGAGTATTTGGTTCTGCAAAATTATGTAAATATATTTGGTTGTGCGAAATTATGTAAATATATTTCAAAGATAAACATAACAAGTATAGTGTTCGAGAAAAACATAATAAGTATCATTAGTGAACTCACAGCCAGATCCTGCCATAGATGGTTGTATACTAATTTTCTCTAGTGGCACTCCAGAAAAGCCATTAAAATCTTCAAAATTTCAATAATTATTCCATCAACCACAACACATTTTAAATCGACCATCTTAAGATGGCTAGACGCAACTGATGGTTTAGGCAGTTTGTGATTTCCTTCTGTATGAATTTCGAATTCGTAGACCTGAAGATTGAACATACTGAATAAATCAACAATGGAACTTATTATTTTGATAACACAGAGCCACACATGTAAAAAACTAATACCTCCGTAATCTGAAGTGTAAGCTTCTCAAGGATGGGTGAGTAGTTGAGAATCCAAATTAGTGCACCAAAGTCAGCAGTTACGAAGTTCTGAACCAATCAGTGAGTACCAAAGTCTTTAACTTCTTAAATGTTTGGGCAAACTTTAAATCTCTGCTGAAAACAGTCTACGCAAAGTTCAAAGTATCAATCAAGGTCAAAAAAGGAAAAGCAAAATATAATTTAGGCTCAAGATGCAATCGTACCATACTGATTATACCTATCTGATATATATATATATATATATATATATATATATAGAATCTGAAGTCCTAACTAGCAAGAAGATAGTAATAGTTAATGAAAAGGGTTTAACCTTATCTTTTGTGCAGGTATATATTTTTGTTTGAATTGAGGATATCCCAATTTCCACTACCATATCAACGGAAATACAACAGTTTTGAATAGTCAGAAAGCAAAAGACATGCCAGGAAGTGCTGGAGCACTTTTGTGCAGGTATATATAAAAAGAAATCCCATCAATTTGCCATATTAAATAAGCAGTGAACTTAACATCACTCAGCAAATCCAAACTATACTAATGAAAGGGCTGCAAACAAATCTTTGGAATAGGTAGATAAGTTTTGGAGAAGAAATTCTGCCCATTCATCCTATTGAATAAGAAGTGAAATTAACATGTAGAAACTCATGTTTTTTTGTATAATGAGTTAATGACATGAATTCCAGGATTTTGAAATAGCTCTAGTGTTAATATAGCATGACTATCATGAGTAAACAATAACTAAAAAATGTACTCAAAAGTGAAACAAAAGAATAACCATGGGGTTTTGGCTTTAACTAAAATCTGATGACATGGCTCTCCAGTATCCTTGAGAATTATACTTACATTAAAGAAGCAAGAGAAACAGTGGAGTAGAAGAAATATCAAGAGTACAGAGTGCAGTGAAAATACCAATTGGGGATAAGTTGATAGCTCCAAGTTTATAGCGTCAGATAAACCATTCAGAAGCAAGCAACTTGTGTGGTCAATATGAGGCATAGAACCATCTGGATCGAGCGTAACAATGGCAGTTGCCAATGATGGCATGCTTGCAAGGAATGGGGTGTTTCCATCACACTCTATTAATTCGAGTGAAATCAGACTCTGCAGACGAATTAGAGTGCGATTGTTCCCGAAAAATCCACAAGTTTTCATCGTCAGATGCTCAGGTATGGAGCCTGAATTTCATCACAAAGGATATAGGAATCCTCAAGCTTCATGTCCTGCAGTGCTGGACAGCCTGAAAGATTGAGGTTGTGGTCATGTACGACACCAGCGAGCTCTAGCTTGGTTAAATGCTCCGAGAGAAGAGTCAGGCAAGCTAGATCCAACGGCGGGACCGGACAGCGCCGGAAGCGGAACCGTAGCACACGAACTTGGCAGCAAACAGCGCACTGGACCCAATCGTTATTATTCATCAGTGTCTCTATCTCTTTAGCGACCATTTTGTTGCTTTCATCATGGAAATCCAATGGGGATAAATCGAACAGACAGGAATCAAGAGGCATCGGTGCAGCGCACAGCTCGCCGTTGCGGTGGCGCCTGGACGGCGGGGCACTGAGGTGGAGGCGCAGCAGGCGTTGGACGAACTGGGTGAACTTGGCGACGCTCCCCCACCCGACGATGCGGAGTGCGGGGGGTCTCATGACTCATCCATAGGTCGCGCCAGGAGCGGGCAAGCACGGTTGTCCGCACGGCCTCGTGGGCCGGCAGGAAGGACAGCACGTGCTTTCGCGGAGGCCGCCCGGTAGAGTGCTGAGGCGATCGGCCCCGCTCGCTGTGGTCCGCGGCGGCGCGCCCTTGTCCGCCATTCCGCCGCCGTCGCTGCGAGGAACAGAACAGTTGCGGGGGTGAAGACGGCACAGCAGGGACACCGGAAGAAGATGAGAAAAAAGGGTTTCCTTACCTCGCCGCCGGCAGCCGCGCCAGGACACGAGACCAGGGAAGTCGAGTCGAGATAGATTTCTGTTCCAACTTTCCGATGGAAGCGGGGGATCCAAATTACAACCCTTATCAACTATAAACGGCCAAATGGGCTAGGTCCAATGGGCCTGCACAAGCATGGCCTGAAAAGGCACAACATGGGCCTGGCTCGGCACAACGTCCACCGTGCCAAGGAATTCCCGTGCCAATGCCAGCACAGGCATGGGCTTAATGTCGTGATTGCGCAATGAACTCAGCCCGTAGGGCTTAAACGGCATGGCACGGCTTATTGGAATGCAAGGATGAAAATGGTACGGGTATTTTCTGATCGTATTCGAGACCGTATTTGTTTAGAAGAGTTTTTATTCGTCCGTATCCGAGTCCGGACATTTAACATCCGGCACCGTATTCGTATCCGAATACTCAAATCGTATATTTATGATGTCGATACAACCACTCCATCATTGTGTCGGTCACTCTTATCTATAAATTTATATTAAAAAAAGCACTCGTCCTTCTTATCTTCTCCGCTTCCTCATTCCAGCCGCAGCACCTCAGGCTGGTTCTCTTGCTGCCGTGGACGCGCACGGCGCCTCGCTATTGCTGCGCGCTTCTGGCGCTACTAGCTTGCCTCCATAGCTGCCGTGGACACATACTGCGCCTCGCTGCTGCCGCGGATGCACGCGGAGCCTTGCTGCTGCCACGCGCGGTGTGCGCGCCTCCTGACACTCCTGTTGCACAAGCCACCCGTTCCGGTGGTGGTGGTGGTGCTTGCTCTGCTCGTCAAGCGCGCCCCAGTTCGGCTGAACCAAGCTCAGCGCTGGTGCCACTGGTAGAGGTGTTGCTTGCGTACGCCGCTGGTTCTAGTGCTGGTGCTGGTGGTGCTCTTGCCCTGTAGCTCACCGTTGGCTTCGACCCCGGAGGCTGGAATCGACAAGCCACGGTCTTCTCCCCTTGGTACTGGTGGTGCTTGTGCGCCGATGCTCGCCACTGGCTCTGACCTCGGAGCTTGAATCGTCTGGCCAAAGTCTCCTCCTCCCCTATGTTGCACATGTATGTATCGTTCATTTCAGACGCTTTCGATGTATGTTGCAGTTGTTCCATTTTGATGTTGCAAACGTGGATCAGAATATTGCACATGTTTTACATATGTTGCAAGTTTTGAAAATGTATGTTGCAAACGTTTATTTAAAATGATTCATTTATTTTCAGGCTTAAGATGCAATCGTTTATATCCTGATGTTGTATATGTTTCACTCAAATGTTGCAACAATATCTTTTTCAAATGTTTCAGCTATTTTAGATGTATTTTGTAAATATTTCATCTAAATATTGTATATGTTGCATTGGCTATAAACATATGTTGCAAGATTATGCTTGCAAATGTTTCATCTGTATTTAGACGAATGTTGCATCAAGTGTTCCATTAGCGAGTACTATAAGCAAGAGCAGCCAGAGGCAATCCTGTATGCATATCCAGTAGCATACATTGGTAGGCGTGCAGCAGTAGCGGGCACAGGGAATGCATGTAGTAGGAGCATGTGGGTGTGTGTAGCAGCAGCAGCAGCTAGCAACTAGCATGAGCAAGCAGACGCGTGCGTAGACGCATGCATGTGGAGTACTATAGTAGTACTATCGTCTTTGTAGCTGGGGTCCATGACAACGACCGGCTTGCAGCCCCGTGTCTTGGTGACCATAAGTCCATACTGTAAGTACTGTATATCACTTGATATTGGGGCACTGGGCCACGCGCGTTCTTGCTCAAAAAATCGTGACCATGCGGGGCCATGCAGACACATGTGCAACAGGTAGGGCATCATGCATAGGGGCGCGGTAGCAGGTGCAGGCGGGCATGTACAGCGGGCGGGGCAGACGGCAGCCATGCACAGGCAGGACAGACGCGGGCGTCTAGATAGGGGGCTAACGTCCGGACGTCCGGGCACTGGTCATACGGCTTTTCAATCGTTGGATGCTCTGGATACTTTCCGATAGTTGGATGCTCTTAGGATGTCATTGGATCAACAAAGAGTATCATATATAATTATATAAAGAAGAATCTCTATGAAACCCTAACTCTCTCCACTCATCAGCCTCCTTTCCTCCTGATCCTGAATGTCATCTTCCTCTGCTTAGTGTCACGTGCAGCTTCCCATCGCTTGGAGTAGCGTGTACCTTTGCGGTGACGCGCGGAGGCCGTGCGGGATGCCAATACAACAAGCCTATTACTCTGTGATGAAAAAACTCCTCAAGGATCACTAAAAATGTCATGACAATTTCAGATATATCATGATGGATTGGGGTTCATAGATTAACTCATTAACCTGTGTAACGGTTTTGCGAAAACCATTATAGATTAAGGCAATATATGGCGGTACTAGACTGTCATAGAACAGGCCAAGGCCTAGTAAACCCAACCTAAGCCTAGTGTCGGTGACGAAAAATAACGGTCATAGATGAATTCTCACATCATCATAGATGCTTATGTGGATGACGCCAACTTTCTATCTATTAAAAAGCATGTATGCTGGAGGTGCGAAACGGAGGAGCTGGCCGATGAGTGATATATTTGGGGTTTCTTCCAGTACTGCAACAGTGTCAGAGCAAAAAAGAAGGAACAACCTCTCCAAATGGGGCCTAAGCAAACAACGATGCGTAAGGCTTGTCATCTTTGGGTGTGGATACAACTTTTCCCCTTGTGAGCAGCCTCTTCAAACGGACCTAAGCAAACAATGATGCTTAAGGCTCGTCCTCGGGTGTAGATACAATTTGTTTATCATGTGCGCAGTGGGCATGTACTCGTTCAACGATGTTAATTAATGTATTATCATTTATTCTCTATCATTATAAATGATGAATGGAGTACATGATCTCCTATTCCTTTGTATTTAGAGCACAGTACCACTACTGTGAGAAACATTGGTAACATGCCTGGTTCAGTAGTACAAAATCATTTCTCTGGGCGCTATGGATTTATTTCTAGTAGCAATTTTGATTAACAAACATCAGTGAAAATCAAAAGGTGGGATCAAATTAAGAACTGCCACTAGAATGGATTCTAGTGGTTGTTTTCTTAAGAAACCGCCACCTTCTCTTAAAAAGACAACCACTAAAAATGCACTAGAATTTTAAATTTAAAAGACACACTTTACATGAAAGTTGTAAATCTTGAAAGTTATAAAACTTTGTAGTTAAAAGTTTCTTTATTTGAATGCATCTAGTTGAGGATAATTACCTATAAAGTTTGAAATTTGAAACTCACAATTTTTTAAAAAAACCTCGGATGGAGAAACACTCTAAATAAAAGTTGTAGATCTCGAAAAGTCATGAAACTCTATTTCACCACTTTTTCATTTGAATTTGTTTAAGGGTTCAAACAATCTATTTACACTCGGTTTTGTATAATACATGGGGAACCAAAATGGAATATAGACACAAGTGAGTGTATGGTGCGATGATAGGGGAGGGATCACGTGAGGGGGAGGTCGTAGATTCGAAGGCCGGCAACCACATAGCGCACAGTTGTCGGCCTTTGAACCCACGATCTCCCCCTCGTGCGATTAGAACCGCTGGCCTTCGAACCCACGACCTCCCCCTTGTGCGATTAGAATCGCCACTACTAGTGGTTTTGTTTCTATCCATTTTGCTTTCAAATTACAGTTTGAAGCTCTTTCAAAAAAATTGGCCAACCACCTACAGGTCATTGTCTCTAAGGTCACAATAACTTTGGCAAATAAGAACACCAGGTCATCAAGAGGGCTTATGTCCCAAATAGGTTTGTTGAATTGAGGCTATTTTAAAGGGGAACATCATTATCTAGTGTAAATTAATTTTTCATGAAAACCCGTATAAGCGGCAACAAAAAAAGTCATCTAAATTCACCAAAAATCACACATGTAGTTGATATGATGATACACAACCTTGTAAAATATCTTGTCTAAACTCTACTTTGTTTTTGAGATATAAAAATAACAAATTTGGACAACTTTCTGGCTTGAAATTTGTTATTTTTATATCTCACAAATGAAGTCGAGTTTGGACAAGATATTTTACAATGTTGTGTATTATCATATCATGTACATGTGTAATTTTTTTGGTGAATTTAGACGACTTTTTTTTTATGTTTTGCATGGGTTTTTACAGAAAAATTAGTTTGCACTAGCTAGATACGTTTCCATTTTAAAGTATGCATGGACTTTTTCACTGCTCAATGGTGTACCAGGAAAATCGTTTTAGTGCAAACGTGGAGTTCGATCGTGAAGGTAGGTTTGTGCATGGTGTGCGGGCAAGCTACCGTGGCATGCTAGGTTTAGGGTGGAAGCACCAAGCAGTGGTGTGGGATCAAACAAGCCGGACTCATGACAATAGGCATGCTAATAAAATGGCTAGCCTTGCTGAATGCAGATTTTCCAAACTTTGAGGTGATCCAATGGTGAGAGTCCGGGAGATTTTAAAGAAGGATCAGAAGAGATTTTATTTTTGACAAAAGAAAAAGGATCGGATCAGAAAAGATGAGAAGGCCGTAGCAAATCCTGACGGCCCAGCCCGGCCCTTTTGACATCAGAAACAGGAACTCGATATACATAAAATAAGAACTCAACCACGACCCAGCCCTTGTTGGGAGAGATCCGTGATGCCCGCCGCAGCAGCTCTGCCGGAGGACGACGCGCTCTGGCGGCCATGGGCGGACCTCCCTTTGGATCTCCTCCGCGACATCTCGCGCCGCCTCCACACCACCACCGACTACGTCCGCTTCCATGCCACGTGCAAGCCCTGGCGCGACACGCTGCCGCCGGCGGAGTGCTATCCCGCGTTCCTGCCATGGCTGCTCGCGCCGCCGGACTCCACCAAGCACCGGAAGGCTCGCTGCGTCTTCTCCTGCTCGAAGTTGACTCGCCGTGGCAACACTGCCCCCACTGAGATATCGGTTCGAGATCGGAGGTGGGTGATCAGCCAGGTAGACGGCACTGCCGTCTCCACCCTCACCAGTATCTGTTCCGGTTCCGGCGCCGGACCCAGCCCCAGCACTAGCGGCGGCGGCCTCACCGTTGGCGTCGGTGTCGTGGACCCTTTCACTGGACCTACTGCATCTGCATCGGCCACACCCCTACCCTTACCTCCCTTCTCATGTGATGACGAGACCAAGTGGTGGATGGACCATGCCGACGGCGTGGTCTCCGGCGACGGCACAATCTTTATATATTTTTTTGGGCCTGTCCACAGGTCGTATTACCTGCCGGTGTTCAATGCTGCCGTCCTGCGTCCTGGCGATGCGGAGTGGACAATGGTGCACAAACAGTACCTAGGCGTATCCTCCATAGGAAAAGACCCCTGCAGCTGCATTGCCCATCACAATGGAAAGATCGTCGCACGTGACAGGGACTGGAGTTCGTATTGCATCGACACAAGGCAGGCCAACCACCTTGTGTGGAATACCCCATTGCAACCTCAATATGGCAAGGCATTGCAGTCCAGCTACCTCTTGGAGTCTCGGGGCGAGCTTCTTGTGGCTAATGTGCTAGCCAATCGTTCGCAGCGTCATACCGTAGCCAGCTTTGTGGCCGGGTTGTCGGTTTCAGTCTACGCACTGCAGGATGCAGAAGGCGGAAAAACACAGTGGGTTGAGAGGGATGGCCGGAGCTTGGCTGATCACGTCATGTTCTTAGGGAGGACAAGCAGCTTCGCTATGGATGCTGCGCGGTTTGGCATGATCAGTGGTGGGTGTGCCTATTTCCTCATCAAGAACAAGCTCTATGGGGGGATCTGGAGCAAGTCACCCATCAAACGGTGTCGTGTGTTCAAGTACAGCTTCCAGGACGATAGGTCGGAACTTGTCGAGCAGCTCCCGGCTGAATGGGACCATGATGCCTGCATGTGGCTTGCGCTGCCACAACCATCCATCGCTTCAATTGAGGTAATCAAATGCATATTTTAGCTCACAGGCAATCCCATCCTTAACTGTTTATACTGAATTTATTGTGTTTCTAGAACAACAGCATCATAGCTGTTCATCATACCATCTATTCTACTTATCGAAGCTTTCATTACTAACATATTCATTTGCATGCACATGCAGGAAATTAGAGAGAGGCTTGAGCCTTCACACAGGAAGGCTGCCGGGGGGCCAAAATTCGGGCCTTATTTCAGGATTTATGTGGGCAATCTACCACGGAAAGTTGATAGCTATCGACTGAGACAGTTCTTCGGCAAGTATGGCAAGGTAGCAGAAGCAAGGGTCATGTGCCACGTAAAGACCAAGCGTTCACGAGGGTTCGGGTTTGTGACTTTAGCGACCATAGTCGATCTTGAGCAGGAACATGCTATTGCTAAGCTGGATGGACAGGTACAGATTTATTGGTGCTTACTAATTTATGAATACATATTAGCCAATCGATGCCATGAATGAATGATCACCTTGACACACATGCATAATAATTGTTCATGTTGTATCTTTGTCATTTTCAGATTTTGGATGGGCGTCCCGTGCGAGTGAAGTTAGCAGATCAGAAGTAGCCAATGTAGCTTGCTGCTGGTCAAGCTAGTTATGTTTAATCTTCTGCTATCAGCATTCCTGTAATAATCACCAATTTGTGTATGTATCGTGCAAAACATTTCATTTTATGGATATTTAGATCTTTGACATTGAAAGATCTCAATTTTAGAAATATACCATCAAACAATCTTAATTAATTAATTTCAATACCACAAAAATTCTATGGCTGTTTAGTAATATGCCAGTCAGTGACTTTGTGTACAAACCCAGTCGCATCACTGTCAAGTCGTTTTCTTTTAAGTGAATCAATTGACTGCTTCTTCCTCCATCAGGAGCGAAGCCACATTGAGCTAGCCTGGTGCCTGTGCACCATGGTGAGAAGAAAAATTCCACTAACTAGACAAACTTTCACCATGTAATTCTACCAACTTATCTATGTCCCCTTAGCAGTGCACCACCGTAAATTTAGAGCTGGCTTCGCCCCTGTCCTCCATGCAGCCTATTTTCACCCATACACTACCGGAATCGCAGAGTATGCCGAGTGCCAGAATCTTTGCCGAGAGCAAATCAAAGAACTCTCGGTAAACATGAAATTTACAGAGAGCCACATGGCAAGGTCACCTCAGCCTATTTGGTCGAAGCCTATCAGTATTTTTCTGCTCCTACTGAGGGAGGCAAATTCAGCAAGCACAGATCTTTCAGATTCGAGAGAGGTGACCTGCAAAACTGGACATGTCAGTGCAGGTTTCGGCAGAGGCACGCTGCAATGTGGCATCTTGTGGTTCTGAGATAGGGTGTCCCGGATTTTTGTTGAGGCGGCGTTGCTGTGCTTTGGATTTGAATAGTTCAGGGCTGTATTAATTGATAAATATGGATGCCAACATTATTAATGATATGCATTGTTAAATCTTTGGATGTTGTGCAATATTCAGTTGTGAGAATACTTTGAAATATGTTGACATCCATATATTCCAGCTAGATGCTCAAATGAAAATATGGTACCTGGGACATGGAAACAAGGGTGATTGCAAGATAATTTTGTGTTTGAGTTTGCTGTCACACATCGAACAAAGACGGTGACGAATTATCGAGTTAACAGGCCAAAAGCGGCCCCAAGGAAGATCCAGCCGAGGTCAGTGGGCCCCACGGCCTGCCCTAGGAGGAGGGCGACATGGGGCTCAAGGGGAGGCGGCGGCTACCCTAGCCGCTACCACATCCTATCTTGCTGCGGGCAAGGGGGCCGCGGGCCCCCACTGCAGCCGCCCACCGCAGACGCCGCCATCTTCACCGTGAGTTACCTTTATTATTATTATTATTATTATTATTATTATTTAGGTAATTAATATTAGAAAACAGGGAAGTTTGTGTTCGATAAGGACTTTCCCGTTAGAGTCCACTTGGAACTATAAATGCTAGGAGATTGTAATCGGATCAATTAAGAAGTAATTGGCAGAAGTTTGTTATTCAATCTCTCCGTGCTCGCGCTCTCTCTCTTCTCCACCCTAGCTGCCGCCCTACACGTCACCGCCACCCATGCCGCTGGTCGCCGCAATTAGGGCGCGCGCCACCCCCTCCCTTCCCTCTTCCTCGTCCAATATACTAGCCCCAATACACCCTGTAACAGAACTGCCCAAATTATAAGAGCACAAGCGCAAAATAATCGCCGAGGCAATTTATCTCGCTCTTGAGCCCATATAATCCCGCTAGTCCAGAAATCTCGAAGGATTTCAAACCAATAATCATACATGCCAAGATCGAACACAATCCAACATAATTTACTATCCATTACATCGAGTTCATAAATAGCACCACATAACAAATACGAAGTTATTACAACACAAGTTCGAAGTAGTAAAAGCAACATAGTTTTAAAACCATCAGAGTACACCACACTTAGTTGAAATACATGCCAGGTTCATAGTTCATCCCACAAAAGCACATGATAAGGTAATAGAACTGATCTTTGCCCGAGACCTAGTCATCATCCCCAGCGGGGTGAAGACATAACTTGCAGAAGCCAGTATAGAGAATATCATCTGCAACAAGAGGGAATAAACCCTGAGTACGAGAATGTACTCAGCTAGACTTACCCATCATAAACCAGAAATAAAAGACACCAAGGACTATGCAGGGCTTACATTGGTGGAGCTGGCTTCACTCATTTTGCATAAAAGCATAAGTAGCATTAGAGGATCATGTTATCATACTAGCAGTAGCTTACATCAAATTTAACCTACCAACTAAATGAGCACCTGTACCTAACAATCACTTTATTATAACAAGCATTAATAACCATATCCAGTTTAGTACAACTTTCATCACAATCAATATTGTCATCAGAACCATTATCATTTAGTGAGAACTAGGTGCCGAATGCTTGGTCAAGTTCTCACTATCCGGGAGAGACGGCGATTCGAATCGATTCCAACTGAGCTTAGGGGGTATTCCCAATACACACCGAGACATAACTAGCTAGGGTCGTCTCGGGTTACCCTTGGTACAACTCAGGCGTGGGCCCGGTTATCACGTCGGTAAAACCGGAAAGATGGTAGCCAAGATGTTCAAACCGTGCTCACCCAAGGACGACGCCAGGATCAGTTAGACATGCTTGCCCTTGGTCTAGTATGTCGCTTCCCGCGAATTGCCCAACCACCACCCGTGTTCCTGTTTTGAGTTGAGCTACTCGGCTTCGCGGTCAGACACTCAGGTCCGGCCAACTATGTGTTGGGCTGCGTTCAACATGGCCAAGTGCGTACAACGCTTCTAGTCCTTAAGCGGCTCAGACAGGGTCCACTAGCACATATAGCCAACCGTGACCAGAGAAGTAACCACCCATAACTCGCAGATGATAGGATATCATCCGACTTCTACTGGTCTAAGCATGGCTAAGCATTTGCATCGATCCCAACCTAAGACATAGGATACAGGATATAACTTATATATTGGACAAGGACAGGATAAATGCAGCGAGTATTTTCAATCAACTCCTATACTTAATACAATAAACAACATAAAGTACTCAAGTGCATTTTATAAAAGGGTGGGAGGCTTAAAATGCTCCGGGGCTTGCCTTTCACAAACATCGACGGCTCATGACAAGGGCACTCAAGCAACTCTCCTTCGGGAACCTCCAAGAGCGTTACTTCCTTCTTGCTGCTCTTCCTGGGGCTGCTGGTCCTCCTTCTGCTGCAACTCCCCGAACTCCAAGAGCGTTACTTCCTTCGGAGCACCTATTGCATGCAATGCATAAATGAGCATAATAAATACAAATGATGATCATGTATGAGAATGAAAATTAGCAACAACAATAAACCCTCCACCTAGGGTGATGACTCTATTCAAATCACTTTAATTTACAGAGTAGGTGCATATCTCCTCTCTAAAGAAACTCAATTACTCACCAAGCAAGTCAAGATATAACTTTTCATCATCAGTTAAGGAATTACAACCTGCACCTAACCAACTTATATGCATTAGCAATACATCTACAAGGTATACTTCACACACAAGAGCAAGTAATCAAAGTAAAGCAAATTTCAGCATTTCTGACCTATACACAGCAGCTGAAAGAAACAACTGTAACTGGAGTTCTAGAATTCCAATTGACATGCCAGAAGACATTCTGGAAAGCTTATGAAATTGTCTACACTCTTATTTAGGCATAACAGGCAGATTCATAAGTTAAAAAGGTCAAACAAACAGATTTCCCAGATCTGTCCAGAATTTTCCAGAGAAGAGCACTTTCTGGAAGCCTGACAAGATAAAGCTATAACTCACAAAATACTCTCCCAAATACTCCCAATTTTTGAGAGAAACTAGATAAGGTAATTATCTACCACTTTGCTATAGATCATAAAGCCAGAAAACATCATCTAAAGTATGCAAAACTATAAGTACCACCAGCTGTCCAGAAAAGCTCAAATTGGAGAATTAATTATTTACTCATATTCAAACTTGCAATTTAAGCTCACCCAACTTAACCAACAATTAAAGAATGACTATGGATCAATAGAAAACCTAACAAACCACTCTAAAACATTTATGAAAAATACCCTTTTCAATTAATCTTAACATTTAAGGGTAGATGTGAGCACATAGTAGAAGTACCCAGAAAAATCTATACAAATTACAGTCGACTACACATAGCTCACATTGACCCCAGTTCAAATTTCACATTAAAATTCTACGCACAACTCCCTGTAGCAAAAGAACAAGCCATACAAGCTTAAAGAAGGGTAATTCACAAATCCACTTGAAAAGTATCAAACAACAGATTTCACAATTTTCTTATCATCATCACATGACCAATATACAGTGTACCAAGTTTCAACTAAAAAACGTGTATATAGAAAACATGATAAATATCACACAAAGCAAGGCATTAAATCAACTTATTCTACAAACTGCCAAGCAAAACATGTTTACACGCCGACCATTATTTTTCCTAGACAGAACATGTCACAACAAAGCTAACCACATTTTTAGCATCATCCATTTATTAGTATGCATTTAACTAATTTCCAAGGCATATAACAAAAGAAATACACCAAGCAAAATCTACTGCAAAACATGCCATGTTTCATATTTTTAATAAAAACTAGACACACAGAGGAAACCAACAAAATTGGAAGCACTCAATTTGGACTTTATTTGCTCAAGATATGAATTAAGGAAGATCTAGGCATTTTCTAGAAAATAATAAAACAAAACCTAAACCTAAAGCGGCTGACAGGCGGGTCCCGCAGGTCAACGGGCCCACTGGCCAGAGAGGGAGAGACAGGGCAGCAGCGCTGCCAATTTTGACCGCGACGGCTCGCCGGCGGTGACGTCTCCGGCGAAGGCATCACCACCGTCGTGCTCACCACCTCACCGCAGCGTCGATAGAGGTAGGAGGAAGGTGCTCGCATCGGCCGGAGCAAGCTTGACGGGCGGCGATGGCGGCATGGCGGCGGCAAGGCGGGGCGGTGGCAATGCCCTTCCCGGCAAGGCAATGGCGGGCTCAATTGAGCCACGCGCAAGCCCCTACGGCACCTAGGTGAAACGAAGCGAGGGGTTAGGGGCTAGGGTTGCTACGATGGTGGGCTTGGTTCGCGTGCGGCGGCGGACCGACGAACGCACGGCGGCGGCACGCCCGCGTTCCGGCCAGCCGGAGCCCCACTGGCTCAACCAACACCCTAGACTCGATCTACAACTCAAGGCGACTTCGGTACACAAGACGGGAGGGAGAGAGATGGCCGAAGCAGTGCTAGCCGCGGCGAGCTCGAAGCTCAGCGGCGCTCTGGTCATGGCGATCGCGGCGGAACGGCGCAATGCGCTCTCACTTGAGGATGGATGGAGGCGCAAGCTAGCTCAGGTGATGGAGGACATGGTGGCGGTGCTCTGGGTGGGATTTGGGTGACGGTGGCGCGGTGGTTGCGGCGTGGAGCGGCGGTGAACGGGCGGCGGCGCTGTGTCGCCTCCTTCTCCGCCCTCTCCCTGTTCTACCGAGTGAGAGAGAGACTGGGTGAGAGAGAGGAGGAAGTGGAGGGCGTCGCCGTGCTTGCTGGCAGCCATGGCCTGACCGGTGGGGTCGCCGGCAATGTACGGATGCCAAGTGGTGGCCAAACGCTGGCGCTGGTCGGCCACTACTGGCCATTTCAAATCGGCAAGGCGCCGATTCAATTAGGCTTCGGCCGACTGATGGCCGATTTTTAACCATCATTAACTCTTTAACTGTGCGTGATTAGCCAAAAGTGTATTACTAGAAGTTGTAGACCTATAGCCAAACTACAACGTTTCTTATACAAGTTTCCTCTTGTTCTGCTTGGTTTGCAATCTACAGGCTGCCAAAACACACTAAAACCAAACTGAAATGCAGTTTCAGACTTAGCCATTTTTCAGAGGCTCAATTCAGCACTGGTTCTATTGGAAATTTGCAATTTGGAGTACCTTGCACACATTTTCATGACATGAGACTTAAACAAAGTTTGTTCTACATAAAATTCTCTACAACTTTTATTTAGGACTCACTGCCATGCAAAGTCTCTAGCTTGCACTTTTGAAATAGTCAAACAAAACAACTTTGGAAGGCACTCAATGTCAAAGTAGCACTTTGGAGAATAATTAAGCAAAGTGATCAACATAACTATTGTTCCATGAAGTGTCCTAAGCCTAGTTAAGCTACTGTAGAGCCTATTTCACAACATTACACATCATGACATAGGATCAAGCAAAAAAAGTAAGCATCAAATGAACTTTTCATGAGCATAAACATAGAACTTGCATAATGACTTGTCATACACATGCATATATGAGATGATGATGATGCTTATGGCCAGTTAATGCAGGTGTTTTAGTGAGCTCAACACTAGAGGTGTTACAGCCCTCCCCCTTTAGGGAATCTCATCCCGAGATTAGGTTCACGTACCATCTTGCATAAAATGCGGGATAAACTTCCTTCAAATAATCCTCACGTTCCCACGTGGCATCCCAATCGCTTTCATTGTTCCAAGTAACTTTATGAAACCGGATCACTCGGTTACGTGTAGCTCTCTCCTTGGTATCAAGAATCTTTACCGGTCGAGCTTCATATGTCAAATCTAATTTCAACACTACATCTTGCGTTTCCATTCTTTCTTCAGGTACTCGAAGGCATTTCTTGAGTTGGGACACGTGGAAGACATCAAACACTGTGCTCATCTCTGGTGGTAGCTGAAGTTGATATGCCACTCTACCCCCTCTTTGTAGGATTTGACAAGGACCTACATATCTCGGGGCCAATTTTTGCTTAACCCCAAAGCGTTGCACACCCTTCATAGGGGATACATTGAGATACACATAGTCCCCAACTTCAAACTCAATAGGACGTCTTCTCTTATCTGCGTATGACTTTTGTCGGGATTGCACAACCTTGATATGTTGCTGAATAACCTTGACTTTTTCTTCCACTTCGTTAACCAAATCAATGTTGTAATACCATCTTTCACCAGGTTAAACCCAATTCAAAGGCGTTCTACACTTTCTCCCATACAAAACTTCAAATGGAGCCATCTGGATGCTTTCTTGATAGCTATTGTTATAGGAAAATTATGCCAAAGGCAACCATTTCTCCCAAGATCCTCCCGCAGACAAAACACATGCTCTCAGCAAGTCTTCAAGTATTTGATTAACCCTTGCAGTCTGCCCCGAAGTTTGAGGATGGTAAGCAGAACTCCAGAGTAAGTTAGTACCCAAAGCTTTGTGCATCAACTCCTAGAAACGAGTGACAAACTGTGGGCCACGATAAGATATTATGGTTCTAGGTATGCCGTGCAGCCAATAAATATGATCCATGTATATATCGGCACACTGATGAGGCTTGATGGTAGTGCTAACAGGAATAAAATGTGCAGTCTTGGTTAAACGATCCACAATTACCCAAATCGAGTCACACCCTTCATAGCTGATAAAGTCCATGCTAATCTCCACCCATTTCCAGCAAGGGACGGAGAGAGGTTGAAGTGGACCTGCCGGCTTAATATGAACTGCCTTGACTCTACAACAGATATCACAACGAGCCACAAAGTTCACAATCTCAAGCTTCATTTTAGTCCACCAGAACCTAGGTCTCAAGTCTTCATACATCTTACTACTGCCTGGGTGGATAGAGAAATTTGAAGAATGGGCTTCAGTCAAGATCTGTTGCCTAAGCTCTTTATCTTTGGGTACCACTAAGCGATCATCAAACCACAAGACACCTATCTCGTCCACGTGAAAGCGCGTGGCCGGTGGCCTTCATCTTCTTTTTGATATGGAAGATACCAACATCATTCTTTTGGGCCTCAATAATCTTGTTCGTAAGGGTGGAACTTAAGGTGATATTATGGAGTACAACTGGATGCATAAGATGTGCTAAGTGGTAATCTCCTTGAATGGCTGAACTAGAATGAGATTTCTGACTCAAAGCATCAGCAACTACATTGGCCTTCCCAGGGTGATAGTGCACTTGCAAGTTGTAATCTTTAATCAGCTCAAGCCATCTTTGTTGCCGCATATTCAACTCAGGTTGAGTAAATATATACTTCAGGCTTTTATGATCAGTATAAATGTGACACACATTACCAAGCAAGTAATGTCTCCATATCTTCAAAGCATGTACTACTGCCGCCAACTCTAGATCATGGGTGGGATAGTTGACTTCATGTTTTCGCAACTGACGGGAAGCATAAGAAATGACTCGCCCTTGCTGCTAAGCACACAACCTAGATCAGTGCCTAATGCATCACAATAGACATCGAAGGGCTTCTCAATATCTGGTTGAGCTAAGATAGGAGCAGAGGTCAACAATGTTCGCAAGGTGCGAAACGCGGACTCACATTCCGTTGTCCATATGAACTCTTCACCTTTCTGAAGCAGTTTTGTCATAGGCTTGGCTATCTTTGAGAAGTCAGGAATAAACCTACGATAATACCCAGCAAGACCAAGGAAACTATGGACTTCAGAAACAGAAGTTGGAGCCTCCCAATCCAAGACTTGTTGTACTTTCGAAGGATCTACTGAAACGCCATTTTTCGAAAGAATATGGCCAAGGAAATGGACCTTCTTCAACCAAAACTCACACTTACTGAACTTAGCATAAAGTTGATGTTCTCGCAATCTGGACAACGCCACCCTCAAATGCTTAGCGTGGTCTTCCTTATTTTTAGAGTAGACTAAGATATCATCAATGAATACCACAACAAACTTATCCAACTCCGGTATGAATACCGAATTCATCAGGTACATGAAATGGGCAGGAGCATTCCTCAGACCAAAAGACATGAAAAGATACACATATAACCCATACCTGGTTGAGAAAGCCGTCTTTTCAATATCTTCAGGACGAATCCGAATCTGATGATACCCTGATCGCAAGTCAATCTTGGAGAATACTTTGGCTCGAGAGAGTTGATCAAAGAAGATATCAATCCGGGGCAATGTGTATTTATTCTTGATAGTAACTTCATTTAGAGGCCTGTAATCTACACACATACGCAAGGATTGATCTTTCTTCTTTACGAAGATAGCAGGACAACCCCATGGAGAAGAACTAGGATGAATTAAGCCTTGAGTCATCAACTTCTTTAGTTCCTCTTTCATTATCGCCAGCTCATTAGGCGGCATCCAATAAGGCCTTCTAGATATGGGTGTGGCACCTGGGATTAAATCTATCTTGAAGTGTACATCACGAACAGGTGGTAAACCGGGCAACTCCTCCAGGAAGACATCCGGAAACTCACATACCACGGGTATGGCTGCAATACTGTCATTAAGAACAGAATTCGCTATAGAACCTGGACCCAGAAAATTAGGAAGAGGTACTAGAAAAGCTTCTCCTTTGCCCGGATCTCATAACATAACCACTCTAGTGGATGTATCAATAAGGACACAATGATTACTCATCCACCTCATTCCTAATATCACATCTATCTTTAGGTTGGGTAGGAGGATAAAGGTTTCACTATACACTCGCCCACCAATATCAAGACGTACACTCCTTACTATCTGGTTGGTAGCTACGGGGTTACCAGCTGCACTAATATTGAATTTACCCTCTTCAAGGTTGATTATCTCCATGTTGTGCTCAGATGCAAATATAGGACTCATAAATGAATGCGAAGCACCAGAATCAAAGAGCACAAGAGCAGGATGATGGTCGACTAAGAACTTACCAGCTATGATTGTTTCACCAGCCGGAATCTCCTCAACAGCAGTATAGTGCACATGACCTTGGTGAGGGGCGTTCTGACTCCCCTGTTTCTTAGGATAAGGACAGTTCTTGGACCAATGCCCTGGCTTGCCACAATTCTAGCATGGCATATTGGTTGGTCTAACATTAGAACGAGGCTGAGTAGAAGAGCCCTTAGGTAGAGCAACTGTGAAGCCCATGCGAAAACCAGTCTTGTTTTGATTCTTCTTCAGAGGTGGACGATAGCGAGTAGGTCCAGTGGGAGGGCGATAAGGAGCCCTAGAAACCACAGGAGCCTTGGATTGAGATGACCCAGCATCAAATGCTCTCTTTCGGCTCTTAGAAGCGGTATACACAGCATTGCTATTCTCCTGAGTCAGAGTATCACTGATAAATTCGTTGAAAGTGGTGCACTTGCTGGTACTCATTGTTTTCATCAATTTAGGACTAAGACCCCGCTTGAAACTGGCGATCTTCTTTGCTTTAGTATCAACAAATTCTGGTGCATACCGGGATAAGTTATTGAAGCCTTGCAGATACCCAGTCACACTCTTGTTGCCTTAGGTCAGCTTCATGAACTCATTGCGCTTGATCACCATGAGCCCTGGTGGAATGTAACGCCCTCGAAAAGCAGCCTGGAATCACTCCCAAGTGATAGGAACATTAGTAGGGTAGGTGGTACGATGATGAGCCCACCAAATTCCTACAGGTCCTTGCAACTGGTGCGAAGCATACTCAGCTTTCATGTTCTCAGGCACATTCAACATGCGAAACTTCTGTTCCATTGTATTTAGCCACTCATCAGCTTCAAGTGGTTCTACAACTTCCTTGAAAATAGGCGGATTTGTGCCCAAGAAATCCCTAAAATCACTGCATCTTTGTTCCTAATCGCGATCCTGACGCCCACGACGGCCATCACGGTTGGCCAATTCTCAAACAGCATCAGCCAAAGCCCGCTGTCCTTCCGCCAACATAGCCATCAACTTAGCTAGAGTGGGAGGCGGTGGTGGTGGTGGTGGATCCGCACCAGCACCTCCTCCAGCGCTACCCGCACGGGTGTTATAGCGTGACATCTGCATCACATATCCAAGTGAGCATTAGTGTTGATGTTTGGATAAAAATATAGACAATGATTAAATTATGCCAAACTGTATTCATTGGAGAGAAATACATTCATACAATAAAATAGGGCACAATAACTCATTTCCATTCCACAACATCAACATCATAATAGCACAAATGATAGCGAGTCGTGCATCAATATAACACAAAGTGCGATAGATATAATTAGCTCACACCCCGGGAGCGAAACACTTGTTCCAACAAGTCATCAACGTCAACAAAAGTAAGGTCCGAAAAGAGTCACGGCCTAATTACTATTACATCACAGATGTTCAGAAAGATATATCATGCGAGTTACATTCATCCACAAAAGCATCCCTAAGGGGCTTAGTTAGAACTAAGAGCGAGTCTAAGCATCATTCTCAGAGTCGAGACCCGAGTCATTGCCTGCATCTTCTGTCGCTGCATCTAGCTGGACTTGCTCCTGAGGCTCTTCAGCTGCCATGTCACCATCCTCAGCTATGACACCTGGATCCTGCTGTGGCTCGGGAGGAAGGAGAGGGTGCATCTCATTCTACCTCATGTGGATCTCCTCATAAAGAGCATTGTTGTATCCCTCCAAGATATCATTTTGGCGACGGAGTCCCTCAATCTCATCCAGGAAACACCGCTCACGTCGGTTAGCAACCCCAATGATATGCTCCCTATCCCCCTCTCGCTCCTCAGCAAGACGGTAAGCGTCATCACGCTCACAAATAGCTGCATCACGCTCATGGATAGCTGCATCACGCTCAAGGATAGCTGCATTACGCTGCTGCACTACCTAGTGCCTCTGAATGCGCACCTAACGAGCCTCAGCCTGTGCCTCCAGTCTAGCACGAAAAGCATTGTTCAGTTGTGTGTTCCTTTCCCTTGCTACCGTGTGAGGTCTCATGATCTCCTCATATGCTGCATCCAAACGACCCTGCAAGCCATACTTCTGATCTACTGAAAGCTTCAAGACTGCATACATAGCACTCATTGCATCGCAAGTGCTACCGGCACGCTCATCCCTGTTGCGTACTAGAGCCTGAGTGGGGTCCTGCTCCTAGTCCGTCCAGAAAGTTGGGCACTCCTCAGGAAAGTTCCCAATTCCCACTGAACTCCAGTCAGGGTGATCTGACCGGATCTTCTTGAGCATGTGAAAAGCCACTGTTTGAACTGCCTCCCACAGAGTGTCACCACCCATGGTGATGGTGATAGGCTGGATCTGAGGAATACTTGGCCTCTCCTTGATCCTCAGCGTCACTGCATATTGACAGATTTTTCAACTCAAAATCTGTCAGATTTTAAACCAATAAATAGAAGACAACTCAACCCAGCAAAATCTGACAGAAAACCAAAACAAAAATCTGTCAACTAGAACAAGAATTGATAACATTCTCATACCGGGTTTCCAAAACCCGAAATCCAATAAAAGACAACAAAAAACAAAAAAACAGTGTAGCAGCACCACTCAGACTACATAAAAAAAAAAAAAAGCCTATAAAAAAGAAAAAGAGCCCATTGCTCAGAAAAACAAAATCCAAAAAAAGCCTAAACAAAAGAAGCGCTTTGCTACGAAAAACAAAAGCCCATATACAATAAAAAGAGCCCACTATTCAGAAAAACAAAAGCCCGAAAAAACACTAACAGCATCACGTCAAAAAAAAAAAGCCCATACAAAAAGAAGCCCACTGCTCGAAAAAAAAGCCCATATACAACAAAAAAGAAGCCCATTACTCGAAAAACAAAAAGGAAGCCCACTACTCAAAACACACAAAAGCCCAAGCACACAGGCCCAAATGTAGTTTAATACAACACATATGAGACAAAGAGCTAACTTGCATCTAAAGAAAACAAGATAACAGATACAGATCAGGCGAAAACATAGAGAAAAAATCAAAGAAGCATGGACGCTGCAGGAGGAGAAGAAAAAAGAACCAGATGAAATCATCAAAAAAGGTTAGAACCAAACCTGCATCTCTACTCCTTCCTCCACCCAACACCAAAATACACTAATCTGAAGGATTTCTTTTTCTTCTTCCTGCTTTTCCAGTTCAAAATACTACCCCTTCCTGTTCTAAATAAAATTACAAAACAAACAAAGATCAGTATCAACCAAAAAATAAAGTGAACAAGTACAAACCATTCCTTGTGTCCACAAAGCTAACATCAGATTTTTTTGTCTCCCTTTTCTTTCCATATGTAGGGCCAGTGTCCTAATGCCAAATAGAGCCTAAACTTTTTGTTTTGTGGAGGTACTGTGTGTAGGTGATTCGATTGAATCTTAGGTTTCTATCTTTTGTGTTTTTATCTGATCTAATAATCTCATTGTTTTTATGGACTATGTATGTTATTTATATGCTGATGACAAGGTTTATCTATCATAAGGCAAGTATCACCATAAAAAATTGACTCTATTTGTTAGAAATTAGTATCAATGCACATCCATTTCTTCTGTATGTTTATTGATGAGTAAGCCAGCAAATTCTTTGAGAAGACAATTTACATGTAAAGAAAATAGAGTCTCAATTGAACTATTTACATGTATCTGAATCTTAGTGGAACTATTTACATGTAAAGAAATATACAAATCTCCTTCTATGAGTAGTATACTTAAACTAATTTCCTAATGTCATGTTATAGTCAGTTATCAGATTTCAGTAAATACTCTCGAGTTGTAGTTTGTTTTGCCTAAATCTCCTTTTCTGTTACACTTCTGAACACAAAAGCAGGTCCATTCTCAACTCATTCAGCAAGACAACTGACTCAAAAAATACACTCTACAGATTCGATCATGAACACATAGCATAGACTGTGGGTGTAGTTACCTGTGGATAAGGAATTGGTTTATGCTTCTCAACATAATGATAAGGATCTGAGGCAGCAACCCAAAAAAGGCACCTCCTCCTAAGGGAAAATATAATTTGTTTAGTGAATGTGAAGATAAAGCAATAACAGTGCAGCTTTCTGAAGTAATGTTGCCATATGCTTAGTTATATATTCCCTAAGGATGTTTAACCAAATCTGAAAATGCCACACAAAAACTAATATATAATTTGTATATATATATTGACATTATCTTTCTAATTATTTTTAGGTTTTACTGACAAGAAAGATACAATATCAGGTCTGCAACATAAGGAAAATGGTGATGAAGAGGTACTTATATACTAAAACATGGCATTATTCTCTTTTTTTCTGCAAAAACTACAGAAATGTTACATTAAACAACACAAAATCAAAAAAAATATTTCTCCCCCCATTTTCAGGTGCACAACTACATATATGGGATGATGAATATCAATTGCACACAAATGCAAGACACAGAATTCTTTGCTGCTGAAATGAGCTGCAGTCAACTGCTTGAACAACTTATGTCTCAAAACAACATGACTTGGCCTCCCACCGAAGCAATTTCAGAATATATATTGAATGCACCCCTAGGTGGCTATACAGCCCTACTAACAGCACCTGATGCATTTGAGTTGTTGAGCTACAGATTTTTTCATGCAAAAATTATGTTGTCATGTACACTAAAAATCCATTCACAAAACAAAAATTTCTGCAGAACAACATGGTTATTACAACAAGCAGGACAGTGAAGACTACAATGCTTCTACATACTACAACTCAAGCTTATCATTGGAGGGGGCATTCTTTGATACAAATGAACAGAGAAGCTTCAACGAGGTACGAGACAAATATGATGAATACATAATACAAATGCTAATGCAATGAATATGGGTAACACAAACCACATTTGTTTTTTTTGCAGCTAGAAGAATTCGAACTTGTAGAGGAAAAAGATGATGGACACTGGAACGTCGACCTCTTCAAGGAAATCCATGCAAGTCAGCAGGAGGGTATGCTGCAACAAGAACATGAACATGATAGTGAGAAGTCATACAATAGAGAAAAAGAGAATGGAAGAGGAGGAACAAGAAAACAAAAGAAATCATGATGGTGAGGAGCCTCAAAGGAGTGAAAGTCTAGAGCATACAACACAACAAGCAACTATCCTTGAAGAAGATGATGTAAACAACTTCTTAGAAAACGAAAGAATAGCATCAAGCCAAGGTGATAGCGCTGGGATTGACAAACAATTTATTCCATATCTGAGCATGGAGTTCGAGTCAGCTGATGAAGCATATAAATATTTCAACCAGTATGCTTGTATGGTAGGATTTGCAGTAATCAAAGCTCACCATGCTCATACACAGAGCAAAAAAAGAAATAATGAAATCGTAAGAGTGACCTACAGGTGCAATAAACATGGCAAGCAAGATACATCCAAGGAGGGCAACACACATGAGGAAGAGATACGCATGGAGAGGGACACAAATGTGCTTGTCAAAACAGATTGCAAATGTTGCATGGTTGTCTCAGAGAGGGGAGGAGTTTGGCAAGTTACAAGGCTGGACCTAGAACACAACCACCCCATGGTTGCTGGGGCAAAATACTTCCGAGCACACAAGGATATGACAGAACAAGAGAAGAGGTTGATTAGGACACTAAACAAGTGTAACATACCAACAAAGAAAATGATGTACCTCTTATCATTCCTGCGAGGCGGCTTGGAAGCAACACCATATAGGGACAAAGATATCAGCAACTACAGAGACAAAATTAAAAGAGAAACATGTCAAAATGACATGACACAAGCACTCTTGTATTTCATAAAGAAAAAAGAGGATGATCCAGGCTTCTACTACAAGTTCTTAGTGGACAACGATAACAAGGTGAAATGTGTATTTTGGACAGATGCAAGATCAATCAGATACTATCATGAATTTGGAGACTGTGTGAGTTTTGACACAACATACCTGACAAACAAGTACCGCATGCTATTTGCGCCTTTTGCAGGGATCACAGGGCATGGCCTTACTTGCATCTTTGGGTGCGCGCTGATTTCGGATGAGACAACAAACACTTTCAAATGGCTCTTCCAAAATTTCCTACAAGCGATGGGAAGCAAAGAACCAATATCAATCATCATAGATCAAGATGGAGCCATGAGGTCAGCAATTGCACAATTATTCCCAAAAGCAAACCATAGGAATTGTGTCTTTCATATAAAGTACAAAGCTGAGATGAAGTGTGGAAGGTGTCTAGATAGAAAAAAAGACACGACAGAAAAATCCTTGACACTAAGGGAAGAACTAAATGACCTTATAGACAATTCAGTGACAAAGGAAGATTTTGAAACACAATGGCATGAACTCATAGACGAATATGGTGTACAACATGTAAAATACATCCAGCACATGTATGACACTAGAGAGATGGGCACCAGTGTGGTTCAAGCAAGAATTTTATCCATTTATAAACATGACATCAAGGAGTGAGAGTACAAATGCAAGGTACAAAAGGAATGTTGGGCCACAGTATAGCATGGCAAGCTTCTTAAAAGAGTACGATAGGATTCAAGAAACAACATATGACAATGAGGCACAAGCTGACCTTGAGACAAGCACAAAAAAAAAATCAAAGCCATGGTCACACTATTACATGGAACGGCAAGCGGAGGAGGCTTATAACTTGAGAATTTTTTCAGAAGTTTCAGTGGCAACTAAGGCATGCAACAAGGCTGCAAGCAGATGAAGTGCAAGAAGGCAAGATATACAAAGTGTATGCACAACAGCACCATTCAAACAGCGAGCTCAAGAACAAAACTTACATAGTTGTCATCGATACACAAGCTGAATCCTACTCTTGTATATGTTGCAAATTCCAAAAAGATGGAATACTATGCAGCCATATCCTGAAAGTGATGATGAAAAGAGATATCAGTAGGATACCAGAGAGATATATAATACAAAGGTTGAGGAAAAAAGAAGCAAAGATATTTTACACAAGGCCAGCAAGCTTACCGGAGGATGCTAGCGTTCTTAGGTACAACCATCTGTCTTCGATGTCAGCTAAAATGGTGGCAGAAGGATCAAAAACGGAAGAACAGTCCAGCTATCTTAGAAAAGAGATAGAAAGGATCACAAAAGAATTGAAGAAAATGAGTGTAGACAAACAAAGGAAACAAGAGGAAAGCACAACTGCAAAGAACACCCAGTCCAACCAGGGATACCCCATCGCAGAAACAACCATTCAGACAAGCCAAAACATACAGCTGCTAGATCCAGATGTTGCCCAAACAAAAGGAAGACGAGTGAAATCAAACAAGAGAACAATGCCAACAGTTGAAAAGATCAAAAACCAAGAAAAGAAAAAATACACATGTCAAAATTGCAAGGCTTCAGGTCACAACACTAGTACATGCCCTGCCAAACCACAAGGAGAAAAGAAAAAAACAAAAAAGACATCTAGTGGTAATTTTTTATTCTGTACTACAACAAACACCTAGATATATCAAATTTTAGAAAAAAGCAAATCAATTTTAATTTATAAATATTTTCCTGTGCAGGAGATTGATAGCAGATCAAATGGGCTGGAGAAGAAAAAGAACAAGAAGCCTCAAGATAGTGCATTTTACTAGATACAAAAAGAATTTATTGTATTGCACATTAATGCAAGTATCTAGTCATGTAATGACTGCAAGTATCTCATGTAATGACTACAAGTATCTGTTGACAACACAGTTTATCGACTTATTCAGCAAGCAACACAGAATCCAAAAAAGGGGGGTGAGCTGTACTGGACTTTTGCTATTACATATCCTTCGTAGAGGAAAGGCTAATATATGTGAAAATTCTACAAGAACTAGAAAAAATAAAACTCAACAGGCTATACAAAACAGGACAGCACCATCAAACTCCCAACGTCTTAACGTCGAGAGCCCTATAAAAACAAATGAAAAATAGGATACAGTTAGAATAAAATCAAAGGAAAATGATAATGTTGTATAGAAATGTGCAAATATTGATAAAAAGATGGGACTAACAATTGGATTGAAGCTCTTTACTATGCTCACATCTGCAGAGTTATGGTTGGAAAACAACAGATCATTTACTATTTGCACGCGGATGTTGGGTATGTCCTCTTGAGAGAAAACTTCAAGCATGTTGCACCCAAACTTCCAAACCTCCATGAATTTAATCATGAAAACACCGCAATCAACTCTAAAAAATTGTCAAACATCCTATAACTATAAAGAGACACCTCCACAACAAGGTGGGAGTGCCAAAGTGCTCTAGAAAGCGGCCACGCTGGGGAGGAGCCGACGAAGAGGAGGCCATCTGTGGAATAACATTGATTACAAGATTAAGAAAACCTTGGAATAGGTTTGAGATTGCTAATCACGTTTCCCAACCCTAAACCCTAAACCCTAAAACCTTGGATAACATGTTAGCTAGAAGAAACTTCAATGTTCAACCCAACTCTCTCTGCGTTCTTTGTACTGCTAATGAGGAAGAGACTATTGATCATTTGTTCTTTGATTGCTCCTTTGCCAAGAGATGTTGGGACGAGCTTTCCATCCATTGGGCCAATGATGCTTCACTCCTCAGAAGGATTCACCGTACCAAGCACAGATCCTCTCTTCCCTTCTTCATGGAGATTTTCCAGATTGCGGCTTGGGTGCTATGGAAGATGAGAAATAGGCTTGTTTTTGATGGAGTCCAGGCTTCTTTCACTAGATGGCTGCAGGCTTTTAAAGATGAAGCCACTTTGCAATCCATCAGGATCAAGGAAGATGATAGGCCAATAGTTTTATAGTGGATCAATGATTTGTAATCTTCTTCTTTTCTTCCCTAGTTGCTGCTATGTCTTTGTTTGTGTATGTGTATATCTCTGTCTCCTTCCTTCCCCCCCTATGTAAGTAGCTCTTTGTAACTTGTGTTCATCTTTTATAAAAGTTTTGTACCGTGGGGACCTCCCCCACAGTCTTTCTCGTCAAAAAAAAGAAAACCTTGGATAACAGAATGATTACTTTAAGGGAGGGAAAATTATAATGAGTAAGCAATGTATTAAATCATGATGCATGAAACGTTCCAACGTCCTCACAACCTAGAATAAATTTATTTTTCTAGCGTTCTAGACAGTGGCATACGTACGTTCTCTCAATATGCGTAACTAGTCGGTCTACACGTTTGCGTTGTTAGTGTACCTGCAGAAAAATTCATTGCAGCCCGACAGTTTGCCCACAATTAAATACCTTCATAATTGCATGGTTCTGACATACAATTAATCCAATATCACAATCTAGCACTTCCCTAGACCGCCGATTGGACGATCATGCTCTCACAACTCACCTTACCTTGGGCGTAGCTATAGAAATTTAATCTACAACATATATGGCTATTTCATATATGAAGGCTGCCACCACCATTATCCCACAGATAGCGTATTGCGGTCATCACACTTCTCACCTTTGCATGGTCGTCGATGCAAGAATTAAAAACCCCCCAAGTCAGTACTTACATAAGCCACCTAATAATCCTTAATAGGGCATAAGGGATGACCACTGGCATGGTAATAAATTAAATTTCAGATTTAGCACCTAAGTATAAACCTAATGTTTTACCCCAAAATTTTCCTTTTTGAGACAAATTTAAATTACGTCGAATCTTGCTCTGATACGTAACAGAACCACCCAAATTATAAGAGCACAAGCGCAAAACTAATCGCCGAGGCAATTTATCTTGCTCTTGAGCCTATATAATCCCGGTAGTCTAGAAATCTCGAAGGATTTCAAACCAACAATCATACATGCCAAGATCGAACGCAATCCAACATAATTTACCATCCGTTACATCAGAGTTCACAAATAGCACCACATAACAAATACGAAGTTATTACAACACAAGTTCAAAGTAGTAAAAGCAACATAGTTTCAAAACCATCAGAGTACACCACACTTAGTTCAAATACATGCCAGGTTCATAGTTCATCCCACAAAAGCACATGATAAGGTAATAGAACCGATCTTTTTGCCGAGACCTAGTCATCATCCCCCCGGGTGAAGACATACCATGCGAAGCCAAGTATAGAGAATATCATACGCAACAAGAGGAAATAAACCCGAGTACGAGAATATACTCGCCTAGACTTACCCGTCATAAACCAGAAATAAAAGACACCAAGGATTATGCAAGGCTTACTTTGGTGGAGCTGGCTTGACTCATTTTGCATAAAAGCAAAAGTAGCATTAAAGGATCATGTTATCATACTAGCAGTAGCTTACATCAAATTTAACCTACCAACTAAATGAGCACCTCTACCTAACAATCACTTTATTATAACAAGTATTAATAACTATATCCAGTTTAGTATAGCCTCATCATAATCAATATTATCATCAAAACCATTATCATTTAGTGAGAACTACGGTGCCGGATGCTTGGCCAAGTTCTCACTATCCGGGAGAGACGGCGATTCAAATCGATTCCAACTGAGCTCAGGGGGTATTCCCAACACACACCGAGACATACCTAGCCAGGGTCGTCTCAGGTTACCCTTGGTACAACTCAGGCGCGGGCTCGGTTATCACGTCGGCAAGACCGGAGAGATGGTAGCCAGGATGTTCAAACCATGCTAACCCAAGGACAACGCTAGGATCAGTTAGACATGCTTGCCCTTGGTCTAGTATGCCGCTTCCCGTGAATTGCCCAACCGCCGCCCGTGTTCCCGTCTTGAGTTGAGCTACTCAGCTTCACGGTCAGACACTCAGGTCTGGCCAACTATGTGTTGGGCTACGTTCAACATGGCCACGTGCGTACAATTCTTCCAATCCTTAAGCGGCTCAGACAGGGTCCACTGTCCCTGCCCGGCCTTGTTTTAAATTAGCACATGGTTCATTTCCACGATAGCACATATAGCCAACCGTAACCAGAGAAGTAACCACCTATAACTCGTGGATGACAGGATATCATCCGACTTCTACCGGTCTAAGCATGACTAAGCATTTGCATCGATCCTAACCTAAGACATAGGATTCAGGGTATAACATATATATTGGACAAGGACAGGATAAATGTAGCGAGTATTTTCAATCAACTCCTATACTTAATGCGGTAAACAACATAAAGTACTCAAGTGCATTTTATAAAAGGGTGGGAGGCTTAGAATTCTCCGGGGCTTGCCTTTCACAAACGTCGACGGCTCGTGACAAGGGCACTCAAGCAACTCTCCTTCAGGAACATCTCCGGTTGGCCTTTCACAAACTTCGTTCTGGTGTTTTCTAGAATATTCTAGAGTCTAATGTGCGGGGTTTTGTTGGCATCACGTTTTGTCAATCCATTTGATAATTAGGCCCTTCTCCATGGTTTTCTAGACCAATCCCTGGAAAATAATAATTCACCAAAACTCATGGAATTTGCCAGATAAAACCCTAGACTTCTCTATTTGCAACTGTATTGATCATTTATCATGTTTATTGCACTATTAAATGTTGACGCTATCCCCCGTCAACAAGCCGAAGCTTACCCTTTGCTAGTCTCTTAGCAAAGTCTAACTACTGAACTTGGATCAGGAGTTGCTACAATGCTTTCACACCTCAAAAGTACACATGCTTTCAAACAGGAATTCTCCTCCAGATTAGACAAAACTGCTCTAACTTTCAAACTTACCCATTTTACCTTTAACTCTGGAACTTTCCAACTTTCGCATGGGTCTTGAGCAATTAAGAGATAGAACAATCAAGTCAAGTACTATGTCTCAAATTCTTCACTCACCCAATATTCTAGAGTTTTTGTAAGTTTTCAAAATAAAACTCATAGCTTAATTGTATGACACCCTCAAGTCTCTTATATATGTGGTATTGGTGGATCTCACTGAGGTATTAATAATTTCATGCCCTCCTACACTAAGGATTATAGTGGAGCTCATAGGAGTGACATTAAACAAAGGATGAGCATACTTGCAATTTATATATTGTAAAGTCAAACAATGGATCTAAAGAGAGTTCATACAATCAAACCAAGATGTGCATGTGTATGGAATATGGTGGATAGGTGTATATATGGTGGCTAAACTTAATTCTACTTTTGATCTTTAGAAATAAATCTCTCTCTTAGACTTAGAACTTTCATAGGAAAACATGGGCTATCTTTATTCTTCTTTATTTTCTCTCTCTTTTTCTTTTCTTCCTTTCTTCTTTTCGTCAGGGAGGCGAGCATCTAAGTTCCCATTGTTTTAATTGCTTGGACACTTGTCTATTTTTTACTCTCTCTTATTTTTTTCTAATAACTTTTCTTTTTGCATAGCCACATGCATCCTTTGAATACAATAAATGATTGGAGAGATAACAATAAGAACTCATAGCATTAAATAAGGGGTTGTCCTATGGGGTATATTTTTGGTTGTTTACTCCTGGTGTAGGAGAAAAACATTTTTAAGGTGGATCTGGATGAAAGTGGAAAATGATTACGCTTACTCCTAGAATGCCTATGTAGGTGGAGTGTGTAAGTGATCTTAATTTTAAAAGCATGACAAGACTCCCATAAGGTATACAATAAAGGTTGATTGAACTCAATGTAGAGCAAGCAGCATGAATGAACAAAGATTTTCCTATTCTAAAATGTATCATATATGGCTTTGGTAGGAATTTAAACTTTGTCATGCAAGAGCTCATCATGTAAGGTTTTTAGAGTTTTCAAAAGATAAATCTCTAGAAATTAGTATTGCTAAGAATAAGATATGTTAGAAGAGGAAAACATGATCTGCATTGTGATATGTTAGAAGAGGAAGAAGATGCTTTGGATGGCGACATGTTGGAACAAGAGGAAGATGACGGGAACCGAAGTGATCCATGCCCTAGCATAGACAGGCCACATCATCAAAGCGAAGACCTAGATTATGATCCCGCTGATGAGGTATAGTTAGTACATGAAAAACCAATACTTCCATTCATACTATTATACGCGCCGATCCTTACACTCTTGAATTAATTCGGATAGGAGGTTATGTCTCAAATGCGGGAGATTGTAGCGGCAGAAGAAGACGTGCCACTCAATGAAACACCAGAAACGACTGAGACAACCACTTTCAAATCAAGAAAAAGGAAACTGAGCGATCGAAAATGGGTTGACCGAGGAACAAACAAGTGGCCAGAGAAGACGTATATTATTCCCAACATCGGCCCAAAAGTGGAGCCTATAGTGTCTGATGAGGTGGCTGCCAAGTTATAGAATGCAATTGGTTTTTTGGTTAGGGATAAATTGGACATCACAATCCCTAGGTGGAAGGATGTGAGTGCCGATAAAAAGAAAGAGCTATGGAACGAGTTCATAGAAAGTTTTGTTGTCCCTCACTACAAGAAATCTTTCTTTTTACGACCAAATCCTTCATGACGGTGCACGGTTTTGTCATGTAATGTACCATAATATGACGATAAATTTTGTGTCGTCATATATCTATGGGAGCCAGACATATTTGTGACGACATTATAATTTGTGTCACATAAAGGCAGCAACTTTCGTCATAAATTGCCTGGCGTCCGTAGCCAATTGAAGCCTACGTTTTTATGACCCCAAGACTAGGCTTTATGTGACTTTTGAGCGGCGTCACCTTATGTTATTTCAAAAAATTGCTGCCCCTACCGTCAAAATACACCCTGTGCAGGTGGACCCCACCTCCTTCTGTTGACCAATTTCATTTTTCCCATCTCTCGACCCAATATAGTCTGGCGGCCGGCGGCGAGTGGGCTCGGGCATTGCGGTGGGCGGCCTCTGGGTGAGCGGGGTTTTGGACAGAGCACGGCCGCTATCGTGCTACCTCTGGGCGGAGCCAGCACCCCATCTCCCCACCTGACGGTGTGGCATAGTGGGGTCGGTAGCATGAGATCCGCCACTAGCTCAGCCGGTGAGTGTGGATCCCCGGTGAGCGCGATTGCATCAGGTTGGTAGGCAGTCTCCAATCCCCACCGCTTGTTCCCCGTTCTCCTCCGCTCTAGGCGACTGCTCTGACTACTCTAGCAACGACGACGCCATGTCCAAGTGGGGAAGCTCGGCAAGTCAATCGAGGGGTAGTGGAGCGTCGAGGATGGTGGACCACTATGCAGAGCCGAGCTCAAGGTGGAAACTGGAGCCATATCCCCTTGGTAAGGAGACCGGGCTCCCCTTGATCCCGTGCCCTGACTGCGGGATGGCGAGGGTGATAGAGAGGAGGTTAGGGAAGGAAACGACTGACAACTATCTGCGTGTGTACTTCAAATGTCCGCGGAACTCGGTGAGCGTCCACTTTTATGATTTCAGTTGAAAAGTTCTTCATCCCTATGCATCTAGCTAGCGTTAATAAGATTATTTTTTAATTGTTGTAGTTTCCTAAGCTTTGTGGGTTCTATAAATTCCAAAGGCAGTATTTGGATAAGCTAGAGGAGCTTGGCATTGTCAAAATCCAAAAATTCCCCCAGGCAGTGGACATTGGTGATGAAGCTGAAGAGGTAGCAGATGCATCATCTGGGAGAATGGTCATGAATATGGAGGATGGTGAACAGAAGAAGGCAAAGATTGAGGCAAAGTTGGAAGATCTGATGTGGAAGTTCAACCTTTTGATGTTTGTTTTAGCAGTTGGTCGTGGTTGTGTGCTCATGTATGTTGTAGGTAGACTAAAGTAGCAGGTCACTGCATAATGTATTTTAGTCTTTGTAGGTTATGGTTGCAGTGTAGTTTGGCTGTTGTAATGTATGAACAATTTGGTGCTTTTTCAAGCAATGCAATGTGGTGCTTTTTCCAAGCAAATGCTTTGTATTCATAGGTGAAACATTATGTGGCAATCTTGGATAGACTTACATTCAGGCAACCAAGAAATAGAATGGTGCATTCAAGGCAAACTTGTGGGCTGAAATTTTGGCAGCATAGATGTAACTTCCAGCCTATACTTTTTGTGACAGATTATTTACATTTGATGACAGATTCTAGGTATTTGATGACAGAATCATGTGTCTTGAAAACAAAGAAATCTGGGTATTAAACCACAGAAATCTGGGCACTACAACTTGCATCATGTGAATGAAAGCAAGGCACTGTAACTTGCACCATACATCAAGAATCCACTGAAAACATAATTTCATAATTCAGATACAAAAGAAGTAGCATAATTCAAATACAACAAAATCCATAACAGCAAAGGTCATAGTTCACAAATGTCTAGAAATGAAAAGGTTAGTCATCATCACTGTCTTCATCTGATGTATTGTCCTCATCTGGACTGTGGTACTCAAGAAAGGTTTCATCTTCCTCTTCATCATCACCTTCTGTTTCATGACCTTGAGGTGTTTGTTCATGTCCACGGATGCTTTGGACAAGGTCTATGCTGATAGGGCTACCTGGTTGATTTTTCATGTGCAACAAATCCATTTCAGGATAAATGTCTCCCATTAGACCATCTCCCAACGAAACATGGTCCTCTTGGTATGCTTCCTGACATCTCATCTCTACTTGTTCATGGATTGGTTGGTTTGGGTCAGACTCTTCAACATCAAATATATGTCGGTGGCCAAACTCTTGTAGAACTCGCCAACATGGACCTAGCTTTGTATCTTCTAAGAAAAACACTTATGAAGCTTCTGTTGCTAGAATGAAAGGATCATTCTTGTACCATCAGCCTTGGATGTTAATGCTCTTGAAGTAACCATCATCTTTAATCTGGTATGTCCTTCCCTCAAGGTTGTACCATTCACACCGTAACAAGATAACAGATCTATCTCCTTTGCTGTTCTTGTTGTATCTCAACTCAATAATGTCTGTGATTGTCCCATAAAAATCAATAATGCTATCATTGTGGGTACCTATAGTTTTGATGGTGGAGTTCTGTGTCTTCCTATGTTCCTCATGAGCCTTGGTGTGGTACCGTACCCCATTGATTATACAGGCTGTGTATGAATGCACACACTTATCCGGCCGACATGCGAGTGAGTACAAGTCCTCATCAACATCTGTTGTGCCTTCATATTTCAATCTAGTAACCTGCATGTTGAAAACATACACACTTAGCGAGTTTAAAAATGTTTTGTAGGGTAAATTTTTGAGTCATATGTTAAAAAGCTGCACACACATGTTTCTCGAACCATGTAGCAAATTGTGTGGACATCATTTTTTCAATATCGTTGACCTGTTGATGTTGTAATTGTTCCCTGTAAATGCTGCAAATAGGAACAAGTTAAGCACTTTATTGTGACAAGTTAATAATTCAGACACTAATGTTGAATATAGTCGGCTGCAATTAAATGATAAGAATTACTCACTCTTTGTATTCATCAACCTCCTCGCACGCCAACAAGATTCACCAGGGCTACTGCAGCCATGTATTCGCCTGGTGCAAACAATAGGCCCACTGGAGGATGTCCGCCACCTAGGCCAAGACAAAGCTTGCCTACTAGGACCAATTTGAAAGCCAACCCTCCTAAAAATGCCATTTCCAGTACTAGCCGGTTGCAAGCCCACATCGGTTCAAGCACTAGCCAAACCACAGAAACTGCAACCACGGTGCCTAGATTCACTAGGAACACTGCAGCCATGTCTTCCCCTGGTGCAAACTTGATGCGTACTCCTACCCCACAAACTTCTACCCAGTCACAGCAACCTACTCCCACACAAAGTGCCAACGGACCTATTCCTAATCCTACCGACAACTCACCGGGAGGACAAAGCTCTAGGCAAAGTAATGACATGAATGAGGCAGCTGAGCAATTTGATGCTGCTACTTCAGATGGTCAGACAACTGAAGGAGCACTAGAGCATGAAATCGAACAAGGTAGAGAATATGTGTATCCAAACATCGCTATCTCCATAAATATATTTGCAATTGCTACTAGTATAATAAAACATTTCTTTTATGATTGTTCAATGCAGCACGCCCAAAGAATGTCCGTAAGAAGACCATGGGCCATGGCTTAGAGAAGATGCTTAGTAGAGGAGGCAAGCTACCTATCCAGGTGGCTGCAGGGAAGAAAAGACCTGATGTCCCACTTCAAGCAGCAAAGCTGGCATCAGAATGTGGTGTTGCCCTAAGAGACAACTTGCCTATCTACACATGTTGGAAAGATTATGATAATGATCAGGGAAAGGCAGAAATATCAAAAGTGCTTAAGAGAGTGGCGGTGAGATATCTATTTTAGTCTTCCATTTCATGCAATACATACTGCTTGAAATTTGTTTCTAATAATTTGTTTGTGTGGCCTCAGTCCAGGTTGGATGTAGATGTTAAGAATGATGGACCAAGCCAAGATGCATGCACTGATATCATTAATAGGGGAGTAAGGCAACAGCGGTATAATCTTAAAAGGAAGTACTTTGATGAATCACTAACAAGAGAACAGTTGTTGGCCAAAGAACCTCCACCTAAAGTTAGTGAAGTGGATTGGAGCCAACTGGTTGAGTCTTGGTGTGACCCAAAAAAATCTGGTGCTTGCCTACATTATCTAGTTTTGTTCATATGCAATGCAATCTGTCCACCTGAATGTAACCTTTGCATTGCATTTGTGGTGAAGGAGAAAAGTGCTAAGAATAAAGTAAACCGAGGCAAGGTGCAACTTCACCAAAGGACTGGATCTAGGTGCTATATTGCTCATCGATACAGCCTGGTATGGAAACTCTTGCTTTCTATGCTCCCCAAATATATGGAACTGTGTGCCATTACTTCTTGCTCTGAAATTAGAAATTCTATAATAAGTGTGACATCATAGTCTTAGTAATGTGAAGTCTAAGTAATCAATATCATAAGCATGTGCACATTGATGTTCAGCTAGCTTTCAATATGTAGTTGTTATAAGTGGCAACATAGATGACACATTCCAAGTGTAGTGATTAGCATGTGCTTTTGAGTATCAGTTAGCACTATGGTAAAGTGTTTGCATTTGTTGTTGGAAGACAAATTCTGGAATATACTTGATTGTCCATAAATATTTTGCCATCTACAGATTCACAAGATAAAACTATTTTTGGCCTAATCTTATATCACATGTTTGTACCACTCTATTTACCTTCACAGATATCATTGTAATAAAATTTTATGTATGATGCAGAGGAGTAAGTACAATGGCATAGAGCCAGATCCTGTTGAATTCTTTGGTGCCTGTATGACTAGTCCGTGACATGGTCGGACCGAACTTACAAATAATATTTACGTAAGTGACTGAAGTATTGGATACATTTTCTTAGCTGAAGTAAATGCCTGCTTGAACATTTTAGTATGGCCTGCTAATTATTCATTCTTTATGTAGGAAAAAATGGTTGCACAGAAGGAAAGGCAACTAGAAGAAGGAGAAGCACAGAAGTCTCCTGCAAAAATTGTTGCTGACAGCTTGAGCCAGATCAGCCGCTCATCCACCTTCCTTCCAAACATTGGTCTCGCTCGAGTGAAGAATACTACATCGACAGCCGCAGAAGCATGCCTGCAAGCTCAGTTTGAGGCAACACTCCAAGCTGAAAGGGAGGAAGCTGCTAGGAAACAGGAACACTTGGAAGCACAGCTTCTTGCTCAGCAAGCCTCACTTGAAGCCAACCAAGCAGCACTTGCAGAGAACCAGAATCTGTTGCTCCAGACCCAAGAAGTGAAGGGGATGCATACCAAGTTTGAAGAAACAAATACACTTTTGCGAGCTGTGTTGAAACTTCACAAAGGGTGAGTTAGGTATGAATGCAGTTTCTCTAGATGGTGAGAACACCAAACTGTTTGTGTTGTTTGAACTCTGTGATGTGTTGTCCGAATTGCATCTGTGTATGTTTGAACCTGTGTGATGGAACTGGTTGAACTTGTATGTCGGATGCTGTGTTTGAACCTGTGTGATGGAACTGGAATGTTTGTGGATGATGACTTAGCAGAAATATGTATGTTTTATGATTTATGATGAGAATGCTAGAAGCATCTGTGATATTGGTCATTGGATTATTGATTCATATAGTGCAGCCACATTCACTAAATGAAATAATAATTCATGACGACATAGAGTCGTCTCCATATGTTCCTATCACTACCACACATAACAAGACACATTTCCAAAATTTTACATGATGGTACCAAGGCGTCAAAAAAAAAGAAGAACATGATCGATCCATGAGCACAGAGAGTATTATGTGACGAGCTCACACAGATAATATATGACACATAAGCCATCATTAAATGTCAACCATACATGACGGCACAACTAACTGTCACAAAAGGTAACACATTTTGTGACGGTTGAACATATTATCGTCACACGGTGCATTTAGCGACGGTCGATATATGACGACCTTCATGACGGTGACTATTTTGTCATACCATACAATTTGTGACCAATTGTACAGTATACATGACAGTTTCATTTTGTTATGGAAGCCCACATTTTTTGTAGTGCCTACTGGGACGGAGAAACTTGTGAAGCAGTATTTTGTCAAGTAGATTGCAACATCTCTCCATAACTATAGATCTGAGATGAATACCAAATTTATTAAGGAAGGGTTGGACCCAACAAGCAAGTACAAGATCACCCCTGGGCAGTGGGCAGTATTCAGGGTGCAGAAGAACGACCCATCTTTTAAAGCCAAGAGTGAAGCTGCTTCAGAACTAGCAAAGAGGAATAAATACCATCATCACCTTGGCACAGGTGGGTACAAGCTACAGATTCTAAAATGGCAGGCAGACGAGGAGGAGCTAAAGAAACAAGGCATGTCTATGCTCTCAGAGGAAGTCGGCGAGAGGTCAGCAAATTAGCTCAGAGGAAGAGGAACTAAACAAACTCTTAGTGGTGTGAACTGTCCCTTAGAAATCACAGTCCCAGCTGACTAGATGTTGGAACTAGCAGTGGAGGTTAAAGAAGGGAAATTGAAGCCACAAAGGGAGAGAGACATCTTGAGTCTTGGACTAGGCAACCCTAAGTATCCTGGACGTGTACGAGGCATCTCATCGAAGAAGGTATGGAAAGAAGGATTTGGTGAGGAGTGGGTGGGCATATGTAAGAAACAAGATCAATATAAGGAAGACATGAAGCAATATTTTGAGGAATAGGCTAAGAAACAATTCAAAAGCATGATGTCAAATTTTCTAAACCCTGATCCTTAATTGATGCCGAAGTTAGCTAGTGCAATGTCTATTCAGCAGAAGAGCACGCAAGGGCCACAGATGTAACTCGTCCTAGCACAACCTTTGCCTAGAGCTTAGGAGATGATTGCTGCTAAGTTCGCTCAATCTTCCACCTTTCCAAGTAGTGTGGAGTCTACGGGAAACACACACCACTACCTAGTGGATGACATTAATGCGCTGACACCTTGCAAATTGCTCATAAGATATGATATGAAGCATCAACGTACAAGGGAGATAGCCACGAGCTTTGTGATCCCCGAACGTGACTACCACGGTGCTACTATACCAGGAGAGTATTGCAGGGTAGAAGTGGAGACAGTCGTCCCAGGCTACAAGGATGATGTGCTAGAAATATCTGGCCCGAGGGTATTGAGACACTCGGCAGGCCATTAAGAATTTTATCCTATGCCCCCGACGAGACAATCACTTGAACCAGCCACCACCACCTTCCTCTGAAGCCCTACCAGAAACTCAGGAGTCAACACCTCTCAACTATCCTCAAGATCCAACACCATCCCTATCTGCCCAGTCTCTTCCTAACCCACCAACACCCCATGCTGCCGATCCATCTTGAACCCCACAGTCAACACCAAAACCAGTAGGATCTCCACCACAAACTACACCATTCAATGAGCCTGCTTCCTCCCCACTGCCTAAAGACGTCGAAGCTTTGCCTTGACACCACCGTCGCCACCAAAGAAGATCCAACAAAAACCTAAGGAGAGGAAATTTTTGGTTCCAAAATTGGTCTCCCTCAACGAGCCAAAGAAAAAACTGCTAGGACCACTAAATTTTTGGAAGGGATAATGCAGACTCGCAAGTCACGTATCGTGGACTTAGCTGAGCAGGAGAAGTCGGCAAAAGGTTCAAAGATCAGAGCGTTAGAGATCAGAAAGCTAACATGGGATGATTATCAAAACATCCCTAATACATATATACTGGGCAGGCCTCTACTGAGTTGGGATAAACTCAAAAGGCCCCTGGCTGGTATTAAAAGACTTCATGACTGGCACATGAGAGCAGCTTCTGCCGGCATCGACACAATCCAAGTGAATATACCACCATTAGCTTTCAGAAGTGAACGAGATACGGCTTTTGTTACTTTCGAGGACATGTGGTTGATGATAAACCTCAAGCGGCTCGGCGTTCAGCTCGTAATAGTTTTTGTGTTGTAAGTCTTGCTGTCGTACTAACACAAACATCATTTATTATTATTGAATTGTATTAAGATTGAATTTTTAACATGAAATTGTGCCTTACAGAATGCAATATGATCAAGATAAGATGATTTACGGTCCTGGACCAAGCAAGAATGAGAGCCAAAGGGCTAGGTACATTAGCCCAAAAAAATATGTGAGAACAAGCATACCTTCTAGATTGATGATGGCAGTGATGAATTAAAGGCGTTATCAAAAGAAGAAGCTATGAAGAAAAAGATAGAATTGGAGAAGGAACACGAAACAAAATACACCGCCTACATAGGACATGCAATGCTTGAGTTCCAATACAGGGAAGTCATAGTTGCCCCTCATAACTTTAAGTAAGTATGAGTTTATATACATACATCAAATTAAGTATCAGTTCATAAACACGCATAACAATTTCTGGTCCGATCGTGCGGCGACCCTTTGGATATGCTTCTTTATTTATCCTAGGGACGGAAGGGTGCTGGTCTTTGACTCCATGAGACTACAGTCTAAAAAAAAGATATGCAAAATTCATGACCTTCTTAATTAGAACGGTAAGCTGGCATTAGCTAGCATGCATCCTTTTATCATTGAGAGTTTAAAAATTACTAACAGATTTCTTTTGAGATCATAGTTGTTATAGATTCTATAAGTTTAGAGGTGGAGTGTATGACAAGTCTAGGAAGGGGAGGCACTGAATTTGTTGCACAAGTGGCCAGTACGTAAAGTTATGAATCCATATCATGCATGCATAGTACATAAGATGATGTTGCAAGTAAATATCATGGCCTTTATGTAGTGCCACAAGCAACCAGCCGGTTCTGTGCACTGTGGATTCTACGTGTGCGAGTTCATGAGAACGGACGGATGGTACATCAGGAATCCGAACAAGGTACAACTAATTGTTATGTCTATAATTATATCATTAAAGATGCAAATATATTGTAGACAAAGTGCAAATATATATATATATATATTATGTTTTTAAACTTTCTTTTCAGGCATATCAAGAATCAAATACAAATAACTTCACCGAGAAAACTCTATATGGAACAGTCGAGGACCTATGCTCATTTATCTTGAGAGAAATCATTTCTATAGAGGGAAAATATCACCATGCAGATAGCCCCTTAGGGAGGCCGGAGTTCAAAGCGCTAAAGGGACATTAGCGCTCCGAAATTGAGTCGAAATGATTATTAGAATCATGTCGAATGTAAACTTTATTATCATATCATGGTCAGAAAATAACTTTGATGCATATAATGTATGATGTAATTAAATTGTTAATGTGCATATATGTATATAATTATATGATATAATTACTTTCATGATGATATTCTCATAATTAAATAGCTTTTGTATTGATCGTAGTAAGAGAGAGAAAGAGAGGGAGAGAGGAAGGAGAGAGGAAGAGGAGGGGGACAGAGAGGATGGAGGGAGAGAGGAGAGGGCGCCAGCTCACATTTAAAAATTCAAATGAATGGGCAGGAAAAAATAACACAGGCGGTTCACTTAAAGCAACCACCTGTAGAAATGCCATTTTCACAGTCGGTTCCTTATGTGAACCGCCAGTGGAAATAACATTTCTACAGGCGGTTGCGTTAAGTGAACCGCCTGTGGAAATGCATTTCCACTGACGGTTTTTAAGAAACCACCTGTGGGAATGCACTATTTTCATTGGCCTTTAGCACTGGCAGCTTCCTAAAACGCCTGTGAAAATGCATTGGGAACTGCCTGTGTGGAGGTTCTGTGTACTAGTGAGTGCAGCTAGAGTGACTGCCAGAGATGTATGTATCATGGCTGTAGTAAAACCGTCGCTACAAATAGTCTTGAGCCGCCCCTACGTATACGTATCATGGCTGTAGTAGCGACCCTGATCTCTTTGAAATAATTTCGTATTTTTTAATCCAACTTTTACCATACATAGGAATGAATAAATGATTTATTACGAGGTTCTATGTGTGGATGGGCACGCACAAAATCTAGGGGTTATAAGGATCAAGAATTGTTTAGAAGGCATGCATGAGTACATCTTTATTGTTAAATGTCCACAGCAATTAATTCTGCGACAATGACATGCATATATCCATTTGCAGCAGATTAATTTGACAAGGTACAGACAGGTAATTCCAACATAC
Source organism: Chrysopogon serrulatus (assembly GCA_015844335.1). Classification (NCBI taxonomy): domain Eukaryota; kingdom Viridiplantae; phylum Streptophyta; class Magnoliopsida; order Poales; family Poaceae; genus Chrysopogon; species Chrysopogon serrulatus. The sequence continues at coordinate 201,451 of JADLZL010001976.1, forward strand.
TCTAAATTAACTGTGCTGTAATTGTTCGGCCTGATGATGATCGGTGCGTCATTGAACAAATTAAATAAAGTGCCAAAAAATTCTCACTGCATCTATCTCAAATAGATAGTACAGTCCTCATACTCTGCCATAGATCTTTTGATTAATTCACGTATAGCATGACCCCAACACCGTGCCCGATCAGCAATAACAGTGGCGCTTGTGGTGGCCGCCGCGAAGCTTGCACTCGCCGCCGCGACAGGAGGTCTGGCACCACGCGTTGCAGTCACCGTTCTGATCCGAAGAGCGCCCACTGCACTGATCTGGTTCGCCGAGCCCCATGTAAAATAGTCGTTGCAGCACGCAGGATTGGACGACGAGGCTGCGGCCGGCAACAGGCAGATCGATATCACATCCACACGAAACAAAGCATGCATTCGTTAGCTATTTTAGGTCTAAACAAAACAAATAAACAGAATAAGATGTGGAATCGTTTTCGTCAGATTACCTGGCGAGGCAACAACGAAGGCGATGAGCACTATTGCAGCTGAACGCGCCATTTATATGAATTTCTTTACGAGCTAGCAGAAAATATTTCGATCTCGATCGATTGATATTGTTGTTCGTCTTTGGGTGGCTATGGATATTTATATATGTACCTGGAGACTGCGTGCCTTTGATTCGGGATGTTCAAATTATGGAAATCATTATTACTATTTACCAATTTCCACAATTTTGTACGCATAAGGAGGGCTTTAATCCGTACGTATATACAATATATGAAGTTTAATGGTTTCCTATATTTTTTTTTTTGGTCTATTTCACTTCTAAATTGTTGCAAAAATCAATGCCTTCCAAACCAACATACGGGACGTATGCAGAGGAGGCTAGTTTTAAAACTTCACCTGGAAGCTGGAATAATGCTATGCTGGATGCACACTCGGCAAAGGATTCTTTGCACTCGGCGAAGTCTTCGCCGAATGCAACTCTCGGCAAAGAGCGCTCGGAAAAAAAAACTTATCAGCAAAGGGCTCTTTGCCGAGGGCCTTTTCTCGGGCACTAGTTTGCTGAGTGTAGCTTGCGGCTCTCGGAAAAAGAAAGCGACAGTCACAGCCTAACTAATGGAGATGATGGTTTGCCAAGTGCCACTCTGGCCAGCACTTGGCAAACTGTTTTTTTTTTTAAATAATTTTCTTTTATTTTGTTTTTTAAATAATTTTTTTTTACTGAGTGCCTCTACGCCGGCCAGCTCGGCAAAAATTTTTAAATACTAGGTAAGGCCTGCATGTGATTCGGAAGGGGAAAAAATTAATACAATATCATTTTTTTTTTTTTTTTTTGAGACTATTAATTTGTTGAAAACTAAGAGCATCGCCATTAGTTCCTAAAGTCCACACGATATTGGTTTTTGCACTACTACACAAAGATCATAGAGGCGAACTAGTTGAATTAATAACTAGTTGACTAACAATCAGTCCATAAGAATTATAGAGGTGAACTAGTTGATGAATTAATAAAAAATCTAAGGTTCAACTAGTTACTAGTTTTACTATTCCATAAAACCCAACTAGTTGAACTAGTTGATAGTTAATTGAATTCAAACAGGCCCTAATGGTGGCGGTCGATTTCGATTAACCATGGCGGTTTTCTCGACCGCCACCAAACAAAGGTCACGGTTAATCACGTGATTAACCATGACGGTTGCTCTGACTACCATGGTTAATCAAAATTAAAAAAGTCCATGGATAAGCCCGCCGAGCCTATCCACGGGCCCATCGAGCCCATCCATGGTGGAGGAGTGCCGGTGTGACCAGCCGTCAGAGAAGGAGCTCCAACTGCCAGATGTGACCTCCCTCCACCGGATCCATCCTCCTGGCCACTAGATCCGGGCTCCTCGTCGCCAGCGTCGGCCAGATCTAGTAGGGAGAGAGGGGCCTCGCGCCTGAGAGCTGTAGAGGGAGGGAGTGGCACCGCTAGCTCGTGAGCTCGACGCCCACGAAGCCATGCGCCGAGGGAACCGGAGGAATGCCGCCGCGCTCACACCATGTCAACCGCCTCGTGCCACCGCGCCCCATGCCGCGCGCCATGAGCAGCGGCACCACCAGCTCAGCGCGCCACGCTGCCTGCAGCACGCTTAGCGTGTCACTGTGCCACTTGTTGTGAGCGGTCATGCTGTCGGACCTGCATCGCCGTGCGCTTTGTGGGCCGCTTCCCCACCCGCCGTGCCATGCCTGCAGCGCGGCCCACGAGCCGCCCCAGCGCTGCCAGCCCCACGCTGCCGTACCACCTGCAGCGTGCCCCCCCACGCCGCCCCCGCCTGTAGCTCAGCCCCCGTCGCACGTTGCCCGCCTTGTGAAGGAGGGAAGGAAGGGAGGGAGTGAGAGATCTCAAGGAGTGAGGGGAGGGAGGGCGTGATTGCACTGCAAGGGAGTGAGGGGAGGGAGGGCTTGACTACTGGAAACCTTAAGTGCTGATTGTATAGTTGGCAAGGTTAATGGGCTGGCTGGCTTCGAGGAAAATAGGTCTGATTTATAATGGCGGTTATTTTTTTTACTGCCACGGTAAATGATTTACCGTAGCGGTCATTTTTTAGCTGTCACGGTAAATCCATTTACAATGAAGGTTAATTTTGACCGCCACGGTAGATAAAACACCCCCGCCACAGTAAATGGTAGGCATTTTACGTGGTGGATAAATCTTGTAACCGCCACGGTTAATAAAAATGCACCTCGTCTTAAAATCATTTTTGTAGTAGTGTTGGTAGGACAGAAAATAAGCTGTCTCTCCAACAGTTCCTTGTCTCAACTTCAAATGTTTTCTCACTTGGGAAAATCAGACAATATAAGCAGAAATATTCATGGGAGATTCCACGAACTTTTGGAGAAATAGTAGAGTTTTCTCAACGACAAGGAATGAGACCCACGTACGTTGTCATGCTGGTAGGCCTAGAGATTCCACGGATTTCTGGAGCCATCAATCCCTGAATCATTATGTTATGTTATGTTATGCTTTCCATACAATACACTAATAAACACATCTGTTAGCTGATCATATCAAATCTATTATAATGTAATCCTACCCCTTGACTACATAGGGAGCGGTACCCCCCCCCCCCCCCAAAATCAGGATACAATCTTTTGTATTCTAGCGCAAAACTACAGTCAACAACCCTGTAACCGAAGGAGACCAATATAGGAGACCTACTTCAACCTAGACATAGGGCACCACGTGTCTGATCCAGCATAAATCCCTATGTCTTGTGTGCTACCCATTTGATTCCTTGCACGCGAATACGCTGATTAGTATTGCTAGTGTAAATTCTTCCTACAGTTGACACACTAGGTAGGAGCCTTTTGAGTGCAGATTTATCGTCTATTAGATGGGCGATGACATGGAGATGAAGATGCAGCCAGGAGACAATATCACCTTTGAAAAGATGTGGACTTCATCACCGACCAACTCGGGATCTTGCGCCTGCAAGACCCTAAGCCACTGGTATACGAGCAAGACGAACAACAACCCCTAGTTTGCATGTTTGTTGCCAAGCTAGAGGAAGCCATGGATGGACGGCCACTCACCGTCGCCCGACACATGAGCCACTTCACTTGCGACGTCTTCATTGAAGCTAGTTGAGAGGACCACCCCAATGTGGCCTTCGAGATCTAGAAGGATTCAAATTGTCCCTGGTGTGGAGGCACACAACATGGCCTTCTCTCAAGATAGAGCAACAGCTGCAAATTAAAGAAATTGCCAGAAAACCCAAGGAAGGAACAGAGCTTCAAGTTGGTAATCAAGATAAGGCTATCGGCACTGGGATACATGACCCCGTCCTGGAGGACCCGGATAGCGGACCGAGGGCTCGTAGCGGCATCCTGTAAGCTGTCCGAAAGGCTCGCATGTCCGCCATTCGTAGCGGCGTAGCAGACGCCCGCTATCGGCAGACATGGCATGGGCCCAGTCAGCAGAGCAGGGAGCAGGGAGCAGGGAGCAGAGGAGCCGAGACGTCCACCGAGGAGGGAGGAGAGGGAAAGCCGCCGGGCCTCCACCGCCGCCGAGCTGTGCATCCCCGCACACTGGACCCCGCTGCTGAGCCGTAGGAGAGAGGACGGAGGAGAGGGAAGGCCGCCGCGCGCTAGTCCGCCGCCGCCGCCGCACAGCAGGCCGGCTGCCCACCACGCACTAGTCCGCCATTGGGAAAGCCAGCGAGAAAGCTTCGCCCCATGCCGCCGGCTGGAGCCCCACCCCGTGCGCCATGGCTAGGGATGCAGCTCGTCTTGCGCCATGGCTAGGGTAGGCCGCGCGCCCCCTCCGCCGAACACGCACTTGTGGACGAGGCGGGGTGCGCTGCACACACCGCATGCCGGTGCACCGAGCATGGCCAACTCCACCACGCGGCCCCCTCTGCTGAATGCGGCCACCTTTGCTCCTCGCCGGCGTGCCGAGGAGACGAAGGGCCGCATCGTGCTCAGCTTCGGCATTCGGGCGAGAGGAGAGCACGCCATGTGTGCGCTCGTCGGGGAGCCAGAGAGAGAGCTGCCGGCTGCTCCCTCGCGGGGGAGGCGGGCGAGGCTCATTGGTGGGCCCGACGGCCTCTCTCACTCCGGTCGGCGCCCGTGTCGGAGGGAGTAGCGAGGGAGGGGGCAGGGAGAGGGAGGGGCCCGAGCTCCTCCACGCCACCTTCACGCGCCCGGGCAGGGAGAGCCGCCCGGCCGGAGGGAGCGAGGGAGGGGAGTAGTGGCGGGTGGGCGGCCGGGTGGGAGAGAGAATGGGGAGGAAGGGAGGGAAAGAGAGAGAAATTTTTTTAATAAAAAACCGACAAGTGGGTTCCACGGTGGATAGAGGATGATATAGAGTACGGATGGGTGCAGGAGACAGTGATATAGATAAGAGAATCTCGATGACCAGGTTGAAATATTCCTTTTAGAGGATGAATATAGAGGATGAAGAGTGCGGATAGCCTAACAATACTTTGACTTTTGTCTTGATGGCGCTTCAGGTTCCTAATATGCTATTCAAGCTCTACCACCTAGGCCTGCACCACCTAATAAGGCTAGGTAAACTAATCTCAGATATTGGTGGATTTCGCCATTGAAATCTTTTGGGCTTCCTAAAAAGTCAAATAGCAAAAGGCAATCAAAGGCTTATTACCTCGATTAAAGATCAATTCATCGAAGACTTGGAAGATAGAACCATCAGGTCCACTGCGTGATCCTGAACAACTGAGACAAGAATCTTTTTGATGATACCATCAAGATGCTCGATAGCTACTAGGCAAGATAATGTCCAGAAAAAACAAAAATTTATCATCCGGATGGCATTGATCGTGTCTATAAGGAACTCGCCACTCTCATTCTAGAAGTCAGATAGACTTTGCAACACCGTCAATGGGTATCAACACATCCCCTAGTAGCCTCTAGACCTTATAACTAGCGGACAAATGACTTTCTTCCTTCAAGTCATAAAAAGGCGCTCATTGTCATCATCCTACGCCCCGATGACAATGGGTTTTAGAGGCTTGTGGGAGGTAAAAAAGGCTTATTACCTCAATGTTCGGCATGGGTTTTAGAGATTTGTGGGAGGTCAAGAACTATCCAGAGTAGTATTTGGTGATCTTCTCCGATGAGCACCACAGGTAGATAGCAACCCGGCAGCCGCACATTGATGATAGTGGAAGAATCTTCAAGAGGCTAGGGAGGCTGAGGAGACTCATCTGGAGTTTAGAGCAAATGTCTGCATCAAAGGGATTCCACCACATGCATGGGTGGAAGAGGTAGCCATAATTCTTGGTCACTAGTGTGGTGTCAACTGCATAGAAGAGAACACCAGGACCTGAAAGATCAATTACATAGGACATGTGGGCTTGGTTGTAGACCCCCTACAAGATACCAAGAAAGGTGTGGCTCAATATTGTCAATCTTGAGCCCAAGACACCCTCCATGAACTTCCCTCTTCCTTTTATGTAGGATAACCATGACGAGCCAACCAGCGTCTAGCACGCAATGGCGTACAAGGTGTTCCACATGTGGCAATTACAAATGAGTTGTTGTTTGTCAATGACTATGGTGGCCAAGGGGGACGCCAAACTAGAATTGTTGTAGAGGTTGTGTGCATCTAGAAGTATGGAGAACTAGACGCTCAAGGCGAGGCCTGTGGACATCGGAGTGGTGGCCACAGGAGGGATGAACACCGCTACCACAGGAGGGATGACAATAAACATGGCCAGGGGGACAACAAAGGAGGGATAGGCTCGGCCTCAGGGTGTGTCACCAGGTGTCACAATGGAGCACCTGGCGGCGACTACAACAATTTCTGTGGTCATAGAGACAGCTGATGCATAAGACCAAATTGCCTGCTGCTTCAGCAACTAAGAGTAAGAGCACAAAACATGCCACCTTTGCTGATCTACTTTTCTCTATTCTAGGGGAGCCCCTAGCAATTCTGTGTGGAATCTTTAGTCTTTCCACAAATCATAAAGATGTCCTTACATTGTCAAGGGGCTTCTGCTTTGTGGCTATCAAGGGGCTGTGGGGGGAAGAAGCCTCTCGACACCATCAACCAGGGTGGGGCGACAATCAAGAGCATGGAAGTTTCAGCCAGCATCAACCCCTCCTATGATTTGGTAGTGTGAGATCAATCTACTTCTGTCTTATTGATTTCTTTCCATGCACCGTTATTTCTTACAACCGAACCTACTATATAACCATGACACTTTGAGAGAACGTGACTTTATATTTTTCTAGGTTTCTATGGAATCTACAATATTTATGTTTGTTTGTAAGAATATTAACATTCCTGCACTATTTTGTTGAATGGAACAACTCGCTTGTAATTCTATATTTTCTATTTTATTTTTGTGCAAGTATATAATAGCATTCAAGACTTCACTTCCATGCATTAAAAAAATTCAAAACACTCCCACAACAACGCATGGGGAAATCAACTAGTTTTGACTAGTGAGGGGCAAGGTGGCCGTTTACCAGACTTCTTATTTTGCATGAAAATTATATGGTTGTGCCACAAGCGAAGAGACTAATGAGAAACTATGTATTATAAGCAATGGGAAGGGTTTCTTGGCTGAAAACGTACATAGTATTAAGGGCATGTATCTCAAATAATCGGCAATAAACATCAATGCCACATGTATATAGACCTCAGACAACATTAAAATTATTTTCCAAAAATAACATATGAGCCAAACTTTCAAGCAAGATTCAGTATCCACTATAAGGGATCATGGTTACAAAAGATTCAGCATAAATGACCAAAATACCATCAACTCTCCTTTTTTCTAAAGCTAATAGCATAACTTCATATCACCTCTCCTTGACACCAAATCAGGTGCAATGAACCTGAATAGATAAAAATGGAAAACATAAATCATATGAGCTAGCTAGGAACATTTCCATTGTATATAGATTAACATAAGACACAAAAATACAATCTAATAGTTGAAGCATGGACCATGGTCAGTATTTCCTCATCCACAATTTTTAGGTTAAGCCTTAAATAATTGCATTCACTAGACTATGATGATGAAAGCAATTTAATAAATCAGAAAAATCCTTAAAGATAAGGAAATAAACTAGCTAGACAAGATTCATTAATAGGGTGTTAGTTTCAGTAACTCCTTACTTTTTTTTATTTGTTCTCAGAAATAAATCAATGAGTTGATAAATCATCACCTTATTCCTCACAAGTTTATAATAACAAATTTGTAGAATGGACTCATGATTCCTAAGTTGTAGAATGGACTCATGATTCCTTAAAAGTTTGTAAAATTTGCACAGCCAAAACATAAGGAAAGCACTATTCAATGAATGAAAGTAAATCATTGTACAGATTCATCCCAGATTCATGCGGTGGGGGGAGCATAGATGATTTGTGTATGATGATATTTTGATTTACTCATGGTAGTAGGCAAGTTATTTTCCCCTCTTATCCATAAATAAGGAACTTGTACAGCAGTTTCGAAATGGAAGTTGATGAGAGTCCTCATTGTGCTTACTCAGGCATATAAATATTGCATCAAGTATCCAACTTAACACAAACAAAGGTTGTATTCCAAAATATTTAGCCAAAAGTACAATATAATAGGTGCTGAAACAAGATCCAACTGTTTACACTCCATTGTCTCGTTCCAACCATTGAATAACCTTGGAACATGATCAAAAGCAGAATAAAGCTATTTCAAAGGACACAAACAATCAAAATAATTACAAACAATAAAAAAACAAAGGAGCGGTAAGTATGGATCTTACCTCTATTTTGTGCTCAAGTCAGTGCATTTAAACTTAACACCTGAAAAGAAGGGTAGGGGGAGAGCAGTAAAGATTTAGAGTATCTTTTGGGACTAAATGAGGAACTTTTACTCAAGTACACTTAGATGACAAATGTGCAAATATGCAACTTCATTTCTATGACAAAAAGTTTGATAATCAAATAAGATGATAAATACCAATCCACTTTTTTTACAAACCATAAATCATTCAGGAATAAATATTTGAAGAAACACAATTCGAATAAATGTAAGTCATTATATATTAATACAGATAACATACTAATATTTGAATTTAACAGAAATGAATAACTCGAAGCGTAGCTTCAATAGAGAATAAATGAATGGCATTGTACTAAAATGCATGGTCAGGATTGGACAAGGGCCAACCGTCCAATTCAGTGAAAGTAATTTGCCTCATAAATGGAAATAGTTGGTTGCATAAGTAAAAATCAGAAACTGGGAACCTTCACAGATGTTTTGATAGGTTAAACAGAGCGAACAATTAATGTTGATCCACCATAAGCTTGAAAATTGAATCTTAAAACTAATAATGTGGTTAATTAACTATGCAAATAATATTTGTTCAAAGGAACTAAGTTTATTGTGTGATTAAGTAAAAGAAACATTAAATACATATGGAAAATATTTGGTTCTGCAAAAATATGTAAATAGATTTCAAAGATAAACATAATAAGTATAGTGTTCGAGAAAAACATAATAAGTATCATTAGTGAACTCACAGCCAGATCCTGCCATAGATGGTTGTATACTAATTTTCTCTAGTGGCACTCCAGAAGCTGTTAAAATCTTCAAAATTTCAATAATTATTCCATCAACCACAACACATTTTATTTCAACCATCTTAAGATGGCTAGATGCAACTGATGGTTTAGGCCGCTTGTGATTTCCTTCTGTATGAATTTCAAATTTGTGGACCTGAAGGTTGAACATACTGAATAAATCAACAATGTAACTTATTATTTTGATAACACAGAGCTACACATGTAAAAAACTAATACCTCCGTAATCTGAAGTGTAAGCTTCTCAAGGATGGGCGAGTGGTTGAGAAACCAAATTAGTGAACCAAGGTCAGCAGTTACGAACCAATCAGTGAGTACCAAAGTCTTTAACTTCTTAAATGTTTGAGCAAACTTTAAATCTCTGCTGAAAACAGTCTACGCAATGTTCAAATTATCAATCAAGGTCAAAAAAAGGAAAAACAAAATATAATTTAGGCTCAAGATGCAAGCGTACCATACTGATTATGCCTATCTGATATATGTAGAAATATAGAATCTGAAGTCCTAACTAGCAAGAAGATAGTAATGGTTAATGAAAAGGGTTTAACCATATCTTTTGTGCAGGTACATATTTTTCTTTGAATTGAGGACATCCCCATTTCCACTACCATATCAACGGAAATACAACAGTTTTTTTTTTTTTGATGGGAATACAACAGTTTTGAATAGTCAGAAAGTGAAAGACATGCCAGGAAGTGCTGGAGCACTTTTGTACAGGTATATATAAAAAGAAATCCCATTAATTTGACATATTAAATAAGCATTGACACTCAGCAAATCCAAACCATACTAATGAAAGCGCTGCAAACAAATCTTTTGAATAGGTAGATAAGTTTTGGAAAAGAAATTCTGCCCATTAATCCTATTGAATAAGAAGTCAAATTAACATGTAGAAACTCATGTTTTTTTATGATGAGTTAATGACATGAATTCCAGGATTTTGAAATAGTTCTAGTATTAATATAGCATGACTATCATGAGTAAACAATAACTAAAAAATGTACTCGAAAGTGAAATAAAAGAATAACCATAGGGTTTTGGCTTTAACTAAAATCTGATGACATGGCTCTTCAGCATCCTTGAGAATTATACTGACATTAAAGAAGCAAGAGAAACAGTGGAGTAGAAGAAATATCAAGTGTACAGAGTGCAGTAAAAATACCACTTGAGAATAAATTGATAGCTCCAAGTTTATAGCTTCAGATAAACTATTCAGAAGCAAGCAACTTGTGTGGTCAATATGAGGCATAGAATCATCTGGATCGAGAGAAACAATAATGGCAGTGGCCAATGATGGCATGCTTGCAAGGAATGGAGTGTTTCCATCACACTCTATTAATTTGAGTGAAATCAGACTCTGCAGACGAATTAGAGTGCGATTGTTCCCGAAAAAGCCACAACTTTTCATCGTCAGATGCTTCAAGTATGGAGCCTGAATTTCATCACAAAGGATATAGGGGAATCCTCAAGCTTCATGTCCTGCAGTGCTGGACAGCCTGAAAGATTGAGGTTGTGGTCATGTGCGACACCAGCGAGCTCTAGCTTGGTTAAATGCTCCGACAGAAGAGTCAGGCAAGCTAGATCCAACGGCGGGAGCGGACAGCGCCGGAAGCAGAACCGTAGCACACGAACTTGGCAGCAAACAGCGCACTGGACCCAATCACTACTATTCATCAGTGTCTCTATCTCTTTAGCGACCATCATGTTGCTTTTGTCATGGAAATCCAATGGGGATAGATCGAACAGACAGGAATCAAGAGGCATCGGTGCAGCGCACGGCTCGCCGTTGCGGTGGCGCCTGGACGGCGGGGCACTGAGGTGGAGGCGCAGCAGGCGTTGGACGAACTGGGTGAACTTGGCGACGCTCCCCCACCCGACGATGCGGAGCGCGGGGGATCTCATCCAGAGGTCGCGCCAGGAACGGGCAAGCACGGTCGTCCGCACGGCGTCGTGGGACGGCAGGAAGGACAGCACGTGCTCGCGGGACGCCGTCCGGCAGGGCGCTGAGGCGTCGGCCCCGCTTCGCCGTGGTCCGCGGGGCGGCAAGCCCTTGTCCGCCATTCCGCCGCCGTCGCTGAGAGGAAGAAGTTGAGAAAAAGGGTTTCCTTACCTCGCCGCCCGGCAGCAGCTAGCGCCAGGACGAGACGAGGGAAGTCGAGTCGGGATAGATTTCTGTTCCAACTTTCCGATCGAGACGCTGATCCAAATTCCAAATCTCCCTTAGAAAGATTATCCAATCTTTAAGATGATCCAATGTTGAGAGTTTGAGAGAGATTTGAAGGATGAGAAGGCCGTAAGTCCAGACGGCCCAGCCCAGCCCTTGACATAATATATAAGAAGAATTCAACCACGACGCAATCAGCCCTTGTTGGGAGGGGATCCATGAGGCCCGCCGCAGCAGCTCCGCCGGACGACGCGCTCTGGCGGCCATGGGCAGACCTCCCTTTGGATCTCCTCCGCGAGATCTCGCGCCGCCTCCACACCACCACCGACTACGTCCGCTTCCACGCCACGTGCAAGCCCTGGCGCGACACGCTGCCGCCGGCAGAGTGCTATACGGCGTTCCTGCCATGGCTGCTCGCGCCGCCGGACTCCACCAAGCACCGGAAGGCTCGCTGCGTCTTCTCCTCCTGCAGGTCGACCCGCCCTGGCAACGGTGCAGCCACTGAGATACGGGTTCAAGACAGGAGGTGGGTGATCAGCATGGTAGACGGCACTGCCGTCTCCATCCTCACCAGTATCTGTTCCGGTGGTTCCAGCCCCAGCGGCGGCGGCGGCCTCACCGTCGACCCTCTTACTGGATCTGCTGCATCTGCACCGGCCACACCCCTACCCCTGCCACCCTTTTCGTGTGACGATGAGACCAAGTGGTGGGCGGAACACGCCGACGGCGTGGTCTCCGGCGACGGCACAATCTTTCTATATTTGTTTGGTCCTGTCCACAGGTCGTATTACCTGCCGCAGTTCAACGCTGCCCTCCTGCGTCCTGGAGATGCGGCTTGGACAATGGTGCATACACAGCACCTGGGTGTATCGATAAGAAAAGACCCCTGCAGCTCCATTGCCCATCATGATGGGAAGATCGTCGCACGCGACAGGTACCACCAGTCTTCGTCCAGCATCGACACAAGGCAGGTCAACCACGGTGGGTGGGTTACCCGATTGCCATCTCAACAATATGGCAAGGCATTGCAATCCAGCCACCTCTTGGAGTCTCAAGACGAGCTTCTTTTGGCAAATGTGCTAGCCAATCGTGCGCACCATGGTACCATAGCCAGCTTTGTGGAGGGGCTGTCGGTTTCGGTCCATGCACTGCAGGATGCGGAAGGCGGAAAACCGCAGTGGGTGGAGAGGGATGGCCGGAGCTTAGCTGATCGTGTCATGTTCTTAGGGAGGAGAAGCAGCTTCGCTGTGGATGCTGCGCGGTTTGGCATGAGCAGCGGTGGGTGCGCCTATTTTGTCATCAAGAACCAGCTCTTTGGGGGGATCTGGAGCAAATCGGCCTTCAGATGGTGCCGTGTGTTCAAGTACAGCTTCCAGGATGATAGGGCTGAACTCATCGAGCAGCTCCCGGCTGAATGGGACAGCGATGCCTGCATGTGGCTCACACCGCCACAACCTTCCATCACTTCAACTGAGGTAATCAAGTGCAAATCTTAGTTTGTGGGATCTCATCTTTAACTATTTATGATGAATTTGTAGTGTTTCTAGAAGAACAACAGTATCATATCTGTTTATCATATGATATTTTCTACTTATCCGAGCAAATGTTTATTTGAATCATGCACATGCAGGAAATCAGAGAGAGGCTTCAGCCTTTACAAAAAAAGGCTGACGAAGGGCCAAAATTTGGGCATTATTTCAGGATTTATGTGGGCAATCTGCCACGGAATGTGGGTAGCTATCGACTGGGACAGTTCTTCGGCGAGTATGGCAAAGTAGCGGAAGCAAGGGTCATGTGCCACGTAAAGACCAAGCGTTCACGAGGGTTCGGGTTTGTGACCATGGCGATGGTAGTCGACCTTGAGAAGGAACATGCTATTTCTAAGCTGGATGGACAGGTACAGGTTTATTGGTGCTTACTAATTTATGAATACATATTAGCTAATTGATGCCATGAATGAATGATTACCTAGACACACATGCATAACAACTGTTCATGTTGGATCTTTTATTTTTCAGATTTTGGATGGGCGTCCCGTGCGAGTGAAGTTAGCAGATTAGAAATAGCCAATGTAGCTTGCTCGTCAAGCTAGTTATATGTTTAATCTCCTACTATCAGCATTCTTGTAATAATCACCAATAATGTGTATGTATTGTGCAAAACATTTCATTCTATGGAAATTTAGATCTTTGACATTGAAAGATCTCAATTTTAGAAATATACCATCAAACAATCTTACTTCATTTCAATACCACAAAAATTCTATGGCTGTTTATTAGTAATATGCCAGTCAGTTACCTTCTGTACAAGCCTAATCGCATCACTGTTTCCTCCTCCATGTAGCCTATTTTTGCCTGAGCCGTTTTCTTCTAAGTGACAATCAATTGAATGCTTCTTCCTCCTCCATGTAGCCTATTTTTGCCCATAATTGTTCTTGCCACATGGCAAGGTCACCTCAACACAACCATGAAGGTTTGTCTCTAAAACTACACTATCTGTGTGCTTCACAAACTTTCCTTAGCTAGTATATCTTATGGGCATTGTTGTCGCAACCTCTCTTCGCTCAGTTGATCCAGGAAGTACAGATCTTATGGGCATTGCTGTCGCCCTATGAGCCAGGGTGAAGTGAAAGTCACCTACCGCCTCAAAGCATCCATGACGTCTTTCATGTGGGGCTCCTCAAGAAGTACATCGACAACTCTCCAGCTACACCAACGACTCTGCCACCTACCCACTATGGTGCTATAGTGCCTGAACTAAAGCGTGCTGCCCGCACTTGCCTCCATGCCATCGATGGCTGCATTGATCAAATCAGTGTCTCATGGCGACCTTGTTCATGTGGTGGTGACGATGTGGGCTATAATTTGGTACGCAAGAAGAAAAGCTATATATGAGAATATTTTTTAGAGCCCGCTATCGACACATAGTTTTGTAAGCAACTATGTGCTCGATTTACTGGCATCTAAACCGCCCTCGGGTGCTGAAGATGACAGTCCAGACTCGGAGACCGAAATGGCTTCCACCTCTAGTGGGATTTATGAAAATCAATGTTGATCCAGCAATCTCCAGGAATATGGATAGAGAGACTAGTGCCGTTACTCGTGATCAGGCAGGAAAGTTCTTGGGAGCTTCATGTGTGGTTCTAGAAGGTATCATTGATGCTGAAACAGCTCAGGCATTTGCATGCAGGGAAGGATTTGCGCTGGCCTTTGATATAATGGTGCAGTCCTTTCGGTTAGCTTTAGACAGTGCTAATGTTATCAAGAGTGTCTAAGAAAGTCTGGGTCCATATGGCCAAGTCGTGAAGGAGGATAGGGCCAGGACTCGTGATTTTATTTACGTTGATTTTGCTTATGAGAGTAGAATTTCAAATGTTGATGTTCATAATCTAGCTAGATGTTATATATCCTTGGGACCAACATATAGACGTTAGGGCCCAGGGTGTGGTGAAGCCGTCCCTGGTCCTCTCTCTTTTTTCTCAAAGCCTGCCGCAACAACTTTTATAGGTGGTCAGACACCTTCCTCTTGTGGGATGCTGACTTTTTTGCCCTCAGTCCCAGGCAGCATGCTTAGCATCCAGGAGGGGGAATATCCAGGGGCAATCGCGTCCTGAACCCTCCCAGCCAGCTGTGTTCTCCAACTACCCCCCCCCCCCCCCCCCTCCTCCTCCTCCTCCTATGGGCCCAGCCTTCGTTGGCTCGTTGAGTTCCACAAGTGGCGGACCAGCGCATGTTGACGGGCGTACCATTCGTGGTAGCAAACAGGTTTTCACACCCTCGAGGGCCTTTTCCTTCCTGGCGCCTGGAAACTCAACGACACAACCGAACATGCCCGTCGTCGTCCTATCGCTTAGCCAAAAACATTTCCATGCTACGGTAGTTGAAACTGAGCGACACGAGGGCCGAAGCTGTGGGCATCCCCCGACACCAGGAGTATGATCTCTTTTGTAACATGCAGATATGTCTAGCTGCTTGATTTATCCGAGGGCGTTTGTATGATCTCAAAAAAACTTGCCTCCATGCCACAGAGCATGTTTGCACTAGAGAACTTTTGTGCTATACCATTTGTCAGTGCTCTACCTTATCAAAAGTTTTCTCAAAATTTAATTTAAGAATAGCCAACTCTTAAAGTTTTAATACTAATTTAACACTATTAGTGATACATAAAGATTAAATTAATTTTAGTATTTTTCTAATTTTCTGTAAACCTAATATATTTGTTCTTGCAAATTATTTTCAAACTTTACTTTGTTTTGTCGATGTAAATTATTTTGTATAATTTATAATTTTATGGAAAATATAATTTAAATAATGTTTAATTAATTATACATTTAAATATTAAATATATTTGTTGATAACTATATTATTTTTATGAGCTATTTTTGTCTATTTTATATCCTCCCTTACTTTATTCTCTACTTGTCTAATAATGTTGTAACTACCCCCTCTATTCGAAAAAGAATACAATTCTAGCATAGTGTCATGGCTTAGTATCTTAAATTTTGAATAATTATAGAGAAAAAGTATCAATAATTATAATGTCAAATAAATATTGTTAGATTAAATATGAAATGTCTTTTCATAATAAATTAATTTGATGCCACGAATATGAATAGTATTCGCTAGAAATTTGGTCAAATATGAATTATTTTTTTGTCGCATGCAACATGTAGTTGCATTCTTTTCTTAATGGATGGAGTACAAAAGAGTTGATATAGAAAAATGCCTACTTGTTGTCTACTATTCTTATTTAAATCTCTTCACTTGAACTAACATTTTATTAAATATTATCCATTATAATTTAGTTCATGTTGATATTAATCCAGATTATGAGAAGTGTACATTGATCTTAGTTTACTTTGGTCTGACAAATGTAGTAGTAAAAAATCCACGTATCCGAATTTCATAATATAGAACTTTGAGTTGAACTGCGTATATATATTACATCTTTTTTGTATACGTTTTTGGAAAGATCAGTATTTGTATTTGAATCTAAATTAAATAAATAAAATATAGTAAAAGGTGACATCCAATTGGATCACAAAAGATGAGAAGGCCGTAGCAAGTCCGGAGTCCTGACGGCCCAGGCCTGGTCAGCTTTCGTTTGCATTACGAATAGGGGAGCTCGTCTCGAACCACACGATGCAGCCCTTGTTGGGAGGGATCCGTGATGCCCGGCACAGCAGCTGCGCCGGACGACGCGCTCTGGCGGCCATGGGCGGACCTCCCTTTGGATCTCCTCCGCGACATCTCGCGCCGCCTCCACGCCACCACCGACTACGTCCGCTTCCACGCCACGTGCAAGCCCTGGCGCGACACGCTTCCGCCGGCGGAGCGCTATCCCGTGTTCCTGCCATGGCTGCTCGCGCCGCCGGACTCCACCAAGCACTGCAAGGCTCGCTGCGTCTTCTCCTACTCCAAGTCGACCCGCCGTGGCTCCGGCGCCGCCACTCAGATTTCTGTTCGGGATACGAGGTGCGTGATCAACCTGGTAGACGGCACTGCCATCTCCACCCTCACCACCAGTACCTGTTCCTGTTCCGGCACCGGTGGCAGCGGCCTCACCGTCGACCCTCTGACTGGATCTGCTGCATCTGCATCGGCCACTCCCATGCTGCACTTTTCAAGTGAGCATGAGACCAAGTGGTGGGTGGACCACGCGTATGGCATGGTCTCTGGCGACGGCGCAATGCTTCTATATTTGATTGGTCCCGTCGACGACAGGTCGTCGTTCAGCGCTGCCATCCTGCGTCCTGGCGATGCTGCTTGGACACTGGTGGACAACGAGCACTTCGGCTGGCCCTACTGCATCAGCTGCATTGCCCATCACGATGGGAAGATCGTCATATGCAGCCGTTACTCGAAATTGTTCTGCATCGAGAACCACCGTCGGTGGGATACACAATGGCCATCCGAAGATGGCAAGGCAGTGGAGGCCAGGTACCTCTTGGAGTCTCGAGGCGAGCTTCTTCTCGCTAATGTCCTATCCAATCAGGTCCTAGCCAGTGATTGCCCGCAGCATTACCGCGATACCATAGCCAGCTTTGTGGATGGGTTGTCAGTTTCGGTCCACGCGCTGGAGGAGGCGGAAGGCGGAAAAAAACAGTGGACAAAGAGGGACGGCCGGAGCTTGACTGACCGTGTCATGTTCCTAGGAAGCCCAAGCAGCTTTGCTGTTGATGCTGCACGGTTTGGTGTGATCAGTGGTGGGTGCGCCTATTTCGTCATCAGGAACTGGCTCTATGGGGCTTTGTGGAGCAAGATGGACATCAATCGGTGTCGTGTGTTCAAGTACAGCTTCCAGGATGATAGGTCAGAACTCGTCGACCAGCTGCCAGCTGAATGGGACAACGACAACTGCATGTGGCTCACGCCGCCACAACCTTCCATCGCTTCAACTGAGGTAGTGTTTCTAGAAGAACAACAATATCATATCTGTTTATCATATCATATGTTCTACTTATCCAAGCATTATTCATTGCTAACATTCATTTGGATGCACATGCAGGAAATTAGAGAGAGGCTTCAGCCATTACACATAAAGGCTACCGGAGGGCCACAATTCGGGCCTTATTTCAGGGTTTATGTGGGCAATCTGCCAAGGAATGTGGATAGCTATCGACTGGGACAGTTCTTCGGCAAGTATGGCAAGGTAGCAGAAGCAAGGGTCATGTGCCACGCAAAGACCAAGCGTTCACGAGGGTTTGGGTTTGTGACCTTGGCAACTGTAGTCGATCTTGAGCCGGAACATGCTATTGCTAAGCTGGATGGACAGGTACAGATTTATTGGTATTTACTAATTTATGAATACATATTAGCCAATCGATGCCATGCAATGAATGAATGTGATCACCTTGACAATCACGCATAACAATGCTGGATATTTCCTTTTTCAGATTTTGGATGGGCGTCCCATGCGAGTGAAGTTAGCAGATCAGAAGTAGCCAATGTAGCTTGCTGGTCAAGCAAGTTATGTTTAATCTGCTGCAATCAGCATTCTTATAATCACTACAGCTTGACTGATTGTAATTAATAATCACTAATGTGTATGTATTGTGCAAAACATCTCATTTTATGGAAATTTGGATCTGTGACATTGAAAGATCTCAATTTTCGAAATATACCATCAATCTTAATTCATTTCAATACCACCAAATAAAATTCCAGGGCTGTTTAGTAATGTATGCCAGTCAACCTTGTTTACGAACACAGTTGCATCACAGTCGAACCGTTTTCTGCTCATAGTTGTTCTTGCCACATGGTAAGATCACCTCAACACAACCCTGCAGGTTAATTTCTCTCTAAAACTACACCATGTATGCTTCACAAACGCTCTCATTACCCAGTATATATTTATGGGCATTGTTGTCACAACCTCTCTTCCGCTCAGTTGACCCAGGAAGTATAGATCTGACCTTGGATTAGTTCGACCTTTTTCTAGCTTATAGGGGCAACAAAAAAAATACTTGTTGTTACTTCAGTCCGATTTGTCCCCTACTATTTCTGCAATTTGATTATTGCAAGGCGGTGGAAGTTTTAGGTTGCTCTGTTTGTGTTACAATTCAGTGGAGTCTGTGCAGCATAAGGTGATTTGGTCGAAGCTTAGCATTAGTTTTCTGCTGCAAACTGAGGGAGGCAAATTCTGCAGGCGCAGATCTTTCGGATTTGACATATCAGTGAAGGTTTCGGCAGAGGCATGCTGTAGTGTGCCATTATTAGGTGGCATCTGGTGGATCTGAGAAAAGATGTCACAGATTTTTGTTGAGGAGGCCTGCTGTGCTCTGGATTTGAGTAGTTCAGGGCTGCAGTGGTAAATATGGATGCCAACATTATTTATGATATGCATTGTTAAATCTTTGGATGTTGTGCAATATCTGGAACTTGGAAATATGTTGACATCCATATATTTCCAGCTGGATGCTCAAATGAAGCTATGGTATCTGGGACTTGGAAACAAGGGTGATTGCAAGATAATTTGTGATAAAGTTTGCATTGCACCAACAAGCGTCTCCTGGTCCAAGCTTTGGTATTTATGAACCTATGCAATCCACATGTGTACATTCATAACAAGGAACAAAATTCACTTAACCGAAGCAAATTGCATTGATGAAAAGAACTTGTTAGATCCATTGAACAAAATACTTGCAAGTAAATGGTTTTGTTTAGTAGACTTGAAGGCCTTCACCAAAACCAAGGAATCTGATTCAAGCTGGATTTGCATCATTCTTGATGTGTTGCCATGGTGAGTGCTGCCAAACAAGCTAGGCACATAAAGCATCATGTAATTTATGTGAGATTTTACTGTGCTTGAAAAGGCTAAAACCATCTATTTGCATAGATTAGAGATGGCTATAAAATAAGAACCAATGTAGAGAAGTTTAAGTTGTGGGCCAGAACCTAAAATATATATGGGTCCAGAAAAAATATTATGTGGATCTGAATTTATGTCCAATATATAGGGCTTGTTCGGCTGGTGGCTTTCTACAGTGCACGGCTGGCTATGGCTGGTTTCAGATCTCACAAATTTACTGTAGAAACAGCCAACAGCTGGCTTTCCACTAGCGGAACAGGCCCATAAATTTAAAGGGTAGAATAGTACTTTATGATCCTTATGTCCCTATGCGTGGTGGTCGACATAGCTGGTATTCCCAACATGTTGGCAAGAAGCCGGTCTGCCACCATGATGCGGCTGCCATGCCATGCCATTCTTAGGACGTCCGGCCATCACCTCCGTCGCTATGCATGCGGCCACACAAACTGAAGCTCGCGTGCCTTGTCCATCTTGATCGAGACGGCAAGGCAGAGAGCCGCCGATCTGGGAGGCGGCGATGCATGGAGCACCGAGATCCCGCATCTCGTTTGTGGAATTGGGTTAGGGACTCAGACATTGTGTACAGGATAGGACAAGTACTAAACTTCCCTTAAACACAATTAATTATGTTGGTATTTATATGTAGATTAGGGAGATATTTATTTTACTTTTTATGATGATAGAAGTAATTTAGATAATAAAATTAAATGGCACATATTTGTTAATTTACGTGTAATATAATGAAAATACGTAAAACTTATCCACCCACTGTCAACTAGCCCTGATCAAAAGCGGGGCCTTGGTAATAGTAAAGTGTTACTATTACTTCTTTTATCCCAAATTATAAAACATTTTAACTTTTTTTCACCAAATTTGAACATCCAACTTACTTAAAAATTTATGCAAAATATCACTTATTTTGTTGTGGCTTGATTTTTATCAATAGAAGTTCTTCAAGAACTTAAATTCAATTATGTTTGTAGATTTTTTAAATAAGATGAGCGGTCAAATTTTTAGAGTAAAAAAAAATCAAATGTCTAATAATTTGGGATGGAATAAGTATGAACGATCGAGGATCAAATAAGAACACAAAAGAGGCTCAGCAGATGCAGTACAGTTTCCATAACACTTATCGCAAAACTAGTAGCATGAGAAGTCGCAAAAAAAAATAGTAGCATGAACAAACAGACTTGCATGCCACAGAGATCTTGCGCAGCATTAACCGCGCTAGCTAGGGACTCAATAATAAACTCGTTATAAAAACAGATAAGGGTACTCGCTCCATCGTGCATTATTGCATCAATCTAGCGACGGATCAATGCTGCGGAAGCTGGTTGGCGGACTGGACGCCGAGGGAGGAAGAGGGCTCTTTTGGGACGCAGCAGCAGGTGGGCACCCCGCCGACGACACTGCATTGCCCGACACCAGGGACTCCCAGGACGGCGCATGTTCCATCCAGAGCACTGATCTTCCTTGCAGACTCTAACTGGGTAACAGTATTGGCCATCCGCTTCCTGCTTGAAGCCGCCGGCTCTGCCCGCCGTCGCCGCAGACGCAGCCAGGAGAGCCATCACCAGCAGCGGGATAGCGAGGAAGACGAGAGACTTATTGGAGGACGCCGCGAGTGGTGACGCCATTAGCCGTGTAGCTCAGCGTGGGTGCGTGCGTGCGTTGAACTAAAGAGGCCTCTTGATTACTGGTGCTTGTTCATGCTGCCGCTTAGGGTGCTTCCATGTATATATAGGAGAGGCTGAATGAAGAAGTAAATTTGCCATGAGCGATCAATTCCAAGATATTCTGCCATTCCAGCTAGAAGCATATAACTATTGCCATTTTTCCGAGGATTTATATATTCCTAGAGAAAATATAATACCATGTATTGAAGTGCACCACTATTGGCAGCCAATATAGCATACCAAATTTGGTCCTCATGAAGATCCCAGCCGGATGGATGATCGTATATATGACAAGAAAAGAAAATATTTGCCATAACAATACAATGTCTAAGTTACATTCCTCTTGTATTACAAAACCAAAATAAAGTAATCTTTAATGAAATGTTTTGCGTCTACAGAGTCACTACCGGAATCACATTCTTTGCCGAGTGCTAGCGTCTTTGCCGAGAGCTTTCTATCGGGCACTCGGCAAAGGCCGATTTGCCGAGAGCAGCACTCGGCAACACAAAACACTCGGCAAAGACAGGTTTGCCGAGAGCCAACCACTCGGCAAAAAAACGGCTCTCGGCAAACAGCAGCCTTTGCTGAGGGCCGGCTCTCGGCAAAGAAGCGCCCTCGGCAAAGGCTGCCGGCAGGCCACGCCGTCAACCTTTGCCGAGAGCCAACCGTTAGGCTCTCGGCAAACCTGGGTTTTGCTGAGTGCCTTAGGGCTAGCTCTCGGCAAACCAGGGGCTTTTGCGGAGTGCTTCCCGCAACACTCGGCAAATATTTAAATTTTTTTATTTTTGCTCTCCAATTTTTTCTTTAGCCTTTTCACATTATATTATACTATATTTTCAAATATGGGCTATTTTTCAGGTGTTTTGATATTTTTCAGAAGTTTATTTCATTTCATTACAATTTTTGGAAAAATCCAAATTTGAACTGCACGTGCATCCAATAACGGAATTTGGTGGCTACAAAGTTAATATTAACGTTATTTATGGTATTTTAGGGGTGTCCTAAGACTTTGACCTAAAATTTTAAAGACCTTAGTCACGAAATATAATGACCCACGTGCGGGCTCATTGTTTTTTAATTCTTAAAAAAGCGTATGAATTCAAAAAATCATGAAATTTCACACCGTGTCATCATTTTATGCACTGAGGCCGTGATAAAAATTTGATAATGTTTCGAGCAAGTTGTCACATACGTCGCGTTCGAATCCGACAATCCTCGAAGAAGTTTCATAAACATCTAAAGTAGCTCGAATAAATCGGAGTTCCTACATTCCCCATGGTCGATTTAGATGTCAATACTTTTTTCATGAGTAAAGTACAGTATAAAAGGGCTCTTGTAAAAATTTGGCAATTTTTTTGAAATTATTTGCTATTTTTATTTTTTTTAAGTTACTTTTGCTGAGTGCCTTAGGGGCAAAACATGTTTGCCAAGAGCCGCCAGCAAGGCATTCGATAAACGGTTTTAAAATTTTTTAACAAAAATTAGTTTCTTCTTTGCCGAGTGCCTTGCCGACAAGGCACTCGGCAAAGGTTTTCTTTGCCGAGAGCCACCGTTGGCACTCAAGAAAGGCTTTGCCGAAGTTCTCGAGAAATAGCTCTCGGCGAAGATGGCGTTGCCGACGGAGGCTTTGCCGACGCCTCTTTGCCGAGAGCTACACTCGACAAAGCCTTTGCCGAAAGTGTTTTATAGGCTTTGCCGAGTGCTTCAGGCATTCGACAAAGCCGTGAATTCCTGTAGTGAGTACGTATTTAGAAGCAAGCATATTTGCAAACATTCTTTACTTGAATCAAGTATTTCTTTAAATATTTTTTACTATCATATCTAAACAAATTCGGTAGGAATTTAAGCAGTGTAGTACAGAAAAAGCCCAATTCAATCTAAACATGGTTTTGGAGAAAAAAATTGGACAAACCAAACACAAATTAAACCAGCTACGGACTGGTAGTTTGGTACAAGATACAATTTGTTGACCCTAGTACATATAGGTCCCACAAAATTAATAAAGGTACTTTACTTTGGTTTTTGTTGCTGTAAGTTATAGTTATTTTGTATAATCTATAATTTTATGATAAATATTATATGAATAACGATTGATTAATTATATATTTAACTATTAAGCATTTATTTATGACTATATATTATTTTATGAACTATTTTTGTCGATCTTATACTTGCACTCACCTACTATTCTTATTTAAATTTCTTCACTTAACCTAAATATTTATCGATTATAACTTATCTTGCTTCCGTATTGGGATTACTAGAAGTATACTTTGATTTTATTTCACTTTGGTGTGACGAAATTAGTAGTAAAATTATAATAAAATTTAATAATATAAACTTTAAGTTGAATTCAGTATATATCCAAATAGAAATAATGCTTATTCCACTAGTACACAAAGCATTTGTTTTGACGGTATGGATTAATTTCCTTTGGCGATTTTAGCTTAGAGACGCCACTGAAAATCGATAAGCGGGCCCCGTTTTAGAACCGCCGGTGAAAAGAGCTAGCATCGGCGGTTCCTAAAGTGAACCGCCCGGTGTAAATGGCGTCATTTACACCTGGCGGTTGACTTAAGGAACCGCCAGTGCTAATGAACATTTGCACTGGCGGTTTTCTTATGTCAACCGCCAGTGAAAATGAACACTATTTTTACAGGCGCTTTCCTTAAGTCAACCGCCTGTGCTGATCTTCTCCTATATATATCCCCCTTGTTCCTCCCCACCACAGGTCCAACGTAATGTAGCTCGAAACAGCTTTGGAGGTCTAGATTTCACTAAATACAAGGGGGGAGGTTTTGCTCTTGATTTCTTCGGAGGAGGTGACTAAAAAAGGTTAGTTTATTTGTTTCTTGCCTCATTTCCACCATTCTTGCTCAATCCCACCCACTTTTGAGATCTAGGATTTCACCTCACGTGAGAGAGAGAAGAGTAGCTAGATTTTTGTTTTTTTCTTAATAATTCTAGTCACTATTTATCTAGGGTTTCCTTTATTTAAATATTTAGTTATGCTTAGTTTAATTAGCTATTAGTGATGTTTTTAGTGGTGATTCTTTAATTATGGTTTCATTAATTTTTAGTTACGTTTATTTAATTATTAGTTAATGTGTTATATTGATGCTTGAAATTTGTGTTTATTTAATTATATAGTTTTGTTTTGTTTAATATAATATTTAGTTATGTTTTTTTAAATCAAGTAGTGGTGAGGCTTTAATTAGAATTTCATTATTTAGTCTTCTTTAGTTTGTAGGGTTTCATCTAATAAATTGATTCTTTAAATTCTTATGTTTAGTTCATTTAGTTGTGTTTAGTCTTATTTAATTACTAGTTTATTTGTCATATTGATGCTTAAAAAATAGTTTCTCTTTAATTATTAAGTTTTGTTTTATTAAATGAAGCAGTAGTTAGGCTTTAATTTGGGTTTCATTAAGTAGTCCTCCTTTATTTTGTAGGATTTCATATAATAAAATGATGCTTTAATTTATTATGTTTAGTTTATTTAGTTATGTTTAGTCTTTTTTAATTACTAGTTTGTTTGTCATATGGATGATTGAAAATTATTTTCTCTTTAATTATTAAGTTTTGTCTTGTTAAATTAAGCAGTGGTTAGTCTTCCTTTAGTTTTTAGGATTTTATCTAATAAAATGATGCTTTAATTATTTAGTTATGTTTTGTTTAATTAAGTACCTGTGATTCTTTAATTAGGGTTTTATTATTTAGTATCGCTTTATTTATTTTTGAGAAGCGTATTTATTTAACTAGTTGTTTTAACTATATGTGATTTAGCCTGGACATGTGTTATTTGAGAAATATACAAGCGAGGAGTTCTTTTTCATCTGTAATCCATTGAAGGAGTTTGTTGATCATCTTAAGGTTTGTTAGTATTTATCACAGAACATTAATGTCTCCTTTTTAGTGATTACATTATTTAAATTTATTAAACTCTATAACAGGTACTAATGGACAGAGCATTCGGATGTATAACTTAGACAGAGTAGATCCATCCTATGTACTTGAGATCCATAGGTTTATCGATGCTACTAAAAATCATGCTTTAAGAACACGCAGACGAAGCACATATATTGTCCTTGCGCAGACTGCAGAAATCTTGTTGTTTTTGAAGACACAAGTCCAATCATGGCTCATGTGGTCTGCAACGTATGTAGCTGAAGACCCTATGAATCTCGGTTTCAATGGCCTAGATATGCTTGTTGACGATGTATACCGGTTCGGACATGAGACAGAACACCATTGTCTCTAAGAGAGTGAACATATTGTGCCCGATGTTCATGATGATGATGCAAATGTTGGAGGAACCGATGCCAACAGAACTCAAAGTGGAGGATGAAGACGCAGAATTGATGGCTGCAAGAAGATAGTATACGTGAGACACAGGCGTTTCTTATTGAAAGGACATAGGTACCGCTTGCGAAAGATGGATAGATACTTTGACAATCACGACGAAACAAGGTCCACTACTCCATCAGGTAATAGTAAAGGTCAAAGAGTGTACGAGATAGTTAAGAACATCAAGTTTGTATTTGGCAAGAAGACAAAAGATGGAAAAGCAAGAAAGGATGTGAAGCCAACTCCTGGGGCTACATTCAAGAAGATGTCAATTTTCTTCAAGTATTTGCCATATTGGAAAGAGTTTGACATACGACACGCGGTCGATGGTATGCACATTCAGAAGAATGTGTTTGAAAGCATAATTGGTACCTTGCTAGACATAAAGGGTAAGACAAAGGAAGGTTTGAGTTCACGTCAGGACCTGGTCAATTTGAAGATAAAACCAGAACTTCATCCCGTGTTGCTAGATAATGGAAAGTACCACCTCCCGGCAGCAAGCTACAACCTGACTACAGATGAGAAACATGCGATGTGTGTTTGGTTGAAGAAATTAAAAGTTCCAGCTGGATTTTGCTCTAACATTAAGAGCATTGTGTCAATGAAGGATCTTACACTCACCAACTACAACTCACATGATTGCCATGTGATGTTGACAACCTTTCTCCCTATTGCCATCAGGGCTATTAGCCCGGTGTTCTTAAAGATGGCAATCACATGGTTATGCTACTTTTTTAATGAGAGATCACAGAAGGTAATTGACCGAGAGCAGTTGGAGTCTCTTCAGGAATTCGCGGTTGAGACAGTGTCACAGCTTGAGATGTGTTTCCCACCATCTTTCTTTGATATAATGGTACACCTTGTCGTGCATTTGGTGTCACAAATACAGGTATTGGGTCCCATGTACTTGCATGAGATGTGGACATATGAACGTTTCATGTCAATACTGAATGGGTACGTATCCACTCATGCTCGTCCTGAGGCATCCATGATAGAGGGATACACTACCGAAGAGGCCATTGATTCTAGAGGTCCATTCTGCAATAATTTCCTAAAAGACCAGATTGCAATAGGTTTGCCTCCGTCCCGACATGAGGGCAGACTACATGGGTGTAGGAGGATGGGCCGGAAATCATTCATCCTATTAGACTATAATATAGTCCTCGAGGCGCATCATAGCATCATGCATCAGGAAGAGCTAAGCGATCATAACCCTGGGCAAACAGAGGATTGGCTATCAAAGGAACACAAGCGTCGATTCACTTCATGGCTAATGGAGCAGAACATTCCAAATAGAGAAACAATTGAGCAACAAACAATCAAGAGGTTGGCAGCTGGACCATCTCGGTAGGTCACATCATAGTAGACCTATGACATTAGTGGCTTCACGTTTTGTACCACTTCTAGGGACAAAAAGAGCATGGCACAAAACAGTGGTGTTCGTTGCGAGGCCATAGATGATTCAAATGAAAGCGTACATACTATGGTTTCATTGAGGAGATATAGGAACTAGACTATGATTCATTTAAGACGCCCGTGTTTCGATGCCAATGGGTTGATGACAAACATGTCACAGTGGACAACTATGGCCTAAGAGTTCTTGATCTAAGTAAAGTAGGCTACAAGGATGATCCCTGGATCCTTGCTATCCGTGCCGCAGGTCTTCTATGCCGAACAGATCCTTTCTAAGGAAGAGAAGAAAAGTAGCGACAAGACCAAGCATATAGTTCTTCCTGAAAAGCAACAAGGTTTAGGAGTTGATGGTTTAATTGACCTAGATGACTTCAACCATTTCGGGCACATGTCTCTCTTTGAAGATCATCCTTTGAAGATAAAGAATGTTGAGCATACCATCCTAAAAATTCATTGCCATGGGTGCGCCACGATAGAGAAGGTAGAACAGTAGCTGGCTAGCTAGATTTTATATTAGTTAAATATTAGTCAATGTCATGTGTAACAATTTATCAGTTGTAATTTGTACTCATTAATTGGTCTGTCTTGGTATTGCTCTTTAACTTATTTAATTCCTTATCTTTCTATTCTTTAAGTCTTTTTCTTTCTACTTATTTAAGTCCTATTCTTTGTCTACTTGTTGATGTCTACAGTATTAAAAACTATTCTATATCCTAAAAGTAATATTCTCAAGAAATAACACTTTATGTGTAAAAGAAATAACCTAAAAAATTTAGTAAAACAATTAACCTACAAGAAGTAACCTAAAAAGAAATATAATAAAATAATTAACCTACAAGAAATAACATAAAACAAATAATCAAAAAAAAACTACAAGAAATAATCTAAAAGTAATATACTAAAAGAAAAACCTAAAAGAAATATACTACAAGAAATAATCTAAAAGTAATATACTAAAAAGAAAACCTAAAAGAAATATACTAAAAAATTAACCTACAAAAAGTAACCTAAAAAAGAAATATAGTAAAACAATTAACCTACAAGAAATAACATAAAAGAAATAATCTAAAAGAAACTACAAGAAAAAATAACCTACAAAAAAGTAACCTAAAAGAAATATACTACAAGAAATAACCTAAAAAGAAATATACTACAAGAAATAACCTAAAAGAAATAAGCTCAGTGCTAGCTAATGCCATACAGAAAAGAAATTGGTCAAGAGAAAAAATATTTCCACAGGCGGTGGACCTAGACAACCGCCGGTGAAAATGGATTTCCACCGGCGGTTGCCTAAGTTCACCACTTTGTGAAAATACATTTCTAGAGGCGGTGGTCTAGGACAACCGCCAAGAAATGGTTTCTACCTGGCAGTTGTCCTAGACCACCGCCTGTAGAAATGGATCCGCTATTTATCTTGCCCACCAGACTTGAAATTTTCACAAGTCTAGTGCACGAAGCTTTTTCAAATCGACACCGCTGCCGCCGAAATTCTCTCCGCCGGAGTTGGCGCGCCCAATCGGCGGCCGCCGGACCACCGCCCGCTGGAGGCACGCCCGCCGGAGCGCCGCCGAAGCCTTCTCCTTCCGCCGGGCGCCGCTGAAGCCTTCTCCATCCGCCGGAGCGCCGAAGCCGCCACCGCCTCTGCGGCGAGCACCACCGCTGGAGGCACGCCCCGCTGGAGCGCCGCCCGTGCCTTCTCCATCCGCCGGAGTCGCAGCGCCGCCGAGCCTTCTCCCTTCCGCTGGAGCGCTGCTGAAGTAACGCCGCTGCCGGCGGCGAAGCTAGTACCACCGCCGCCCGGCCGCCCGCGCAAGCGTAGCCGTGCGCCACGGTGAGGAAAAACCATGTGCGTGCGTGGTGGCGGCGGTTTGCATGTGCTACATCTGCCGGGCGGGCGGTTTGCGGCGGCGGCGGCATGCGTGGCGGCGGCGGTTTGCGCGGCGCCAGCGCCGGGGCGCCAGCGCGCCTAGCTAGGGGCAGCGCCCGTCCGCCAGCGCCAGTGTGTTGGGCCAAGTTGGGCCTTTGCAATGAAAAGGCCCAACAGTGGCCTTTTTTTTATTATTTTTTATGTAATAACAGTGGCCTTTTTATGTAATAATTGTGTAAATTATATGCTCGCTCTATTAATTTACAGTCACCGTCATGATACCCGCCAGTGAATCATTGTCGTGCCACCGTCTTCTCATCGTTCTCGGCCCGCCGCCCTAGATCCAGTCTGTCCTCCACGCTTTATCACAGGTACATATTTCCTAATGACTTATTGTTATTTCATAATGACTTAGTGTTATTTCATAATGAGTTCTTTGTTATTTCGTAATGACATAGTGTTAATGACTTAGTGGTAGTGACTTAGTGGTATTTCAAAATGACTAGTGTTATTTCGTAAGTGTTATTTCGTAATGACTTAGTGTTATTTCATAATGACTTAGTGTTCTTTCCTAAGTGTTATTTCCTAATGACATAGTGTTAATGCCTTAGTGGTAGTGACTTAGTGGTATTTCATAATGACTTAGTGGTATTTCATAATGACTTAGTGTTATTTCCTAAGTGTTATTTCCTAATAACTTAGTGGTATTTCATAATGACTTAGTGTTATTTCATAATGACTTAGTGTTATTTCATAATGACTTAGTGTTAATTCCTAAGTGTTATTTCCTAATGACTTAGTGGTAGTGACTTAGTGTTATCATATATTTGAAGTTATCGAGAAGATGACGTCTCCAAAATCTAAAGACCATCAGGCAGATGAGCCGCGTGCAGCGTCACCCACTAAGACTCACACACCCCCGGAGGCACGGTGAGTTTCACGGCATTATGAAGCCTTGCCCTTTTTATAACATCGAACCCTATCAAAGTAACTAACATAGATTTTGCTTTTCATAGAACTGTAAATCCTCTAGAAGAAGAAGAGCAGCGTGCAGAGTCACCCACTAAGACTCACACACCCCCGGAGGAAGAAGGACAAGAAGAAGATTTCCATGGTGACATGTTGGAAGAAGAGGAAGATGACAGCAACCGAAGTGATCCATGCCCTAGCATAGATAGACAACGCGATAAAAGTGTTGACCCAGATTATGATCCGTATGATGAGGTATACTTAGTACATGAAAACCAATACTTCCCTTCATAGTATTATACTCATAATGATCCTTACACTCTTGAATTCCTTCGGCTAGGAGGTTTTGTCTCAAATGCAGGAACTTCTTGCGGAAGAAGAAGACGTGCCTCACAACGAAGCACCAGAAACGACTGAGACAACCACCTCCAAATCAAGAAAAAGGAAACAGAGTGACCGGAAACATGGTGACCGAGGAACAAACAAGTGGCCGAGAAGACATATATAGTTCCTAGCATCGGCCCAAAAAAGGAGAGCCTCTAGTGTCTGATGAGGTGGCTGCCAAGATACGGAATGCAATTGGTTTTCTGGTCAGGGATAAATTGGACATCATAATCACTAGGTGGAAGGATGTAGATGAAGATACAAGGAAAGATCTATGTAAGAAGTTTATAGAAAGGTTTGTGTACCCTACGGGGACGGAGAAACTGGCTAAGGAGTATTTTTTGAAACAGATTGCAACATCATTCCGCAACTATAGATCAGAGATGAATACCAAGTTTCTCAAGCATGGGTACGACTCAACGAGCAAGTATAAGATCACACCAGCGTAATGGGAGATATTCAAGGCGCAGAAGAATGACCCAGCTGCCAAAGCCAAGAGTGAAGCTGCTTCAGCACTAGCAAGGAAGAACAAATACCACCATCACCTTGGCACCGATGGTTACAAGAAATAAATTCCGAAATGGCGGGCAGAGGAGGAGGAGCTAAAGAAACAAGGGGTTTCTGTTCTATCAGAGGAAGTTGGCGAGAGGACGGCAAATTGGCTCAGAGGTAGAGGAACAAAACAAACTGCTACCGGTGTGAACTGTCCCTTAGACATCACAGCCCCAGCTGATAAGATGTTGGAGCTAGTAGTGGAGGTCAAACAAGAGAAACTCAAGCCACAAAGGGAGAGAGACATTCTGAGTATTGGACTGGACAACCCTGAGCATCCTGGCCGTGTACGAGGCATCTCGTCGAAGATGGGATGGAAAGAAGGATTTAGTGAGAAGTGGGTGGGCATGTATAAGAAACGCGATCAATATAAGGAAGACATGCAACATTTTTTTTGAGGAAAAGGCTAAGGAACAATTTAGAAACATGATGTCGACTTTCTAACAAATCCTGATCCACAGTACCTGGTGCGAAGTTAGCTAGTGCGGTGTGCATTCAGCGAGATGAGCACACAAGGCCCACAGATGCAGCTCGTTCAAAGACAACCCTTGCACGGAGCTCGGGGAGATGATTCATGGCATGCCCGCTCAATCTGCTCCCTTTCCAAGTAGTGTGGGGTCTACGGAAAACACACACCGCTACCCTGTGGATGACATCAATGGGCCGACACCTTGCAAAATGCTCATACGTTATGGTATGAACCATCAACGTACAAGGGAGGTAGCCACAGGCTTTACGATCCCCGGACGTGACTACCATGGTGATCCTATACCGTAAGAGTACCGGGGGTAGAAGTGGTGACGGTCGTCCCGGGCTACGAGGATGACATGCTAGAAATTTCTGGTCCCGAGGGTATTGAGACACTCGGACAGGCCATTAATAATTTCATCCCGTGGCCTCGAAGAGATGTCGATTGACCCAGCCACCACCTTCCACGAAGCCCCCGCCGTAAACTTCGGGAGTGAGCACGATCTCGACCGTCAACGGGATCCAAACCCACCATCACCCCCCCGGCTGGCGATCCTTCAAGAACCCCACCGTCAACATCGAAACCAGGCGGGATCTCCGCCACAAACAAGTACACCAGTCCTTGAGCCTGCTTCGTCCCCACCACCTCAAGACATGGAAGCATCGCCTTGGACACCACCGCCACCACCAAAGAAGACCCAAGAAAAACCCACCAAGAAGAGGAAATTTTCTATTCCCAAATTGGTTTTTCCATTCGAGCTGAAGAAGAAAACAGCTGGCACTGCCAAATTTTTGGAAGGGATTGCGCTTTCTCGCAAGTCAAGTACCGTAGACTTAGCTGAGCAAGAGAAGGCAGTAGAAGAAGCAAAGATCCAAGTACTAAAGATAGTGAGGCCAACATAGGATGACTATCAAAATGTCCCTGATAAATATGTACCCGACATGCCTCTACTGAGTTATGAACGACTCCAAAAGTTCCCCCCTGGTATAAAAAGACTTCATGACTGGTACATGCGAGCGGCTCGAGTCGGGATCGACACAATCCAAGTAAACATACCACCAGCTGCTTTCATAAGTGAACGAGATACGGCTTTCGTTACTTTTGAGGACATATGGTTGATGATGAACCTTAACCGGCTCGACGTTCAGCTCGTCACGCAATTTGCATTGTAAGTGTACCTCTCGTACTAACATGAACTTTCGTTTATTATTATTGACTTCTATCTTGTGTCTTGCAGAATGCAATATGATCAAGACGAGTTCGTGTACGGTCCCAAACCAAACAAAAATGAATTCAAATGGACTGGGTACCTAAGCCCGAAAAAAATATACGAGAATGAGCACACCTTCCGAATTGGTCACGACAACGATAAATTGAAGAGGTTATCAAAGAAAGACGTTGAAAGGAGAATAAAAGATCTAGAAAAGGATCATGAGACTAGATACGCCACCTACATAGGCAATGCATTGCTCCAGTATAAACACAGGGAATGCATAGTTGCCCCTTATAACTTTAGGTAAGTATGATTTCATATACATACATCAGCTTAAGTATCGATTCATATAAATGCATAACAACTCGGTTTCGATCGTGCGCGGCGACCACTAGATATGCTTCTTCATTTACCCTAGGGACGGAAGGGTGCTGGTCTTTGACTCCGCCGACTACCCACGTGAAAGATATGTAAAATTTTAAAGCATCTTAGAACGGTAAACTAACAAAATGTAGCATGCATCTTTTAATCGATGAGAGTTTAAGATTGCTGCTAACTGATTCTTTTTTGAGATCATAGATGTTAGAGATTCTATAAACTAAGAGGTGGAGTGTTTGACGAGTCCATGGCGGGGCAGGAAATAAGATTTTTTCACAACTGGCCGGTACGTAAAGCTATGAATCAATATCATGCATGTTACATATATAAGATGTTATTATAAGTAAATAACTCTATGCAATTTATGTAGTGCCACAAGCAACCAATCGGTTCGCTGCACTGTGGATTCTACACGTGCGAGTTCATGAGAACGGCCGGACGGTACATCAGGAACCCTAATAAGGTACCACTAATAGTAACGTTTGTATTTATATCGTTAACAATGCAAATTTACTTAGACACATGGCAATATATATAATGCTTACAAACTTCCTTTTCAGGCGTATCAAGAATCGGAGTCCCAAACCTTTGATGACCTAACTCTGTACGGAATAATTGAGGATTTCTGCTCATTTATCATGAGAGAAATTATTCCTACAGAGAGAAAATATCACCACCCGGAAAGCCCCTTAGCGAGGCCAAAGTTCAGAGCGCTAAGGGACATTAGCGCTCTGAAATTAAGTCGAAATGATTATTAGATTCCTCTCCAATGTAAATTTTATTATCACATGGTGGCCAGAAAACAATTTTGATGTAAACAATGTTTGATGTAATTAAATTGTTAATGATGTATATATGTATATAAGTATTGTAAGGTATAATTACTTTTTGTTGATGTATTTCTCATAATTAAATAGCCTTTGTATTGATCATAGTAAGAGAGAAAGAGAGGGGGGAGAAGGGAGGAAGATGAGGGGGGAGAGAGGAGGGAGGGAGGGGGGGAAAGAGGAGGGAGAGAGGGGGACAGAGAGGACGTCAATTCAAAAAATAAAAATTCAAATGAATTTTAGCGGGGAAAACATTACCACCTGGCGGTTCACCTAATGAAACCGCCCGGTGGAAATGCCATTTCCACCTGGCGGTTCCTTATGTGAACCGCCCAAGTGGAAATGCCATTTTCACCCGGGCGGTTGCTTATGTGAACCGCCCGTGAAAATGGATTTGCACAGGCGGTTTTTCAAGCAGCTGCCGGTGAAAATGCAACATTTTCACTGGCCTCTTGCACTGGCGGCGGGCCAAAACGCCAGTGAAAGGGCGTCTGGAACCACCTGTACAAATCTTTTCTGTACTAGTGTTCGAAACATCTGTTTTGTATTCGTTTTTTAAAAGATTATTATCAGAATAGGAATTAAATAAAATATTGTAAAAGGTGACATCCAAATGTGAATCAACGTCCGAGAGATTTTAAAGATTTTGAAAACGGTTTTTTATTTGGTTTGAGAAACACATCAGAAGAGATGAGAAGGCCGTACGACGGGTGACGGCCCAGCCCAGCCCTTGACATTAGGAATAGGAAACTCGATACATACATCAGATTAAGACGACCTCAACCGCGACGCATCCCTTTGTTGGGAATTGGGATCCGTGATGCCCGCCGCAGCAGCTCTGCCGCCGGACAGCGCGCTCTGGCGGCCATGGGCGGACCTCCCTTTGGAC
The DNA here is from genome assembly GCA_015844335.1 of Chrysopogon serrulatus. Lineage (NCBI taxonomy): Eukaryota > Viridiplantae > Streptophyta > Magnoliopsida > Poales > Poaceae > Chrysopogon > Chrysopogon serrulatus. The sequence goes on from JADLZL010001976.1 coordinate 235,966, forward strand.
CTCCTCCACGACATCTCATGCCGCCTCCACACCACCATCGACTACATCCGCTTCCACGCCACGTGCAAGCCCTGGCGCAACACGCTTCCGCCGGCGTCGCGCTATCCGGCGTTCCTGCCATGGCTGCTCGCGCCGCCGGACTCCACCAAGCACCGGAAGGCTCGCTGCGTCTTCTCCTCCACCAAGCACGGTGCAGCCACTGAGATACAGGTTCGAGATCGGAGGTGGGTGATCAGCCTGGTAGACGGCACTGCCGTCTCCACCCTCACTACAGGCGGTACCTGTTCTGGTTCCGGCACCGGCGGCGGTGGCGTCAGCGTCGACCCTCTCAATGGATTTGCTGCATCTGCATCGGCCACTCCCCTACCGCCCTTTTCATGTGAAGATGAGACCAAGTGGTGGATGGACCACGTGCACGCACACGGCGTGGTCTCTGGCGACGGCACAATCCTTCTATATTTGGTTGGTCGCGTCTACAGGTCATATTACATGCTGCCGTTCAACGTTGCCTTCCTGCGCCCTGGTGATGCGACTTGGACAATGGTGCATAAAGAGTACTTTGGCTTGGGCATGCACAACTGGAGCTGCATTGCCCATGATGGATGGATCGTCATACGCAGGAGTTGCTCTTTGTTCTGCATCGAGAGGAGGCAGGTCAACCACCGTGGGTGGGATATCAATTTGCCATATGAATATGATATCAATTTGCCATATGAATATGGCAAGATATCGCTGGCTAGCTACCTCTTGGAGTCTCGAGGCGAACTTCTTCTGGCAAATGTCCTATCCAGTGATGTCCTAGCCAATGATCGCTATACCGTAGCCAGCTTTGTGGACAGGTTGTCGATTTCAGTCCACGCGCTGCATGATGCGGAAGGCGGGGAAAAGCAGTGGGTAAAGATTGACGGCCAGAGCTTGGCTGATCGCGTCATGTTCCTAGGGAGGCCAAGCAGCTTTGCTGTGGATGCTGTGCGGTTTGGCGTGATCAGCAGTGGGTGCGCCTATTTCGTCGTCAAGAACAAGCTTTATGCGGGGATTTGGAGCACATCGTTGGCCGTCAAACGGTGTCGTGTCTTCAAGTACAGCTTCCAGGATGATAGGTCGGAACTCATCGAGGAGCTCCCGGCTGAATGGGACGACGACGCCTGCATGTGGCTCACACCACCACAACCTTCCGTCTCTTCAACTGAGGTAATCAAGAGGAAATCTTAATTAACTTGCATGCCATCTCATCTTTACTGTTTATACTGGATTCGTAGTGTTTCTAGAAGGACAGTACCATATATTCTACTTATCCAAGCAGTGATTAGTAACATTCATTTGCATGCATATGCAGGAAATTAGGGAAAGGCTTCAGCCTTTACAAATAATGGTTGCCGAAGGGCCACAATTCGGGCCTTGTTTCAGGATTTAAGTGGGCAATCTGCCACGAGGCTCAGCAGATGCAGTACTGTTTCCATCTCTCTTAACCACGATTCAAGCGAAGAAACATGTATCACAAAACTAGTAGCATGAACAGACACGCATGCCACACATAGATCTTGTGCAGCATTAACCGTGCTAGGAACTCAATAAACTCGTTATAAAAACAGATAAGGGTACTCGATCTCCATCATGCATAGCATCAATCTAGCGACGGATCGATCAATGCGGAAGCTGCTGGTTGGCGGACTGGACACCGAGGGAGGCAGAGGGCTCTTTTGGGACGCAGCAGCAGGTGGGCACCCCGCCGGCGACACTGCATTGCCCGACACCAGGGACTCCCAGGACGGCGCATGTTCCCGAGCACTGATCTTCCTTGCAGACTCTAACTGGGTAACAGTATTGGCCATCCGCTTCCTGCTTGAAGCCGCCGGCCCTGCCCGCCGTCACTGCAGACGCAGCCAGGAGAGCCATCAGCAGCAGTGGGACAACGAGGAAGACGAGAGACTTGTTGGAGCTCGCCGCGAGTGGTGACGCCATTAGCCGCGTAGCTCAGCGTGCCTGTGTGCCTAGGTTGAAACTAAAGGCCTCTTGATTGATGCTTGTTCATTCTGCCGGGGCTGGACGACGAAGAAGTAAATTTACCATGAGCGATCAATTCAAGATATTCTGCCATTCCAGCTAGAAGCATATAACTTTTGCCATTTTTATTGTTTCATATATTGTATATTGTACTTGTTTCTGGTCCAGTTTCCAATTTATATATTCGTAGATAGAAAATATATAATACCATGTATTGAAGTGTACCACTACTAGCGGCCAATATATCATACCAAATTTGGTCCTCATGAAGATCCCAGCCGGATGGATGATCGTATATATGACAAGAAAAGCAAATACTTGACATAACAATACAATCTCTAAATTAAATTCCTCTTGTTTTTATTACAAAACCAAAATAAAGTAGTCTTTAATGAAATGCTACGCACCTAAAGAGTACGTATTTAGGGCCTGTTTGGATACAATGAACTAACAACTAGTTCAACTAGTTGGATTTTACGAACTAGTGAACTAGTACTAGTTGAGCGTTAGATTATTCATTAATTCACCCACTAGTTTACCTGTTTGGATCTTTATGGACTAGTTATTAGTCAACTAGTTACTAGTTCATGGGATCCAAACAGAACCTTAGAATCATATTTGCAAACATTCTTAACTTGAATTAGGTATTTCTTTCAATATTTTTTTACTATCATATCTAAACAATTTCAGTAGGAATTTAACCAGTGCTCACTACAGAAAAAAGCCCAATTCATGAAAAACCAAACACAAATGAAACCATCTACGGACTGGTAGTTTGGTACAAGATACAATTTGTTAACGCAAGTACTTATAGGTCCCACAAAATAAAGGGCTACAATGTTCAGATTGCAAATGGATCAAGGTGGGGTTTGATTGCAAATGGATCATATGGTGTGTTTCAGTGTTAGCTTTGCAGGATGGATAAGCGACAGAGCTAAGACACAAGCACATGAATAAAGCTACTGCAGCTCTTACCTTCATTGGACAAGTTAGCCGTTGGGCTAGCTGATGACCAGCTCAAAGCAGGCGAAAATGCAGAAGAGTCTAGATACGGGAAAGCTCTTCATAGCGCTGCAGCAGCTGTACGTCTGATCAATTGCCTGTTCTAGCTACTTTCACTAGGTTTCACTAGCATAAGATGGCCTAGGTGCCTCTCCATTTAATTAACATGACTAGAAAGTTGATTACTTTACACAAATGCTACTTGTATACTTATTACACATGTGAAAGACTAACATGTGAAAGACTAATGTCTAGTTCATGAGCATATCATTCTCAAATAAAGGCTATGCCTTCTGTGCAAAGTTATAAATGAATATTTTATCCTTTGCATCCACCAAATAAGTATGTTGATATCAGTCCTGTCCTGCGAGTAAGCAATCTACTTACTATGTTGTGACATTTCTTAGTGTTATCATTTGTATCTCAGCAACAACACCAAAAATACTTGTTGGTATTTCTTATGCACAATTAAAATATGAAGAATTCCACAAGTGCACGTCATTATAGCATTTTACCAGGAGTATTCTAGGTTTTTTATTTATATTTTACCACAGAAAAACAATGGTTAAAGGCATTGATTATTCACTATCATATATCTACTAACTAGTATACCAACTAGACTAAAGTGGGTATAAGTGGTATCGCACACATAACAGAATTCCACAATATAAGAGTAATTAAGATAGCTTAAGAGGATAACGGAAGAGTTCAAGGTCTCTATGCACATCTCTATTACTTCAGTTTTATTCTAGTCAAGAGTAGAGGGTAACTAATGCATGGTTAGATATAGCAGTCACACCAATAACACTTCTGTTGACACCTGTTAACGCCTAAAATTTATTAGCAATTACCACTGCCCCAGACATGAATATCTACTAAGAATAGGGTTACCACTGATAATTTCCACGAGTTTTGGTGATTTGTGCATTTTTTCAGGGAATTTTCAAGAAAAGCCTAAAAGAGGGATTTAAGAGCTAATTTACCACGAAACTTAACCGCGACGCAAGCACATCACCGGAGGGTTCGGGGAATACTCGTAAGACGCCCGGCAGCGGGGCCCGCAGCCGCCACCAGGTGGGGCCGGCCGGCCCCCCCGGCGCCCCCGGCCCCCTAGGGTTAGGGTTGGCCGCCCCCTTCTAGAACCTTCCTCCACCGCCTCTGAGGAGTCATCCTGGCCGCTTGCTACGTCGGTTTGATCCAACGGCGTGTATCAATCCCACCGGCTATAAAAGGAGGGTCATACCCCCCTGGAGGAGGCCAGATCAAGAGATGAAGAGTCAGAGCTTTAGATAGAGGTCCACTAGATCTAGGCTAGCAATCAAGATAGAGATTAGAGAGATAGAGTAGAAGAGTAGAGATTCGGAGGAGCCCCGGCCTGTCGGAGCATCCTCAGGAGCTGTATTCGTCTGGATTCGGCTCCCTCGCCTGGAGCTGCGTTCTGAGGTACTTTTGTATTTACTATTCTGATTCAAGTAAGCAGTTGTTTATATTCGTTCTTTGGTTTGCAACTCATATTATATTGAGTACTTTGATTTGGGTAGCTCTTAGGTCAAAGTAGTGATTCGTAGCGTAGACGTGGTGTCTGGGTTATGATTGCTTATGAATGTTCCCTGATCAGCCGGATAGTGGTAACTCGCGTAGGTGACTTTATAGCTACGTTGAATCCTCTGTAGTCCACTTCCCGTTGATAGGACTGATAGGCTTATAGGTGCTCGATAGGAGATTACTCTGTTTCTTCTCCTATTCGGGATTACTTGTCCGATAAGACGATATTATATAAGGTTTACCGGTAGTTAGAACTAGAGTACATTAGCTATTTCCTCATTCTCAATAGTTTTCTAGATTGTTTGTACCCCCTTAGATTAAGAGTATTAGGCTAGGTCATAAATCACCTACTGTTCCTTTGGGTTCGATACTAAAACCGGGTTGATCTTGGTGAAGTGCTGATCAGTATATATCTGTGCGCTTGCGGATAATCTGATTAGAGTTATTATTTAGGGTGCAGTTAATTTATACCAACAACTTCAGAGCAGTATACCTTTTCGACTCTCAACGAGGATGAGGAGTTGTCGAGGAAAGCTGCCAAAAGCTCTATGAACACAAACCCTAACATGGTGGAATACGACATCCACATAGATCTGTCACCCCTATGGGCTACCGCAACTAACCGTGAGACGAAGCGCAATCTTAGATAACCTGTAGTCTAGACACCATACCTACACTACCGATTACTACCCTAGTCACATATAATAACTAGAGCACCTAATACAAGCGGAGATCCTATACTAGTGTGATAACTACACAACCATATAAATATAAGTCATAGAAGTCAACAGAGAAGTTAATTATATTAAACAATAAGTCGTGTAAAGGTAAAATATAGAGATATACCAGATCTCTAAGCCTCACAAGATTCAGAACAAAGTCTCTCAACCAAACTCTCAAGTTGCTAATCTATTATTATAGAACACTAGTACACAAACTATTTTTTTCTTCACACTAGCGTTTCATTTCTACTTTGCCGGTTTTTCTACTTGGTGGATTTCTTAAGGAACCGCTAGTAGAAATCGATTTCTTGGCGGTTCCTTAAGAGAACCGCTAGTAGAAATAATTTAAAATTAATTTTTTAGTTTTTCAAACTTCTTCAGATAGAAAAACACCCAAAATAAAAATTGTAGATCTCAAAAAGTTATGAAACTTTGTAGTTGATAACTTTTTATTTGAAATTACCTTGAAAAACTACAAACAAAATTTTCAAATTCGAAATTTAAATTTTACAAATGACCTTGGATGGAGAAACACTAAATAAAAGTTGTGGATCTCGAAAAGTTATGAAACTTTGTAGCTGAACACTTTTTCATTTGAATTCGTTTAGACCCTCAAATATTGAATTTTCTGTCGGATTCGCATAATATGTGGGGAACAAAAATGAGATACAGATACAACTGAGTGTGCGGTGTGGCAGTAAGGGAGGGATTGTGCGAGGCTAAGGTCGCGGGTTTAAATCCCACCGCTGCATAGCGTGCGATTTTACACGAAAAATACGGACGGGTGCCTTCCCGGTTTCAAAAATATCTTTTGCCTTTTTAAAAAAAATTGTGTTTTTTAGCAGCAATTTCTACTGGCAGTTCTCAAACAACCACCAGTGAAAATAGGCCATTTTCTCTGGCTATTCCCACTAGCGGTTGGCAAAACCGCTAGTAGAAATAGGTTAGCTACCGCCTATACAGAGCATTTCTATACTAGTGGAAGAGTCTAGCCTTAATCTCCCTGGTGTGTTGATTTACATGAGAGTATGATCCTCAATTAATGGGACGCCTCTCGAATGGATCCTAGATAAAATATGTATTAGGCTTCCAACTAACTGCCACGTAGGGAAGGAGATATGAGGTTGTATTTATTGTCCTAAGCGTGCAACATGAGTCCTTAGGTCAAACTGACTTAAGGGACGGCTCAAATGCAACCTCAAAGGTGGTGCGGAACCGACATCTGAAGTAGGGCCTGGTAGGCTCAGGAGTGGATCAGCCGGTTCAGCGGTGGGACCAGCTGGCCTCCCCTATGGCAGGTGGCCCCCCCCCCCCCCCCCCCCCCCCCCCCCCCCCCCCCCCCCCCCCCCCCCCCCCCCCCCCCCCCCCCCCCCCCCCCCCCCCCCCCCCCCCCCCCCCCCCCCCCCCCCCCCCCCCCCCCCCCCCCCCCCCCCCCCCCCCCCCCCCCCCCCCCCCCCCCCCCCCCCCCCCCCCCCCCCCCCCCCCTACCTTCGGTGAGCTGTCTTCTGGTGTCTTATAGAATGTTTCTTTGTTGGTGCCTGTTGCGGATTTGATATCTTTTTGTTTGGAACTCCAAATATGGCAATTGATGTCTATTTTGATCATCTCGACGAGCCCTTCACAATGGTGCACTCTAATTCATCATTTTAGGTGGTTCTAATCTGACATATTGATCCTCTTTTTCTTCTTTTCAGATGTACCTCTACATAAATAAAGATTCACAAAAACTCGTAGAACTCGTTAGATTAAAATCCTATACCTATGCTTTGTGATTTGTTTCATATCAACATATGCAGATAAGTTGTTTTGCAGGTATTCTCGACTTGATGACCATTGAGCCAACCTCAATGAAGTCGAAGTGTAGTAAATGTTGAGACGAGTGTCCCCCAACTGAGCTTCTAGTTACTCTAATTAAGTCACTCAACCGGGTGTCCCCAACTGAGCTTCTAAGCACTCTAATTAAGTCGGTCAAGCGGGTGACACCCCGGTTTAATTAAATTGATGTGGCGACACCCACACACCTCACACGTGCCAAGCTACATATGACGTCAGCCTTCCACCCTAAGTATGAGGCTAAATAGAGGCCGCCAACAAGGTCATTCACATGTACATCCGTTGCCATTGCCACACCAGAGATCACCCTCACTAGTGGTTACACTAGTTGCCATTGTCGGAGTACACCTACAACACCACCTTCCAGTCTGCCCTCAAAGACATGTCGTTCCAGGCCATCTATTGCCATGATCCCCTCCATTTACTCCTACCATCCAGGTGTGACGTGCGTAGCGTCAATGGCTAAAAGTATGTCGGACACGGATGAGTTCCTCACCAACATCCTCGATCTACTGCCTTAAGCTAGCGCAGGCGATCTACATACACCACCACGACAAGGACCGCAACAAGCATCACCATGTTGTGGGTGACCAGGTGTGGCTCTGCCTTCACCATCGAACCCTAGCCTTCCTCCAAGTTCCAGCAAATGAGAAGATCAAGCCTCAGTTCTTCGAGCACTATTGAGTCATCGACATCATCAACAACGTCGCATGCCTCAAAGCTCCCCCTTGCCCTCACCTCCATGATGTCTTTCATGTGGGGCTCCTGAAGAAATACATTGGCACCCCTACAGCTACACCACCGGTTGCACTACTAGAAATAGGCGATTTGCCGAGTGTCAGAGGCACTCAGCAAACCCTAGAAAACACTCGGCAAATGGTTTGCCGAGTGTAACACTCAGCAAAGAACACCCGGTGAAAAAAATTCCGGCAATGGTTTGTCGAGTGTAATTGTTTGCCGAGTGTCAAACACTCGGCAAATCCCTGCTTTGCCGATTGTATTTTTATGCCGAGTGTAGCACTCGGCAAATTGGAGGTTTGCCGAGTGTATTTTTATGCCGAGTCTGACACTCGGCATTGAGCCTGCTTCTGGTAGTGTTGCCTACCCAATATTGTGCTATGGTACCAGTGCCAGAGCGAACTGCCCGCACTTGCCTCCACGCCACAGAGCTAGGTCGCTGAGTCCACCAGAGAATTTTTATGCTATATAGTATTTGTAGAATATATAATTAGGTGCTCTACCTTATCACAAGTTTTCTAATACTAATTTATGAATAAGGAAGCCTTTAACTTTTAATACTAATTTAACACTATTAGTGATACATAAATAATAAATTAATTTTAGTAATTTTCTAATTTATTTTAAGCCAATATATCTATTTTTGCAAATTCTTTTAATATTTTACTTTGGTATTTGTTGTTGTAAATTATTTTGTATAATTTATAATTTATGATAAATATTATATAAATAATGATTGATTAAATATTCATTGATAAGTATATTATTTTGATGAACTATTTTTGTTACACTCAATTACTTTATTCTCTACTCATCTATTACACTCACCTACTTTTCTTATTTAAAGCTCTTCACTTAACCTATTATTGTACTAAATATTTGTCTATTATAACTTAGTTCGCTTCGGTATTGGAGATTACTATAGAAGTGTACTTTTATTTTATTTCACTTTGGTGTGACAAACTTAGTAGTAAAATTCTAATAATAATACAAACTTTAATTTGAATTCAATATATATCCAAATAGAAATAATGCTTATTCGAAACATCTGTTTTGTATTCGTATTTCGAAAAGATTACCAGAGTAGGAATTAGAATATAGTAAATGTGTCCGATCCGTGTCCATCCTAGAGTCCGAAGATTTTACAGAATGATCAAAATGTTTTTTTTTTAGTTTTTAGAAACAGATCAGAATCAGAAGAGATGAGAAGGCCGTATGACAGGTGATGGCCCGGCCCAGCCCAGCCCAGCCCTTAACATTTTAGGAATAGGAAACTCGATTCATCAGATAAGATGACCTCAACCGCGACACAACCCTTTGTTGGGAATTGGGATCCGCGATGACCGCCGCAGCAGCTCTGCCGCCGGACGGCGCGCTCTGGCGGCCATGGGCGGACCTCCCTTTGGACCTCCTCCGCGACATCTCGCGCCGCCTCCACACCACCATCGACTACATCCGCTTCCACGCCACGTGCAAGCCCTGGCGCAACGCGCTTCCGCCGTGTCACTACAGGCGACACCCAAGGAGATGTAAACACCGTAGCAAAGGCGTAGTGTATAGTTTACGTTTCTATTTGCATCGTAATGACATGTGGACCTTATGGGTCAGTTGCTGTGAACGGCATAAAAGTGCCGTGCCCTGTACTGTGAACGGCAAGCATATTTTCTAATACAAAACTATCGCCAAGACGAGGGGTTAACCTCACCGGCGTTCCTCGCTATCTGATCTCGGCTTCCTTGCGCTCTTGTCGACGGCGGTTAGCCGGCGGCCAAGGGTGTGACAGCTGGTATCAGAGGCATCGTATCCTCGGCACCGGGGTAGGCAATTTAGCCCTCTCCGACGCTAGTTACCACCACCACCTCCACCTCCACCTCATCCAACACCAGATCCGTTTCCACCACCAAATCCTCCGATCCGGCGAACGGAGAACCCATCCACCCCTCGCGAACCAGCCCAAGATCGTCGTCGAGTTCTCAGTAAGTGTTTCGATCTTCAGTTCGTAATACCCGGTAATTTGGTAGATTTCGCGTCTAGCTCCGGCGACGCGCGAGATCCCGTAGGTCCGCGCAGAGGTTGAACTGGGTCAACACGATCTGTTAGCTCTGCTCGGCTCGCCTTTTCGCCACCAACAATCGTACCTCAACCATCGTCTTCGACATCGCTCGCAAGGTGTTCGACTGGGGGACTACACCAACATCATCTGGTTCGGCGGCGGAGACCACAGTGAGCACCCAAATTTCACTCTTTTATTCATCTAGCACGCGTGAGCAATAGACGAGGGTTGCGAGGCACCTGTTCTCGTATAAAATTCCGTAGTCGATTTGCTCATTGCTGGTGCGGAGGCGTTGGCGGGGAAGTGTCCGACAGCTTGGGTTGCGAAATTCTATTTTCGTGTAAAATCCCTCGGCTGCGCATCACTTCCAGGAGTTGGGATTAGTGAGCAGCATGTTTTAGGGGAGGAGCAATCCAAACCTATTGCTGACTTACACATTCTTCTGCGTGTTAACCTCATCAAGTGACCACGGTCCTCCAAAACCTTCCAAGCAGACTCAAATTCTCCTAGACACCATGTCTAAGAGCAATGAGGAAGAGCAGTCCAAATGGGATCAGGTAATGAAGAATTTCGACATTCTATCCTCTCAAATGAATGAAATCAGTATTGTCCAGCAACAGCTCAAGTCACAAATGGACATTCGAGGAGCAGCTATGGATCAGTACTCAGCGGAACAGCATATGATTGCACAACAGGTTAAAGCTAATGGTCAAGCTGTTGCTCAGTTGACTATGAAAGCCTTTGATAAGGAAGCACAATATGATGAAGCCAGTGAGAGTGTGTCTATAGTCTTTGAGGAGGAGCCACCATTTCAGAACATCTTTGCAAAAGATAAGGGTCCACAAAAGCCTGACCCTCCTCCAAAGTCAGAACCAGTGTTCAAAGAAGAACCAGTCACAAAGCCAGAATCATCCAAAGCAAGACACTTCCACAAGTCTGAAAAGAGAGAATACACTCACCCTCAAGCTATGCCCAAGATGCATTTTCCTACCTTTGATGGCACAAAACCCAAGGTTTGGAAAGACAAGTGTCAGAATTACATTGAGTTGTATCAGATCCCTGAAGGCATGTGGATTACTGCAGCAACTATACACTTTGAGGGCAATGCAGCCATGTGGTTCCAGGCATATAAGCAGCAACACGTGGTCACTAATTGGACAACATTCTACAAGGCTGTAGAGGAAGAATTTGGAGCTGATGATTTTAGAGCTTCTATGAATGATTTGCTGCAACTCAAGCAAACAGGAACAGTGGATGAATATACTCTAGAGTTTCAAGCTCTGAAATTTGACATCACTATGCATGATGCCAATTATGGGGAAAAAATTTTCACACCAAAGTATGTGATGGGCTTGAAAGAAGAAATCAGAGGGGCTGTGGAGGTTCAGCTACCCAGTACTGTCACTCAAGCTGCTACTATTGCAAAGGTGCAACAAGGGGTCTAGGAAAGAAACAAAGCCAAATACTCAAAATCTACACAGTACAACAGATCTTATGCAACCCCAAGAGCTGATAATAAACAACAGCAACCACAGAGCAGTCTATGGAGAGACAGGCAACTCAGAGATTATAGAAAGTTAAATGGTCTCTGTTTCAACTGTGGTGAAAAATTTGTACCTGGCCACCAGGAGGTGTGTACCAAGAGAAACAAACCACAGGCAAATGCTCTAGTGGTCAATGACCTAGACAGGGAACTGACTGATGATGTCCTTAATGAGCTGGCAGCTGAAGACATGTTACATGAAGAATTCTGCCAACTGTCTTTGAATGCCCTCACCAGTCAAGATCACTCCAATTGTATCAAATTGAAGACCAAAGTCAAGGACAAGGTCATGCTCATATTGGTTGACAGTGGCAGTTCTCACAGCTTCATTAGTAGGCAGTTTGTGGAACTAGCTGGTATACCTACAGAGATCATGCAGCCACGACAGGTCAGGTTAGCTAATGGAGAAACCATCACAACTGATCAAAGAGTCACCAGATTGCAGTGGTATTGTCAGGGCCACACACTATACACTGATATGGTGGTTCTTGACATGCATCCTTATGATGCCATATTGGGCTTTGATTGGCTACAAACACACAGTCCAATGGCTTGTGATTGGGACCAGAAAAGTTTGGAATTCAAGGAAGGAGAACACCCAGTTAAACTACAAGGACTCAAGGCACAAAATTTGCAACTACAATCAATCACAGCTACAAAGGTCTTCAATTCTGCCAAGGGCAATGATGTGTGGGCCTTTGTGTTGGTGGATCAGTTGCCAGATCCTGTCCAAGCACAGTTAAGTCAAGCTGAGGAGATTCCTAAAACAGTACAACATCTCTTCTCCAAGTACAGTAACATCTTTCAGGAACCAACCTCTCTGCCACCACAGAGGATTTATGATCATACAATTCCACTGATTCCTAAAGCCAGTCCTTTCAACAGTAGACCCTACCATTACTCTCCTTATCACAAAACTGAAATAGAAAGACAGGTGCAGGAACTGTTACAGGCAGGCTTCATTACTCATAGTCACAGTCCCTTTGCATCACCAGTCTTACTAGTGAAGAAGAAAGATGGTTCCTGGAGATTTTGTGTGGACTACAGGAAGCTCAATGCCCGACAATCAAGAATAGATTTCCAATGCCGATAATTGAGGAAATTCTAGAAGAATTGGCGGGGAGCTCGAGTGTTTTACCAAATTGGATATGAGGTGCGGCTATCATCAGGTGAGGATGCACCCAGCAGATGAACACAAAACTGCTTTCAAGACTCATCAAGGCCATTTCCAGTTCAAAGTCATGCCCTTTGGGCTAACCAATGCCCCTGCTACATTTCAATGTCTCATGAATGCTATTTTGCAACCTTTTCTCAGAAAATTTGTCTTAGTCTTTCTGGATGACATCTTGATTTACAGTCCCAATCTGGATCAGCACATCCTCCACTTGCAGCAAGTATTGGATCAGTTGAGAGCACATCAGTTGTATCTGAAACATGGCAAATGCTCCTTTGCACAATCCAGCCTTGAATATTTGGGGCTCCTCATATCTGCCAAAGGAGTATCTACTGACCCCAACAAGATATCAGCAATGATACACTGGCCTGCACCCAAGAATATCACTGAGTTAAGAGCATTTCTGGGTCTTACTGGCTACTACAGACGTTTTGTCAAAGGCTATGGCATCGTAACTAAACCACTCACCTTGTTGCTAAGGCAGAAAACCTTCCAATGGCCAACTGAAGCTCAACAAGCTTTTGATCAAGTCAAATTGGCAATGACAGCTACACCTGTTCTGGCTCTTCCAAACTTCCAAGAAACATTCACCATAGAAACTGATGCTTGTCAGGATGGTATTGGGGCAGTACTCATGCAGCATGGCCAACCCATTGCCTATCTCAGTAAAGCTCTTGGAACAAAACACAAAGCTTTATCAATATATGAAAAGGAGTTTCTAGCCCTTATAATGGCTGTGGAAAGATGGCGTCATTACTTGCAAAGGCAGGAGTTCATCATTGTCACCGACCACAAATCTTTGGCATATCTAAATGAGCAGAACCTCCATTCAGATATGCAAAGGAAAGCAATGACAAGGTTAATGGGCCTTCAATTCAAGATAGTGTACAGACAGGGCAAGCACAATGCAGCAGCAGATGCTCTATCCAGAGTAGCTCACTTGCTAGCTATCCAGGCAGTGTCCACTATACAACCAGCATGGGTGCAAGAGGTGCTCAATTCCTATGCAACTGATGCAACAGCTCAACAACTCCTGCAGAGATTGGCAGTGACCAGTCCAGATTCTCAGGGATACAGTTTGGACAAAGGTCTCATCAGATACCAGGACAAAGTGTATATTGGCCAAAATTCAGCACTCCAAACCAAACTCATTGCTGCATTTCACTCCAGTGCTTTGGGGGGACATTCTGGAGTGGCTGCTACTTATTACAAGCTCAAGAAACATTTCTCTTGGAAGCACATGAGACAGGATGTGGACAACTTTATCAAGCAATGCTTAGTTTGTCAATATTCCAAACACAGTAACAATCATCCAATGGGGCTGTTAGAACCACTTCCTATCCCAGAAGGAGTATGGAGGGACATTTCAATGGATTTTATAGAAGGCCTTCCCAAATCCCAAGGTTTCAGTGTGATCCTAGTAGTGGTGGACAGGCTCACCAAGTTTGCACATTTCATTCCAGTGAAGCACCCTTACACTGCAACTGCAATTGCACAACTGTTTTTGGACAATGTGGTCAAACTGCATGGACTCCCTTACTCTATTGTAACAGATCGAGACACAATCTTCCTCAGCACCTTTTGGAAAGAGCTCTTCAAGTTGTACAAGGTCAATTTACATCTCAGTTCAGCCTACCACCCCCAATCAGATGGGCAAACCGAACGCGTTAATCAGTGCTTAGAAATGTATCTTCGCTGTTCGGTTCAAGACTCACTTGCTCACTGGAAATCGTGGATCTCACTAGCTGAGTTGTGGTACAATTCATCATTTCACACAGCTCTCGGCTGCTCTCCTTTCAAGGCGTTATACGGGTACGAGCCTAACCTGGGGGCCGCGCCAGAAGTTCCTGCAACTACTCCCACCACAGTTGCAGAAGTGGTCGAACATCGTGAGCTCCATCTTCAGGCACTGAAGAACAACTTAGCCAAAGCACAGAATCGCATGAAACTGATGGCTGACAAGAAGAGGACAGATTTTCAGTTCTCTGTGGGTGATTCAGTGCTGCTCAAACTACAACCCTATACGCAATCTTCAGTAGCTAACAGGCCCTTCCCTAAACTGGCCTACAAATACTTTGGTCCCTACAAAGTCCTCCAGCGCATTGGCAATGTTGCTTACAAGCTTGATTTACCAGATGGCTCTTTGATTCACCCTGTTTTTCATATTTCGCAGCTTAAGCCCTTTGTACCTGACTACACACCTGTGTTCGATCAGTTACCAGTAACTACTGATCTGGAGGCCGCCAACACCATGCCTCAAGCAATCTTGGAACGCAGGCTCGTCAAGAAAGGAAGCTCCGCAATACCACAAGTCAAGGTGAGCTGGACAGGATTACCAGCCTCCTCCACAACATGGGAAGACTACTACGTCCTCAAGGAGAGGTTCCCTGAAGCGCCAGCTTGGGGACAAGCTGGAACTCAACCGGGCGGCAGTGTCACTACAGGCGACACCCAAGGAGATGTAAACACCGTAGCAAAGGCGTAGTGTATCGTTTACGTTTCTATTTGCATCGTAATGACATGTGGACCTTATGGGTCAGTTGCTGTGAACGGCATAAAAGTGCCGTGCCCTGTACTGTGAACGGCAAGCATATTTTCTAATACAGAACTATCGCCAAGACGAGGGGTTAACCTCGCCGGCGTTCCTCGCTATCTGATCTCGGCTTCCTTGCGCTCACGTCGACGGCGGCTAGCCGGCGGCCAAGGGTGTGACACGCCGGCGTCGCGCTATCCCGCGTTCCTGCCATGGCTGCTCGCGCCGCCGGACTCCACCAAGCACCGCAAGGCTCGCTGCGTCTTCTACTCCACCAAGAACGACACAGCCACTGAGATGCGGGTTCGAGATCGGAGGTGGGTGATCAGCCTGGTAGACGGCACTGCCGTCTACACCCTCACCCGTCGCACCAGTTCTGGTTCCGGCCCCAGCGGCTGCGGCCTCACCGTCGACCCTGCTGCATCTGCATCGGCCACTCCCCTACCGTCCTTTCCATGTGAAGAGACCATGTGGTGGGCGGACCACGCACACGGCGTGGTCTCCGGCGACGGCACAATCCTTCTATATTTGATTGGTCCCGTCTACAGGTCGTATAACATGCTGCTGTTCAACGCTGCCCTCCTCCATCCCGGTGATGCGTCATGGACAATGGTGCATAAACAGTACTTTGGCTTGGGCATGGACAACTGGAGCTGCATTGCCCATGATGGAAGGATCGTCATACGCAAGACTTGCTCTTTGTTCTGCATCGAGATGAGGCAGGTCGACCAACGCCGGTGGGTTATCAATTTGCCAGGTGAATATGGCAAGATATCGCTGGGCAGCTACCTCTTGGAGTCTTGAGGCGAGCTTCTTCTGGCAAATGTCCTATGCAACAATGTTCTAGCCAATGATTATTGCTCGCCGGATTACCGCCATACCGTAGCCAGCTTTGTGGACAGGTTATCAGTATCAGTCCATGTGCTGGAGGAGGCGGAAGGCGGAAACATGCAGTGGGTGAAGAGGGATTGCCGGAGCTTGGCTGATCGTGTCATGTTCCTAGGGAGGCCAAGCAGCTTTGCTGTGGATGCTGTGCGGTTTGGCATGAACAGCGATGGGTGTGCCTATTTCGTCGTCAAGAACAAGCTCTATGGGGGGATCTGGAACACATTGGCCTTCATACGGTGTCGTGTGTTCAAGTACAGCTTCCAGGATGATAGGTCCGAACTCATCGAGGAGCTCCCGGCTGAATGGGACGACGATGCCTGCATGTGGCTCACGCCACCACAACCTTCCCTCTCTTCAACTGAGGTAATCAAGAACAAATCTTAATTAATTGCATGCCATCTCATCTTTGATTAGTAACATTCATTTGCATGCACATGCAGGAAATTAGAGAGAGGCTTCAGCCTTTACACATAATGGTTGCCGGAGGGCCACAATTCGGGCCT
This sequence comes from Chrysopogon serrulatus, assembly GCA_015844335.1. Lineage (NCBI taxonomy): Eukaryota > Viridiplantae > Streptophyta > Magnoliopsida > Poales > Poaceae > Chrysopogon > Chrysopogon serrulatus. The sequence goes on from JADLZL010001976.1 coordinate 252,504, forward strand.
TGTTTCAGGATTTAAGTGGGCAATCTGCCACAAGGGTTTAGGTTTGTGACCTTGGCGATTGTAGTCGATCTTGAGCACGAACATACTATGGGTAAGCTGGATCGACAGGTACAGATTTATGTCTCTTATTCACAAATGCATAACAAACTGTTCATGTTGGATCAGTTTTTTTTTCATATTTTGGATGGGCATCCCATGTGAGTGAAGTTAGCAGATCAGAAGTAACCACATGTTGCTTTCTGGTCAATCTAGTTATGTTTGATGTCCTGATACTATCAGCATTCTTGCGATAATCACCAATGTGTATGTACTGTGCAAAACATCAGATTTTATGGAAATTTCAATCTATGACAATGAAAGATCTCAATTTTAGAAATATGCCATCAAATAATCTTAATTCATTTCAATACCTCCAAAATTATTCTAGGGCTGTTTAGTGATATATTCCAGTTAGCTACCCGGTTACCCAGTCGCATCAGAGTCCTACCGTTTTCTTTAAGTGGCAGTCGATTGAATGCTTCCTCCTCCAACGTTGCAGCCTGTTTAATTTTTGCCCATAGCTGTTACTGCCACATGGCAAGGTCACCTCAACACAAGCCTGAAGGTTTATCTCTTACTACACACCGTGTCTGCTTCACAAACACTCTCCATACCCTGTATCTTTTTATGGGCATTGTTGCAGCATCTCTTCCGCTCAGTTGACCCAGGAATTGAAGTGCAGAGAAACCTTGGATTAGTTCGTCCTTTTCTGGCTTATAGGGGCAACAGAAACAAATATCTATTGTCTTGTCACTTCAATCTGATTCGTTTCCTACTATTTCTGCAGTTTGATTATGGCTAGTCAGTGTAATTGCTAGGTTGCAATTTTTTCGGTTTGTGTTACAATTCAGTGGGGTCTGTGTAGCATAAGGTGATTTGTTCGATGTTATATAGCACTACTTTTCTGCTCCTAACTGAAGGAGGAATATTTGGCAAGCACGGATAGTTCCCATTTGAGAGAGGAGGTCCAAAATTGGACATCTCGGTGCAGGTTTGGGCACATGCATGCTGTAGTGTGGCATTATTAGGTGGCATCTAGTGGGTCTGACCTACTGCCACAGATTTTTGCTGAGGTAGCCTGCTGTGCTGTGGCTTTGAGTAGTGGAGGGCTACAGCGCGCAGGCTTCATGCACAGTATTGTTGGGATGCACTACTGGAAAGTCGAAATTTCCTGTCGGTTCATTTCATACCGGCAAAATATTTCATTTATTCTGTCGGGTTTCCGAAACCGACAGAAAAACAACAAAAACCGACAGAAAAATGAATTATTCTGTCGGTTACGTTACCACCGACAGAAAAATAGGTGATTTTCTGTGTGTTTTAGCTCTACCGCCAGAAAAATTGATTTGGACGACCTCTGAGTTCTGAACCGTGCAGCCAACGTGGGCCTGGGCCACGCTGGCCTTTCAGCCGGCCCAAAAATGTCCGCGTTTGTGCCTCCTGCATATAAAATGTGGAGCGGCGCCCCCAAACCCTAGCTCCACACGCCCGCTCACACCACGCCGCATCCTCGCTCGTCTCCGTCTTCGTCTTCCGAACTCTCCGAAAATGGCGGATCTGGCTCCCTCGTGCCGCGGCGGCGCGGCGCCCAAGCTATGGCGCTCTGCCTTCCTCAGCCCCCAAGCAGCGGCGTTCTCCCTCCCTCAGCCTTCTAGCAGTGGCGTGCGACGCTTGGACGACGGCGGCAGCGGCGGCCGTCGGATCTGATTTCCTCCGCGCGATGGTGCGTCCACAAGCGGCTGCGCGCGAGGCTAGGTTGGCGACGACGGCAGATCCGGCACCTTCATCTCGTGTTCACCTTGTTCAGGGGCGCGCCAACCCTGTCTCCATGTGCTCGAGGAACAGCCTCCGTGTGCTCGAGGAATGCTGTTGTGGCGTGTGGCGAGCACCTTCTCTCCGTTGCAGGAGGCGTGGTGGCTTGCGGCGAGCTGCTTCTCTCCAGCGCTGGCCTCTCATCCTGTAAGTTCTCTTATCTCCCTCTCGATTTCATCTTTCCTAACCTCTACGATTTTTGTACTAGTTCATACGGTCTGTGTACTGATGTGTACTGATGCAGCCAGCAGATAGCAAAAACTGAAACCTGCTATGACATTTTAGTTACACGCAATGATTAGGGATGGAAAGAATATAGTGACGTCTAGTTTGGAAATGTTGAAATATGCAATACTATAGTGCCGTGTAGTTTGCAAATCCAAAATCAGTATATGACTACTACTATCTGAATAAACCTTCCTTATGGTCTATTTATTTCTAGCACTGATAAACGGCTTAAGTGATTCAGACTTCACAAAGGTTCAGTAGATGACTACTTCTATATGAATAAACCTCCCTTTTGGTCTATTTATTTCCAGCACTGATAAACATCCTAAGTGTTTCAGTATTTACAAAGGTCTAAGATTGGCAAGCCATTCTTTGGTTGGTTTGCCGTTTATTGATCTAAAATTTCAGTATTTTTAAGCCTTGATTGTATACAGATTACTTGTATACTGATGTAACCCACGGAGGCATGGAGGCAATGCAACTGTCCCAAAAATATTAGAATTAATCATCTATTTGTATCACACATCTATATGTGCACTACCATGACTTTAGGACATACTTTGCTTTATTTATATGAAGTAAATTATCGTTCCTTAAAGTAGATCTTGCTGCTGCTGAAAAGGGATTTGAAGATCTGCAACCGTATAAACTGCCAAAAGCTGAAATGGTCGATTCATTAGCCTTACTGGTTGATTCAAGAAACATTGTAGAGTTGTGGAGGGTCTACATCTAGAAAGATTGATATGCACAGCAATGGAGAGATGGCAGTTGGATGGCAAATGCCACATGATGTTATATAGCCAGCAGCACGATCGACTTTTGGTGTCACATGACCATAATTTTTAATTATTTTGTAAGGGAAGTTATGACATCTATAAAGATACTTTGTTCCTGGTGAAAATCCCTGTACATCCGTCCTCCACTCAAAACACTATTCATCTACAGTCCACGTCCTTCATCCGTCCGATCCTCCCTGCCAGCGTCCGATGTCCGCCACGTCCCTCCTCCACAGGCCCACACGTCAGACAAAAAAAAAAAGAGAAAAAGAGAAGGACGCCGTCTCCCTCTCCCTCCCTCCAGACCCTTCTGGCCTTCTTCCAGCGAGAAAAAGAAGACGCCGCTCCTCAGCACCTCCCGTGGCCCCTGCCGCCGCTCGCTCCGCCCTCCTTTTCCACGCCGACGCCGTCCTCTGGAACCTCCCTTCCCCATGCTCCTTCTCCGCCCCTGCCAGCGCCAGCACCGCTCGGCCAGTCCTCGCCGCCCCGCGACACGCCATCCGTCCCCAACTCCCCATCGCCTGCGTGTTCCGGATCTGCGCAGGCGCACAGCCTCGCGATGGATGCTCGCCTCCGCGCTGCCCGCCCCGCGACGGGACGCCACAGCGGCGCTGGCGACCCCGGCGTGGCGCCACGACGCGGCCTCCCCCGCCATGGCAGCCTTGGAACGCAGCGTGCACCAGGCAAAGCACACGGCGTACGATGGACTACCGAGGTGATGGCTTCTTCTTCTTCTTTCCCAAATTGAAGAAGCGTTCTCCTACCCGTATTCAAGTTTGAGGACTATTGAATGCCAATGCTGAGATTTCGCTTTTCCCGTCGGGATACGACCTTGCACGGACGAAGAGGACTTTCCTTGCTTCGGCTCGGTCGGCGCTGCGGCGGCCGCGGCTCAACCCCTCGGCCGGCGACTTCGAACTCCGCAGCGTCGCCGCCCTGGCGGGCGCGACGCGGCCTCGCATCAACCGCGACAAGGGGAAAATCCCCATCGGCCGCGCCGCCGCCGTCGTCGGATGCTCCCCGCCTTGCGCCTACTACACCACGGCTCAACGGCGGCCAGGCACTATGGCTCAGGCGCCGCCGCAATCAGGTTGCTTCGCATGGCCCCTGCCCAGTCCATGCAGACCTCCACGTGTGGCCATTCACCTCGAGCTCGCCATGTTCAACAAAATGCTAAAGGTATTTGCGTCCTTGGTGTTCGATGCTATGCCTCTATGGTCGTACCTCACTTTGTATACAGTTGGCTTCGTTTGCTTTGTATTTCAATTAGGATACAAATTCTGATGCAATTGATACTATTCCAGTTTAGCAACCGACGCAGTCACTGCAATATAGAAATTAGTACAAAAATAATAATAGTTCCCGTCCATTCAGATCTTCATGTGATCATGTCTAAGAACTAACAGCACACGACAATGGATTTCCTAGCTTTTCTGCCCTACTCCTGTTTATTATATCTATTTAAAATACAGTACTTATATATTGTAAATATGATTTCAGACCACATCAGCAGGTTGCTCTCTATAACCAAAGAAGATCTGAAGCAGGCCGACTTTGAGTTGGGGCTCTTCAAAAAAATATTTGTAAGTGCCTCATGTTATTCAGTATCCAATTACTGCAATTTTCATTTCACCAAAAAAAAAATCAAAATTGATCTTAAATGTATGCAGCAAAGGAACATGATTGATGTTTCCGTTTCCTGGTATGCCGGAAAACATGTCGTCAGGAAACAATTCTTACATTATATTGGTGTCAATTATCTGAATTTCAGGTTATATTCAATCCATCTTACGAAGTATGCCAAAATTTATAGTCCCTCTCTATCTCCAATTTAGTTTGCACATTTCCTTCATTAGTTTTGATATGATTCCTCTATTTTTCAAGTACATTGCTGCTGTCACAAGCTAAGATTCCCTTTCTGAGAAGCTAAAATTCCCTTCGTTCTACTGAACATCATGTAGGCCTGCCATACACTGGGACACTGATAAGAGGAAGGTGATACTACTGCTGGATACAATTATGTTTTCGGCAGTGCATGCGGACTCAAATTGGTCCACCCCAATATGAGATTGCCTGAATGGATTGATGTGCTCAGTTACTTACTCAAATTCCTGCCTACTATTTCTTTGACACACTAGAATAGTCAGCAATATCTTTGTTCTAATCCATTAAACGAGTCAGCAGCTATGAATCATAGTATTTGTTATTCCCCTCAAACATTAAACAAGCATAGTTGCATATTGTCTTCCTGACCAGCTGTTCTATGATATTTTCACCAGGGCCTCACAATCTATTTGGTTCTACAGGACTACTAGGAATACCTCATCCTACAAGATGGCAGGTAACTATTTTTTTCGTGTGCCTTGCCAATGTTCTCAATTTCCAAACGTGGAGATGTTATGAAACCTGGAAACATGTCGTCATAGATCTACCCCACAGAAGTTTGGTTAACTAAAAGCGTAAGTAATATAGATTTCCGGTGTTGAAATGGAGCTGCACTCCTGTATTAGACGCCATCATCATAGTAAAGGCCGCATAGGTTTTGTGCCCTCTAAATACAACTCCATTGCCTCCTTGATCCATGCACCTGCACCGCTCTTTTATTATCAAATAATAATCACCATCACATCACCACCCCACAAACCTATTACCTACAATACTATTTGGTACCCTCCTTCACTTTTAACATCAGGTTCTAAACCTGTTTTCAGATATGTACGCACGGATCAATTGCTTCGAGTGGGAACTACAACACATTTCTGGTTTTTTCCCACCACATATGCAGGCTTAGTACTATCACCAACTGTCCATCGCACCACAAATTCTTATTACTTTTGCAGTCCTGTTCCCCATGCACAAAGTATGGCACTATTTGTAAACTTTTTATATACTGTTTGATGAGATGTTTCTTTTCGTCACTAAGTGCTCCATAATTTAAACTCTTCTATGACATGGCCAAATGTTATGTTCGCATCGTAATTGACTCATGCATATCGTATACATTGTCATCGGCTTCCTGCCCGCGCAAAGCGCGGGGTTACCTGCTAGTTCCTAATATATAGTTGTGAAGTACAGTAGTATACACTGTGTTCCTAGATTTTTACTGTGTTGAGAAAAAACATGGGCAAATATATATAAACATACATACAAACGTATTTCGAAGACATTATAGAACTATATGCAATGTATTCTTGTAGATCCATACCAGGGTGAATTTCCTGAGACATTATCGAATACATTATGGGACTATGAAATGTATTGCGTTTAACCATACAAGAACCCTTCTTGCTGTTAATTATGTGAGTTTGTTGCTCTCCATGTTAATTCAAGTGATATTTTGTGTAGCTATCTTCCTAGTTCTTAATTAGTATTGGTATTAAGTTCATGAAAATACTTTTAATGTTAACAAGAATTAAGATTTTTTCTAGCAATCTAGCAAACTTCTTTCCCATCATCATCGTCATAGCTAGCAGCTTAATCAGTCTGTATTACGGGCAGTGCCAACGGGATCATCTGCCTCCTATTGCATTTATTGTCTACGTACCCTGATATACAATAAATGCATTAAGAGATCACCATCATTTTATTTTCCACTCCATGTGCAGTATATTTATACTTCAACTGATTGAGACACAATCTATACACATTTAATCTAGGATGGCCTATTTCTTCTAACCATTCACTCATACTTTATTTTCCCATAGTAAAATTACATGGGCTATAGGAGTCCAACATACATGTTTGGTTTTGTTGATGGGTGTTAGAGAACAGGACTCAAAAAATTGTGTTAAATTAGTAAGCAACATTTTAGTATGCGCCATATGTTTTATGTGGTTCACTTCAGAAATGAGAGAAAACAGAAAGGCAACTATATGAGTTTATGAATTTTCCTATTGAAGTGTAGATAGTTATCTTGTTATTGCAGTATTTGTATCTATAACTCCTATTAGCCTAAACCCTTCAAGCTAATTCTCTTACCTCTGATTGGTCCAATTCTGAAAAGTGATGTCATGTGACGTCATCAAATCAGTTACGTCCACTAAGCCTCATTTATCTCCCATTAGCTATTTCTTTTTAAAATAGAAAAAAGTCTTAGAACCTAAACCAAGTATCGTAATTAAAATCCAATTGCAGCATGATATTTCTCGCAATAAACTCTTCAAAACAAGATCCTATATGGATATATTTTGTTTTTTACAAACATTGCATCTACACGTATATATCTTTTAATCCTTAGTCTAACTTTTTTATATTTCTAATTCAGACCGCAGCAACATGCGGGGGCATTCCTATCATACAAAACAAATTTTGACCTTTAATTTTTGTCACAATATATTGTCATTTGATAATGAATCAATGCCATTTGAGGCACTTTGAATGCAAATCTAAACTTGTATATGATTTGACTAATTATTGATCAATATGTATAAAATTTTACTTTTCCTGTATGATATGAAATATGGTTGTAGTTGTGGGACAGAGGGAATACCATGATACGTAGTGGTACAGAGTTCATGGATTTAGGAGCTTTGCTTAGTTTATGGTTTTTCCATATAAAGTTGGTGTTGAATACATGAAAATACTTGTGATAAATATGGATGCCAACATTATTTATGATATATGGATTGTTAAATATTTGGATGTCGTGCAATATCTTCATTTAGTTGTGAGAATTATTCAGTGAAATATGTTGACATCCATATATATTTCCACCTGGATGCTCAAATGTCAAGCTGTGTTATCATTGGGACGTCCAAAAAAATGGTGGTTGCAAGATAATTTTTTGATAATTTGCGTTGAACTTGTAACAAGCATCTCCTGGTCCAAGTTCCTACCTAGACCAACCTATGAAAGCTAACTTATGCGAACATTCATTACAAGAATGCAAAACACAATTCACATCAACTGAAGAACATTGCATGGATGAAAAGAACTAGATTCTTTGAAAAAGTGCAAATGATCATAGTGGATGCAAACATTTGGCTAGAGGATTGGTCAAACTCTACCACCTGAGCTATTCTCTCCTCCACCTTCTACCGGCACTCCTTTGAGTATGAATATTATTGTAACATTCGCTTGTACTTTGCTTGTATGACCAAGATAGCTATTCAAGTAATTCCTAGATTATCTATCCAAGTTAGAACACACTATAAAAACATGCAATCTCAGCGATGCAAATAGTTTCTAGATTAGCTATCCAATTAATCTTGTTTCACACATGCAATCTCCTCTACTTTGTACACCTCGGGACCCACCGGCAAGCTCTGGGTGGCGAACTTGGTGATTGTCGCACTCGGCACTAGTTGTAGTGGTAAACTTATGCTTGTGATAGACGTGGTTGCTTCGGACACGTGATGTGATACACTTGTGCTTGTGATGTTTATTTATGACTTGAGATGCTTTGACTTGTGATATATGCTTATTGTGGTTGTTGCTGTCTATATCAACTGCATATGATGTGTATTGGTGATATATGTAATGTTTGTTTGATTGGAATGCAAAAAAACAAAAAATATTGTTTTTGCAGACTTTGTCGTATGTTACACTCGGCAAAAGAGCCCTTTGCCTAGTGCCAAGACCATAGCACTCAGCAAAGAGGTTGTCCCCTGGGAACCAGGAACATGCTTTGCCGAGTGCATTTACCATAGCACTTGGCAAAGTCCCTCCTTTGTCGAGTGCTTTTACCATGGTACAATGTAAAGATATGTTTTTTTAAAAAGAAACTAAACTTTGCTGAGTGTCCTTGCGATAGTACCCGGCGTGTGTCTTCTGGGTGGCACCTGACAAAGAATTTTTTTAGAAAAAACACGAAAGCTTTTTGAGTGCCTACAGTGAGGCACACAGCAATGATTTTTTTTTAAAAAAAATAATAACACGAAAACTATGTTGAGTGCCGGCAGGAAGCCCTAGCATGGTGCCTGAGCACGGCCAGGCAGCCCCTGGCATGTTTTTCCAACACGGGCAACTCCGGCATGCAACATGGTCGAGCGACTCTTGCCCAAGTCGTACTACCGTGAACGATGCGTCTGCAGCTGTGAGCTCCACCACCCCTAGATATGCGTCTCGGCAGCGATGGGCTCTGATAATGAGCTAGGCTGTGGGCCCGTAAGCTCATCGGTCGTTGGAGCCAAGCTTGTACACCGGCATGATTATCACCACGGGTTTATGATGATAGTGATTGTTCTGACGGCTCAGTTTCGCCAACAGTGGGCAGTGATGACTTTTACGATAACCGACAGTGAAAGAAGGAATGCCGAGGAGAGAGAGAGGAGGGTAGTTGAAGAGCGAACAGCAACAACCGAGTAGAGGGGATGGGTACTTCTATTTAAGGTCGTCACTACTGTTGTGGCTTGAATGGGACCTGCTAGACCAATAATTTTTTGCCTCAGCGGCTCAGCTGTAAAAATAAGAATGGGACTTCTAGCCAGCCGCAGGGATGTGTCTCCTGGAACTCAACCTCTGACTTTAGTTTCAGGAAACAGTTTACAAACACAAGCAAAATAATTTAATTCACAAACTAAAACCCTGATGGATTGAACTAATCAAACATCAGCTTCCGCACGCATAGAATCTATCTAACACACAAGAGCATGCATATGATTAAACTGCTACTACTTATCAAACTTAAGGAATGTGGTTTGCTGGCCTGCTGGTGATGCCGGCATGCAGCAGCAGTGCCCACAAGACCATGATGAGCTCACCGCCACGCTGCAAGACTTCTATGTGGGCCTTGACGTTGTCAGAGGGCACGATGTAGAGCAGCATCTCAGACCAGAACTCTGCCAGCAGCTCCCATGCTGTGGCTCCAGCTTCAGGTCCGTCTATGGCGTCATCCTCTCCTTCTCCTGATCCCCGCATGCCAGCCTCGTCCACCAGCTGCTTCCCAAGCCTTGAACCTTTTATCAACACCTCGTGTGAGCTCTCGCTACTAAAACAACAAATCAAGTGATGGTAGAATTGTGCCTCCGTGTCAGCACCGCTGCTGTGCCTCGACCGCAGCGTGGCATCGATCTTCTCCTTCACCTCCTTGTAGCGATGTTTTATCCAGGCTGCATTGTCCGGCAGCAGGTCAGGAGCCTCCACCACCGGGTATGTGCAGTAGCGTGATAAGCTACCAGCGACCACCATGTTGGCAGTCGGCATGGAGGAGGACGAAGAAGACCATGCAGAGGAACACTTGATCTGAAAGAGGCTGGTGGCGATGCACCATATACTACTGGAAACGCGTTCTTTGCCGAGAGATTCTGGCTTTGCCGAGGGCCGGATTTCGGGCACTCGGCAAAGGAATTCTTTGCCGAGGGCCAGCCCATGGAGCCCTCGGCAAAGACAAACCCTCGGCAATGAAAATCTTTACCCGGCGGCCAGGCCCTCGGCAAAGCCGGCCCTCGGCAAAGATTGTTGGAGGGGTGACGGCGGCCCTTGGCGTTAGTCTTTGCCGAGGGGTTGCCGTTAGGCCCTTGGCAAAAAATAATCTTTGCCGAGGGCTAGATGTGGGGCCCTCGGCAAAGATCTAATTTTTTTTTTGTTTTTAGATCTAATTTTAAACTCAATTATAAAATTTGGTCCAATTTTGTAGTTTTTTTATTTATTTCTTCAATTTATTTGGCTTCATCCATTTGTTTGAATATTTCAAATTTGAATTGCAGGTGCATCAAGTAATGCAATTTAGTGTTTCAAAAAATATTATTCATGGTATTTGGTGTATGTTGAGTCTCAATACAAAAAATCACATCAAATTTAAAGAATCTTGTTCACGTAACATGGCAAGGAACTTCTTTGGAAAAGTGGTATAAAATTGTATAAAATACACAAAAAGTCAGAAATTCACGAAATTTGGCATGGTGTCATGTTATCACATGTTTAGGCTATGGTAAAAATTTGAGAAGGTTTCGAGCAAGTTGTAATGTCGGATGCCTAAAAACACGAGACATCTCTACAAGTGATAACATGTGATCACATGTGGACATGTCTTGGTTTTAGTAATCGGACATCACAACTTTCTCAAAATCATCTCAATTTTTTACCATAGCCTACACATGCGATAAAATGGCATCACGAAAAGTTTCGTGAATTTCGGACTTCGTGGATTTTATATAATTTTTGAAATCTTTTCACGATAGTTCCTTGTCATGTTACTTGAACAAGATGCTCGTAAGTTGATGTTATTTCGTGCATAGAGACTCAACGTATTTAAAACACCATGAGTAATATTTTTTGAAGCACTAAATTATATTATTCTATGCACCTGCAGTTCTAATTTGAAATATTTGAAAAAAGATCAATGATACCAAATAAATTGTGGAAATATATTAAAAAAGATAAAATTGGATCAAATTTCAAAATTGAGTTTTAAATAATATATTATAGCTCCAAAAAACCAGGTCCAAAAAAAACAAAAAAAAATTCTTTGCCGAGAGCTTAGTTTGGCCCTCGGCAAAGAGCATCTTTGCTGAGGGCCTAGCTAAGGTGGCCCTCGGCAAAGGCCAAAAAAAAATACAAAGGCCCACCACCAGCCCAACCCTAACCTTATCCAACACACCCCACCACAGCCTCCCACCCGCCCACGCCCATCCCCCCGCCGCCCACGCCCGCCCGGCGGAACCGCCGCCACCAGTGAGCCCCCCCCTGCGCATGCCCCCCCAATCCCGGCGCGCCCGCCCCCCCCCTCCCTGCTCCCGTCGCAGCACGCCCCGCCTCCCCCGCCCCTCCCTGCGCGCAGCCCCCGCACCGCCAGAGGCTTCCCAGCGGCGCTGCTGCTGGTCCACGCCACGCCGGCCGCTGCCACCCGCCCGCGTCGCGCCAGCCGCCTTCCTCTTTGCCCATCCACTCACCTCGATCCAGCAAGCGGCGGCGCGAAGGAGGGCTGCCCGCCTCGATCCGATGAAGTGCAGCGAGGAGGATGGCTGCTGGCCTCGATCCAGTCAAGGACAACATGGAGGAGGCCTTCCTGACTGGATCCGGCCAACGGCGCATAGAGGAGGGTTGCCCAGCCCCCATCCGCGGCCAAAGGAGCTGAGGAGGCCGCCCGGCCTCGATCTGGACTTGGGTCGCATGGAGAGGCCGCTCGACCTTCGTATCGTGCATCTTCTTCCACCGTTCGAGGAGGATGAGATCCTGGTCATCATCTTTGACTTGGACCTGCACCTTGGCCATGACGTGCTCGCCATAGACATCACCAGGATGCTCAACAATCAGATGAGTGGGATTTCTGTAGGAGATATGCTCCCTCATTGTTGTTCATGATTTGGTAGTAGTTCCTGGCTTCTAGAAACTGCGAACACTTCATTCACTCACTGGAATCATGCCCTCCTTTTAGATAGCCTCTAAGTATTGAATAAATCAGCAGATGTAATCAATTTTAATTATACGTAGTTGATGTCTCTGTTCAAAACTGCTAATCCATGTCCATGTGCCAAGACCACTTTTCTTTAGAAGAAGGAACCTGTTGTAGCTAGTTCTTGCCTAGTTTGATTTTCTTTGTCATAAATCAGGTTGGTATATGACTATTTCATGAATTTCGGGTAGGTGTGCTGTCCGCAACTCTATAGGAATTTTTCTTATTGAATCATGAATTTTGGGTTTAGATACAGGTGTGCTGTCTACACACCACTGAATTTAGATAATTGCACAAAAGAGATATTGAATTCAGAGATGTACTCATTTTTATGGATGCGGCTTAAGGACACCTTGGGCTATAACATGAACCAGATAACTGTAGTAGTTTAGCTGTAATTTATATCTCACATGCTCTCTTAAATGTCAATGCTCGGATGTTTACAGAGAACATGCCATTTTCTGGACTTATTTGTACTTCAGTGTTCTGTAGGGTCTTTTTTTTTCTGTACACTAGCAATGCTTTTGATTGGGGGTTTAAGTTGCATCTTTGGTGGTTTGGTCAATGACAGTAAAGATTGTATCTATTGGTCTTGTTCATTGTAACTGGCATCTGAATTTATAGACGTAGATACTAGATTGATGATCATATGAAATGAATATACATACAGAATCTAAATTTATAGACAGATACAAGATCACTGGATGTTAAGTTTAGAGCTTGCAGACTTGTAGTACTCATTTAATTTCTCTAGCAATGTCATGGAGAATAATATGAATGTTCAGTAATTCTTTTTAAAAGAAATGTGAGTTTTCAGATTTCGAACATTACCAGTATGTGAATATATGTACCACTATATGAACATGGGATGTAACATAAGACTTGATGCATATCAGTAGTATTTTCGTTGATGGAGAACTGCAAGCCATGCATTTTAATGAGACTTGGTTCTGTGATAATTAACTGTAAATTTAATAGCAGTATATATGTATGTTCTTTCTCTCATTGGCATATATAAATAGAAACAGCATTATAATACCAGTCAGCTTGCTTCACCATCGTCTCATAGGCTAGCTTGATGAGGACTTGTGCTAGGTGATGTGGTTGGACTTTAGCGTGATTTGTGGTTTACGGGTGTGACTTGTGCTTGGATTTGATGTTGTTGTTGTAAAAAACATGTGAATGATGATGAACATGAGACTTGTCATTGTAACATATTGTGATTTGTGGTTCACAATTATGGTTATGATATATTGTGAGAAAATGAGTTTTGTGTGATATATATATATATATATATATATATATATATATATATATATATATATATATATATATGAAATGTCTGTGTCGATGGAATGGAAAAAAAAAAAAAAAAAATCTTTGCCGAGGGCCTTGACAATAGCCCTCGGCCGACGGTCGTTGTTGGAGGCCCTTGGCAAAGACTTTTTTTTAAAAAAATAAAATTTTCTTTGCCGAGGGCCAGCCCTCGGCAAAGACTAAAAAAAATTAAACTTTCTTTGCCGAGGGGCCTACTCCGTCCATCCCAACGGTGCCGTGATGGACGCTTTTTCTTTTGCCGAGTGCCGTTGCGGCCCTGGGCAAAGGCTTTTGCCGGGCCGCCGCCCTCGGCAAAGCCTTTGCCGAGGGTTTTTGGGCCTTTGCCGAGGGCTTCGGGCCCTCGGCAAAGAACCAGTTTCCAGTAGACTAGGATGGCGTCGGTGGTGGTCTTGAGCTCGCTGCCAAGGCATGCCCAGGTGATGTCCTGGTGGAACGCTTCACACTGGCGCTGCACTGCAGCCGTGCCAGCGCTGAGCTGCCCACCACTGCTCTGGAAGGTGCGGAGGATGGAGGCCTTCACATGTGGGGGCACCTTGGTCACCGGCATGCTTTGCTTCACGAGCAGCAGGTCGATCTGCCCGATCTCATCATTCCAGTGCGCTTGGGGTTTGTAACGTCTTATTAGGCAGGCCAAGATTCCACGGGCGCACCAGTTGTGGCACCTTATGTAGTGGCCAACTATGCTCATCTTGGTCCAGCTAGAGCGCACGCTGGCGACCATCTCTGATATCTCAATGCACGCCGTGACCACGGCGAGAATGATGGCAAGTGCTTAGACAATGTAGGTGTGGGTGTGGTTGGAACCCTTTTTCAGATCGTCATCATTCAGGAGAATGAAATATGGTGTGAGGAGCACCATGATGCAAAGATATGCAAAAATCATCACGGACAAGACGAAGTGGAGAGCCGCGGACAGGGTTGGTGGAGGCTGCGCCGCTGCTCTGGAATAGTCTTCGCCAGTCCCTCCTCCGCCTCGTCGGCCAGCGTTTTGCTAGCGGCGAAGGACTGCGTGGCTGTTACCTCGCCAGATATAGGGATGGTGAGGTCTTTTGTCCCTTTCTCGGCGCCTTCGGGTCCGGCACCGCCGTCGGTGTCCTCTCCGGCGACGCTGTAGAAAGGTTGGTCTACCACTATGCTGGGAAGTCCGGGTGGTGGTTTACTCGCAACTGCTTGGGTTTGTTTCCCCTTTCGGTTGCTTCGTCGTCCGTCGACGTGGGGATGCTCGTGGTGCTTGTGGCGCTTTCTCCCATGTTTCTCGGCGGCGAGATGGCCAATGGCCATCTTCTATGGTTGGGACGTTCATCGATGCTACGGCATGTTCTTTGGAGCATGCTACTCCTTCTACCAACGAAAAAACTTGAAGTATCTTCGTCAGGAAGGGCTTTGGCTTCAAGCTCCATCTCCAGTGTGCACCTCCTCCTGTTGTGGTGGCTGCTCGTCGAGGAGCTTCTCCACTTGCCGGTGATGAAGATGACCGGGAGACCCTTGTGTGGACCAAGTTGTATTTTTCTCTTTGTACAAGGGTGCGTTTGTAAGAGTTGCAATGTAAACCTTTATTAATATAATACAATCTCGGTTTTTCAAAAAAAAAAAAAAAGGTTACTGACTGCACGTGGAGCGATCCAGAGCACGCGGCCTTGCCCTTGCACGTACGGGCTGGCTCACGGGAGCGAGTGATCCTCTCCGGCCTGGCCACTCCGTGTTTTTTCTATTTGTGTGGACTTTTTTTCTTTATTTTTATTTTTTAGTATTCTTTGTATTTTTTTTTGTTTGTCAATTTTAGTTTCAGGTTTCTGGATTTTTTTTTTGTGTGTGCTTTTTTAGTTGCATTTTTTTATTTTTTTCATTGTCTTTTAGTTTCAGTTTAATTTTTTTTATTTTTTGAGTCACATTTTTCAGTTTTTTCTTTCGGTTTTTAGTCAAGTTTTCTCTTAATGTTTTTTAATTTCAGTTTTCAGTTTCCCTTTTAGGTTCGAATGCATTCCTAAATCCTACATATTAGTTGTAATAACTTACTCTCTCAGTTGGCACCTTATGTAATGCTTTTTCTAATAATTTATCTTATATAGAGTGCAGCTTGTCTTATTTTAGGTTGCTACTTTTGTCATTTTAATAAATGTTCCTCCAGTTTTTAGCTAGTCATGTTTCCCAGCTCTGTTTTATAAGAACTTGTTCCCCTAGTTGGCAGCTTATGCAATGCTTGTTCTAATAATTTGTCCCAAGGTTGCAATTTGTCTTGTTTTTTATATCGCTACCCTCATTTTTTTTAATAAATGCTCCAGATGACAGCAAGTCATGTTTCCTAGTTTTTTTTTTATTGCGTTGTATAATAATTTGTCGCCCTAATTGGCAGCATATACAATATTTGTTTTAATAATTTGTCCTTCAGGTTGCAGCTTGTTTTGTTTTACTCTCCTTAGGGTTAGTAACTTTACGTAAATCTATTATTTTTCCATGCCAACAATCGTGGTATATTTTTGGAGTAGCAAGTTTGTTTAGTATTATATGGTAGCAACTCCTTTTATAAATCTCCTACATTATTCTTACACGTACAGTGGCGGAGCTAGGATTTAGATATAAGGGGGGTCGGATCATCAAGTATTTAAGTGTTCGCAAACAATATATGGTACCACCGATAAATCTTGATTTAAAAAATTATCGACTTTGATACTGACTTAAAAAATATAATAAATGGTCTTTAATCTCTCTTCATATGTCTAAATTGAAGATCTAAAGGAATAGTGTTCATAGGTACACATTATATTTATTTTATTTAAACACTTAATATTAGATTGTTAAGAGATTTATTTTAGAAAAAACAATTTAGAATTGACTGAGAAGGCTTTGTTTACTTATAATTTCTAGTGATTTGTGAGAACTATAGAGATGTATTGCGGAAGACACTATTTTTTATGGTCTGGGTCATTTAATTTGTCATTGATCCTTTCTCCTTTCAAAAATTTGAATTGTATCTCTTTTTGGTATTATGATTATCCTTTAAAATTAAATATAAAGCTTAAGCGATAGCATAATCTATACTAGCTTACGTGAAATCAGAACTGATGTACAAACATGAAATTTTAGTCTATACTACCAAAAATGTTGCTGCATATTCATGGAGGGCGGTCTGCTCTGTTGCTGCCTACGACATCTGGCCATTGGCTTGCTACCAAGGCACAGCCACCACATATTCGCTAAAGCTTACGTTAGCACAAATCATGAACTGTTAAAAATCTACTGCTGACCTTGGGAGGGGCCATGCACTATGCCAGAAAAGCCTATTCGTGACGCGTTTTTAGGGCTATTGGTGACGCGTTTTTTTACGCTGCGTCACCCTTCGCGTCACCAATAAGGGTCTATTGGTGACACGTAAACACGCGCGTCACCAATAAGAACACATTGGTGACGCGTGTTAACAACACGGCGTCACGGATAACAGGAACGCAGCGTCACCAATAAGAAAATATTGTTGACGCTTGTCCGTAAAAACGCGCGTCACCAATAAGAACCTATTGGTGACGCGTTGGATTGAGACGTGTCACCAATAACAGTGATATGAGTGACGCGCTTGGTTAATACGCGTCACCAATAGTGGTTATACGAGTGGTTATACGAGTGACATGCTTAGTTAATACATGTCACTGATAAGGTGTATCACACATGTCACAAATAGCAGCTTATGATTCTCACACATACAATACAAATCATGAGATCTACACATACTGATCCCCAGATATATATATATATGTACACAAACAGATTCACATAAGATAATTTATATATATAAGTCATCACTGATTCACATACACGTCTCAGTTGATTCATTTAACATATTACATCACACAACATCCTTCTACTTGGGAAAATAGTCGCCTTCAACCCTTGATGCTTCATGTGCACACGCGTCTGGCCATATGTCCTCCCATTCTCTTCACACCAGTGCCATGGAATCCATGAGAAGCTGCGGCAGGCACAACAAGAAAATTAGATACTAGGGGTGCAGAAGAATGATCCTTATTTATAAGTAAAACATCCAGAAAATCACATAAGTGCACGCACGGCTGCTGCTAGGCGAACTTGACACTGCTGTTATGTCGATGCCTCTACAACTCCAGATCAACACAACCAGCCACCCAGAGCTGCTGGACTCGGCATCTTTTTCTTACTCATGCAGGAACAATCCACAGAGACAATTTACATAAAGGCAAAGCTTCAGGTTTGCACCTCGGTGCTCATGGCAGAAGCAGCGGCACTAGCTTTAGGGGTCAACTACTAATCGGATAGTGAACAACTAGTTCATTTCCTACACAAACAAGATCACTCCAATCCTCCTGACTGGCGAATCAAGCCTTTCACTCAGCTGTATTCAAACAATGTAGATTCTACTTCAGCTACTACTCACAAGATTCATAGAAGTTTGAATGCTACAGCTCATAATCTTGCCAAGCAGGCTTTCCAGGAACTTATAGCACTCAGGGAACTCTAAACTTCTCATGCTCATCTGAGCATCATGTAACTGGGTGCACCTATCATCAGGCTCTTCTCAATATGCGGTTGAACGATGTAACCATTTTATCAGCTTGCTGCTGCTAATCTATAAAGTTGTCCTTTGTCAAAAAAAAGCTTTGTACTTGCTAGCTGCTGACACACTGAAATGGAAACAAAAATCATGTGCTTCTGCTGCTGCCCTGGCTGATAGAGCAACACGAAAAATCACCTTTGGTTAGCCAAGTAGCAGCACATCATGATACATGGACAGCAACAGATGATGGCCAGACAGTAGGAAAAATATGAAAAGCATAGTGAACTTAAAAAAGGGATAACATGCTTAAGGTCCAAGGCAATCAGTCTCCAATTCAAAATAGTTGTAGACCTAATTACCTTAGCAACAGTAGCATGGATGCTCAGGTGCTTTAACTTGTAGGATGATGGAACTCTCCTTTCTTGTCGATGACTTGTTCCACTAAGAATTTGGCTAGCCTTTCTCTAATTGGACGCTGGTCGATGGGCGCTGTCAACACTTCAAATTCCTGTATTAAGGTAATGTGACTATGATTGGAGACACAAGAGAGAAAAGTGGAGGCATATATCTGCTTCTATGAACTATGAAGTACAGGCAAGCAACAAGGCAATGAGATGAACTGATATTAGAAGTTGAGAGGTGACCAGCAACACATGTACCTCAGAGTATTCCAAGTTTGTCTTCTTCATAGCTAAAAGCAAGTTGTGTGCAGCATAAAACCCGGACGGCTTGCTAGATTCAGTTTGCTGGCACTGGGACAAATATATATATAGAACACACAATCATTTGAAAATGGAAATTGAACACAATGCTAAATATACTAGAGGCACAATACTGAATTTTATTGTTGGAAGCACTTACCGCATATTTAGTAGCATGTGTCAATGGCTGTGGTCTGTCTTTCATCTTGCTTGTGTGCGTCGCAAAAGCTCTGCATGCAAGAGGCACACATATATGACTCATTATGTTTGTTCAATGACATTGGCATTTATGAAACAAGTCAGTAGTAAGTAGACAAGCAACTCACTCGTCAATCAACAATATTAACATGCTGAAATCTTGGTTTACAGATTTGTTAGGATCAAGGTATATGACCTTACTCCACTTTTGAACTATTATGACAGTGATCCAATGACAACTAGCTGAGCCACTAGAGTTGTGGGCAAACATTATGAAGTCTTTGGTAGTATGTTTGGTGAAGGCCTTTTGCAGATATTGCCGAACAGCCGCTCTGTCAAACTTTATGCTGTCCAGTGACATCAGTTGTGGATCAAGAAAGCCCACAGGAATGTTCTTACTCTTAGCTTCTACATGCAGTGACCTAAAAATAAGAATAACATGTTTTTAGATTTGAATTAGCATGGCTTTAACAGGAAGACTATAAGAATCAGCATGGCTTTAACAGGAATGGCTTTAAAGCAGTCTATTTATAGGCACCATTATCAGCTTGCTAGAGCATATGTTAATAATATAGCAACTATCACCAATTACTTTACTTACAATGTCCAGCATCGAAGAAGTGAAGAATCCAATGCGCCAAGGTTGAAGAGGTCGTATAGATAATTGTATCTCACAAGCATGACCTCGAAATCTGATGAGTTCAGCATATAAAGACCCTTGAACCTAACCAGTATCCCACTCTTCTGATTGCCTCCACAATCTTTCATGTAATGAGCATGAAGTGCAGTACATCCAGGTCCTAAAGCCTTGAGGTCCATTGCTGGGAGAAATAGATGACCACATTTGTACTTAGAGATCCATTTTGGTGTTTGCCCTGTATCATTCAATTTGTTAACTTGTTACATAATGGTCAGCTAACTTGTAAATCAAGAAGCAACAGAATAGTATTGATTAGGTGTAAAAAACAAATATACCGTTTTGATTTATGGTCGTCTTTCCACTCCCTCCAGCAATCTTACTAGACACTTTTTGCTGCATGGATGGCTTGACACTCTCTAGAGCAGCCTTACTAGCCACTTTGTGTTGCATCGGCGGCTTAGTGGTAGCAACAACCTTCTTCTCTGAACTCTTAGGATTTTTTGAAGGATTGGCTGCATCAGGCTCCTTTGGCACACTCTTTGTTCCATCAGATGTGGCAGGAGATTGATGGTTTGAGGCATTTGAATTAGCCCTAGAAAGTAGCTTTGTAGAAATTAAAGCACCAGTGCCCTTTGAGTTTGAAGCACTCTTTGTGTTCTCATTTGGTTGAGATAGGGTTGGCTGGACTGATGATTGCTTGACAAAAATGTGAAGCCTCGGCCACTGTATTCTCTGTAGTAGAGCTTCTCTAAGTGTTTTTACATCATCGGCCAGGCGTATCTGCAACACAAAATCCTCATAACCCGGATGTACATATTCCACTTGGACTACTGCATGGTCATATTCTATTGGGACTGATTGTACTTTAAATTCCTTTGGAAACATCCGACCCTCTGCAACCACAGCTCGCAAGCCTCTAATGTTTGATACAAGGCAACATTCGGTTGGCTCTTTAAGAAGATCAATAGTATCCGAGTCAAATGAATTGGGCCCCAACTCCGATTCGTTTGCAGCAGTATTGGAGGCAGAGGCACAGCTGCTCCTTCGTCCGTGGGCAGGACTCGGGGACCTAGAAGGTGGTGGCCTTACCAACAAGCCTTGGTCTACAAGATAGGACATGACATCCTGTGTAACCTCTCTCCTAACCTGGGCTGTCACTTCTTCTTTGACTTGAGCTGTAACTTCTTGCCTCACTTGAGCTGCTATCGCTTCCACATCTCTGCACTAGATCTCTTCCTCTTTACGTACATGCCCGAACACCGGGGAAAACCATGCTTCCGGCCGGTGTAAGCTGAAACAAAGACGCACTCGACTGGCCGTTTCGGGGGCCTAAACATGCGATTAGCACATCGTTCTCCCTGGCCCAAGTGACGCCTGAAGCTTCTGCGGCTGCTTGCTTCTCTTTAATTTCTTCGGAGAGTTTTTGTGTTGAATCCTGCATCCAGACAATATCAGCTGTGTGGCTGCTTTCTGATATATCAAGCTTACTCCTTGCTCGCAGATATCTCGTAGGGCGGCCTTGTGGGAATTCTTCCCATGGGTTATGGATGCCTTTACTGGCTAACTGTGCATCCTCCTTCTCCCACACTGGCGGTTTACCGTCATACCTGCTTGAGCCCATACAATGGTTGTGCACATTCTTCTTCCGAAGCAATTTGTACTTCTCACGTTTCGCTACTTCTTCTGCTGAATTCTTCAATATCACAAATTCTTCCCAATCTTCTTCGTCGAGGTACGGGTGCTTCTCAAAGGGACTGTGGTCTTTCTCAATATAGTCAGTCACTAGCCTGTTTTTGAATGTTCTCCAACACTTAGATATCACCTTCATCATAAACTGAAACCCCTGAGTCCTCATTGTAGGGGGAACTCCAAGTAGGGCATGACATATTTATCAAACATTTCCCGTCTTTTCTCATCAGTAAGACTTTTGAATGATGGCATAACTAAGGGACGGGGGTTTGCCTAGCAATCAAACGAGCAAGCAACCGCATTCTTTTTTTTTGCGTTCGGCTCGGTGGCATCCCATTTGGACGAATCTACGTGGACAGTAATCATGTTAGTAGGCCACTTAGATGTTGTCTTTGGTTTTCGGGGTCGCGCCTTTTCGCAGTACGCGCAGGCTAGCTGCTGCTCATGCTACTCATCATCAATGGGTGGACCTGATTCCTCGGAAACAGATTGTTCCCCCAATTCGTCATCACTACTTGATAAAGAATCCACAGAAGACACCTACCAATGAAATTTAAGAAACAAAGCTCAAATTAAGTATCCAAATGTTGAATCCTTTCATATGTGCCCTCGCTATCCAAGTTTCGCTTCGACGTGGATTCTCTTGACGCAAGTGCTCCTTATGCTCCTCAATATAAGGAGACACTTCTCCTGTGTGTTCCAACACGAGAAAGTGAGCTCACCGGTAATCATCCGAATCTGGATTAAGAGCCTTCTTCCCAAGAGTCCCGATCCCCGCTAGCCTTCCCTCATGGGGAGACTTATATAAGCCAATTGGATTTGTAGGATCAATGTAACCAAGGCACCAGTCAACCACCTCCTCAGCAGAGTAGCCCTAGACCATGCTTCCCTCAGCATGAACCCGACTCTTTGTATACCGATTCAAAGTGCTCATGAATCTCTCGTACGGATACATATGATGGAGGAACACGGGGCCAAGGTAACTTATTTCCTTAACTAGATGAGCAATGAGATGAACGGATACATCAAAGAATGCCGGTGGAAAATACGCCTCTAGAAGACACATTGTCTCAAAAATGTTCTTCTCAAGATTGTCCAGTGACCTCTCATCAAGAACCTTCTGAGATATTGCATTGAAGAAGAAGCATAGGCCCATGAGTGTCATTCGGACTTTTTCTAGCAAAATGATTCCTGATCCCGACAGCAAGCATCGTTGTGAGCATTACATCGCAATCATGAGCCTTCATGGGGAGCATTTTGTTCTCTTTTGGATGCACGAGTTTCCTGATGCTTGCTGAGTATCCTGAGGGAACTTTCACGCTACGGAAGAAGTCGCACAGACTCACGCTTCTCTTCCCTAGTTAGATTTATGGCAGATAATGGTAGCTTGGCACCGGGGGCCTCGGGACGCAACTTGGGCCTTATATCCAAATCTGCCATGTCCGCTCGTGCATTTTCATGGTCCTTGCTTTTTCCCTTGGTGTTCAAGAGTGTCCCTAGTAAGCTCCCACAAACATTCTTTTTCAAATGCATGTCATCAATGCTGTGGCGAACTACAATGTCTTTCCAATAAGCAAGCTCCCATAGAATTGACTTCTTCTTCCATCTTTTATTGGCAACTTCTTCCTCCTCGCGCTTTCTCTTTCCAGGGGCACTCTTTTTGTTCTTCCCCAACGTAACATTGACATCCTTTACCTGATCATAAACATCATATCCAGTGAAATGCCTCGGAGCAGATCCTATTTCAACCGTGCCATCAAACTGGCATTTCATCTCCCGATAAGGATGAGATCGGCGAAGCAAACGGCGATGTCTTATGTACACCCTCTTCTTTGAATTTTTCAACCAAAGGCTCTCGGTATCATCTAAGCATTGGAAGCAATCTTTCTCTCCTTTAGACTGCCCAGATAGGCAACGGTGTCCCAGAACATTGGTGATGGTGGTTAATACCATGGCCTGCAACTTGAATGACTCTCGCTTGAACCCATCATATACCTTGACACCATCTGACCAAAGCATCTTGAGCTCATCCACAACCAGCCTCAGATACGTGTCGATGTCATTCCCTGGCTCATGCGGACCTGAGATCAGAAGTGGCATCATCATGTATTTCCTCCTATTACACAACCACGGTGGAATGTTGTAGATAGACAACAACACGGGCATTAATCTTGTGTGAGGTACTCTTGTTACCGAATGGGTTCATGCCATCTGTGCTCATTGCGGTTTAATATTCCTTGGCTCATCTTTAAAAAACCCATACGTTGAGTCAATGACACGCCACTGAATAGCATCTACTGGATGCCGTAGATAACCATCAATCTTGCGCCCCTCCTTGTGCCAACTCATCAATTGTGCGTCCTTGGCAGTTGCAAACAAGCATTTCAGACGAGGAACTATAGGGAAATACCAGACCACCTTCCGTGGAGCTCCATGTCTCTTGTCCTCATCACCCCCGTCATTTCTTCGTTTGTATCGAGAGACTCCACACTCAGGGCATTCAGTTAGTTCAGCATAGTCCCCACGGTACAAGATACAGTCATTATTACAAGCATGGATTTTCTCGACCTCCAATCCCATAGGGCAAACAATCTTCTTGGCCTCATATGTGGTCTTGGGTAACTCATTCCCCTCAGGCAGCATGTCCTCCAATTGATGTAGCAATTCATCAAAGCTCCGGTCAATCCAATGGTGTGTTGCCTTCAACTGGAGAAGCTTGAGAGTAGCAAACAACTTTGAATACTTCTTGCAGTTCTTATGAAGCGGTGTCCTCATATCTGCCACCAACCTCCTCAACTTCTTCATGTCCGCCTCAGTATACTCATCAAACCCCATGGCATCACGAACCATCTCTTCAAGTTCCTTGCCTTTTGGTCATAATTGGCACTAATATCGCTAGCTTGTCATCGGTGAGATCCGGGCTGCAAAAGGGTCCTTCCTCGTCGCCCCCGGCACGCAATAGGGTCCTTCCTCGTTGTCCCGACCAGCAGCATGAGTTCCATCATCCCCAGAGAATCCTTGGTCCATACGATCAGCTTCCATGTCTCGATCATTGACCCCTTCTTCTCAATGCTTGTTCCAACATCTATAGTCATCCATGAATCCTCGGAGGATCAGGTGGGCATGGAGTGATAATGAACTCGTGTACTGCTTTTTTTCATTCGACAATCAATGCATGGACACCTCATAGTTGTCTTGTGCTGATTCAACATATACGCCTCTGCAGCTCTTATGAATGACTTCAGGCCACCTAAGTACTCAAGCACATGCACGATTGCGAAGACATCCAGCTCCGATCCTCCATAGTCTACAAAGTATGAATATGAAAACAAATGAAATTCATATATATACATACTAATTAAGTATAACATATCTAAGTTTGGGAAAGGTTATAGAAAATAGTATATATTAGCATTCCTGATACTACACATATAAATGCAATTAATGGCACACATGTGAGCATCATGCCCTGGATACCTTTTCCTGAATTGTTACACCAAACCAAATGTGCAGATCACAGATTGGCAGCTTAGCGTAGCATGCAAAGAAGTAAAAGTAAGCACAAAAAGGAAAGAAGTTGCAACAGATTGGTAAGAGATGTGCACTACTAACATCTTCATCGCTGCAGCAGGGCAAGGGTGTGCTAAGAATGGTGTACGATACATATGAAAGTTGAAAATAAATGCCTACTGCTTGTAAACAATTTTAGCTTCTAGGAAGTATAATACTATCCCTACATTTTTTTCCTCAAATCACAAGCAACTCTATTTCAGAGTATCAATGATAATACCTTAGCAACCAAATAACGCAGAACAAGAGATGGCACAGTGATAATAATGATTTTTCCCAGCTGTAGCTTGACGGATTTTACCATGACTAAAACATTAGAAGACACTACCGTCAGACTCACTAACCAGGACATTTCTTCAAGATGAACCAGAAAGAGCGACGGGACATTCTACTTAAAGCTGAAGATTTTTAGCAACGCCAATGACTATGCCTTGGCACATTTGCAGAATCGACGGTAACATCATGCCAATTTCAGTTTACAAAGATGACAACTCATTCAAATTATGCCCTTCAAGGAATAAGGAATAGGTTCTACTGCCTTGACATGGTGGTTAATAAGCTAATAAAAAAAGAGGAACATGAAAGAAAGAATTCTGAGCTCACGCGGCGGTCACGCCTCACGGCCGGACGCGGGATGCCGGATTGGGCCAGCCGGCCAGGGGCCTGGACCTGGTGGCTGGAACCTCGAAGTCCTGCGCGGAGCCGGGAGGGCGGCCGGCGTGCTGCCTGCGTTGAGCCACGGAGGGCGCACTGCCTGCACGGAGCAGCACGGGGCCTTGGCCTTCGGCGCCGGGCGGCGGGCTCCGGGTGGCGGTTGGCCGGCGCGGCAGGGGTTGGTGGCGGCCGGGCGCGGGGCTGGGTCGCGGGGTGCTGGCGGCCGGCGCGGAAGCCGGGAGGGCGGCCGGGGTGCTGGACAGAGTCGCCGCCAGCGCTGATGGAGCGGTCGGCACGGAATTGCTGATGGAGCGGGCTTTTTAGATTTTTTTTTACAACCGCGCGTACAGAGCGACGCGTCATTTACTTTACCAGCGTCACATATATGTATCCGTATCGTGACACGTGTTAATAAAAGGCGTCACCATCGATCTGGTGACACGTCGTAAAAATCCGCGTCCACGAATAGATCCTACTATTGGTGACACTCCTTAAAAATACGCGTCACGAACGTTATCGGTGACGCGTCTAGCCATTACGCGTCACCAATAAGCAGTTAGTTATTAGTGACGCGTATCGTTCCTGAAACGTGGGCAGCTACTAATTGGTGACACGTCTACACAAACGCGTCACCAATAGTCTATTGGTGACACGTTTTTGTTCTGTGTCACGAATAGGGGCGTCACCAATAGGCTTTTCTGGCATAGTGATGGCCCCTGCTGGGCCCCCTTGCCTCCGCCACTGTACACGTATAAATTGCTACTAAAATAAATTTTTTTGAAACTTAGACAAGTGATGTCTAGTTTTGTTCATCTTGCCATAGTATAAAACATACGAGTACAAACGAAATTGAAAATGAACACATCATTCATAAGTTATAACAATTTAAATATTTTTTTTGCTTTATGTTAGTTTGCATGCATGACGTCAACCACAT
The DNA here is from genome assembly GCA_015844335.1 of Chrysopogon serrulatus. Lineage (NCBI taxonomy): Eukaryota > Viridiplantae > Streptophyta > Magnoliopsida > Poales > Poaceae > Chrysopogon > Chrysopogon serrulatus. The sequence continues at coordinate 278,942 of JADLZL010001976.1, forward strand.
GCAGCAGGAGCGTGAAAAGGGGAGTGGCGACACGTTCACCTTTTGCTTGTGGGACCACAAGCTGAAGAAGGGAGCAGGAATGGTCGGGCATGGCGCGCGTGGTGGCGTGCTAGCGCATTACGCGATGGATCGCCCATATTGGCTCCCCGTGCACGTGTTGCGTTCTGACTGGGTAAAAAAAATTCAACTAAAGCACGGAGGAGAAATCAGCCGAATGATAAGTAGTCACTTCCTATCTTTAAACCATGCTAAATATTTCTTAAAATTAAACATTGCAAACTAAACTCGACACTGATTCATTTTTCACTTAGGGCAAAATGGTTACTTCACCCATATAGATCCATGTGAGGCTAACGAACGGGGCTGCACGAAAAGTGCTATGCAGGGTTTTTTTTGGTGGTTGCTAAATGGGCTGAGGCCCAGGCTCAGGCTGCAGAATAATTGGACGGAAAAAATCTACTTTCCCTCCCTAATTTTCGTGAAAGTCCGTTTTTTTTTTCTTCCTAAACTCTAAAATCAGACAAACAACCTCCCCTTAACTTTTCAAACCATAGGCTTTATCTCTCTGGAATGGTTTTGTCGGTGGTTTTGTTACAGTGGTAGTGGTTTTGTCTGTGTCTTTTTTATTTATTTTGGCTAAATTTTAAAAATCATAGTAAATCACAAAAAAAAATAATAAAATAGAAAATCTTAATTTTGTTGGACTCACGTGAGTAGATCTACATAGTGAATATATAATATGGTATGTTTTAGTACGAAGTTTTTGCTAGTCTTTTTTTTATTTATTTTGGCTGAATATTTAAAAAATCATAGTAAATCATACAAAAATCATAAAATAAAAAATCCAATTTTGTTGGACTCCACATGAGTAGGTCTACACAGTGAAGATATAATTTTCAAAAATCCAATTTTGTTAGACTTCACTATGTATATCTACTCATGTGGAGTCCAACAAAATTAGATTTTCTATTTTATGAATTTTTTGTGATTTACTATGTTTTTTTAAAAATTCAGCCGAAATAAATAAAAAAAGATAAAGATAAAACCACTATTACTGTAGCAAAACCACCATCAAAACCACTCTAGGGAGGTAAAGTGCATGGTTTGAAAAATTGAAGGAGGTTGTTTGTCCTATTTTAAAGTTCAGAGAGGAAAAATAGACTTTCGCGAAAGTTGGAGGAGGAAAAGTAGACTTTTTCCTTGGACTAAGGTAAGAGAAGGTCTTGGGCTGGGTTGAGAGAAGGGGGAGAAAAATGGCCTGTCAGGTGTCGGCCTGGAAGGTTGGGCCTTTGGGGTCTTGGACAAGAGGCTTGTTCCTGTCAGCTTAAATGTTTACAAACTTTTTTCGAAGAGAGTTTAACTCTAAATAAAACCATTCAAAACAAATATAGATCAAAGCACTCTATGTATGCTATTAGTATATGGACGCACAACCTAAATTAGGAGAATAGGTTTTATTGAGGAAAAGGTGATGCATTGGTAGTTTATGTTGAATTCAAGTAAGAGCTTGAATTAAACCACACTTAATTTTTGGGAAACAAAAAATGGTTTTTCAAACAAAAGCTTTAATTTTCCACATTCCCGATCCTATAGAAACATGACAGGGATGTTTTATATGAAAAAAAAATTTCAAGTTGGGAGTTTGAAAGAGAGGGGAAAAAGAGGAAGAACTTGACTTAGATTATTTGACCTAACTATTTCATGCAACACAAGAAGAAAAATTTAAGAATTATATACATTTTTGCACTTATAAACATTAAAAAAAATGGAATGCTGCACAACCTTTGCATACGGTGTACAGCAACACAATCCACAAATAAAGATGTAGTACTCCGTATTACCTACTCACAAGTCACAAGAACCTGGTGCTACATAAATTTCGTATCCCGTATATGCCACCACCATATCCATCCATCTAACACAATGTGTACACGCGCGCCCATAATCAAGTCTGATGGCAAAAGCAATGCCGCCTAAGGACTAAGGAGTAAGTGTCCAACATGCACTTGCTTCCCAGCTAATAACACCACTGAAGTTAGCCACCTGACCCTAGGCTCAATACCCGTACAAGATTCAGAACTCCGCAAAACTCTTGATGATGGTTATATGCCCTTTAGGAGCACCCAAGACCTGAATGCGTAGGATCCGCCGCCGATCCGCTGCCCTGGCTCCCAGCCCCGTCTCCAGGTTTTGGAGGCACGTGAGCAAAATGCAAATGGGGGCCCTAACATGTATAAAATCATGTCTAATGAAAACACGACATATATACTTTCACTTAATTATATAACTTCAATATATATGACTTCATATAGTATTTAGCAATCTATCAAATAATTAATACTAAATAAGTCAAGTCAAGGTAGTACCGACCTCATATTCTACTAAAAAGCATCATCCTTCTAGTGTTTCTTGAAATGAAATCCTCAATTATATCTTCATAATTAATCTTCTCCAAGATATCATTTTCAAGTGCAATCGTTGCTAGTCCTCTGTCCGCAATAGCATCATGGTCTTCATCTGCATTGGCAATATTACCATCATCCCCTTCATGAATTTCTGCAGCAGGAGCCTCAATATCAAACTCTATCGCATCATCTCCTTGAAGGATTTCTGCAGCAGGAGTCTCAGCCTCTATCGCAATAGCATCTGCAGTTTCTTGAACAATAAATCTGTCAAGAGCACCCTTCTGGGATTGAGCTGCTGCTTCTAGTCTTTGTCTCTTCTTACGTTTTTCAGCACCAGAATCATACTTTCTAATTCTTGTAGACATGACGATGATTGAGTAATAAACAAATTTCTTTGTCTTCCTATTTACAAAAGGAAAGAAAAATAGTTAGAATCAATTCAAACAACAGAAACGGTTGTACCAAATTCTACGTTCTAGCCTTCTAGTGATTAGGGTAGGGAATTAAGAAATAGAAATTCATCTGTGACTGCAAGTCTGCAACGCATGAGCATTGAGCTCACCTCAAGTTTGTCGGTGTCGGTGCTCTACGTTCGGCGCGGCTGGCGAATCACGGACGAGGTGTCAAGGTGGAGATCGCAGCTGACCAACAGCGCAGCGGCACGGACGGGCGCCGCCGCGGCGAGTACCTTCACGTCGAAGGCTCGAAGCAATCGCGGACGCGGCGCTTTGTGTCCCCGGCCGGCATGGGCTATTGGGCTGACTGGGCCTTCGTCGTAGACTTTGGGGGCCCTTCAGTTTTGGGGGCCCTGTGCCGTCGCTCAGCTTGCTCCTGGGCTTCGACGGGGTTGCTGGCTCCTCTTCACCACCGGGGGACGCCACCGCCCGGATCCGCCGCCGGCCCGTCCGCTCTGCCCCCTTCCCCGCAGATCCGTCGCGCCCGGCAAGGAGCGCTTCGCTCACCCAGTGTCCGTGCATAGGGTGGGCGCGGCCCGCGATGCCCGGGCAGTAGGCGGAGGCTGCCCTCCTCCCTCGCATCTTGGGCGGGCCGGCGCGGAGGCGGAGGTGGAGCAGCCGGCGTGCGAAGGCGAAGGCGGAGGAATCGATGGTGGTCTGCCTAGCATTCCTAGGGGCATTGTGGTCATTTTCCTTCGGTATTGGTAGCTGTGCCATCTCCTAGAACGACATCTAATATGGGACGGAGGGAGTAGGTGAGACAACGTACAAGAGAGAGAGAGAGAGCGAGAGAGCACCCAAGAGAGCAGGTGCATGCGTGCCGGTTCGGAGATAGAGCTCTTGGGCGGACTCATCCGTCTCATCAAGTCACTGGTTGGAGAGAGAGGGAGCGCATGCTGATGTGATTGGTTCACAGTGCATGCAGCTCTCTATACTGTACTAGTATTGTAATAATATTTTTGCTAAGAGTATAACAAATATATGGATATGAGATCCTTGTCCCAAAATAAATGCACATCTCGTTTATCGGAGAGTCAAATGTTTTAAATTTGATCACGTATTACTATCAATAATATCTGTATGTCTAAATAAATTTTTGTATATAAATATTATTGCTTCCACCATCCCAAAATAAATACATATCTTACTTTTTAAGAATTCAAACTTTTTGTATAAATATTATTTTAGGATAGAGGGAATATTTTGTTATAACTTATTTATTTTATTATAACTTTTTTTTATTTTTTTGATAAAAAATAAATAAGACGAATGGTCCAACATCATATTTAAAAGTCAAACTAATTATCTATTTTGGGACCGAGGTAATACATATATACTTAGAATCGTAATTATTGATACTTTTTACTGTAATTAAAGCAATAGATTGATTTGATGGGAGCGGTACAGAGGCAGATCAGTATGCATGCACCTGGTTGCATGACGCGAGGGATAGACGGACTCCTCTGCTCTCTCTACACTGTTCTCTCTCTCTCCTCTCTCTCAGTTGCTTGCCAGATGCATGCACCTACTTTCTCTCTCTCTCTCCGGTGCTCTCAGCTGATGACAAATGCTGCACTGCAAGTCAGCTGACATGCAGCATTGCAGCTCTCCACTCTCTCTGCTACACACACGCATGCAAAAGTGGTCCCCACACTCTCACTTCACCACCGCTCACGAATGCAAGCAGCAGGATGTCTCACGCACACGCACGTCCTCATCTGCGGTCCCCACAGGCACTCTCTCTCTCTCTTGCATGGACCACGGGCAGTGCAAGCAGGTCGGCGCCAGGCCTCGTGGCGCCGAGGTCAGCGCCATGATTCGTGGCGCCGAGATGTGCCACATCAATACCATATCATCGTCATGTCATCATTTAGTCCCAAAGCTCGGTGCCATGACTTGTGGTGCCGAGATGTGTTACCTCGGCGCCATGGGTCATGGCGTCGAGCTCAGGATCCAAAAACAGGTTTTTGACGCTCAAGGAGCTAAATGTGAATTTGTTTTAAAAAAATGGCTAAATAGTAAAAATTTAGGAGAGGGGCAATGCCGTCCGTGTAGGAGGAGGACGTGCTAATATATGACGCTGCGAAGGCATTCGTGTCGCTCGACCATTGGCTGCTTGTGCCCTTGGCACGCAGTACCTGGCCGGCACCATTGAATGACAGGAGCTACAGCGACGACCCGCGGCCGGGTCTTGCTATTGAGTCATTAGTGTTGACTGAATGTTCGGGGAAGCTAATAAGAATTTATCGGAACACGCCTGGACGGGGATAGCTTGACTGACCTGATGACTTCTGACCACCGCCGTGTACCGGGCAGCAGTATTCTATCGCAGAGGCAAGAACACAATTCCATATACAAACCACATGAGTCATGTATAAGTGTGACAAGTAACTTCTAGTGACTGGAAGTCGGTGTGGATTCGGCTTGATGTGTGGCTGTAACTGGCGCTACAGGTAGGGTGGTTGGGCTACTATGCTAGGGCAGCGCAGGGCGGTAGGGGGGTGGGGGCGGCTAAGGTGGAGGAGGTGGTGGCGGTGTGTGGGTAGGGTTTGGGGCGGCGATGCTGGCACGGAGAGGAAGAAAAGGGCCCGCGATTGCGGGAGCAGAGGAAAAAGAGGAGCAGCGTTACGAGAAAGTGAGAAGAGGAGATAAGACTTTTAGCTGTTTTCTTGCTTAAAATCAAATAGATAAAATTTTGCTTGTATTTATAGTCCTGGGGGACTTACCCGCAAGCAATCTAAACTAATCTAATCTAATCTAATATATACGACGGCGGCTTGCCCTGCCCTAGGGCGACACAGTGTGGCGGCGCCCCCGCCAACTTGCAGGCATCTTTCGGTACAAGTTCACCGTTCCAACGCGGCCCATCTAGGGCATGGGCCCGGTGCCTCCTCCTCTTAGGTCTCTGGTAGTTCACTTATTCTGCTAATGGTGTTGGGCATGTGACAGTGGCACACTAGCTAGAATGAGCTAGTAACTCGGCTCATCTACGACAGCTAGGTAAAACAAACGAGAAATTAAAACTATTCGGCCTAACCAAGACTATACCCCTCTATCTGTCACACAAACACCTTACAAAGGATCCTAATTAAACACATAGCTGCCGAGCTAGTGGCTAGGAACTCACCTAAATAATTCTAGTTAGCAAGATGATGCTAGGAGCTCCTACACATGCTAATAAGCAAAGCGTAGAAAGCAAAAGCACAACTAGTACTGTGCTAGCACTATTCACTAGTTACACTACACAAGCACTACGCCAAATCTGATAATCCCTGCCGGGTTAGAAGCTCCATCATAGCTGGAATCTGTGACAACAGAGGATGATTGGCAATTGACTTCGGTTTAGAAGCGGCCAGACAATCATATTTGTGTCTATCCTTTGCTCGACATGGTCTTAAACAGGTAGTGATACGATGAGTGCCACTGCTGGTTAAGACTTCGACGCAACAATGAAACTCGTGACACCACTGCCGTATCAATGTAGACCCGACAGTGAAGTGTTAAGTGCCACTGCAGGTCCAATTTCACGCTTGACAATTGTTATTTCTCACACACTATGGACAATTCTCACATGGTACAATACATCATATATATATAGCTATAAAGGACAAATTAAACAAATATATAGATAGCTACATAATAAAATTTATTACAAACCAAGGTCTAGTCATTACTTAGTTTAATTTCTTACATCAATAGTTCATTAAAAAACCCAAAGTATCTGATCAGTACAAAAACACCCAACTACTCTTAGTTTGGCCCTTTCACCTCACTCTCACTATGCGGAAAAGCTAATCGGTGACGCGTCCGGATAGTCATTAGTGACGCGTAAAAAGACGTCCTTTGTTCTTTTGCGTGCGTGATAAGGGCACATCAGTGACGCGTAAAACTACGTCACTAATAGTCCTTGAACAAAGGTGACACATGAATCCAATACGGCGTCGCGATAACCATTGAAGCGTGGCGTGTCGGCCAAGACACGCCGTCGCGATAACACTTTCTCGGCGACTTGTCCGGCCAAGGCGCGTCAGCGATAAACATTTATCGCGACATGTCCGGCCAAAGCGGCGTCACTAATAACACTTTCTCAATGGCGTGTCAAGCCAAGGCGCGTCACTAATAACTATTTCAGAAAACGAAAAAACCACAATGATCCTATATATGTACAATGTTCCATCCTATATATATACAATGATCCTATATGTATAAACATTAGGCATGTTTCACCATATATGTATACACATCGGACATGTTCCACCATTTCAACAATCAATTCTTTACAAACTTAGTTATCTATTTACACATAACAGATCTTAGTTATCTATTTACTGTTACCACTCTTTTCATCAAAGCGCATCATCTTAGCTTGTAATGCCTTCACCCTACTCTGCACCCACTGCCTGCAACCATATAAACAACCAAAGAAATCAAGTTAACTGCAAAGTAGTGCAGAGGAAGAAAGACTTAACACTTCAGTCAAACACTCAAAGCTCCTACCAAATGCAACAACAATCAAGCTTCTTTTTTAATCTTTCCATCTCATTGAAGTTTTTTTATTTTTTATTTTATTAATCTGGTATGAATTCCCAGTGCTACATGTCATCTACAAGCTACTATTTTTGGTGCAAAAAAATTTATAGTCTCAAGAGCCAGCATATGATAACTTACAAACGTGATCACACCAGCCAAGCATATCTAATGGCAGCTGTTTCATAATAGTAAAAGTTCTTGAGTCAAAATATAGAGTTAAGGAATGACCTACTCCTTAATTGAATCAGTATAGGATAAAAATCTGTAGCTATCACGTTCCATGCTTTTCTCCTTGATTGCTGCAACATGCAAATGAACAAAATAGCATACAAGAAAATAAGTAGCTGTTGAACATAAATAGATCTAACAATAGAAAGACAGGTTCAGTGATAGAAAGACAGGTTCAGTGCAGTAAGCAATCGATTCAGAGCAGTAAGCAATTACAGGCTCAGTAAACTTCAGACTTCAGAAAAGTTACTGGTTCAGATTCCAGAGCATAGAGCAATATTAATATTTGCTAGGCTCTGGTAAGACAACAAATTACAGGTTCAGATTCGAGAGCATAGAGCAATATTAACATTTGATAGAAATGAAGTGCAGCTCTTGTAAGATAACTGTTAGTTCATCCTTTTTAGCAATATATCTTAGTAGCTTATGTGAGAAGTATCATATTGCATTGGCAGTCAAATGTTAAAGATGCAATACACAGTCCAAGAGCAGTTCATGCAGCAATACAATACCTGCGACAACAATCAACAGTGCATGATATTTCTAGGCAAAAATAAACAGTACCACAAATAAGCCTACTTACACATGAAACTTTTTGCCGATTAGTATTACTAGACAGCATGCAAAATTAATATTCAATATAGGAAATCTGCAAACACAGATAAAGGTAAGTAGGTATTGACTGTCCAGGAGCACATGACCTCCTTCAAGCTAGCATGAACTGAGCCAGGCAGCCGATCCACAGTAGCCTCGCTAGGGCAGATCTGTCCAAACTAAATTACTGCACACCAAAGAGCAAGAATACTTAGTTGCTGGCTGGACACTATGTTAAATTTTGGGATACAGAACTGACTTTCACTTGTAGAAAATGCTTTCTTGTGTACTGTATTCATTATTTAGAAGTTAGAACTCAAATCTATCAATAAGTAGCTGTTGAAGCCGACCTTTTTATTAGCTTGTACACACTCAAATTAGTAGTTGATTTGGAAGGCCTACAGTTTCTGTCGACAACCTGCATAGTTTTGAATATCACCTATGAGTTACTAGTCGCAGTACCCGCACTATAATGAGACACAAATGTCACGTCGGCATTGTTTCTATCCTGAATGCTAAATGAAGTAGCAGTAGTAGTAGCAAGATCTTAATCATTTCTTTGACCTCGAAAAATGAGGTACATTACTATAAAATGGTAATCACCGTCGGCTCTAGACCCCTCTTCACCGTCGGTTTTTGGCCCTCGTTGTGATAGCCCAGGATATACTACCACCGGTTTATCATTGGCGGTAGTAATGTTGGTTACCGCTAGATCACGGTACGATACGGAGCTGATATCGGCATTGTTACAGCTGTCTCAAACTAAAGCATGACCCAGCGGTGGTTGGTCACATACCAGCGTCGGTATTACATACGATCCGGCGGTAAGACATGGACAGCAATGTCAGCTCGATTTTCCATCTGGCGGTGATGGTATGGTGACGGCAACAACGTCGGTTCCTGTTATGGTCCGGCGTTAATGTAGTTACCATCACAGCCAGTAACCGGTGGATCCGACGGTGTTGAATGAAATTTCACAATCGGTCTGCTGTACTATGTGGCGGTGAAACCAATTCCATCGCCGCTGTGCTTGAGGCGGGTTGTTACTATCATCACCGCCTGTTGATTCCATATGACCAATGATTTTGCAGGCCATCACTAATAGAAATATTATTTTGATTACACTAAACCTAGGTCATATACATATACACCGAAACCAAGACCTTCCATACAACACATCCATACACAATAATGACATATGTCATTTGAGAACGCAAATTAAACCAAAAAAACTGGCATTACAAGTTGAAGGACAAGATCTACCTTCATTACATATGACGATAGTCTCCCTGGAGATTTACGACAAGGTCCATAATGAAGCTGCCAAGGTGCACCAGTGAACACCCCACTTCTGTAACACACACGAAACACAGTTAGGACATGCATGTTGCTATAGCCTCAAAATTAGGTCGGTAAATGGACTAAGGAGAACAAGCTATGACCTAGATCGGAGTAGCCACATATATATACCTTGGAAGAGGGTGCTAATGTAATACAGGACATACCATGTTAATCCAGCAACCAAGGGCTGTGTGTTGCGATCAAATAGCCTCTGTACAAGCAAAGTGAACAAATTATTCTAAAGCGGTCGAGTACCATGACCTATTATCCGCGATATGACATCAAGTTGATTGCATGGTGCTTCGTGAGTGGGAAGTTTTAAGCTTACATCGCTGATTACTCATGTGGTGTTTCATCGTATATATACACTAGAAGAATTCCCCGCGCGTTGCCGCGGGAATTTAGATAGGTATTGAAAATGTCTGCAAATTTTGGGTCCAATGCAATTGTGTAAGGTCGTTCCATTGACTACTGAATAGTTGAGTTGTCAGTGCACCTTTTTTTTATTCAACCGTCAGCCAATTGCTGTTGGCCTTCTGCAAGATGACCCGAGATCTTTATCTCTTTGAGACCAAAAGCCCCCATCTCTTACCACCAGATAACATTTCATAAGAAATGAAGTGTGTCAGACACAATGCACATGTGTAAGGAAATTATATATCAAATGAAGATAGCCACAAGAATAACTTACAATTCCCAGCAAAATTGGAGAGACTTCTATGATGATCCTCTTAGGAGAACATGATAAATTCACGGCCATCAATATTGAGCGACAGCAGTAGATACCAATTGGGTAGCAGTAGTGGTTGTACCGCAGTCCACTTGAATCACGCATGTCAATCGAATGAAGCAAACAAAAATTATTTCTTCAATCCATCAGATAAGCAATCAAAACGTGAAAAGAAAAGCTTGGAGAGGGCCGGGGGAGACTGGAGACGAACTGATATGATGGCCGAGCCTATGCAAATATGTAAACGGTGACAAGCATGCAGATGCATGAAGTAGTATAAATATCGAATACCATCATCAGTCAGCCGCTTAGTTTCCCGGCAGTTTCTGACGCATCAATTGCTAGGAGCGGAAGTGGTTTCCTGTGCACCTGGAGAACTGGAAGCGGTAGGGGCGTTGGGAGGAGGCTGGCGGCAGTCCTATTAACTGTTGGTTGGCAAGCGACGATCCTAATGACTCATGGATTAAGCCTGGGCTGACGTGAGATGATGTCATCATAAAGGATTCAACCAATCACAATCAAGAGAAGTACCTAGAGTGGGATTAGGCTTATAGGAGTTATAGATATGTTGATGACTACTGGTGCATGCATGTGATATATGAATATATACGTGTTGTGATGGTGGCATATTCATACATGTTTTTTTTTTTTTTTTTTTTGAGTTGGGCATATTGGCACATGTGTGTGTTATACGAATATATATGTTTTGTGATGACATATTGGTGCATGTGTGATATATAAATATACATGTGTTGTGATGATTTATTGGTTTTTTGTGCAGCTCCAAATATCAATTTTAAATTTGATGGGAAAATTTGAACTTTGGAAAATTGATTTTAGAGGTAGTTTGGAGAAACAAAGCCGCCTCTGAAAGTATATCATCCGCCTCTCTAATAGTTGGTCCGTAGAAATGGGCAAGCAACTGAGGTTTTAGCTACCGCTAGAAAATGATCTCTAGGGATGACTGAATAGCCATCTCTAGAAATTGATTATTTTCTGAGACAGACAGGCAGAGACGGCACTACAACACATCTCTTAATTAAAGGCATTTTGTTAAAGGCATTTATATAAAATTGCCTTAATTTCCTTTTTACTTAAAGGCATTATTGTGAAATTGCCTTTAAAACCACTCTTATGGAGGCAAATATAAAAAATGCCTTTAAAAATCTATAGCATTGGAGGCATTTTTTAAAAATGCCTTTAAATACCTATAGCTTTGGAGGCGTTTTTCAAAATGCCTTCAGTCCTGATACGCAGAGACAGAACAGAACACCGAACATTTGAGCCTGTCCACTTTTACCCATCGCTCTTCTGTCTTCCACCATTTGTTGCCCAAACGATTACGTAAAAAACACCGAACCTTGAGCTGCCCACCGCTCCCCAAGAACGGATTACGCCCTGCCGTGCGCCACCGCCGCTGCTGCCGACCCCTCCCCCCCCCCCCCACCGTCCTCCTGCCCCACTTCCACTCCCCTCTCCCCGTCGTCCCATCCACGTATGGTGGCCAAACTCTCAATCAGCTGCGCATGTCTCGGCTGCCTAGGGCACTGCCAGCGCCGCCCGCCCCTCATCCTCCTTCCCCTGAGGTCACGACGCCGTCGGCGCCACCGTGCCGCCACTCCACCCTCACCGCCTCGGATTCTATGTCGAGCCAGCACAGGAACTCCACCACGGCCAAACCCTAGAGGCGCAACTCTTCTGCTGGTGCGTGCGACACCTCCGCAAGGTACCGGCATCTCTCCCTTGCTCGGCCCTTCGTCTCTGCGTCCTCAAGTCGCCCTCACCTCCTGTTCCTCACCTGCAGCATCGAGGCCAATCCCCCAGGCGCATTGCTTCCTCCGCCAATAGCATCGAGTCCGTGATGCCCACTTGGTGTTCGAAGAAATGCCGACGGGTATGCAATGGTCGATTTCGTCTATGCTCATGCTTGGCTTGACCTGGATGTGTGCTCACTTGTCTCTTCTACCTCTTCTTCTTCGTCTTCTTACTACTTCTCAGGATGGTGCCTTTTAGATTCCAATGTGCGCCTATGGTAGGTTTGCTGCTAATGGCACGAGTTAATTAATCCTTTTGGTCCCCTGTGATGTCGACACTGCAGATTGCTCCCAAAACCCTCTCGTCTCTACCATTTGTTTGTTTTGTCACTAAAACCAGCTCCTGTGTGTCATATTTATCGACTTATTGTACATGCCCTTAGCTTTATAGTTTTTGAAACTAGATTACCTTTGACATGTTATATGTTTTCAGGGTTCTCTGTGGATACTGGAGCCACAACAAAATGCCAAATGTTTGAAGGCTTGTACAAAAATGCTTTTAAAAAGTATTATAGGCAGCTAGAAAATGCCTTTATATATTGATATTGGAAGGCGTTTTGAAAAAAATGCCTCAAAAGACCTTTTGAGTCCCGTTTATAGCCGGCATTTTCAATTATGCCTCAAAAGGCTTTTGAAGGCATTTTATCCACTTTTGAAGGCGTTTTTAAATGCCTTGTATGAGCAGACATGCTGTAGTGGGATAAGAAAGCCACCTCTACAAATGGTTTCTAGCCGCTTCTATAAATATTTTCAGTAGTAGTGTTTCTTGAGTTTATCACCCTTGGCCTCTCCTAGATCCCACCTCACATTATGGTGTTGATGTTGAGTGCCTTTGTGTGGACTTAGTCTGTTAAACGAAAGTTGCGCACCATTGTAGCAATAACAATAAGAGTGTAACCTATGACCTAAAATCATTATTGTTAATAATAAACAAAATGAGACTTTTCAATAAATGGTATAATAAGCACAGTACACTATTAACATATTTTGACGATAAAAGTTTGGCAGAAAGCAAGAAACAAATAAGATAGAAAACAAATTGTAAAAATCAACATTCATGACGCCAGGAGATATACGCTTAACAGGACCCATAGCCCATACAGTATATACTCAGTTTTGGTATACCAGAGTAACATCTAATTAAGGCACACTTTCTACAGCAGCCCAAGACCTGATGGAACCTTCCAGCTTGTCGGATGCACGCACAACCCATAACTTCAGCAGGTCTCCAGCTAACTTCTTCCATTGCTGAGACCTTTTATCCCGAATATCTACCCTTCTGTTGTGAGCTCCTCTAGTGGCTTTACTCCGACGAGACCTTTGCATTTCGGTGCTCGTTTTCTCCACACAAAGGTGTGCAGTGCCATGTCTGGTCTTCAAGCAAATTTGATACATCTTGGATTCAGCATTTTTATACAGATAGTCTGCAGCCTTCGGAAGTAACTTCTCATCTAGATCTTTAAGGCATGCGTTCTGGTGTACCATTTCATGTTCCTTTTCATCAACGACCTCTAGAGCATAGCTTTCTACTGAAGGGTCTATACCCTCTGGCGAGTCATGGGGTAAGAATAGAACTCCCAGCTTTAGAGGATGCATATATGGAGGATTCACAGAACTTTCTCCCCCAAGATCAGTAGATGCACCTGAATTCTGACTGTTTCTGTGCTGATCAGGTAGATAGATATGACATTGCAAAAGCACCATGATAACCTCCTCTTGAAATATGTTAGACAGCAGTGTTGATGACAATGATGATGATCCAGTTGTGTTGCTTCTGCTAGAACAGGGTGTCAAATCTTGCTCATTGCAGCACAGCGGGTTTGGACGACACCATTGAGTCACAGTTTGGTGGATATTGATCCAGTAATCACTCTGGACGTATGGAGAGTAATGCGGCACAATGGAAAAATCCTGGGTGGGAAGCCGAATGAGTTCTCTGTTGGCATGCTCAGCTGCAAACTTGAAATGAGGTGTAACTGACTGCATACATTTGATCATGACACCAAATATGTCAGTACTATCAGAAAGGCGTAGGATGAAGCTGAGGTTTAAAGCTTTCAAACGATCCCTGAAGTCTATGCTAATAAAACCTATCAATGCCTCTACTCCACGATCTGCAAAGTTCATCGGTCGTATGCCAAAATATGAGAACCTGGTACCTTCCAGCACTTGATACCTCATAGCCTTCCCTGTAAGCAGATGGCCGATAAGTGAATTGAAAAACATGTACTGCCTCGGGGTTCCACCGAATTCAACAAACTTTAAAAATTCAGTTGCGCCATCTGCAAACCTCTCGAATCTTTTGGTATTTGTGGAGAAATCTGTGGACTCATCTTTGCCAAAGTTAATGAAAGATGAGATGAATGACTTGGTAGCATGAACAACACGGTTGGGAAAAGAGGACTGGCTTGCTTGCAGTCTGATATCTTCCTCTTCAATGGCACGCTGCTTGCACTGGCGCAGTGTATTGTCACACTCCTGAGCAGCACGCTTCAGATTGCGCCGCCACCTTAGTAGTGGCATGCTGGAAATCTGCCATTTTTTGGACATGTCAAGGGCAACTTCCATCTTGGTATGTGCCATCTCTAGTCTTTCGATGGTTTCACTTATGTCAACCTTCTCTTCGACCTTTCCGCTTAGACTTGATATGATTGAACTCACAGTTTCCCCAATGACAGCAGAACCGACAATATCTGCCATAGCGTCTCAATAACCCACAAATCTAAACAGGTAGAAAGTTTTTACGTCATAATTTGCATGAGGCAAAGGAGGTATTATTTGTTGCTTGGGAAAATGAAAGGTTAATATAAACTACTCTCGTCCTGTGGTAAGGGCTGATTTTATTATAAGAAAATAGATGAAGAAATTACAGCGCGGAATAGAATGCTATCCAAGATAAGCTGTGCGTTGTAATGTAGTTGCCATCACCTATAATAAGCACGTGAAGTTTTTGTTGATTCACGGGTAACAATCTATATTAGAGCAATTAAACTTTGAATTTTCTGGTAATTATAGAATGATCTGAGAGGGAAAATCTAAGTTGTTGAACATGAAAATCACAATGTAGTAATAATTCATTTTTGTTTGAACAAAGCGCTTATCCAAAGGTTCATGTATAGCTCTAAGAGCTTACAGGCTCATACATAGCCGCAAAAAACATAGAAACACAGTATTGTATTAGTTAGCACACAAAAGAGCCAAAAGCCTAGTAGGTTCACATCAAGATTTAGAAACTTGAGCATCTGGTTTTGGCGAGTCCATCTAGAAGTTGGAAGATTTCATGGCTCAACCAAATTTCAGCTACTGGAGCACGTTTTTGGCATGAGCCCCCATATTTAGCTATTAGGACTCAAGTAGGGGCCCAGCCAGAGTTGCTCTACGGTAGGGTAGAAAGCCCCCGATCATGATCATTATCTATTCCCTTAACCTATGCATACGACACACAAGCATTACAATCAACAAACATAGGACGTAGGGCGTTACCTCCTCACAAGTACCCAAACATGTCTACACTTTGCATCTTGTGTGTTTCCATATAGTTTTGTACTCGCACATCCCACCATAATCATTGTCCAGTGACAAAAAAATACTAACAGAGGGGTCTACATAGGTTTCCTTACTAGCTTCGTCAGTACCTTCGCCCTCGATTTTGTCGCTAACTCGGTGAAGCACCTACCCCAAAGATTAGGACTTCTGTGTCATGAGTTTGGCCTTTATAGCTGACAAGCTTTCACCTCTGCGATTTGACTCCTTGCTAGTCTGTAGAGATATCGCCATATCGCTTTCTCGGACTTCCATTTAGGTTGAAGAATTCAGCATCTATTGCCCAAGATAAGGTCACCCTGCAATTAGATCTCTGTTACTTGCAAACGGATCTTCAACCGTTGAATATAGGTCCCAACTGGTTGGCATGAAAAAGGTTACCGACAAGAGCACAGGAAGATACTCCCCTTTATGGGAAGTCTTCATGGTTTAGATCGCTAAACACCCGACATAGGACATCGTACCCCAAAAGAACAGGAGTGGCTCGGCGATGTAAGGGTTGGCTTTAAGCCTTGTAGCTCAAGCTCCAAGACGATCAAGAGAGGATTGAATGATAGCAGGCTGAGATCGATCAGGATCGAAGATGTGTCGAGTGCCTCAATGCCTTCTACGACAAATGCCACACCACAATGTCCACAACCAACTACTTGACCACGATGTCGGTGGTATAGATGTGTTACCCCACTCAAGGCAGAATTGTAGATTCAATGATTACACATAATCTTAACACATCTATACGAAGACAATCCTATTCACCTTGAAGCAGTGATGAGTTCATCTTTTTTCGAGTGAAGCCATCATCTGTCAATTTCAAAATTCCGAGCATGCCAAATCCATGAGGAATCATCACGCCTCTTTGTAATAAATACAGGTCACCAGTGCTGGTGGCACCAGAGACTCTTCTCCTAGCTGGGTCAGTTCATTGCTGACTCAGGGACTGTGATGCTGAGAAACCATCGAGCTAAGGAACCAGTTATGTATGAGATTGCTAAGGCCTGCCATGGCGCTATCCATGACAATGATCACTGACGTGGTAATCACTACAATCATTGTTGTGGTAACTGTGATAATCTATCAGCCTAGCTACTGCAATCAGTGACGCAATGAGACTCCGTCAACCTCCAAAATTAGACTACTCGGGGTGATGTTTTGATTGAAGCTTTGTTGTCTCATGACACATCTAGTCATCATGCTACAAAAGTTACTCCTTTTTCAGATTTTTATGTTCAAGAGGTTGTGTTACTTGTTGAGGTAAATCTAGGTGGACAAATCTTGACTTACCAAGTCTTGTGACAAAAAGTTAAGAAGTCCTTACAAGTTGTAGACTTAGTTTTGAAGATAATTTTACCTTTGGTTTCGCAATATGTACCCATCTGAGAAAAATGCAGGTCTTGGCTATCTGAACCACAATATACCTTTGATTTTTACAATCAAAACCCTAATCCCTTATCCAAACCTAATTCTTCCCTCTCTCCTTTAGTCATCCACTATGACTAATAGGTGTTCGGCGTTTTGTAGCTCTATGGAAAAACGAAGTTCAGCATCTTAAGGAACTTTAGATGTGCGATATTTTTTAGAGTAGTGTAGTTTGGTTGGATTACATTGCGAAGCTTCTTTTATATGTTTCAAAACAATTGTAATTATTTTGATAATTTTTATTTTTTTTTCTTGAACACATAGGAGAGTTGCATATCATTGCATTAAGAAGAAGTAGAACTAGGGTTGAAGAAACCCTTAGAACCCACATGGCCATGTGCTCAGAACCACATGGACTCCACACTAGCTTAATTAAAAACTAATACTCAAGGAACAGGAGAGAACGGCCCTACATCAGACAAGAAAACTAGGACTATCCCGCTTTTGACAATTTTTCTTGTTCTCAAGTGAACTGTGCACTTGCCAATTTTGAAGATTTATGTTTCAGCCACCAACCATATGTTGATCAATATATATGGTTCACTAGGAACAATTTTGTTTTAATAAACAAACCTCAAGAGCCTTTTTGCGGTTTTAGATTTAGTTGTAGCACACTAAGGTCCAAACGGAGTTTATGATTCGTATGGGTCATCTAGAGTTGAGGCCATTGCATTTCTTTGCCTCAAACGGATGGTCTTTTATTTTCCGTATTGATTTTAATGCGAAGCTCTTGATGAGCAAGATACTTCTATGTTGTAAAAGTGTGGACTGATGTCTCTTCTTTGGCACGTATCTTGCACATCCATTTAGGGCACTTTTGTGTT
The DNA here is from genome assembly GCA_015844335.1 of Chrysopogon serrulatus. Classification (NCBI taxonomy): domain Eukaryota; kingdom Viridiplantae; phylum Streptophyta; class Magnoliopsida; order Poales; family Poaceae; genus Chrysopogon; species Chrysopogon serrulatus. Next base: position 296,822 of record JADLZL010001976.1, read on the forward strand.
GTAATGAGTGCGGACTGATGCAATGGCACACGGCGTCCTTCTACATGGCTTGGATTGTAGCTCCCACCACCATGGTCCAAGCACACACTCACGGATATATTAGACCTGGATCGGGGGCGGCCGACGTCTTCACCAGAATGATAAGATGATAGCATAACTGGAAGTGGTGGTGGTGCTGCTCACGGTGCATTGATTGGCAAAGAAGACGGTGCATATTACCACGGCATGGAGTCAGAGAAGGGCATGTTTGTGTCGATCTTCATGTCCATCTCGTCGGCCGATGGGCAATGGTGTTGGATTATTCAAGTTGCATCAACCAACAATGGACTGTAGCTGGAGGGACGCACCCTGTGGTTCTACATGAGCTGGACGGTGTCACACACTATGCCAGAAAAGCTTATCAGTGACATCTCGATTAGTGACTTAGAAGAAAACGCGTCACTAATTACAATATCAGTGACGCGGGTAAACAAAACACGCCACTAATTAGTTGTTACCCATGCCTAGGAACAAGATGCGTCACTAATACAGAATATTAGTGACTCTTCGTAAGAAAACGCGTCACCGATAATACCTATGACGCGTATTATCCAGACGCATCACGGATATATAGCCTTATTAGTGACTCTTCTGAATAAGATGCGTCACTGATAAGAAAAGTGACGCGTTGTTTCTAGGTCACTGATAAGAGAAGATATCAATGACTCTCCTTGTGCAGCCGCGTCACTGACTACCTAGCCGGAATTATTATTTGTTTAATCGTTCATTTCAGGTTGTCGCAGTTCATTTTCCATCCGTTCGCTTTTCCTGGCCGCCGCCGTTCGTAATCCCGGCCGCCGCCGTAGCCCATCACCGCAGACCTGCAGCTCCAGCAGGTGGCAGCCTAGCCCTAGCTCGACACCTGCTGCCCCGGTCGGCCTCGCTGCGCACCCCAGCACCTCCAGCTCTGACAGCCGCCACCCACCTCAGTGCGGCCGTAGCCCATCACTGCAGGACCTGCAGCTCTGGCCGGTGGCAGCCCAATCCTAGCTCGACACCTGCTGTCCCGGGCGGCATCTCTCTGCACCCCAACACCTCCAGCTCTGACAGCCGTCGCCCACCTCGGCGCCGCCTCATCTCCGATGCCAAAGCAGGGGCACAGCACTGAATCTGGAAGAAAGGCCGACATGCTTGGAGTTTCCCACATCGACGTTGGAGGCCACATCTCGGTGCCAAAGCAACCGTCTTGAAGGCCCTGCAACAACAGTGATTTGGAGGAGGCTGCAATACCGTTGCTGTCTCCAATCCAGTGAGGAAATATTGCCATATTCATAATTGTATTAGTATATTCAAGACTCGAGTAGTAGTAGTGGCCAACTGAATGTGCATTTTGTGATGGTAAATTTATTGGTTATTTAGCCTGGGCATGATATCAAGTGTCTTTTTGAGGATTTGCTTTATAAAGTATAAACTATCAGGGCATAAGAATTAATGAGTTTCTTAGACTGGGCTAAGAAACTGAACTAGGTGTACAGATGGAAATCATTTCCCAATTGCTACTGTCTATTATTGGAAACCTACTGGAATCGCAACTTTTAAGGTTAATAATGCACAACACATTCTCTAGGAACGTTCCGGTGAGTTCACAAACCTTGGATGCCTTCAATATTTGGATAGAGCAGAAATTTGCATTTCTGGTTCTTTACCTAGACATAAATTTAACAATTTACGATGCTCATTTATCAAGCAATGAGTAAGAAATTAGTGTCTAAAATTTAGTCTTTTTGGACTATTTATGTCCGGATGGATTGGACATGATGTCGTGAGGCATTGTTAAAATTTCAGCAGCTCTGGTTTTGAAAATTTCCTTGCAGCTGGTGTGCTGTTATATGTGTTGTGCCATATCTGATAAGTGAGCATGCTATTGATATCAAGCACTTTATCTAGAGTGCTTAATTGAAGCATCTTTTGAAGTCTTTCTCTTGCTTTCTTAGAATAGTAGCAATCCTTTTTTATTGTGCTTCTCTTCTTTAGAGTTTTGATTTCTGTTCACTAATGCAATTGCGTTTATTTCTAGCATTACTATGGAGGATCGGAGCTGGATGTCTCTTCGCAATCGTACATGTGCTGAGTACTTAGATGGTCTGAAGTCATTCATAAACGCTGTAGAGGTGGATATGTTGAATCAGCACAAGACAACTATGTGGTGTCCATGCATTGATTGTAAGAATGAAAAGCAGTACTCAAGTTCATTATCAGTCCACTTACCTTATCATCCAGGGATTCATGGGTGACTACCGATGTTGAAACAAGCACGGACAAGGAATTAATGATCAAGACTTACAAGATGGTTGTATGGACCAAGGATTCTCTGTTAACCTACGTCAGGATGATGGAACTCATGCTGCTGGCTAGGACAATGAGGAAGCACCCTTTTGCAGTGAGGAAGGACCCTTTTGCAGCCCGAATCTCAGTGATGAGAAACTAGCAGATATTAGTGCTAATTATGTCCAAAAGGTAGAGGTTCTCGAGGAGATGGTGCATGATGCCATGGGGTTTGATGAGTATACTGAGGCGAAGTTGAAGAAGTTGAAGAGGCTAGTGGCAGATATGACGATGCCACTCTATCAAGGTGCAAAGAGAACTATACAAAGTTGTTTGCTACTCTCAAGCTTCTCCTGTTGAAGGCGACACAACATTATATATTGGACTGATTGGAGCTTCGATGAATTGCTACATCTATTGGAGGACATGCTGCCTGAGTGGAATGAGTTACCCAAAACAACATATGAGGCCAAGAAGATTGTGTGCCCTATGGGATTGGAGGTCGAGAAAATTCACACTTGTAAGAATGACTGCATCCTGTACCGTGGTGATAACGCTGATCTAACTGAATGCCCCGAGTATGGAATCTCTCGATACAAACAAAGAAATGACGGAGGTGATGATGGCAAGAGACATGGAGCTCCTCAGAAGGTGGTGCGGTACTTTCCTATAATTCCTCGCTTGAAGCGTTTATTTGCAACTGCCAAGGATGCCCAGCTGTTGAGTTGGCACAAGGAGGGACTAGTCATTGATTTACCACTTGGATATGATGAGCATTGTGTAGCATGAACTAGCTTATCATTCCATATATTTTAATTTAATGATAGTATATGTGAGTTTGCCCAACTTTTTGTTGTTTTTGTTTTCTATTTTTTTAGTAAACCTATCAGTCTTTGCTAATGCAATCTATATTTTTCTATATACTATTGAACTCAATCAGAGTTGTTAGGTCTTAGAAGAATAGTTTGAATTGGACTATTAGATAGGCTTGGCTTTCGATGATTATTGGTAGAACATTGCACCTGCAGCTACACTGATCTTCTATATTGTACTGTACCTTGTTTTGTTTTTGACCAAAGTTCTGTCTTGACACATGAATTTGAAGTGTTGACAACACCCATCGATCTGGCCATGATCAGAGAAAAGCTAACCATGTTTTTAGTGGCACATGTCATCAACAAGAAAGGAGAGTTCTACCATCCTAGTTAAGCACCAGTGATGTGTGGTTGCCATTATTAATATGGGTCCAGTGATGTAATATGTGACCGGATAGATTAAGTCTAATGTTGTGATGCTTTGCGAACAAGTGAACTTGTTGTGAACCTATCAATGAATTTGACATAAATGTGAATCTGTTGAACTTGATGTCTATTTGAAGAGCTTCTGTTGTGAACTTTTTGTAATAATCGATGGCTTTCATATCTGTGTGTTGTCAACATTGTGGTACGTGGCTATGAGAGAATGCTTCACTTGTTATGTGCTACCAGTGACACGTTAGGTCAACATGAGTCACGGATACCTCCTTATCAGTGATGCGCGCTCTCACTGCGTGTCACTCATACCTCCTTATCAGTGACGCGTGTTCTCACTGCGTCACTCATACCTCCTTATGAATGACGCGTGTTATCACTGCATGTCACTCATACCTCCTTATCAGTGATGCGGCATGTCACTCATACCTCCTTATCAGTGACGCGTGTTCTCACTGCGTGTCACTCATACCTCTTTATGAGTGACGCGTGTTCTCACCGCGTATCACTCATACCTCCTTATTAGTGATGCGTATCCTCAGTGCGAGTCACTGATATCCATTTATTAGTGACGCGGTTCTATCAGCACATGTCATTGGTACCTCATTATCGGTGACTCTTGTAATAAATACGTGTCACTGAACTCGCATATCGGTGACGCGTATTTACGCTGGCGTCACCGATTTGCCTTTATCACAGACGTAAAACAGTGTGGCCGCGTCTTTTCGGCGTCTCTAATGAACCTTTAAACGCGTCAGCGATAAGCTTTTTTCGGCATAGTGACATGTTATCGGAGTTAGACAACCCCTTGCTCGATGCAACCAGTGGAGGCGACAACGAAATTAGTTGACGGAAAGAGAAACATTTGTTGACAAGGAAGGGCAACAATTTCAGGATATTGAGAAAAAAATAAATTAAGAAGAATGAGGTAGATTTTGTAGAGCATGTTTTTAAGCTCTCGATCTGCTAGCGATGCTTTGATATCTACTTTATTATATAATATAATACTCATCTCTCTCCAAGGTAACTCCACTCCACAGTACACTAGTTTAGGACTATGAGGCTACCACTAAACCATATTGTAAAGGTTGCTATTAAGTCATTTGGAAATTATGTATCAATGCATATTATTAGCTAGGTCATCCAAATTTTGGTTCTAGTTTCATTGTAAGTCATTTTAATAATCTTTGATCAAGCTTTTAGAAAAAAAAAATATATTAGCATCAACAGGTTCAAATGAATGCGTTATAAAAAAGCACGCGTTATGGTGAATTTAATAAAACCAATGCGATGCTATAAATGTAACTGTATGCTTTTCTATTTGTTAAAATTGAAGTTCTATAACTTGAAACAAAGTTAACGTGAACTGTAATTTTGAAACAACTTGCTAACCACCAAACAATCCAAGGAAGAGAGGATTATATTAGAGAATACTCCCTCCATCCTAAAATTATGAACTACCTCTTCAACATAGTTTAGAAAAGCAATATTCACATGTATATCTACCACTAATTTTTATCAGTAACCTAAGTGTGGTAGCTATATAGTAAGGATACATATGTTATCTAGTTTACCACGCATAGTATGTCCTGGATTTCTAAAATAAATTTTATTATCCAGGTCGAATAGAGATTACCTTGTTATTCTTGGCAGCGCCGAGAGACCAAATCCAGAGGACGGGAGGCGAGAACACTCTAGGTAGCCGAGAGACCAAATCCAGAGGACGGGGGCGACAACACTCTAGGTAGCCGAGAGACCAAATCCAGAGGACGGGAGGCGAGAACACTCTAGGTATCAGACTCTCAGCTAGCCAGACCAGCGATGTCGCCCGTATCGGAGGGGTGCTATATATAACGCTCGGGCTTTGGCTGTCAGTGTCGGCAGGGCGCCCAACCATTGGGCGCTTGTGCCCCAGCTGAGAGGCAGGCGTTGACGTGCCGTTTTCTGCATACCATCAGTTCATCCCATCACTGACGATGAGCCCTCTCCGGTGACCGGAGTTATCCGCAACGAGTTTCCCGGCTAATCCCGGCAGCGAATAATTCGGTCCGAGAATCTAATTGTCATAAGTACAGTACTTTTGCATCAAGCGTGCCTAGATACGTGCGTTGACTTGACCTGATTTGCCCTCTTACGCTGCTACAGTACTACTGTAGCTCTGCTCTTTCTTTTTTTGATTGCCTCAACCTTACAGTACAAGTTGTAGTATCTGAACTCACATACTTAACACACACCCCACATCCGTGTGAGGCAAGTGGATTATTTAGTAAACTACTGTTCCCTGGGTGAGAAAACCTGCGCCGAATAGAATTCGAACGCCGGCCGGTAGCTTCCACCGGCCGGAAGCATACCAACCGAACTACGGTTCGGTCCCAGCTCTGCTCTTTCTTTTTTCTTTTTAAACTACTACATGCTCAAACAGATTTAGACGCTTATGGCAACTTAGTGTATAATCTTTTCACAAATGAAGACTAGTAATATCTCGAGGTACCACCTTAGCTTCAAGTGGCTCCGTGTCATATGTACTCTCTCCCTTCCAAAAAAAACATGCAATTCTCATATCCCGAGGAGTCAAACATTGCAAACTTTGACTAAAATTATATGAAAAAATACTTAAACTTATGAGATAAAATCAGTATCATTAGATTGGTTATGAAATATATTTTTATAATAAATTTATTTCGAGACATAAATACTAATATTTTTGCTATAAACTTGGTCAAAGTTGATATAGTTTGACTGACACGTTTCCCATAATTGCATGTTTTTGGAACGGAGGGAGTATCTAAGAGCAGCTTCGGCTGGAGCTTTCAAATCAAGGATTTTTTTTTGCAAATTATACGGTACAGATACAGACGCTCATAACTCACGCACAATCTTCCTTATAAATGCATATCGACAGATCTCGAGATTGACGAAGTCACCACAGAGACCCCGCTATCGACAGAAATGTCGCCAAACACTAAAAGTACGATACTGTTAAAATATTGGAATAAATGCAGAAAAATACAAGCACCCGTACCAAGTCGAGGACTTCAATCCAGGTAACCCACTCTTCATGCCCTCTTCTTCGTTTTTCCTTGCTCTATCTAGTGAACTATAGGTCGGGATCTCACAAAGAGCCACATCAAGCGGGGTTTGTCTAAAGGAGTAGATTGTTACAAATACATTGATACAATATTAATCTCATCCTTAAATATCCTATCTTATAACCCTTATTTTAATAGGGGTTAAAGTCCTCTTATGGCTAGTTTATGGCTTACATAACCTCCATTGTATTGATGTCACATGGTGTATATATACATGTGAAGGGATCAATGAAATAGAGCTTGAACACTATTCTCTCTTGTCAATCTTTACATTCTCGCAATTCTACTCGAAACACGTTATCAGCACGATAGCTCGTCGCTAATTTCTTCCGAGAGGAGGAAACGAAGCATCATCGGAGAACTAAAGATCTAAAGGTAACAATGTCTTTGTGATCTTCTTGGTGAACGCCTTTAGTGGCGATCGTCGAGACCGACGCAGTGGTCACCGCACCACCGCCCTAGCAGCACTGCATCAAATTAGCCCCAAGTCTGCGGCCTTGGGCCACGACCGGCTTCCCCGACCACACCCCCTGCAGCGGCGACGACGGCGGCAGCTGCTGGGCACCCACACGCGGCGCTGCGCCCACGTGACCTTACGCCAAAGGCCCCTGCGGCGTTGCGCCGTCCACGACGAATACCCGTGGTCAGCGGCCTCGCGCCCGTGCCGCGGCCGACTGGTAACCATGACCGGCGGCACTCTATACAGCCAGCCTACCTCCCGGCGACGAGGGGTCTTGCACGGCCTCACATCGACGACTCCAGCCTCGACTCGGCTGGCTCTTCGAGCCTGCGACACCTGCTCCCGTGGTCGGCTGCCGCCAGGCAGTATCCCTTGCGTGGCCATGCGGCTACGGCCTCTGCTCGCAGCCAGCTCCAGCAACTGTGGCGGCTAGCTGCTGTGTGCTCGGCCGGCCAACTCTCTGGCAACGGCAGGCCTTCCCACAAGCGGCGGCGACGGAAATCCACTTATTTTCTGCAAATTAAATGATACTCCAAATGGATTATTAATTGTATTCTAGATTTATGTTTTAACCCTTAGGTTTTAACAGATTATGTACTATATTTACCTCATGTAAATATTTATTTATGATGCAAATATTTATCTGATGTAAATAAATAATTTTGTGACCCATGTGTTATCAAAAATTGCATCAAGATATATACGAACAGATGAGTTTACCACAGTAAATTCATATTTCAGTCTCAACTCTGAAAAATCCGTACATTGTTCCAAGTGTTTGCCCAAGACAATTTCCAATAACATGTACTCTTATGTTGAATATATTGTTCAAAGCGTTGTCCTCTGACATTCCTAATAACAATATGTCCACTTTATTTTCTACGCCATTTACTTTCTACATGTGATTCAAGATTCACCTTGACACCATAATATTTGCATATGCCAATTTAAGACACATCTTAAGTCTGAAGTTATTTAAGTAACCATTTCCTTAAATAAATAGCAATCTATAGTACATTATTTTGGTGACTCTTTTCTATCATATATAGAGTCTATGTTTTGGTAAAGTTTTTAAATCTTCTATTACCATAGGAATGGTTTCCAAAACAATAGCGGTGACTTTATCGCCTGTTCTTGATAGAATGGCTAGTCGAAAATCAAGTATCACCTTGAACCCCAAAATTTTGCCTTTATTACTATATAATTTACTCTTCAAGTAAATTCATACATGATAAATTCATATTGGAAATGACTAATATTTCTAGTTTGAAATATTTCCAACCTCGCATTGGATGGAAATTTATTTTCCTATCATGGGCATTAGGATATCAACGATATCATGGGGCATATGGCATCACTGCTATTGTTGCTCAACCCCAACAACTTGTTCAGTACATTCTAGATATTGCCACACTGGCATTTTTGTATTTTTCATACAACTCCAACACTTGGATTTCTACAAATCTATGTGTTCAAAGGAGTGAGATCCACCTACCATTTGTGAGTCTCATTGGAATTTGAACAGAGGATGTAATATTGTCCAAAACATAAATGTTGTTTATCAAGGATCCTTGATCCATGACAATTATAAAATAACTGATTCTCATGAATACAAATCTCATTTTTCATTTAGAAAAGTGAACGTGTGGCAAATCTCACAATTTTTATAAAAATGTGATTGTACTGTCTATGTACACAGAAATGCCAAGTCAAACATTTGGCTCAATTATACTTCCAACTCATTGGAGACAAGCGAGTTTTTTGGAGAAATTTGAAGTTCACTTCAACAAACAAGACATCTGAAAGTCTTGACATTCCTCTTGAAAATATCATTAGCCTAATGTTATACTACCACATGTAGTGTATTGTCCATTATAAAATTATAACGTGTACCTCATACATGGTATACATATTCTATATGAGTGCAAATTCATACTCGAATATTGCCTTTATAGAATTATTTGGGATTCAACTAGATTGAAAGGAATCTTGTTTAGTGTACCATCGCATCTGCTAACACAATTATGAGAGATTACAATCTCGCCATGGGTATTCAATTAATCATCGATGCATCTATGCATCCCGATTCTATATGTACCACATGATGTTTTCATGTTATGGTTTTCATACCGAAATCCAATACTAAGGAGTGATGATGAAAATCTACACTCGACTTAGTGCAACATACATGAAAACTAAATAATTGTGCAAATTCCTTCCATATCATCTGGGGTGTATTATACATATATCAATCCCATATAACATGTTGTGTATAATATAATTTTCTCTCTTAATCCCATCAAGATTTGGCATACGTGCCTGCCTTGATCATTCTACACTTAGAATGATGAGAGAATTATTATCAGTTCTATTGGTCACAACATCTATATGAGCCACCAAATTTCTTGAAGAAATTCAAGAACATACAAGTGACTCTATTTGCCATTCTATATACGGACCATAAAGATACAATGTAATGCACATCCATGCATCTACAATGTTGTCCTAAAGTGTATGTTTTACTCATAAGGCACCATAAAATTACCAAATTCATTGCTTAAATTCTTCAATTTTAGAGCAAACGATCCTAGACGTGGGATCTAATCCATCTTATAGAATTGTTTGGTTTTTTTAGGAGGAACATCATATTAAATATCTTATGTTCATACACATAATGGCTCAATGAATCCCTCATTCAAAAGAATCAAGTTTGTTGTTTGATGACCCAAAATAGAATTATAATTACCAACATCTAGTTGGTGGCATGCGAATTTACACAACGCATCATAAATCTAAATTCAATAAAACTGCAATCATATACGGCTCCTTCTGTTGCAGTTAGTACGTGGAAATTTTGGTCCACTGGCCGAAACATTTCCCATCTGTGAATCGGTAATGTTTTGCACGTACCAATATCACCACCACAACATACATCAATGGGCATTTTGGAGATCAATGTTGACACTTCTTAACGTCGCTACCAAAAATAGAGATAAATCCCTATCCCCGGCAACGGCGCCAAAAAACTTGTTGATATCTGTCAACGCCCACTGAATGATCCGCAAGCGCACGGATACCGTTGTAGCTTTATCCCAGAAGTATTCCAGGTTTCGTTCCACCGAGAAACGTGTGAGATCAACTACGGTCCGACTTAACTAGGGGTAGCAAAGTAAGGTGAAGATAGATACTAGATTAAGATAGAACTAGGGTAGAACTAGGACGACAATTAATGTGGTTGAGAGCAAACAATCAAGGTTGATGATAATAGGAGAGTAGAGAGGATAACTATGGTTCTCTTCTTCTAACTTGGGCAAGCCTATGTCTTATATTGCTAATCGAGGACATTACATAAGGAGAGACACCGACATAGGATGTTGATCTCCTTAGCAACCCGCGGCCCTACTTGGCCTACAAACGGGATAGTGGGATACATAAGATTCAACGGAATAAAGTCACCTCCGCGAGCTACCACCAAATCCGGAATGCAGGGTGCATCCACGATTATCCTAAGCCTAAGCACCATGCTTACACCTACGATAATACTCTAATCCCTCTAGAACAAGAATAAAGCACTCAAAGAGAGTCGTGATCCAGATAAACAATAAAGGCATAGAACTTACTCGTATTAGAAGTTGATCACCAGAGACATCTCAGGAGCAAGCTCAAGTAGAGCTTGATCCCGCCAAGGTACAAGCCGTAGAGAGGGCACCGACAAGCCGGCACCTCCTCCTAACTCTTCCCTCACTCTCCATCTCACTATTATCTAAAGACTAGATCCTAGAGAGGACTAATCTTCTCTTGATGGCTGGCCCCAGAGAGGTTATCCATTCGAGGGACACCTCTCAATTAGGGTTTGAGAGAATTGCAAATGAATGTGTGTTGCCCTGGGGGGGTCCTGCCCTCCTTTTATAGCCCAGTGGGATGAACGTGAGCCCTTGGATCAAACCGACTTTGGCGGATGGCTGAGATTGAAACCCTAAGGCGGTGGAGCACGTGGGCCGAAGCTGAGCCCGTTTGGCCACCGTGAAAGTGCACCCGGCCTGTGCTGGGGTGGGACCGGCCGGTCCCACTCTGGGCCTGTTCGTGGTCCGCTTCGTCGTGGTGTCTTCTCGCGCCTTCTAGAGTCTTCTAGTGCAGCCCCCGCGGTGGAATTCATATCTTTTCATCCGAAACTTTAAAAATGGCAAATGATATGTCCGTTCCGATCGTCTCGACGAGCTCTTCGCAATGGTGCATTCCAATTCATCATTTGAGGTGCTTGTAATCTATCATGTTGGTCCTTTTTGATAGCTTTTCCGATGTGTACCTGCAGAGACAAGGATTCACCAAAACTCGTGGAATTCCGTTAGTGTAAACCCTAAGCCTATGTTGGTGATCGCCAATGTGCCTCTTTCAGGAGTTAGTTGACGGGTAAATTTGATCATTAATAGCCGTCAACAACACCCCCACACTTAACCTTTGCTAGTCCCTTAGCAAAGCTAAGCTCAGAAAAGCTATTGGAAGATATGTATAAGTTTAAGCATTGAAGCCATCTTGATGTAACTCCTCAGAAGTGTACCTACATTCAGACAAAAATTCTCCTCCAAGCTTAAGCAATAACTGAGCTGACCTTCAAACTTACTCATGTTACCTTTGACTATGGGGCTTATTAGCTCTTACTTGGGTCTTGAGCAATTGAAAGACAGAAAGATCAAGCCAAGCACTATGTCTCAAGCTCTTTATTCAACTATCATTCGGAGGTTTTAGAGGTTTTTAAATTAAAACTCGAGTTTTCCATGTATGACACTCTCAAATCTCTCAAGTATATGTGGTATTTGTGGATTCTCACCAAGACAAGTAGAGATGGTTGCCTTTCTTTTCATCCTGTAACTAAAGCTTATGTGGAGCTCATAGGTGAGGAGAAAACTTGAAAGAGCAAACTTGTGAGCATATGTTGTGAAGTCAAACAATGGATCCATGGAGAAACAAGTCATACAATCGAATCAAGATGTGCAAGTGTATGGATATGATGGATATGTGGTGGCACCTAATTCTACTATGCTCCTTGAAGACATATCTCTCTTTTGAAATTTTGAACTTGGCCAGAGAGTATGAGCTATCTTATTATTTTTTTCTTTTTTTCATCAGGGAGGCAGGCATCTAAATACCCATTGCTCTTGGACACTTGTCCATTTTTTTTTCAACTCCCTTAGTTTATGTTTTTTCATGATAACTTTTGCATAGCTCATAACACTCCTTTTGGCACAAAAGATTTTTGAGAGATAGCAACAAGAACATGGAGCATTTATTGGGTGGCTATCTAATGAAAATGTTTTTGGTGTTCTCTCCTGGTGTAGGAGCAAAACATTTTTGGATGGGTGTAGATGGAATGGCATGTTGTTGCGCCTACTCCAAAGTGTGAATTAGTGCATATGAAGGTGGAGTGTAAGTGGATCTTGATTCAAGAGCATAACAAATCTCTCACAAGGGTCACAAAGGTTGACAAAACTCAATGCAAGACAAGCAGCATATATGTGGAAGTTTTTCTAGCCTATCTCATCATGTTTGGCTGGTGGGAATGTAAGCTTTATCATACAGGAACTCATCATGTAAGATTTTGTATTTTTTAAAAAAGATAAATCTCTAGAACTTTAGTGTCACCGAGAACAAGATAAATAGCAGCTCAAACTTTCTCAATCAGATCAATCAAGTACCTAGACTTAGTTCAAGCATATGCAACCCACAAGTTTTAGGCCCAGAGCAAATCTTCATGTCAAAATAGTTAAAGCCAAAAACTCGGGAAAACTTATGTCTAAAAAACTAGGCACTTCAGAGGTGTTATGACAGAGCAAAGCATTTCATCATTTTCATCTTTAGGGATCATCTTCAGGTCTTGCCTATTTATTGACTCTATCAAAACAAATATTTTTATTTGGTTTTATATTTTTAAGACTCATACTAGATAAAACTCTAAAAACTCTAAAAAGCATGGACCTTTATGTGTCCACATATTTTTGGTATTTTAAGTTTTCTTATGATACTATGGTGAACCTTCATGTGCTCACATATTTTTAGTATTTTTTCATTTTTATGACTGACTCGATAATCGCGTAGGTACACTTACCTGGGTACCTAGGGGATGCCTTTCCCTAAGCTGGTTATTGTCGTGGTTGAGCATTGAAGCTGAGCAGTCCTCACGATGGAGCTCATATTTACAAGAGCAAGTGTAGCCGGGAATCTCGATCTCATCCAACAAGAAGTTGCTTCCTCCACACAGTGATTAGCTGTGTGTTGGAAAGGTGTACTTCAAGTGATGTCGATGAAGATTCCTAGGTGGACTAGCTCTTAGAGTCATCCTGCAGCAAACATCTCACAAAGCACCAAAACTTGTGGAACGGATTAGGGTAAGCAGTTAGTGGTCAGCCGTTTCACGGACTGGTTGTTGTGAGAGGTTTTCAAAGGTTGTTATAATGTATACTGAGTGCAGCAAGATGCTCAATGATTATTTTTAGATTTTCTATTTTTATTATGTAGAAAAGAAAACATGTATGCATGATTATTTTTATTATTTTTATGCCACCACGATGAAGACTCCTACGGCTTTTTTACACACCATAGAACTATTCACATGGGGCTTTAAGTTTTATAATGAATTATCTAACAAGATGAATACATATTTATTTTTGTTATTTTCAATGCAATGCTAATGTAGAAAAGTAAACATGCTAAAGAGAAAATAATACATGCAATACAAGAATGTAAATATGGATAACTACCAATGTTACCTCATGGCAAGGGTTCGGATTTTAAAGTCTTTCGGACAAGACTTCTCCCTTCTTATTGATTTCTCCAAATTGTCGATGACATGGAGTTTTTCTTTGGTGGGTACATGGGAGTGCTTCTTCTCCAAGCTAGCTCTTTCGGTGAAGACAAAGATTTCTATGATGATGCCCTTTATGATGTGTCACCATCTTCTACCTAACCTATCTTAGTTTTGAGTTTGGATTTTGCTTTGACAGGTCCAGGACCTTCACTTGTGCAAAGTAGGGAATTAACTCCCCCACACTTGAATTGAAGTGTGTCCTGCTCATGGAGACAAGGCAGAGACCAAGTGCATGGGCTCTACTGGTGGGAAAACACCAGCAGAACCAAAACTTCTATTCCACATCTCTAGTCCTTAGTCACATTGAATAACATGGAGTTGATGTTATGTGCTTTGTTCAATATTATCATGAGAGGTAGGATCAGAAGGTTGAGCAAGGATGTGACATTTAAGTTCATTAGGCTACAAGAGTTGAAGTGCTTAACCCAAGGAAGGATTGTCTATCTATACATGTGTCAATTTTTACATGATCATGACTATCATCTTCCAAGCATAAGATGTACAACTTTTTAGCTCATTTGGTTAAGACTATGAATCAAGATAGTGATGTTATAAACAACTTTTAAGAACTAGACATGTTGAGTTAATCAGGATTGATCATGGATAATTATTACTCAAACATGTTAAGTTCTTTATTCATGTTCATACCAAAACCAGGGAGAAGCATTTTAAGTAGTGACCATTTACCTTTGGATATTACCTTTATCATTGGAGCATGATGACACTATGTGATGAAGAGTAGATGACTCTTGATGGTCCTTTTGTTTTGCTCGATGCTTTCCTTATTTGGTCAACCTCACATCTCGGTTCATAGTTCCTCTTGTTCCTAGATGGTGCTCTTTTTATCGTGTCATCTTTTTGCTCTTTGCCATTTTGGATTTTTATGCCTGCATAGGATTAGTGGACAACACATACCCGAAGGAATATACCAATTTGAACGGAGGATTGTTATCTCTAATTTATATGCATTAGCTCTATGCTATTAGAAAGATGGGTTTAGGATTATCTTAGCATAGTTTTTTTTCTCATGTTTTATGCAACCATGGTTTAAGACAAAGGTAACTTAGTTGAAGACAAGTGAATGATCTTTGATACTTGTCCTTCCATCAATGATGAATGACTGTGTCTTCAAGATGCAAAGTTATTAGAGTCCATCATGTACCTTGCTTCATCTCCGAGTTGAATTTATCTCTTGACTTACCCGCATTGGATTTAAGAATTGCCTGCAGGGGTTAGTCCATCAAAATATCCAATGTCTACTAGAGCATACTTTAAGTTCAATAACTAAACTAGACTCCATGTCTAATTTAATTAAGGTAGGCTATTTAACCTAAGCACCACGATTAATTTAAATGCCTATGGAAGTATGCGAATACTTCCAAACCAAAACTTACTAAAGTAAACAAAGATAGCATGAAAGTATTTTAGAGATTCATTATTCAAGTAGAGATGAAAGAGCATGATTCTTATATGGCAAGTTTAAAGGTAGAGACAACCAAGATCAGCAACATGGCATAAGATTTTTCAAAGAAGCATGTCCCCCACACTTGAGTTCTTGCAAGGCAAGATCAAGTTTGGAGGGATGTGATCTAACGTTGCTTAATTGGTTGGACATACCTTACACCATCATCCTTCAGTCTTCTTGTTTCAGATCTGAAATGGTTAGTGACAAGAATACCCGAAGGAATATGTTCACAATTATATCTCTATACTCAATTCACAAGGGACAGTTCAGCAAAAGGTGAAAGTTCATGTTGTCTATCGAAAGCGCTAGTTCTTGGTCAAAAGCTCATTGTTGAGAAACCTCGAGAATCGTGCTTCAAGATGGTGAAGTGGTTTCCCCTCCAACACCAATCCTTATCTACCTACCTCAAGATCCGTACATCGAGATTTGCAATGTTTATGATAAACATATGCATCTACAACCACCCTTTTAAAGTTTTTATGGATAGGATGTATGAGGGAGTTAAAGATCTCGAGTGTGGTCATGGTAGAGAGATCAAGAGATTCAGGAGATGTGTCATATAAGCATGGTTTTGATGAGGTCTTTTTGTAGTAGCTTCTATGCTCATTGATGTCATCTTCCGTACCAGTCTCCAAGGGTGATTCTACAAGAATGTCTATAGACGAAAATATTGTCTCCTTTATTTCATGCCTATGACTTTCATCAATCATATTATTGTCTAAGATCTCCTTGGGATTGGTGCCTCTCAAGCTGGTCTCATTAATGGCCTCCTCCAAACTTAGAGTCGGGAGTTTATCAGTTGGATCTAGGCCTAGACTGGATTCTATTAGGACTTCTTCATGGTCCATCCATTCCACATATTTCAGCCATTGTTGTAGCACTTCTTGGTCATCCTCAAGTCTATCATGATTTCTATGTTCTAAGTGTGTTAGTGGATCTCTAAGGTCATCATGAGACTCAAGAGAACAAGAGTCAGGGAATTCTTTGGGGTCAAGGATGGGTTTTAAGATGGGTTTAGATAAGACATCTAATGTGAGCATAGAGGGAGCGAACATTGAATTGGATTCAAAATGGCTTGATTCTCCTTCTATGGTATCATTAGACATGCCATCCTTGAATTCTTCCCAAAGAAGATGCTTTCTAAGAGATTCCTTCATGAGAGGATTTGAGTTATATTCACTCGAAGGTCTCTTATAGGACTGAAAGTTTAGGCTCTTCCCGACATCAACATCAAAAGGATTATCCTCCAAAGGTTGAATTTCTTCTTCCCTTGGTGGATTTTGGAATATGGATGGTTCGGGACTAATAGCTAAATCTTGGGATTGGAATAGGTGCGATTTAGCTATTAAAACTTCCTCTTGTCTTAGAAACAATTCCTTCTCTTTCTCAGGGGGTTCATATTGAATGCTAGGGCAAGGTGCCCTTCCATAAAGTTTATCAATCAAAGACCTTGCTTCACTAGCAGTCACATGAAGAAAAGATCCTCTAGAAACTATATCAAGGGACTGCTTAGAATCCCTACCAAGGCCTATGTAAAAGTGTTGAAGCAACATTGGATCTAAAATAGAAAGGTCTGGGCCTGTAGTAAGGAGATCATTAATGCGATCCCATGATGTTTCTAGAGATTCCTCCTCTAACTGTTTAAAGCTTAGAACCTCTTCCCGAAGATCAATCACCTTAGAGATGGGAAAGAATTTGGTTTGAAATTCAGAACATAGCAATTTCCAATCTCCTTGCATACTTCCTACGGTTTTGTTGTACCAATGTTTAGCTTTTCCAGTCAAAAAGAATGGAAAAAGCTTCCATCGTAGAGTCTTATTAGACATGCCAGCAATGCGAAAGCATGCACATCTTAGTAAGAACTCCCGTAGGTGTGAGTATGGGTTTTCATCTCCTTCTTCTGAGAAGGATTGTTTTTGGACAAAGTCTACCCAACACGGGCGCAGCTCATAACCAGGTGCCAAGATAGGCTCTGAAGATTCTAATGGCCTAAAGCTTGCGCTCATGGGTTTAGCATATTGATTGATAGGAATGTGACTCATGCTAAACCACAAGTTGAAAAGAAGATAGAAAGAACGAAGAAAGAAAGAAGAGAGGAGTAAAAGATAAGAAAGAAGGATAAAGATAAAGGAAAAGAAAAGTTAAGCTAGGTTCGTAGTCAACTCAAAGAAACCGTTTCCCCGAAGAACGGCGCAAAAAAAGCTTGTTGACACTTCTTAACGCCGCTACCAAAAATAGAGATAAATCCCTATGCGCAACGGCGCCAAAAAGCATGTTGATATCTGTTAACGCCCACTGAATGATCCGCAAGCGCATGGATACCGTTGTAGCTTTATCCCAGAAGTATTCCAGGTTTCGTTCCACTGAGAAACGTGTGAGATCAACTACGGCCCCGACTTAACTAGGGGTAGCAAGAAGGTGAAGATAGATACTAGATTAAGATAGAACTAGGGTAGAACTAGGGCGATAATTAATGTGGTTGAGAGCAGCAATCAAGGTTGATGATAATAGGAGAGTAGAGAGGATAACTATGGTTCTCTTTTTCTAACTTAGGCAAGCCTATGTCTTATATTGCTAACTGGAGACATTACATAAGGAGAGACACCGACATAGGATGTTGATCTCCTTAGCAACCCAGCGCCCTACTTG
Source organism: Chrysopogon serrulatus (assembly GCA_015844335.1). Lineage (NCBI taxonomy): Eukaryota > Viridiplantae > Streptophyta > Magnoliopsida > Poales > Poaceae > Chrysopogon > Chrysopogon serrulatus. The sequence continues at coordinate 314,901 of JADLZL010001976.1, forward strand.
GCCTACAAACGGGATAGTGGGATACATAAGATTCAACGGAATAAAGTCACCTCCGCGAGCTACCACCAAATCCGAATGCGGGGGTGCATCCACGATTATCCTAAGCCTAAGCACCATGCTTACACCTACGATAATACTCTAATCCCTCTAGAACAGAATAAAGCACTCAAAAAAGAGTCGTGATCCGGTAAACAATAAAGGCATAGAACTTACTCTATTAGAAGTTGATCACCAGGAGACATCTCGGGAGCAAGCTCAAGTAGAGCTTGATCCCCGCCAAGGTACAAGCCGTAGAGAGGGCACCGACAGCCGGCACCTCCTCCTAACTCTTCCCTCACTCTCCATCTCACTATTATCTAAAGACTAGATCTTAGAGAAGACTATTCTTCTCTTGATGGCTGGCCCTGAGAGGTTATCCATTCGAGGGACACCTCTCAATTAGGGTTTGAGAGAATTGCAAATGAATGTGTGTTGCCCTGGGGGGTCCTGCCCTCCTTTTATAGCCCGATAGGATGAACGTGAGCCCTTGGATCAAACCGACTTTGGCGGACGACTGAGATTGAAACCCTAAGGTGGTGGAGCACGTGGGCTGAAGCTGGGCCCGTTTGGCCACTGTAGCAGACCGGCCGGTCTGGGGTGGGACCGGCCGGTCCCACTCCAGGCCTGTTCGTGGTCCGCTTCGTCGTGGTGTCTTCTCGCGCCTTCTGGAGTCTTCTAGTGCAGCCCCCGCGGCAGAATTCATATCTTTTCATCCGAAACTCTAAAAATAGCAAATGATATGTCCGTTCCGATCGTCTCGACGAGCTCTTCGCAATGGTACATTCCAATTCATCATTTGAGGTGTTTGTAATCTGTCATGTTGGTCCTTTTTGATAGCTTTTCTGATGTGTACCTGCAGAGACAAGGATTCACCAAAACTCGTAGAATTCCGTTAGTGTAAACCCTAAGTCTATGTTGGTGATCGCCAATGTGCCTCTTTCAGGAGTTAGTTGACGGGTAAATTTGGTCATTAATAGCCATCAACAACCAACATAAGGTATCTTTATCCATCATTCAATCATGTCTTAGATCTCTAATTGAGGATTCATTTCTTGCCCGTATGCTGAACATATCTTTGAGGAAGATTCCAGGCATCAAGGGGAGACACTTACCACACATAGAATACCAAGAATCAGAAACAAGAATATCACCACAGATATTCAATCCTCATATCCACGTACCAAAGAATCTGAACCAACAGTTTAGAATCTCTAATATTTGCAACACATTGCAAATTGTCTGTCAAATGCATTTACTTGTCATAAATATCTCCAAATTTTGATTCTCGTTTAATGTGCCAGAAAGAGTGGAGGTACCTCTCAAAACCACTCAACTCCTGAATCTAGATAAGAGGGGGAGAAGTATGGTCATATGGGATATAGCTTCTTTCAAGCATTCTCGGATTATGGGGAGAAAATTCTCTAAGACAGTAGATGCATATCAACATCAAGTTGATAGATATATTATGGATATTTACTATCCAAAGCCTATGGATGTTTAACATCCAAAAGCCCAGCACAATTTGTGCACACATTCAGGCGTTGGGTCATTGGAACACCCTAACTCTATTGTTATGGGAAATGACATGGAGTTTAAAGGGTAAATATTTCCACATATTTAATTGGTTCCATTGAATCAATCATACAAAAGACTACAAATTGTTGACAAGTTCCTCAAAATTGCTATACACCTTATCTGGATCCAAACCAAAAGTCCTAGGCAGAGTGTTCAAACACTCATATCGGGTCAACCAAAGGTGGCAACTAAGGAGATTGCTTTCACTCAATAGCGAGAAGTCTTTACTTTTGTAATGATTTCTCCTCACAATGCTTTTTTAATGAAAGTATTTTGGATTTCCAAATCTATAAGGTGGTAAAATATTGAGAGCTTGTAGCACATGGTTTTATGCAGAGACCTAGCATAACATACCCACAAGTATGTGTAGAAATTATGTTCCTATATCAATAATTGGCAGATTAAACTAATTTAGATAAATTCAGATGTATAAGATCCAAACGGGATTTGTATTCTGAATCAAAACATAAATCGCAACATACATTGTGTACAAATCAAGTCACTCCATGACTTAGAATAGTTAAGTTGTTTGTGGTACAACTTGCTAGGTGAGTTCCTTCCACGAAGGAGGTATCCCATCATGATGATTTCACCTATGTGTTCATAATGGAACTCAATTGATTTCATACAATCTCATATGACACATCAAATAGGTAATCATCTTAAGACAGAAATTGAGAAATATAATTTGGGTAGAACCAAATTATGCTTAAGTCTACAACTTAAGTACACACATCAGTCTTCTAATATTCCATTGATATTGTATACAATATCCAAATAATATTGGACAATCACACTACTTATATTGGTCATTCAATCCCTAAATATGGATCAATATCCATTCTAACCCTTGGGATGATAACGTTAGTGCCATTAAAGTGCTCATGTATCTTGCATATCGCAATAGGCCTGATATTGCATTTGCAGATACTTGGCTATAGCTTCAAATATTGCAACTTCTATAACACCGAAAGGTGGGAATCAAAGATGATATCTACAAATATCTATATGGCACAAAGGATCTTGATTTATTATATAAATTAAGATATGATCATTAGGAGTATCGATATACTGGTCATTTAATCCCCATAATGCTAGATCATATACTGATATTATAGTGGTAAAGTTCTCATAGGAGTCATCAAATTTGACTCTAGTGGCTACTTCCACGCCTCGTTCTAAAGTCTGTATGACTTCATTGAATGGTCACTTTTGATTCCATCGAATCACTAGCCATTATCGTCAAAGATAGTGCAACTTGTGTTGCTAGGATGTAAACAGGTTACATTGAAGCAATATCACTATATTGTTTCTAGAAATGTTTTATTTCCACGAAAGTGAGGAGATAAACACCTTGCAAACTAAATCATGTGATGACTCTACGAGGTTTATTCACAAAGTGTTTACCAATTTTCACATTTTACAAAGTGTTGTTGAGATTGGTATGCAATGACTTTGAGAGTTGCAAGCTTCAGGGGGAGACTCCTCTTGAAACAATTACCTGTTCAAAACATCATATTGTACTCTTTTCCTCTATGAGTTTTTCCTCACGTGGGTTTCTTATAGAAGGTTTTTAATGAGGCAATATTAATACAAGTTCATATGTCATATCTTTTATTTTTCCCGCCGGGATTTTTATATGGAGGTATCTTAGATATATACACATGTCATATCTTCTATTTTCCCATAGGGGTTTTTAGGAGGGTATCAAAGACATACAACTATATTTATGATCCTCTGATCATATTTATTACACTCTAAACCATACATGAGTTTTCTCCTGAAAAGGTTTTTCTCATATAAGTTTACAATGAGGCAATAATCATCATATGCTATACTTTCTCCTTTTTCTCCCACTGGATTTTCAGGAGGTTTAATGGCATATCTAGCAATATTTTTCCTCATTTTTATCCTACAGGAATTTTTAGAGGAACAATACCATTCATTGATCTCAAGAAAGGATTCAATTAAGGGGGAGTGTTACAAATACATTGATACAATATTAATCTCATCCTTAAGTATCCTATCTTGTAACCCTTATTTTAATAGGGGTTAAAGTCCTCTTATGGCTAGTTTATGGCTTACATAACCTCCATTGTATTGATGTCACATGGTGTATATATACATGTGAAGGGATCAATGAAATAGAGCTTGAACACTATTCTCTCTTGTCAATCTTTACATTCTCGCAATTCTACTCGAAACATAGATCTCACCGAGGAGCCGTGTTGAGCAGGGCTGCCAGTAGGGAGCGGTCGGGCCAGGAACGTTGAGGCTAGAGGAGCAGCAGTCAGGACTAGGAGCTACGCCATCATCTCCGAGGAGGCCACACGGCCGGGGTCTCCAAGTCGCTGGGGAGAAGCCCCGAATCTCACATGGAGCACCGGACCATGCTGAATGGAAAGAGAGGGCCACACGGCCATGGTGCTCATTGAAGAGTGAAGCCACGCTGGCACGCTGGCACGCTGGGCTGGTTGGGTGAAGCGGGAGGAGTGCACGCACAGGGTGGCAGAGGGGAAGGTGTGCGGGAGGAAAAAAGGGAGCCAGAAAATTCTATGCGCGTGAGGGACTTTGGCGGCACGCGACATTTTATGTTTTACCGAGCACTAACGAGGGAAAATAAAAGCTAGGATGGGAGCCAGAGGGATGCCACCTACAAATGAGGGCTCAGACATTTGGCAGGCCTCCTATTTTTAAGAGCGGAGCTCGGCCCATGCATGCTGGACATGGATTTTTCCCCCTATGGCTCCTAAATCTATGTTTGAGAGACTGTGCTAGAGTTGCTCTAATAATTCTAACGGTAGGACTCGCTAGAATTAAGGTAGTGTTTTCCATAACAATTCAAACCTAAAACCTAAAATTCAAATTAAACTACTGGTACAAAAATCATAAACTAACTCTAGCATGATGTACACTTACGGCTTTTCTAGTGCGCTTTAATTTACCCTCAATTCAAAAGAGGTTAGTGATCAACAACAATCCAAAGGAATCAGATTTTGGTCAACTTGGGCAAGGTGCAAGTTTCAAGGAACATCGGCCTAGGCTGGTTTTGGCATGCTTGGGCTACATACACGAAAAATAGGCCCAGGCCGGTTTCTTTAACGTGTTATGAGGCCAACAAAAATAGACCTAAGACGGTTTTGGCGGACTTGAAGCCAAATCGTGATTTTTTTCCTTTAGAGAAATTGATCTGATCTCGTGGGAAACTTGTGATTTTGGTGTGGTGTAGATTTCTTACTAGGATAAAACCACCCCCTCTAATTATATGAGAGAATCACGACCGATTGGCAGATAATCTAACCAATCATTAAAAACACGTGTATAACATAGTTTTTACCATTAAACCTAGCTGTTCTGGCCCTGTGCTGTTCAACATGTCTTTCGATAAGATTTTCCTATGTCTAGGTGGCCTTGCCGATCCTAGGAAACCCTTGCTATGTGCCTTTTCCTAGGGGACATTTGTGGGTTTTTCAGATGAAGAACAAGCGTCGAATCGACCTTGTCTCGGCCTCATTGTTTAGGCCTACCTTTGCTACAACCCCTATCACTGTATGGACTGAAATCAGAGTCAACATAGTTTTTGACGGCTCTACTGGAGACGAAGCAAAACAGATGTTAATAAGGTAATCATGGAGGAAGGATGACATGGAGCCTAGGGTCCAAGCTTATCATGGTGATGTCCATCCCGGTTTTGTGTGCCGTGGTGTGCTGCTAGATCCTAGATTGTGTAGGGTGGCATGTAGGCCCTGTTTGGAACTGATTATAATCAGATTCCAGGGCGGCCCACCGTGAGAATCGGAAAAAAATCCTACCAAATGCCTCGCAGTGTGGCTGTGATTCTCGTAGCTGCCCATGATGGAAAAGTTCTGAAATAAACTATCAGGAAATAAACTATACCGCCGATTACGCATATCGCCGCCTCGGAGCCGTGGAAGGGATCGCACACCCCTGTGGTCGCAGGACGTGGTTCCAAACAAGATCCTACACAATTTGTTCAAATCCCCATAAAATACAAAGTGTTCTTTTATTCTTTTTCTTATATACGATTACTAGCCAAAATGCACGTGCGTGCCGCACGTGTCAGTGTAAAAGTGTTTGTAAGGGTAAAATGTCAATGCTTGTTTCCAGGTAATAAGCAAAAGAATATTGTTTGGAAAAAATGCTATGTCAATGAATGATTAATTTCATCCTACTAAACAAATGACAGTATTCTTACAAATAATGACTTTTAAGATAGTTCATAGAGGTCATAGTTCTATGGATATACCACAAATATTTTATCACAAAATTATGCTGAAATTCAATAGAAACAAGCTTTATTCTTCGAGTATGTCCTTTAAATGTACCCATGTTTGAGCACACTTGTGTTGAAACCAGTTAAATTATTCTGTATATGCACTAATAAATGGAACAACTAAAACAAAGGCATTTCAATTAATAAAATTAAAAGAGTTAAATGCACCACAGCAGGCCCCTGAACTTGCAAGGGTGTGTCATATAGACCCCTGAACTTTGAAAGTGCATTTACGGCCCCTAAACTTGTTAAGTGGTACACTATAGGCCCCTGAACTTTGAAAGTAAATTTTTGGCCCCGAACTTGTATAGGTGTGTCACTTAGGCCCCGAACAGTAACTTTTGATATTTTTCTTATTTTTTTTTTTAAAATCCAAATTAAGAAGCAAGGAAGGGGTACCTAGAGAGCTCTAAAAATCTTGATATTTTGTAGATTGGTAGAGTGAATAACAAGGATGATAATGGCATAGAACATACTAATTTTTTAAGTGAAATTTGAATTATTGTATTTCAAATATGGTCAAACTATATATTCTATGACTTTAGGGTATTCAAATGGCAATAAAAAAATCTCAAAATATCAATAGAATATATAAGTTTGATATTTTGAGATTTTTTTTTTAGGGTATTCAAATGGCATAGAACATGTTCTTATATATTTAAGAATTCATAGAATATATAGTTTGACCATTGTTGAAATACAATAATTTAAATTTTACTTAAAAAATTAGTATGTTCTATGCCATTATCATCCTTGTTATTCACTCTACCAATCTACAAAATATCAAGATTTTTTAGAGCTCTCTATGTACCCCTTCCTTGCTTCTTAATTTGGATTTTAAAAAAAAATAAGAAAAATATCAAATTATTCTGAAATTGGTGCGTGTCAATGAAATAGAGCAGAAATATCAGTACATTTTACCATAGATCTGGCACCCGTTCTAAAGTACAGCATACAAGAGTTGTTTACAAAGGAAATATCTTTGTCTTTTAACTTATTGTGGCATTTTTGGTTTTAAAAAAGTCACCACAACATTGACCATTAATATTTGCACATTATTTGTGCTCCTCGACTAAGCAACAAATATCATGCAGTCAGTGCTCTGGTAACAACTTATATTAGAAAAATAGAGCTCTACATCCCATGAAAAACTGAAGTTAATCTTAGTGTTTATTTATATGCAGGCTAAGAAAATAGTGTACTCGAAACTTATGGTTGTCCTGAATTTATAAAATATTGAGGGATATCATCAAGTCTACATTCTCAATGGGGAAAAAATGATATTTATGCAGGCTAAAAAAATTATTCCAGATGTCGTTGGTTGTCGTTTTGTCGAACCATTTTCTCCATTGGTTGAGAATGTATGACATGAGCTGCATTAGTGTCTGGGTGCTTCCATGAGACCAGAATTGCAAATTAGCCACTAATAATTCAACCAAAGCACAAACAGATAATTTTCTAAAAAAAATGTGGGCTTCATTAGAGTAAAAGATAGAATATGCATGGGAGAAAAAAACAATTTTCAAATTCTCATTGCATTGGGACCAAGTACGATGCATACATACAATTCAAATGTGATATATATGGAAAAATATGAAATAGTATGCATAGATGGAACTGAGAACATGCATAAGTGGAGATATAAATTTTCAATTTTAGACATTTTTGGGTCATGAAGTTTGAGGCTTCCAGGATCTACTTGGCTGGCGAATCAAGAGGTCTACAGACACCTAGGGGGTGAAAGATCCTGCAAAAGAGACCAACTATCATGAATACCGGTATAAGACAATGCCTTAGCGTGCTACTAAATTAAACCTAGACTTAGAGCATCTCCAAGAGTTCCCTAAATATTCCTCTAAAAGATCCATGTTTTTCAACTTCTAAAAGATATTAAGGGAACAAAAAATCATCTCCAATAGTTTCTAATGTATTTCTACTTAAAAAAATCAAATTTTCGTCCAACTGTTCTCTTTTTTTATGGATTTTTTCTCTAATAGCAGCAGTAGCGAGGCACAGCAGGCAGGCACAGTTGCATGCACGAGCGCGACACGGCCATCACTGGCGGGCACAGTTGCAATGCAGGGCAACATATACAGCACGCAAGCGCGTGCAACCAGCGGCAGCGGCAAACATAGGAGAGAGAACGACGGCCAAAACAGAGGTAGCAGCAGCAGGCAAGGCAAACAGATTAGATCTACGTACCTTGTAGCTAAGGTACGTCCACGGCGGCTAAGTTTGTCCTTGGCGGCGTAGATCGGAGGAGCATGCAGCTACGTATGTCCGCGGGACAAAGGAAGGCCTCGCAGCAACAAAAGATGCGCACGTGAATATATAAATCCGCGGGTTGATGACAATTTTTTTCTTTGATTCTTTTTTTCGTGAATCAACGCCATGGAGAAAAGGGAGGGAGCGTGCGCGGGTGGGTAGGGTGGATGGCAGTGAGAAAAAAATCCAACGCAAAACGTTGAGATGGGAGAAACACATGTAAATGTTTACATGTTTACAAGCTAGGTCCACCGCGTCGAATACGGTAGGTGACTTAGACACATCGGATCCGATCTTAATGTAGATCTAATGGATATGAATTAAGATAGGTAGCAGACGTCAGAGTAAGAAACTATTTTCAATTCCTTCGCTCTTTTATAGTACTAGCCAAAATGCACGTGCGGCACGCATGTGTCGATGTAAAAGTGTTTGTAAGGGTAAAATGTCAATGATTGTTTCAGGTGATAAGCAAAAGAATATTGTTTGGGAAAAATGCTATGTAATTGGTACGTAAATCTTTATTTTCCAGAGCCACAATGAATGATTAATTTCATCCTACTAAACAAATGACAGTATTCTTACAAATAATGATTTTTAAAATAGTTCATAGAGGTCATAGTTCTATGGATATACCACAAATATTTTGTCACAAACTTATGCTGAAATTGATAGAAACAAGCATTATTCTTCAAGTATGTCCTTTAAATGTACCCATGTTTGAGCACATTTGTGTTGAAATCAGTTAAATTATTCTGTATATGCACTAATAAATGGAACAACTAAAACAAAGGCATTTCAATTAATAAAATTCAAATTGGTGCGTGTCAATGAAATAGAGCAGAAATATCAGTACATTTTACCATAGATCTGGCACCCGTTCTAAAGTACAGCATACAAGAGTTGTTCACAAAGGAAATATCTTTGTCTTTTAACTTATTGTGGCATTTTTGTTTTTAAAAAAAGTCACCACGCACAACATCGACCATTAATATGCACCTTATTTGTGCTCCTCGACTAAGCAATAAATATCATGCAGTCAGTGCTCTGGTAACAACTTATATTAGAAAAATAGAGCTCTACATCCCATGAAAAACTGAAGTTAATCTTAGTGTTTATTTATATGCAGGCTAAGAAAATAGTGTACTCGAAACTTGTAGTTGTCCTGAATTTATAAAATATTGAGGGATATCATCAAGTCTACATTCTCAATGGAGAAAAATGATATTTATGCAGGCTAAAAAAATTATTCCAGATGTCGTTGGTTGTCGTTTTTGTCGAACCATTTTCTCCATTGGTTGAGAATGTGTATGACATGAGCTGCATTAGTGTCTGGGGTGCTTCCAGGAGACCGATCTTTTTTCTGTGCGTTTTTTTACGACACGCACGGGAAAAATAAAAACCCACAGAAAAAATTTAATGTTTTTTTTCTGTGCGTGTGAACACACACACGGAAAACTTAGATACTCACAGAACAATTCGGACGCACAGAAAAATTTACTGTTTTTTCTATCAGTTTTTATAAAAATCACAGAAAAATACTATACACGCACAGAAAAAAATGACATTTTCTGTCGGTTTTCTTAAAACTCATAGAAAAATACGACGCACGCACAGAAAAATTATAATTGTTCTGTGGGTTTCGAAAAAACGAGAAAAAAGTAAACACACACAGAAAAATAGTACAAGGGCCTTCACACTAGCTTCATATGAACAAGCATAGTTTTTTCTTTTTTAATCTCCCTCTAAAATTTGTAACTAGTCTTTCTCCCTCGTCGGTGTTTTCAAGATGTCCGATTAATCGTGATTAATCGTCCCGGACGATCCCATGGCGTCTAGGTTTGGTAGTGTCGAAGTTGTCGATTAATCTCGATTAATCGTGATTAATCGCCTGGGCGGTCCCATGGCGCCCAGGTTCGACCGACGTCTTGAAAACATTGTCCCTCATACTAGCTTTAAATGTGATGTTTCTTTTTCTAAAAGTTTCTAAAATCATGCTCTATCAATTCATGGCTTTAAACTTGGTCAACGTAAATGGCCTCAAATGAAAAACTTTTTGAATACCATGTTTGTAGAACTCATCAAAATTTATATTTTATACATAGATTATTTTTGCATTTAAGAAAGTGTTAGTAAATACTAGTCATAAAATCTTGAATCTCACACGAGACTTTATGAAACTATATGTGAGACTTGTGGATTTAGGACTACACGTTGTTAACACTTTGCAAAATGCAAAAATGGCCTGTGTATCAAATGTAGCTCTTGATGAGTGGACCAATCTTAGTATTCAGGACTTTTCGAGTTGAGACCATCTAGGGTTTTAAAAACTGGTGCAGTAGCTATCAAAATTTAAAAATTTAAAATTTGAACCGTTCAAAATTTGTCAAATGAAATATTGACCATTACAATAAATGTAGACCTTGATGAGTTTAGCAAACTTGGTATTCATTACTTTTCTATTTGAGACCATTTGAGCTTCAAATACTGAAGTCCAAGTGTTATTTTTTTAAAATCCAAGATTTGACTTGGTCAAATGAGAGGCAATAAATGACCTCAAATAAAAAACTTTTGAATACCACATTTGTAGAAGTCATCAAGATCTACAACTTTTTATTTGGTTATTACTTCATCCGATAAAGTAGTAGTAATATTGTTTACAAATTTCATATACCTCTCATAGTTTCATAAACTATATTAAGAGAGATGACAATTTATGAACAATGTTACTACCACTTTGTCGAATGAAAAAATGACTAAAATAAAAGTTGTAGATCTCGATAATTTGTACAACTTTGTTGGTAATGACTTTTTCAGCCGGAATCATTTGCTATTTCAAAATCTTTTTTTTCAATTTATTATTTTAAGAAATTCAAATTTTGAACTGTTCAAACAAAGTCCGATGGAGAAATGACAAAAATAAAAGTTATAGATCTTGATTAGTTTTACAAATTTGCTATTTATGACTTTTTCATTTGAAGTCATTTGGTATCCAAAATTGTATCATAGTTCTCGTGAAATTAGTCAAAAATAAACAAAATAAAGAGCTGAATAATTTCTAGTATCCAACCGGCCCATTTATGGCCCATCTTCTTGGATCGATCGACCACCGTCCGATTGTTGACAAACGTCCCAGATTAATGCTGTGGAAATGATGCAAACCCTAGACATATAAAAACCTCACCCATCTCCGCCACTCATACTCTCTCGCTCAGCCCTCCCCACACAGCCGCCGCTCTCACCATCGCTCTCAGGCTCTGGGCTTGCTGTTCCTGCTAGGGTTAGGGCCTTAGGGGCGGGCGAGCGGCGGTGGCGCGGGGCCGCGTGGCGGCGCGCGGAGCAGCGAAGGCCGTCGCGCCGCAGCTGAGCAGGGCAGCGCGCAGGCCGGCTCTGGGCTCCGATGGGCAGGCGTCGTAGGGCGCAGACGGCGGGAGTGACAAGGTTGCAGCGCGTGCACGGGCCCTCAGCTCGCGTCGTTGTGTGCGGCCCCCAGATCCCAGCGTTGTGTGCGGCCCCCCCAGATCCTTTCAGCTCTCCTCTCCACCAACGACTTGTCAGATCCAGCTGGAGATTGGAGAGCTAGAGCTGGGCGTGCTGGGCGAAGCGAAGGCCGCGCCTCCTCTCATAGAAGATCCAGGTCAAGCAGTGCTTCTCCATCCCCTCCTTTCGTCCTCTTCGCTAATACTCTGCTAATTCCATTTGTTGCTACACACTGAACTGCTAGTGGATTTGGTTCGGCCATAAATAATAACTGTTTTATTTATTTATTTATTGTTTAGTTATATGTATGAGATGTTGCGTAGCATTCCAATTGGAAATTTGTAATTGTCACAGATTCTAGAAATTTAGAATAAGAAAGCTTGTGGAGATCCTATTTTGTTTCCACATTAAATTGAAATCTTGTTCTTCTCACAGCCAGATCCTGTTTCTCTTTTCATTCCAGAACCATTGGTCTATCAACGTTGGTTCTGTGCAGATGCAGGTATTACTGTGTATTCCAATATGACCATTTGCTATTTGACTGGCATAGAAGCGTAGGAACCTTTTATTATCGCGTGGATAATCTGCACTCTGATTAGTTTTGTTTCTCTTGAAAGGCTCCTCTGATGTGCAGCCTGATCAAGCCAACTTTTGTATATTTAAACAGCTGTTAATATACACCATTAAACTACAAATTTTAATATACACCATTAAACTACAAATTTTAATATACTGACACTTTACTTTGCCATTGTGCTGATTTGCTTCCAGGACCTCATGAAATAGTTAAGTTTCTAGGCTCACTTTTGAAGGACCGAAAATAAAAGTATGGCAAGTGTTAGCCCTAGATCCTGAAAGGATGCCACATAATTGGGCAGCCTTTCAATTTGCTGAAGCACTGGGAAGAGCATGGGCTGAATATAACATTGACAGGTTGATGCTTTTCTATGCAGCATGAATTGTATTATTTAGAATGGCTTATTATCACTATTAGTGAGGCATGTCCATGTAGAGTTCATTTATTAGCCCGTTGTCGTCTATAGCTCTTACATCTCTAGTCTGCCATGCTGGTTCATCATATGTTAGCAAGTGATGCTTCTAGTTTTGTAATGTTTATGCTATCAAGATTTGTTTGTTTATTTAATTTTGTACAACATTAGTTCTTGCTGCACAAATATAAATGTCAAATCTGTCCTTGTTTACATTGGGCAGGCTTGGCTGTTCTGCATTATATGTGCTTGGTAGTTCTGCAGTTGCATATATGTGCTTGGTAGTTCTGCTGTATATCCTTGTAAATTACAGGTGATGCTCTGAAGAAGCTTGAAGAGAAGTAACAATAATGGAAGGGAAAGTCAGGTGAGGTTCAAATGTTGGAAATTTATCGCAGAACTATCTTTTCGGATTTTGTTAGAAAAGAAAGGCTTATAGATCCTCCATCCATTGTATGAAACATTTAGCACATCTTATTCTACAAGGCTTCATTGTGATTTTGGTGTGGTGCAGGTAGGAAAGGAGCACATTGAATTAATAACAAACCCTTTTGGGGGGAATGACACTAGGGAGAGCATGGATCTGAATGGAGCTTAGTGGATGAATCAGGTCGTAAACACTTTTCAAAGGAATGACACAAATGCATGTGTATCAGGTGAGAACCGGTAGCTTATTTTTCTTGCTGTTTTGAACGGGTAGCTTATTTTTCCTGCTAATTTGAACAAGCTACATGTGGCTCTACCTCATCAAGTCAATGTGGTTTGCGAGGAGTTAATTAGTACTATTTTGACAGAGTAAACTGCTTTAAAGAATTAATTTGGAGTAGTAGTAGTAAAGTTGTCATTTCAGTTAGCCATTATCTTGATGTGATTCACATTGCTACGCTATGGAAGCATAAATCATACTTGGGTCATGTGCAAGCTTATCCTGAACATTGTTTGACCATGAAATTAATTTCCCTGTACTGTATGGTTGCCAAAATGCATATTGAAAGACATGTTTCTACTTTCTACAGGCATAACAAGGCCACCAGTGTCCCACAACCATGAGCTACCTGCCACAACCATGAGCTACCTGCCACTCGAGCCAAGGGTATTGAACATGTTCGTACAGGCATAACAATCCAGTAGTGGTATTGATTCCGGAACATTTGGACATCATCATGTACCTATGAGTGTGCTAAATATTTAGACACCTATGAATGTATTTGTTGTGTTGTGATGTGTCGTGAAATTACTGTATGGATAATATATATTTTAATATGCTGTTGCCACTGTTTTAAAATGATTTTTTTTTTGCATGTTTAGTTCGTTTTTTCTGTGAGTTTAGCTGTACCGACAGAAAAATACGTATTTTTTCTGTGTGTTTACTTCTTTTTTCTGTGAGGACTAGCACACAGATAATTTACTTTTAATCTGGTCTACCGTAATTTTTCTGTGCGTGCACTACTCACAGAAAAATTGTTTCTGACGGTGAACTCACAGAAAAAACAATTTTTCTGTCATCGTATTTCTGTGGGTATTTTTCTGTGGGTTCACCGCCAGAAAAGAATTTTTCTGTGGGTTTCGCATTTTTCCGTGGGTTTCCGCAGACAATGGTATTATATACTCTTTATCTTAAATTGAGTACTGTTCAAATTCAGTTATTTGGTCACACTAGCTTCAACTTATCTGCCTGTAATTGTAATGTATCTATAGCATATGATCTTTACTGTGTTGACCTGTTTGTTTGCCCTGGAGCTTTTTATTATTTATTTATTTATTATAATGTGTCAAACTGGTTAATGCACAACAACGATTGCATAATGACTTTTTATTACCTTTAACATTATTGTGTGTGTTTGTGCTTGGTTGGTTCCTTTGCAATTAACTCTTTTTTTTTTTTTGTTAATAAAGGTCACTGCTATGGTTGCACCAGAACTGGAGATGTTGGTATGAAGCACCCTAGCAATTCTGTTGTATACACTGCTGGTCACTTGAATGTGGGTTTGCCATTTGGATACTTTGTGAAATTGAAGAGAGATTCTGAGGATGAGGAGGATGATGATAAATATGTACGGTGATTTATTTCTTTGGAAGCCTTTCAGTCTTTCAACATTTTTGTTGCTTCAGTTTCAATTACAGGTGTTCTTCCCTACTTTTACAGGTGAAAGCTAGGGAAACTGAACTAAGGGAGATGTTCAAGATAATGTCATATTTGTCCTGTATTGTACCATTTGTACTAGATATTTTTGTTTCTGGATTGATTCTAGTTCCCTGCTTGTGTATTTTTTCCCTTAGGGCCTTGAGAAGCCAGGTGTCATGAAGAAACTATTGCACGCTCCCTCCCTGGGCAACTAAAAGAAAAGCGCCGGAGTGAAACATCAGTACATTGCACTTTCTTGTTATCTACCTATAGGAACTCAGCATATTAGTTCATATTGTTAAGACACTGAAGAAGAAAGTATCTAGTTGTGCAGAGTTCATGTTTGTTTGGCTGCAGCACATGTGTCCCAAGCATCAACTAACTTATTTAGCTGGACTTATAAGCCGGCTGATGAGCCGAAATGATTAATTTCAACTGATATGCTATGAGAGAAAAATATTGTTCGAAAAGCCAAGAGAATAGGGTACAAATTCAGAAGAACAAAGGATGTTTAGCACTTGACAGAGTACAAATAGATTTTACTAAATCATGTCTACACATTAGAGGCCAAACGCAGCTACTGGAGGGGTGCAGGTTTGCTTCACCTACTTTAGCTGAAGGGGGCACGGGGAGGCAGTCTGGCAGTGGCAAGGCGGAGCAGCTGAGAGGCCCCAACCACGGAGGCGACGACCTGCTGCTTCAACCACACCGTCACCAGCTACCGGTCGCTGCTTGAGAGAAGGGAGAGAGGAGGCGGAGTTAGTGAGAAAATGAGAGGGAGGGAAAAGACAAAAGAGAAGCGGAGACCGCAACCTAAAGAGGCTGCCAGACAACGCGCGATGGGGTGTCGGAGATTTCCCCACGGCGCTTGAGCTCACTAGAGCCAACCGGCGCGATGAAAATATGAAGTGGCCCATCTCGGTTCCCCGGGGCTGGCTGAGGCTGGCTGAGGGACGGTTTAAAGACCGCACCATCCGGGCCCAAGCGGCTCTCCACGTAAGTGGCACTCGGGTACTGCAGGTAGAAAATTCGTGGAGGAGGTCGTCAGAGTCCCTAAATCAATTTCTAGATTTTGTACAAGTTTTTTAAAAGTTCGACTAACTTGTGATATATAAAATGATTAAATTATAAAAATATATTTTATGGTAAACTTAATGGTACTAATTTGATACCATAATTTTAATATTTTTTCTAGAAATTCAGTTAAAGTTTAAAATTTTGACTTAGAATGACTCTAGTAATCTATTTATTTAGAGACAAAAGGAGTAGCTAGTTTTATTTTTAATCTTGGAAGCACAATAAATACTTTCTTTCCAAAAATTCATTGAGGTCATAAGACTGAACACGGTTCTTCAATTCGCGCTGTCTGTCTGCAGCTCAGGTTAGTCCTAAACTCCTAATAGAGCATGTCGGGTACTCCAAAATCCAAGACTGTTAAGAGGATACATGGTATGATACAGATACAGATATAGATATAGTTGGGATCAAATAAACTTTTTAGTGCTTGTATGACACTATTATAACCTCTCTAGTGTCCAATAAAAAGTCCAAAACCAATATACAGCACATTGTTTTTTCTCTCTCCTCTTTTATTCCTATTATGTCCATAACTAAATGTTTATGAAGTACAAGTAAAGGCGTGGGACTTGGGCCATGGGGTGCTGCCCTCTCGTGCTTCACATCGCTTTGGATTGTGGCCTTTGGGCATGTGATGTACGTTTTTGGCCGTGCCGATATGACAAGATAAGTCTTTGCTTCAGTGCCCAAGCACAGATCATAGCATGCCAGCTCGCCTTCACGACCCTCAAAATCTTTTTTTAGTTTCTTGATCCACCCATGACATAAAAACTATATTATCTATGTACCATTTTCATGAAAATAAAATTCATAATCCATTCAGGAATATGTTTATATACTATTTTTCATGTCGTGCCAGCTAAATACAACCCAAAATAGGACCGGGTCATATCAAGCCTATCATCCCGAAATCCTGTGAAAGGCATGGACCTCGCGTCATGCGGTCCGGGCTTTGGGCCATGACATAGCCTATGTTCAGATGGCATGGCCCAAGTTCAATGGATCGCTTGCGGCTCCGCGCGTGCAGAGCGCAGTCAGGTGGCATGGATGCGTTACCTCTGTTGTACCGCCCCTGGAGCGGAGGAACGAAAGTTCATTAATGCCATCTCATAGGGAGAAATGGAGCACGGTATGATATTTTTCTATTATAATAATCAGCAAAGGTAGGTCTTAGGCCAATGACCCCATGCATCTAGACAACAACAATACCGAGGATTATCTCATGTTTCCTTTTTTGCCTTGGTCTTATGTGAAACTGGAGTTCAGATTGGATGCATTTTTCTATGTTATGTGAAACTGGAGTTTGTCGACAGGGGAACCTAGGAGTTACTCACCGATGACAACACGGACTAACTCCGTGTATATTAAGAAAACAATACAGGATAGAGTTTAGGACTCTATCCTGCTGTCCGACTAGAACACAAAGAACCCTGAGCAGCACCTGGACTATAAAGGGCTGCTCAGGGTATCCCTTGTAAAACAAAACCAATACTCGATAATCAACAACACCCCAACTGAATTAGGGCTATTACTCGAGATACACGAGGGCCTAAACCAGTATAAAGTCGCTCTCATCACGCGTATCAACCACCAAGTTCCGTTAGATTCGACGAAACTCGAACAAACAACTGTCCTGAGTAACCCCGAGATAGGCTATCGGTGATAAAACATCGATAGCTGGCGCGCCAGGTAGGGGTTTTCGACGAATTCTTTCTCGAGAGCTTGGCGGACCTCGGCATCAACATGAGCTTCATCGAGGGAACAACCTTCGTCTTCGGCTCATGGATCTGCAAGACGGATCACAACGGTCAACTTCACAGTCATCTGCTCGACGAAAAAGATGAACCAAGCAAAAGAATCCTAGAAGAAGACAAATTCGCTAAGAAGATGAAAGAACTCAGCATCTCCGAACTCAAGATGGAGAGAGAAGGCTACGAACCCGACTCGAAAAAAGAAGACAATTTTTTTCTAAAAATATCGGGTAACAACACGAATCTCCTTCCTTTCGGATTAAGAAATATAGCTGGTATTGTACAGGAATTCTGCTCCGATAAATATAAAACAAAGCTCCAAGATGATCATACCCAAGGAAGCATATTCAATCAGGAAATAACGAAGAATTATTCCGATTGCTCAATTACACGGTCAAATTTTTAAAATTATGATTCATACTATGAAGACCTTCCATACCAAGAAGGAAATAAACTCAGCAGCTCGACTGACGACACCTCACGGGGAAGACGAAAGATGATTCAAGCTTAAAAGAACCCGAAGAACCATTTATATGGCAGATTCTATCCTACAACCTCTAGCAATACCAGATGTAAGATCATCTGATGAATCAGAATCAAATATATCGTCAGATGAAGGTACCGACATAAATGAGAGTGAAGAGCAGAAACAAGTCGGGATCAAAAAAAGAAACAAGCTGAAGCATGGAAGAAGAACCCGGACGATTCAAAGAAAATAAGCCTAGAACAAATATAAAGAGGAGCTGATGGAATTTAACAAGAAGAAGAAGGAGGCTGAAAAACAGAAAAATTCAGATAAACAAAGAATTCAAGACCTCACTAAAGAATTAGATGAACTCAATAAGAAAGAACAAGAAAAAGAGGTAGAAAAGAACAAGACAATTGGGGCAGAAAAAGAACCCAAGGAATGATAGCAGCATCCCAGGAAATCAGCTTTCGAACGACTAGGGGGAGAAGGCAGCAGTAACAATAAAGAAAGAACAAAAAGGATCCCGCAAAGAAGTCACCACGCTCCAACAAGAACGGAAGTTTTAGAAGAAGAACTAGACGATTCTAAATTCAGAGAAGTCAGATCAGTAAGAAGAGCTCAGACTCAATACTTCAGAAGAGAAGAAGAAAAGGATCCCCCTGCTAATTCTATTGAAGCCCTGCGATAGATTCCCATGTTTCGCAAGAAGGCTACAAGTCATTAAACTACCTCAAAAGTTTAAACCATCGAATCATTCCAAATACGATGGGAAGATAGAACCCAGACAATGGTTTAGAGTCTATTCACAATCAATAGAATTAGCAGGGGGAACTGATGACATCAAAGCACTATTTTTTTCAATGGCTCTGGAGTCTATGCCATTACAGTGGTTTGATAAATTAAGACCAGGATCAATCAGATATTGGAAAGACCTACAAAGAGCTTTTTGTGACCACTTTGCAGGAATTATAACCCATCCAATCACACCAGCAGAGTTGAAAAGTTTAAGACAACAGAGGAATGAAAACCTCAGAGATTTTTATAGAAGATTCAAGGAAATAAGAGCACAAGTGCATGACATCACTGATAGAGAAGTAGTAGAAGCATTTGGAGACGGTATTCTCTCAAAATGGCAATTCAAAGATTTCTACAATAAAAATCCAAGGACCAACAAAGAATTCAAAAGAGCAGTTAAAAATCTGATTTCTTCCAAAGAAAGAACAAGAAGTAGATTCCTAGAACATGACAACCTGCATGAAGGAATCGTTTTGCCAATAGAACGTACGACAAAAGACCAAGACAAGAAAATATGGTTGCTGCAGCAAATAACAGAAGAAGATACTCTAAAAATAAAACCAGGGAATATAAAGAAAAGAAGATCAAGGAATTCGAGAACACTCCATATCACTTCTACCCAAAATCTAGTCACAAACTGATAGACTGTGTCATTTTCAAAAATCAATACAGTAGAAGGAATTACGAATATCAGAAGAGGACAGATAAAGAAGAAAGCAACACAGCGAAGGAAGAAAAGAAGCTAGAAGGAGATTATCAAGAAGCAGAGAGGCAGATCGTCAGAGTAATCTACTCAGGAGTGACAAATACAAGAAGCAGAAGACAAGAGAAATTAGCACACAGAACAATTATGGTGGCAGAACCTGCAACACCTAGATATCTTAATTGGTCAGAATACCCGATACATTTTTCAAGGGATGATCAATGGACTAGCACGGCCAATGCAGGGCAATACCCGTTAGTTCTCGCACCAACCATAGCTGGAGTAGCAGTACCAAAGGTCCTAATCAATGGAGGAGCAGGATTGAACATCATATTTGCGAAAACACTCAGAAAGATGAAAATAGACTATGAAGGAATGTTAACCTCAACCAGCACACCATTCTATAGGATCATACCAGGAGAAGCATCGATGCCTATCGGACAAATCACACTGCCTGTTACCTTTGGAACACTGAAAATACAGAACGGAGTTTACTAAATTTGAAGTAGCAGACTTCGAGTCTTGTTATCATGCCATCTTTGGAAGACCAGCACTAGCAAAATTCATGGCGATACCTCATTACCCATATCTCTTACTAAAAATGCCCACAACAAAAGGAGTCCTGTCACTAAGAGGCGACTTGAAGAAAGCTTACAACTGTGATATCCAAGCAGTTCAGATATCTCAAAGATTACAGGATTTAAAGATCAGAGAAGAAATCGCCACACTAGCCGAAGAACTCAAACAAGAAGGGATCCAAATACCAAATAAAAAATAAGTAAGACCAGCAGTTTTACCCCTTCAGAAGAAGCAAAAACAAAGAAGATTAACTTGCAAACTGGGGATCCAGAGAAGACAAGAATAATCGGTCGCGAGCTAGATCCCAAATAGAAACTCGCGCTCACCTAATTTCTTCGGGACAACAAAGATATATTCGCCTAGAAGCCAGCAGATATGCCTGGAGTCCTAAAAGATTTGGCTGAGCACATAATTGACGTAAATAAAGGAGCCAGACCAATTAAACAGAAACTACGACGATTTGCACCCGATAGGAGAATAGCAATCAAGAAAGAACTCATCAAGCTTATGGCAGCAGGGTTTATCAGAGAAATATTAAACCTCGACTGGTTAGCCAATCTAGTGCTAGTGCCCAAAAAGAACACAGATGAGTTACGAATATGCATTGACTTTACAGATCTCAATAAGCATTGTACAAAGGACCCATACAATCCATCAAGGATCGATCAAATCATTGACTCAACAGTAGGATCAGCGTTACTCTCATTCTTGGATTGTTACTCAGGATATCATCAGATTTCACTACGAGAAGAAGACCAAAGCAAAACTTCATTTATAACATCTTATGGAGCATATTGTTACAAATCAATGCCTTTTGGATTAAAGAATGCAGGAGCAACTTATCAAAGAGCCATACAGACTTGTCTAGAGATCAGATTGGAGTTAACGCTGAAGCATACATTGACGATGTGGTGATTGTTGACGGTCGTTAATGTATGAATTTAATCATCAACTAGCCATGGAAAAGGATACAATTGTGATCACCATAGGGTTTGCACTGACAGAATTCCACGAGTTTTGGTGTTTCACTGTTTCTTTAGGTGTAAACTAGAAAAGACATAATCCCAGGAGTTTATCAGAACATAGAACGGGAAATCGGACGCCACGGCAACGCAGGAAGATTTTAGAAGAGGCCAGAAGACACCACGCCGAAGAGCCACCAGGCCAGACCGGCCGGTCTGGCCCTGGACCGGTCGGTCTGGGCCCTGGCCCGTTCACGGCCCGCTTTGCCCAGGTTGCTCCACCGTCTTAGGGTTTCAATCTCAGCCGTCCGCTAAAGTTGGTTTGATCCGATGGCTCATGTTCATCCCACCGGGCTATAAAAGAAGGGCAGGACCCCAGGAACCCTAATTCATTATTCGTTGGGATCCATTCGAGAGGCGTCCCTTTGGGGATCACACTCTTATGGATATCAACACACCAGAGAGATTAGGGCTAGACTCTTCAATGTAATAGTTTAGTAACTTGAGAGCTAGGGTTGAGAGGCTTTGTTTTGGATCTTGTCGTGGAGCCTTGGAGGTCTGGTAATCTCTGTATCTTATCTTTGCAAGACTTATGCTTTAATATAATTATCTTCTCTATTTACTTCTATGCCTTATTTGTATGGTTAGTGTAGTTATCGCATCTTAGCATAGGATCTCCGCCTGTATTAGGTGCTCTAGTTATCATATGTGGCTAGAGTAGTAATCGATAGTGTAGACATGGTGTCTAGGCTATAGGTTACCTGAGGTTGCGTCCAATTCTTACAGTTAGTTGTGGTAGCCCATAGGGGTGACAGCTCTATGTGGCCTTCGTATTTCACCACGTCAGAGTTGGTGTTTCGTAGAGCTTTTGGCAGCCTTCCCCAACTACTTCTTTCTCATCTATTCGAGAGTTGGAAAGGTACTGCTGCTCCGAAGTGCTATTGTGTGTGTGCTATACTTACCCATGCATTAGTTACATTCTAGTGTCAACTAGAATAGAACCTGAATGATAGAGAAGTACATAGGAACCTTGAACTCTCCCATTGGCCTCTCAAGTTAGTTGACTATACATATATTATAGGATTCTCCTCTGTGTATGATATTGTGCATAAGTCTTATCATTTACCTCTTACCCCCACTTTAGTCTAGTTGGTATACTAGTTAGTAGATACATGATGGTGGACTATCAATGTCTTTAACCATTGTTGCCCAGTGGTAAAATATAAATAACGACACCTAGAATACTCCTGGTAAAATGCTACAATGGTAATTCTGTGCGCTTGCGGAATCCTTCATATTTTAATTGTACATAAGCAATACTAACAGTGATAAAAACAAAGACACCGGATACACTGATAACAGATCTAGAAGAGACCTTCAGAAATTTAAAAGCCTGGAAGTGGAAACTCAATCCAAGCAAATGTGTTTTCGGAATGCCATCAGGACAACTATAGGGATTTTTGGTCAGCAATAGAGGGATTGAAGCAAGTACAAAACAAGTCAAAGCAATATTAAAAAATGATGCCTCCAAGAAACATCAAAGGTGTGCAAAAGTTGACTGGATGTATGGCGGCCCTGAATAGATTCATATCAAGACTCGGAGAAAAAGGAATGCCATTTTTCAAACTCCTAAAGAAGACTAGGAAATTCGAATGGACAAAACAAGTAGATGAAGTATTCCAGAAACTAAAAGAATATCTCTATCAGCTCCGGTTATGGTACCACCTCAAAGAAAGAAAGACTTGACGCTTTACATCACAGCAACAAGAAACGTCATCAGCACAGTAGTCATAGTTGAAAGAAAAGAACCTAGACACGCCTACAAAGTTTAGAGACCAAGATATTACATCGTGAAATATTGACAGAATCAAAAGCAAGATACCCCCAAATCCAAAAGGTGCTATATGCGGTGTTGATAACATCCAGGAAATTAAGACACTATTTTTAAGAACACAAGATCACAGTGATAACAGATTTCTCACTTGGGGACATTTTAAGAAATTGTGACTCCACAGAAAGAATTTCAAAATGGGCAGTTGAATTAGAAACTTTCAAGATAGATTTCAAACCAAGAACAGCAATAAAATCTTAAGCTTTAACTGACTTCATCGTGGAATGGACAGAAATTAACCAAAGAGGACCAGCAATTATTA
The DNA here is from genome assembly GCA_015844335.1 of Chrysopogon serrulatus. Taxonomy (NCBI): domain Eukaryota; kingdom Viridiplantae; phylum Streptophyta; class Magnoliopsida; order Poales; family Poaceae; genus Chrysopogon; species Chrysopogon serrulatus. The sequence goes on from JADLZL010001976.1 coordinate 338,154, forward strand.
ACGACCATTAAAAAATGTATTTTGATGGGTCACTCAAGCTAGGAGGAGCTGGCGCAGGAGTACTCCTAATATCACTTAAAGGAAAACAACTCAAGTATGTGCTGCAAATACTATGGCAAGCCACAAACAACGAAGCAGAATACGAATCATTACTACATGGATTAAAAGTGGCAAAAAGCTTAGGGATAAGGAGACTTCTCGTATATGGAGATTCATCAGTGGTAGTCAACTAAATAAACAAAGAATGGGATTGTACCAAAGATAACATGGGAGCTTATGGTGCCGAAGTTAAAAAATGAAGAAAAACTTTCAAGGACTAGAAGTACACCATGTATTAAGGGATTCAAATGTAGCAGCGGATGTGCTAGCCAAGTTAGGATCAGATAGAGCCAAAGTACCTCCTGGAATATTTGTTGAAGAATTATCAGCACATTTAATAAAACAACTCGGAGACATGACCAACGAGGCAATGGATATTGATAAGACAACTCAGATATCTCAACAGATCATGGTCATTCAAACAGATTGGATGCAAGAGATCATAGAGTTCATCAAAGAAAATAAACTGCCAGAAGATAAAATAGAAGCAGTGAAAATAGTAAGAAAAAACAAAAATTACGCTATAGTAGGTGACAAACTTTATAAAAGAGCAGCATCATCAGGAGTATTGCTCAAATGTGTCGGGTCAAAAGAAGAAATCGAGATTCTTGATGAAATTCATGGAGGATGTTGTGGCAATCATGCAAAGCATCAAGAACTCTGGTGGGAAAAGCATTCAGACCAGGATTTTATTGGCCAACAGCACTCAAAGATGCAGAATATTTAGTCAAGACTTGCAAAAAATGCCAGATATTTGCAAAGCAAACACATGTTCCAGTGTATAATTTAATATGTATACCACCAGCATGGCCTTTCTTATCTTGGGGACTGGATCAAGTAGGACCTCTCAAGAAAGCAAAAGAAGGATTCGAATACATCTTCGTAGCAATTGACAAGTTCAAATGGATTGAATACAAGCCACTAGTCAAATACAAAGTGCAGACACAAAGCAATAGAGTTCATACAAGAAATTATGCACAGATTCAGAATACTAAATCAAATAATTAAATATCTCGGCTCACCTTTCACAGCAAGAGAATTCCAAGAATGGGAAAAAGACTGCGCAATTAAAATAAATTTTGCATCAAGTAGCCCATCCTCAAGCCAACGGTCAAGTTGAAAGAGCAAATGGATTAATTCTACAAGGATTAAAACCAAGACTATATGAAGATTTAAAGGATTACGGAGGAAAATGGATAGATGAATTACCCAAGGTTGTGTGAGGACTAAGAACCCAAATCGCCAGCAAGCAACAGGATACTCTCCTTTTTTCCTAGTATATGGGTCGGAAGCAAGATTACTAACGGACTTGATTTGGACGGCTCCAAAAATAGAACAGTATGAAGATGGAGAGGCCGAAGAAACAAGAAGAGTTAAAATTGACTCATTGGAAGAAGTCAGAAATACCACAATTATCCAAAACACTAGATATCTACAGGGATTAAGAAGACATTATGACAGAAGTACACAATCATGATCATTCAAGGAAAGAGACTTAGTTTTAAAGCTCATACAAAAGAAAGATGGAAGACACAAGCTCCTAAGCCCATGGAAAGGTCCATACAAAGTCAAGACGGTAATAGGTCCCGGAACATATGAGCTCACTACAATGGATGACATACCAATAAAAAATACATGGCATATCAGCCAGCTAAGAAGATTCTACAGTTAAAAGGAGAAAGACAACTCGAAAGACATCAACAGAAGACCAGCTGTAATAAACGGTACTTTTTTGCCACTTTGTATGGCCTATTTTAGAGGTTTATGGGTACAACTGAGCTAAGACATGCGAGAAAACCCAGCTGTAATAAACAACACTTTTTTGCCACTTTGTATGGCCTATTTTAGATGTTTATGGATACAACCGAGCTAAGGCATGCGAGAAAACCTAGGCTCACTGCACTAAAGACAGTGTTCTATTTAAGAGGTTTATGGGTACAACCGAGCTAAGGTATGCGAAAAAACCCAGCTGTGATACACAACACTTTTTTACTATGGGTTGTTGGTGTAACCTTGCTAAGGCATGCAAAAAACCAACGAAGACATTGGCAAAACAACTCTGCTACAATCTACAAAAGAAGAAGACTTCAACAATCTCTTACTATGGGTTGTTGGTGTGACCCTGCTAAGGCATGTAAAAACCACCATTAAGTCGTCGAAGACAATAGCAAAACAACTATGCCACAAGCATGCAAAAGAAGAAGACATGAACACTTTTTTCTACTACGGGTTGTTGGTGTAACCTTGCTAAGGTACGTAGAGAACCACCAGCAGTCACTAAAGACATTGGCAAAACAACTCTGCCACGGCACACAAAAGAAGAAGACTTCAACAATTTTTTACTACAGGTTGTTGGTCTAACCCTGCTAAGGCATGCAAAAAACCACCATCAATCACTGAAGACATTGGCAAAACAACTCTACCACTACACAAAGAACTATGACATCAAAATTCAACATTACTTCAAGAGTTTGGAAAAGAAAGCGGCAGTTAGCTAGTGCGGTGGGGAAGAAGCAGGCTCATTGAATGGTGCAGTTTGTGGTGGAGATCCTGCTGGTTTCGGTGTTGACGGTGGGGTTCGAGATGGATCGGCAGCATGGGGTGATGGTGGGTTAGGAAGAGACTGGGCAGATGGGGATGGTGTTGGATCCTGATGACGGTCGAGAGGTGCTGACTCCTGTGTTTCTGGCAGGGCTTCAGAGGAAGGTGGTAGTGGCTGGTTCAACTGGATGTCTCATTGAGGCCATATGATAAAATTCTTAATGGCCTGTCCGAGTGTCTCAACACCATCGGGCCAGATATTTCTAACACATCATCCTCGTATCCTAGGACGACCATCACCACTTCTACACTGCAGTACTCTTCTGGTATAGTAGCACCATGGTAGTCACGTCCGGGGATCGCAAAGCCCGTGGCTACCTCCCTTGTACGTTGATGCTTCATACTATATCGTATGAGCAGTTTGCAAGGTGTCAGCGCATTAATGTCATCCACTGGGTAGTGGTGTTTGTTTCCCGTAGACCCCACACTACTTGGAAAGGGAGGAGATTGAGTGGACTTGGTAGAAATTATCTCCTGAGCTCCAGGCAAGGGTTGTGTTAGGACAAGCTGCATTTGTGGTCCTTGTGTGCTCATCTGCTGTACAGACACTGCACTAGCTAACTTCTGCATCAACTGAGGATCAGGATTCATTAGAAAATCTGACATCATGTTTCTGAATTGTTCTTTAGCCTGTTCCTCAAAATATTGCTTCATGTCTTCCTTATATCGATCTCGTTTCTTATACATGCCCACCCACTCCTCACCAAATCCTTCTTTCCATCTCTTCTTTGACGAGATGCCTCGTACACGTCCAGGATGCTCAGGGTTGTCCAGACCAAGGCTCAAGATATCCCTCTCCCTTTGTGGCTTCAATCTCCCTTGTTTTACCTCCGCTGCCAGTTCCAACATCCTATCAGCTGCCGGTGTGATTTCTAAGGGACAGTTCATACCAGCAAGAGTTTGTTTAGTTCCTCTTCCTCTGAGCCAATTCGCTGACCTCTCGCCAACTTCCTCTAAGAGCACAGTCTTGCCTTGTTTCTTTAGCTCCTCCTCCTCTGCTCGCTATTTCAGAATCTGCAGCTTGTAACCACCCGTGCCAAGGTGATGGTGGTATTTGTTCCTCTTTGCAAGTTCTGAAGCAGCTTCACTCTTGACTTTGAAAGTTGGGTCTTCCCTCTGCTTCTTGAATACTTCCCACTGCCCAGAGGTGATCTTATACTTTTTCATTGGGTCCAACCCTTTCCTCAGAAATTTGGTATTCATCTCTGATCTATAGTATCGAAATGATATTGCAATATGCTTGAAAAAATACTGCTGCACAAGTTTCTCCGTCCCCGTAGGGAAAACAAACCTTTCTATGAACTTGTCCCATAGCTCTTTTCTTGTATCTGCACTCACATCCGGCCACCTAGAGATTGTGATGTCCAATTTATCCCTAACTAAGAAACCAATGGCATTCTGTAACTTGACAGCCACCTCATCAGACACTATAGGCTCTTCTTTTGATCCGATGTTGGGAATAATATACGTCTTCTCTGGCCACTTGTTTGTTCCTCTATCACCATGTTTTCGGTCACTCAGTTTTCTTTTTCTTGATTTGGAGGTGGTTATCTCAGTCGTTTCTGGTGCTTCGCCGAGTGGCACGTCTTCTTCTTCCGCTAGAATCTCCCGCATTTGAGACATAATCTCCTGTCCGAAGCAATTCAAGAGTGTAAGGATCGGTGCGTATAATACTATAAATGAAAGTATTGGTTTTTCACGTACTAACTATACCTCATCAGCGGGATCATAATCTGGGTCTTCGCTTTGATGATGTGGCCTGTCTATGCTAGGGCATGGATCACTTCGGTTCCCGTTATTTTTCTCTTCTTCCAACATGTCACTATCCAAATCATCTTCTTCCTCTTCCAACATATCACAATGCAAATCATGTTCTTCTTCTTCCGGAGGATTTATCGTTCTAAATGCACGGCAATAACTATGTTAGTTAATTTGATAGGGTTTTACGTTAAAAAAATAAATCTTCGTGGCTTCGTAATTGCTTCGTAATTGCGTGAAACTAACCGTGGTTCCGGTGGTGTAAGAGTCTTTTTTGGCGACTCTGGACGTTGGTCATTTGCCCTCTCTTCAGATTTTGGAGAAGTCATCTTCTCGCTAACTTTAAATATAATAAGCTAACATGAGTACAATAATCTTTGCTAGTCATTAACTTAAGTACTTAGCAAAGTCATTAACTTAAGTACTTAGCAATCTTCTCTAATATAACATTTCATAAATATTAATATTGTACAAGTCATTAACTTAGCAAAGTCATTAACTTAAGTACTTAGCAATCTTCTCTAACTTAGGTACTTAGCAAAGTCACTAACTTAAGTACTTAGCAACCTTCTCTAACTTAAGTACTTAGCAAAGTCATTAACTTAAGTACTTAGCAAAGTCATTAACTTAATCTTCGCTAATCTTCTCGCTAACTTAAGTACTTAAGTCATTAACTTAGGAAATAATATAACATTTCGCTAATCTTCTACACCGTAACCCTAACTAGCATAATATATAGCATAGTGATTAATTGAAAAAGAGCAGCGAATATTTACTTATGCGGCGTGGAGGAGAGACTGAATCGACAGCGGCGGAGAACGATGAGAAGACGGTGGCACGATGCTTCGATGGTGGCTATCGAGGCGGTGACTGTAAACTAAATTAACTAAGTTATAAACTATTAAAAAATCAAAGAATAATATTAAATATTAAATTTTAAAAAGAATGCTAAGTATTTGCATGTCACTAATAATAAAAAGAATAAATTAAATTTTGGCATAATGTCTACATATAATTAAAAAGAATGCCAAGTATTTCCATGTCACTAATAAATGCTAAGTAGCCAAACCGTGTTTGCTTCACAAATCTTCCGCTCAGTTGACAAGCACATATGCTGTGGCAAGCAACAAAAACAAATATCTGTTGTTACTTCAATCCAATTGTCCCCTACTATTTCTGCAGTTGTGGGGGTCTGTGTAGCATAAGGTGATTTGGTTGCTCCTGAGTCCTGACTCCTGAAGGAGGCACATTTGACAAGCACAGATCGTTCCGGTTTGAGAGAGAGGAGCTGCAAAATCAGATATGTCGGTGCAGGTTTGGGCAGATGCATGCGGTAGTGTGGCTTTCTGGTGGACAGTGTTGAGGCAGCCTGCTATGCTGTGGCTTTGAGTAGTGGAGGGGCTGCAGCACGCAGGCTTTGCGCACAGTATTGTTGAAGTGCGGCAAATCAATGAAATACGTGTTGCAAGGACACATTTGCAAAAAAAAAAAAAAAAAAAGTATTATGAGCAACCGCGCTTGTAAGCACAGTATTGTTGAAGTGCGGCAGATCAATGAAGTACGTGTTGCAAAGACACGTTTGCAACAAAATAGTATTATGAACGATCACGCTTGTGATAGGCACAGCAGATGTAGTATTATTTCCATCTCTTAGCTGACTAATTCAAGCGAAGAAACATGCATGTATCACAAAACTAGTAGCATGAACAAACATGCCACAAATCTTGTGCTTCACTAACCGCGCTAGGAACTCAATAAATTCGTTATAAAAACAGATAAATATACTTGATCTCCATCATCATGCATTGCATCAGGAAGTAAAGCGGCGGATCAATGTACAAGCTGGTTGGACTGGACACCAACGGAGGCGGAGGGTTTTGTTGTTGGGACGCAGCAGCAGGTGGGCACCCCGCCGACGATTGCCCGACAGCAGGGATTCACAGGACGGCGCACGTTGCCGAGCACTGATCTTCCGTGCAGACTGTAACTGGGTCGCAGGACTGGCCATCCGCTTCCTGCTGGAAGCCGGAGCCACTGCCCGCCACCGCAGACGCAGCCAGGAAAGCCATCAGCAGCAGCGGGACGACGAGGAAGACGAGAGACTTGTTGGAGCATGCCATTAACCGCGTAGTAGCTAAGCGTGCATATGTAGAAACTAATGGTCTCTTGATTGATGCTTAATTTGAGTCTGCAGGCTGGGTGCTTGTTTTTATAATAGGCTTGGAAGCAGAAGCAAATTTGCCATGAGCGATCAATTCAAGATATTTATGCCACTCCTGAAACATAGCTCTTGCCATTTTTACTGTTTCTTGTATAGTAGTGTATATTGAACTTCCTTCTGGTCCAGTTTGTAGGATTTAAATATTGGTGGCTAGATAGATACACAATGTATTGAAGTGCACTGCAACTGGCGGCTAATATATCGTACCAAATTCGGTCCTCATAAAGATCCCAGCTGGATGATTAAAATATATTACCAAAAATAAAGTGATTTTTAATGAAAAAATGTCACGCTTTCACGTCTACATACTGGCTATTTAGAAGCATATTGTCATGTACCTGCTCATGGGAATCTCTTTCGGCTATTCAAGTATACGACGGAGTTTGGATTGGGCTTGCCTTGGCCTAGAAAACTTGCAACCCAGTGTACAAAATAACCAAGCATCAAAGATTTGGAGGTGCTCATAGGGGGTATGATTTACATACATGTGTTTTAGGGGATTAATGTGCGTACATATTGTGAGCGTCTACGTTGTACTGTGTAATTTAAAAAAAAACAAAGAGGGAGGCGACCAAGAAGAGACCAACGAACTGGTGGCAGCGAGAGCGAGACCTCGAGTCGAGACGAGCGATTGCTCGAGGCTAGCTTCGGCTAGAGTTCCTATCCATTTTCTCGTCTTCCTTTGATTTATGTATCCAGAACCTTCTAGTCTATTCTAGAAATCTGTTGTTCTTCATGTGTGTGCTTGTATTAGCATCTAGGTCGGTAACACATATTTGCAAACGTTTGTGACTAGAATTAGGTATTTCTTTAATTACGTTTTTTTTACAACATAGTCAAAACAAATTCTGTTTGAATTTAACCAGGGAAATTCAAACCAGCTTAGTACTTGGGTACAGGGGAAACCCCAATTCTAACTTTTGGTTTTAGATAAAACTTTTAAAAAATCAAACATAAAAATTATATAAATAATGATTGATTCATTATATGTTTATCTATTAAATATGTATTGACAATATATTATTTTTATGAGCTATTTTTGCCTATGTTATACACTCACGTACTTATTCTCTACTTGTCTAATAGTTTTGGAGTTACATATGAATTGATATAGAAAATGATCACTCGTCGCCTACTATTATTATTTAAATTTCTTCACATAACCTATCAAATGTTATCCACTATGTAAGTACTTCGATTTTATTTCACTTTGGTCAGACAAACTTAGTAGTAAAATTTTACTTTCAAAAAGTTAGTAGTAAAATTCTATTCATGGGTATAAACTTTGAGCTGAATTGAGTACATATCCAAATAGAATTCTGAATCCGAGATATCTGTTTTTGTATGGATATTTGGAAAGACTTGTATCCCTATCGAATCAGAACTAAAATGTGGTAATAATAGGCAACATGGGAATCCGATCCATTTTCATCGGAGACCCTGCGAGATTTAAAAGACGGATTACAGGAGATGAGAAGGCTGTGGCCTGACGGGCCAGCCCAGCCTTTACACCGTCCAGAACTCACACACTTGTTGACTGGGATCCGTGATGCCTGCCGCAGCAGCTCTGCCGGAGGACGACGCGCTCTGGCGGCCATGGGCGGACCTCCCTTTGGATCTCCTCCGCGACATCTCGCGCCGCCTCCACGCCACCACGGACTACGTCCGCTTCCACGCCACGTGCAAGCCCTGGCGCGACACGCTGCCGCCGGCGGAATGCTATCCCACGTTCCTGCCATGGCTGCTCGCGCCGCCGGACTCCACCAAGCACCGCAAGGCTCGCTGCGTCTTCTCCTTCTGCAAGTCGACCCGCCCTGGCACCAGCGCTGCCCCTCAGATTTCAGTTCGAGATAGGAGGCGGGTGATCAACCTTGTAGACGGCACTGCCGTCCCCACCCTCACCGTCGGCGTCGGCGTCGGTGTCGTGGACCCTTTCATTGGATCTGCTGCATCTGCATCGGCCACACCAGTACCCCAACCACCCAAGTGGTGGGTGGACGACAACGCCCATGGCGTGATCTGCGGTGACGGCACAATCTTCCTGTATTTGACTGATCCCATCCTCAGGTGGTGTCACCTGGCGCCGTTCAATGCTGCCCTCCTGCGTCCCGGCGACGCGGCATGGACAGTGGTGCGTAAACAGTTATTTGGCTTGGACAGGTGCAGCTGCATTGCCCATTGGGATGGCAAGATCGTCATACGCAACGGTAACTGGTCTTCGCGCTGCATCCAGACGAGGAATCAGTTCAAGCACTGGTCGGAGTGGGAGTGGGATACCGATATCGCATTACCATCTGAATATGGCAAAGCATTGCAGTCTAGCTACCTCTTGGAGTCTCGAGGCGAGCTTCTTCTAGCAAATGTTCTAGCCCATCATGTGCACTGTTACTGTAGTCGTACTATGGCCAGTTTGGTGGACGGGCCGTCGGTTTCCACGTGCTGCATGAGGTGGAAGGCGGGGAAAAGCAGTGGGTGAAGAGGGACGGCCGGAGCTTGGCTGATCGCGTCATGTTCCTAGGGAGGCCAACCAGCTTCATTGTGGATGCCGCGAAGTTTGGTGAGATCAGTGGTGGTTGCGCCTATTTCGTCATCAAGAGCGAGCTCTATGGGGGGATCTGGAGCAAGCGAGCTATCAAACGGTGTCGTGTGTTCAAGTACAGCTTCCAGGATGATAGCTCGGAACTCGTCGAGCAGCTCCCAGCTGAATGGAACGATGATGCCTGCATGTGGCTCACGCCGCCACAACCTTCCATCACTTCAACTGAGGTAATCAAGTGCAAATCATAGCTTGCAGGATCTCATCTTTTACTGTTTATACTGAATTTCCAGTGTTTATCATATTATACATTCTTTACTTTATTATCCAAGCATTCATTTGCATGCGCATATATGCAGAAAATTAGAGAGAGGCTTAAGCCTTCCCCCAGAAAGGCTGCAGCTGCAAGAGGGCCACCATTGGGGCCTTATTTCAGGATTTATGTGGGCAATCTGTCACGGAATGTGGATAGCTATCGATTGGGACAGTTCTTCGGCAAGTATGGCAAGGTAGCAGAAGCAAGGGTCATGTGCCACATAAAAACCAAGCGTTCACGAGGGTTCGGGTTTGTGACCTTGGCGACTGTAGTCGGTCTTGAGCAGGAACATGCTATTGCTAAGCTGGATGGACTGGTACAGATTTATGCTTCTTATAATTTTTTAATACCTAATTATCCAATCGATGCCATCAATGAATGATCACCTAGACACACATGCATGACAAGCTGTTCATGTTGGATCAATTTTTTCAGATTTTGGATGGGCGTCCCGTGCGAGTGAAGTTTGCAGATCAGAAGCAGCCACCATGTAGCTTGCTGGTCTAGCTAGTTACGTTTAGTGTCCTGCAATCAGCATTCTTGTAATAATCACCAATGTGGTATGTATTGTGCAAAACATCTCATACTAACTTTATGGAACTTTACTGGTTACAACTTTTTCATTAGAAATCATTTTCTATTTCAAAATGCTATTAGAAATTCAATTTTGGTATAAAAAACTCTGGTTTCTCTTTTTTAATCTTTGCCTAAAACTTGTAACTAGTCTTTCTCCCTTATACTAACTTTAAATTTGATGATTTTTTTCTAAAATTTTTTAAAATCTTGCTCTATCAATTTATTATGTTCTTATAGCTTTTATTTTAGTAATCTTTTCATGTGACTTTATCTATTGAAGGTTTAAATTTTAAAACATGGCAAGTTCAATGATATTTTAAAGCAATAAATGATTTTAGCTGAAAAACCATCAATGGCAAAGTTGTATAACCTATGAAGGTCTACAACTTTTATTTGTTATTTCTTCATCGACAAAGTGATAGTAACAATGTTCACAAAATTAACCTCTCTCTTATAATTTATGAAACCATATATCTCCCATATAAGAGTTAGTCATTTGTCAATCCTTTGCCGAGGATTTTTTGTTTGCCGTGTGCGTTGCTCTCGGCATAGGAGTGTTTTGCCGAGTGGTTTTCTTTGCCGTGCGTGTGGCTCTCAGCAAACTTATTTGTTTACCAAAGGTAGGAATTTGCCGAGAGCGGCTCTCGGTAAACTCAATCTTTGCCGAGAGTTATTAGGTTTGCTCTCGGCCAAATATAGGGCACTCGGCATACTCTAATTCCGGTAGTGAGATATGTAATATTCGTGAACAATGTTAGTATCACTTTGTTGGATGAACAAACAACCTAAATAAAATTGTCAATCTCAAAACATTATAGAAGGTTGTAGTTGACAACTTTTTTTGTTTGAGATCATTTTGTCAAGTAAAACTACATTTCAATTATTCAAATTTCAAATTTAAATTTTTCAAACGATCTCGATGGAGAACCAACCAAAATGAAAGTTGTAGATCTTAAAAGTTACGTAACTTTGTTGTTGACAACCTTTTGATTTGAATTCACTAAAAAAAAAATCTATGTTTGAATTTCTAAAATTTGAAATTTAATTTTTCAAATGACCTCGGATGGAGAAACAACTAAAACAAAAGTTTCAAAAAGTTATGAAACTTTGCTGTTGACAATCTTTTAAACTAAAATCATGTTGTGAAGGAAATCTATATTTGAATTTGTCAAATTTGAAATAAAATTTTTTAAACGATCTCATGCATAGAGAAATTAACAACCTAAATGGAAGTTGTAGATCTTAAGAAGTTATACAACTTTCTACTTGATAGCTTTTTTATTTGAATTTATTTAGGACCTTAAACACTCAATTTAAACTCGGATCAGTATACTTAACACTTAATTTAAACTCAGCTCAGCATAATATATGGGAAAAGAATATTTAATATTGCCAATATGCCACAAGTGACAAACGGATAGAGTGGAAGAAAAGGTAACGCTGTGAGGGCTTAAAACTGTGGGTTCAAACTTTGGTAGCTAACCGCTGGGACCTCCCTAGATTTAAAAAATCATATTTTTTGTCTAGATCTATGATTTTGGAAGTGGCCGCCCTACAAATTGGGTTTGTAGGGGCGATTGGCTAGCCACCCCTACAAAATGGCCATTCATAGCAACGGTTCAGTAGGGCGGTTGGCAAAACCGCTACTACAAATGGTTCAGAGACAACCCTATAAATCATTAGTGTAGTAGTGGCAATAAAAGCAGATTAAGTTGTGCCAAGGATTCATACTCCCTCCATTCCAAATAATAAGTCATCGCTTCAACTTTTGTTGGCATATTCAGCTTGTAATGTACATCACGCATATTTTGCCATTCCTGATTGCATCTTTACAAGTACAGCAACTTCAACAACAGAATCACTTAACTGATATTTCACTTTGATGAAGAAGTTTGTGTACCAATATTTCATCAATAATATTTGTGGCCAAGTGCAGAACAAGTAATTCAAAGTCCTCAAGGAAGCTAAACGTATTATTCGACTGTATAAGTAGTTAAGGTTACCAAAGAAATGTATAAAGTAATGGCAACACAACCGTCTGTGTAGAAATGCATAAAGTAATGGCAACACAACCGTCTGTGTCTGAGTCATTTTTTTCCAACCAATGAAAATAGACCACGTGCGCATGAAAACAAAAACCCGCCAAGTTCATTCCGTCTGATTTTCTATTTGTGTACAATCGATTTTTTCAGCCAATGAGAAACAGAGCAGGTGAGAGTCTGAAAAATTCAAAACCCGATAACTGAAAAACAGGAGAGGATGCAAAAACTGGAACTAAAAACCCGTTAAAGGGAAAACTCAAACTAAAGTACATTGTACTATAAAAACTAAACCACAACTGAAAAACTAAACTAACAGAAATAACCTAGAAGAAATCTCAACAACATAAAAAAAAGAACACTCAAATACAAGAACAAAAAAATCTTACTTTATCGGCTAAATGAAGTTTAAAGCAGAATTAGCACCAATAAAAGACATCTCTATAGTATTAGCATTATATTCAGAATTGTAGCACCTCTATATTCATCCTCTATACATTCTAGTTATCAGGATTCTGTCCTCTATACCTAATTCTTCCACACTCATCCATCCTCTATGTCATCCTCTATCCACTGTGGAACCTACTTGTCAAGATTTCTTTTTTTTCTTTTTCTCTTGTTCTCTTTCTTTTCATTTTCCCCTCTCCTCCTTATCCATTCGCTGGCACCGCCGCCGCCGTCCTCCTCCACCTCCCCCATCCTCCACCTTGGCCGGCGATGGAGCGGCGGGCCGGCGAGCGCGGCTCCAAAGCATGGCCTCTCCTCCACCTGCGATGTGGTGGGGTGAGCTCGGCTCTGTCCTGCTGCTGTTACTTTCCATGGCGTCCTGGGTGAGCCATGGCGCGAGGTGAGCTCGGCCTCTGTGCATGGCGCTGGACGCGAGGTTGCTTGGCCTGCCACGATGAGGATGAGCGGTGCGGGGGTCGTGGGGTGGGTGGCGAGTGGCGCGGTCCTCCCGGCCATGGCGCGCCCTCTCCCATGGCGGCTAGGCGGGCTCCTCACGCCCACGCCCTCACGGTGGGCCTTGCGCGGTTGGGAGGGGCGACCACACGGTGGAGCCTGCGGTAGGGAGCATTGGGTGGCGGCACGCCCATCCTCTCTCCCCGATCTCCCTCTCTGCGGCAACGCCGCACGCTGGCCCCCCACCCAATAGCGGCGTCCCGGAAGCCGCCATATATTGCCGGATGGCTCGTCATTCCGGAACTCTTACCGCAGCCCCTCCATCCGCGTTGTGCTACGGTATATGCGTATAACGGTTAGTGTTATGACAATATCCAGAAATAAAAAAATATCAACATGCCCCAAAGGCTCAATTGATTCACCCAATGAATTGTATGTGACAGTGGTTTTGAATAGCTGGACACCCTCCAATCTGCAAAAATTAAAAAAAAAAACTCTATTGTAGTTAAATCATTCAATCTACTAAAACTAAAACTGAATCTAAACTAAACTGCATTTAGTAACTGAATCATAAAAAATCTAATGCTGACAATAAACTTAACTGAACCTGAAACTAAAGTCCATATACTCTGAAACCTGAACTCTAACTGAAACTGAAACTAAAGTCCCTTGTACTCTAACTGAAACACAAACTAAAGTCCCTTATACTCTAAAAACTAAACAAAAACTGAAAAAGTAAAGAACTAAAAACTGAAATTAAATCAACAATTAAGAAATAAACTACAAATGAGAGTGAACCTGAACATATAATGCTGCTCAACCTGAAAATAAACTGAACTATAGCTCCCAATGCTAACATAATGAAACAAACCAAAAAAAAAATACAAGACTGAACTTCAACTATAGAGATTCTACTAAATTAAACCTGAACTTGAAATAGATTCTACTAAACTAACTGAACCTGAACTACAACTCAAAATAGATTCTGCATGACTGAACCTGAACTAAACTAAAGTAAATCTAGATTCTAATTGAATGAACCTGAACTTTATTTTGATTAAATAGAAAATATATTTTACTGGACTTGGACTGAACCTTAACTAAAAATAGGTTATACTAAACTTAAACTGAAATTGAACCGAACCAAACCTGAAATTAAATTCTACTAAACTCAATAATTAATCATCATCAGCTAATCAGTTATACACATCCACATTAGCAGCTTAGTAATAAATCCTAAAAAACAATCAAACTCCCTAGCTTAGCAAAAAATAGATTCTCTGCATAACAACGCACAAATTTGAGATAGAGCCCCAAAATACCTATACAATCTGATAATACAGCACCTGCAAAAATCGAAGTATCTGCTGCAGGAAAATGAATAAAAAAACAGCACCTTCATGTGAGGAAAAAAAGGGAGGACAACAAATCCATTCAGAACGAACAGAAAAAACACAGAGCACCTTCATGTATGGGATTGGGGGTAATGGAAGAGTACCTTCACTGCAACAACAACACAAACGAGCTCCGCCAAAAACCCCCAAGGCATCAAATAGATTTGAGGAGGCGATGAATCAAAAACCAGCAAAACACTAAAATTAGGATTGGGGTGCGCACGAGAGGCAGGGATTTTGGATTCAGGCATGAGAGAGAAGCACTGGACATCTAGCGGAGGAGAGCGCGCTACAGCATGGGGCCTCCCCAATCTACCAGAGAGGGACGCATCCTCTCGAGCTCCTGGAAGCTCGCTTCTGGAAGAAGAATAGGGGGGCAGAGTCTGAGATGGAAACGGATTAAGCTAAAATGAATCCGGACAAAATGACAGGCGTGGAAAAAAATCGATATAGCCATATGGGTCCGACGTGCTCCGACCCGATTTACTGAGATGGGCTGAAGGGAATGCAAGCCCACAAATGGAAAATGCAAAAGCCCAAACCGAATGAATGTAACATGAAGATTCGACTCATAACAAAAACAGAAAACAGTCGACTGATCGTTAGAAATTTCGTATTGATATTGATATATGTATACTTTTTGAAAATATTTTTAAAACAAATCATTCATATGGTTTTCGTATTTCTAAACTTCTCAATTTGAAAGTTATTTATAATTTATACTACCTTCATACTCAAAATAAAGTCATTGAGTTTGGAAATTTGAAAACCATATGACTAGATTTGTCTTGAAAAATATTTCATAAAAAATATACATATATAACTTTTAGATAAACATTTTTAAAAAAATAAGAAGTCAAAATGTTAGATATTTTATGGGCTTGGCCCATTAAATGTTTAATAAAAAATAAACTCTATGGTCCAATTAATGCATAATAAATGGTAGGCGGCTAGCAGATAGGTGTGGCTTTAATTTTGCCACTCAGGCCTCTCATTATGGAAAGAGTTATCATCTAATGGAATTGATTACGGGAGTCTCTTACTCGGCTCTTCCTCACCGTCTTCTCCTTACCACCGCAGGGACTCTTCGCCTTGCCTCTCCTCTGTTATATACAGAGATCCTCTCCTTCAGTTCTCCTCTCCTTCAGTTCTTCTCTCTTGGTGAAAACACCACAATTCAGTAGCATCGATGTCTTCCCCGTTCCGTCTTCTGCGAGCACTCAAGATGGGAGAGTAGGTCTCCGGAATGTCTTCGTTCAACGAGTTCACCTGCTCGGGTGAAGGGCAGCAATCACGTTTTTGGGGAGTGTCCAGAAGTGGCACGACTACTCGCTTCGTCCACTCTGTCGTCTTCTTCCCGGCAAGGCGGTCTACACGGCTTCCTAACTGCACTGCACCGATCAGGACGACTACATCGACAAGGCACCATGTCTTTGGGTGCTTCCGGCTCTGCCACAAGGTATAATTGTTTTACTCAACATGCTATTTCTATTTTGTTAGTCATAACCTTCCTGGATTGTACCAATTCAATCATACTTTGTTTTGAGGAGTATATATGCGTGATGTCTTGTTGGTTAGCACTACTTTAATATGCATGATGTTATCCTTAAACAAGCACATATATGATATCATGATCTTTTTATTGCTTACGTCATTTTATTTTATGGATTAAATTCAACATGATTTTGCCTTTAATTCTTACACAAAATATGCTTTGTAGACCGTGTCACTATTTAAATGACTTTATTTTTAAGTATGGAAAGAGTAGTCCTAATGTTTGATCTTATTCAAAACGACTTGAATTACTAATATAGAGGTAGTAATATTTTGTATGGTGACGTCGTTAGCCGTTGGAGGAGGCCTACGTCTAGAACTCAACCTCGGACGTAAAGATCACGAATCCAATATATGCCATCTATCGGAATAAATACGATCACTGTATACAACCTCCATAATGGCGTATTCTCTAAGCTAAGCGAATGATTCGGATGCGCCTTGTCCCGCATTTGCATAATCCAAATATATGCCATCCGTCGTCTGAATAAACATGATGGCTATATATAGCTTCCATCCGAAATGAAAGTTGCAATTTTTCCCTAGTAGCCTTCTGTTATGGACAGGGTGACGGTGGAATCAAGCCGTATAGAACGACGGCAGCTCAGACCCGGCGATCATATCTATGTCTGGCGCACAAAAAGAATAACAAGAGCTGATAATTCTACCGATGATATACGTATCTACTCCCATCATGGTAAGACCAATAATCGTTTTTTATTATTTGTCCCATCCCATGCAATCTGAATAGAGGCATACCAATCTTTTTATTACTTCATTTCCATTCAATTAATAATCAATATATACTAGTATATAACTATATATTACAGAATACAGTACGTACTTTGAGTGTACATATATATACATACAGGAATCTACGAAAGCGAGGAGAAGGTGATCCAGCTGAGCTGGACTTTACTGCTGTCCTCCATACCTGATGGACCCTGCCCCAGGTGCCGTGGAGCTAAGCGTCGAGGCGACGTCGTCGTCTGCTGCCTCGACTGCTTCCTGGGGAGGGGTGAACTCTGCCTCTTCGCCTACGCAGTGCCCAAGTGGTTCTACGACGAGCGCATCGCTCCTAGCAAGATAGACATTCTTGCGCCTATCCGGCAGCTCACCTGCTCCAGGGATGCCGAAGACCCCCCCGAGACGGTCCTGCGCCGCGCCAACGACCTGCTCCTTGGCCACGGCGGCGGCGGCGGCGGACGCGGCTGCTACGACCCTGTGCACAACAACTGCTTTCACTTTGCCTTTTACTGCAAGACAGGTCGCCAGTACGAGGGTCCAGTCGCTTTAGTGGTGGATGGAGTGGTGGAGACTTCCAAAGCCGCTTTGATGCTGCGCGCACTTGGCCTGCCATCAGGCGACGGGCCGAAATCCGACGGAACAAACGGCGGCGGCGGCGGCGGCGGCCCCGAAGCGACCAGAGTCGTGTTTCCACCCGAACCGCCGGCCAGATACATACCTCCACCACCTCCAGGGCGCAGGTGGTTACGTCCAGCTGCACCGCCCGGGAGAGCCCCATTTTCATGGACAAACTTCGGCGCACCGGGTCTGCCCGATGGCGATCGTGGCCTCTTCGGCCAACAGACAATATTTGGCACGGCGCAGGCTTGTCGGCCGGGGCGGTGCTCTTCCGAATGGTTCCTTTCTTCTTATGGACTACACTCACTGGGCTGCTAGCTGACCCCTGCAAGACTCTCTCCGCGAGACAATCTTTATATAGAGCCAGGGCACTTGGTCCACGTGTTAATTATGTGTACGTGCCATATCATATACTCCGTTATAAACAATAAAACAGGCACCTTTACTTTATCATATATATACTCCTACATATAGACAGACAATAAAACAGGCACCTTGTTGTAGTGGGATGTGTTTCATAGTATTTGGTTGTCTGTAACATGCTGGTTAATGTATACATGCATGTATGTACGCGTACATACATCTATGAAGAAGTATAAATAAGATCGTTGTGTGCTACTAGTATTTTGTTGCAAACTCGTATGACAGCACATACAATATACATCAACTCACAAAAAAAAAATAATAACACTCAGCTAATGCTCAACTCAATTTTGCATAAATAAACAGTGGTTTCTACCCTATCATTATCGTGATCTGAACACAAACACAAAACGGCACAATCTTACTATTTTTTTTCTCTAATTCTCAGCGACCGACAAATTCAATTCAAGACCTCAAGATGAATAAGCCTCAGTCTAGACAAGCAATACAGGATAACAATGACACAGGGTGCACAAGCACTGGGCCTCGTTCGGCACCTGGGATTTCAATCCCAACCTTCCAGGACAAGGATAAAGTAAATCAGGCAAAGAAGGTCTTTGCCTGTAGTTGAAATTTTTTTCATTTAAATTAATTTACTGCTTTGAAATTCGTATTTGCCGAATGTAAAAAAAAAAAAAAAAAAAATACTTGGCAAAGACTTTCTCTTCGAGTGTAAAAAGCACTTGGTGAGTGTGTTTTTTTTATTTGGCACTCGACAAAGAAGGTTTTTGCCGAGTGTTTTTTATTTGGCACTCGGCAAAGAGCTCCTTGCCGAGTGTTTTTTTACCGAGTGCCTGAACAAAACACTCAGCAAACCACTTGGCACTCGTCAAAGAGCCGGATTTCGGTAATGATATTTTTACACTCTACTCCTCCAATCATCCTATGATTAAGTAATCACTAACATTATAGAAACTGATAATTCAAACTGCAGCATTGTCCAATGCCTTTTAAACCAGGTGGTCCTCGTCATCCCCTGATTTTAAATTGGTTGGGCTGAGACATCGTCCCTGAGATAAGGACATCCACCTCGAGGTCAGCCTCCGGGCCAACCATGTGTAACGTCCCGCCTCCTCGAGGCCGGACCCGCTTACATCCGATAGCTTTAATATGACCAATACTGTCTTCACTCATGCGCACCCAGGAACGAATTCCCGGTCGGTCACCCATCCTGAAATTTACTCCAGGCCAAGCACGCTTAACCTTGGAGTTCTTTCGAGATAGCTTCCGGAAAAAAAGTTGCAAGTTATTGGTATGAGTATCATATTAATCCTATTAAACTCTGGGCCGGGGTGTTACATCCTCACCCCCTTAAGAGATCGACGTCCTCGTCGATCAACCCCAGGCCAGGAACCTCCTCTCTTGGCCACGTCCGTGTGTCCAGTGCCAGCGCATGTACCATGCTGTGTGACCACGACGGATCCACACCAGCCATGCGCACCATGCCTGCGCAACTGCGACACACGCGCCCGTGAAACCGCGAGAGTCGGCTCTGATACCATTTGTAACGTCCCGCCTCCTCGAGGCCGGGCCCGCTTACATCCGATAGCCTTAATAGGACCAATACTGCCCCCACAGATCAACACCAGTCTTTTCTGCGCACTTTGTCCTCACTCATGCGCACCCGGGAACGAATTTTCGGTCGGTCACCCATCCTGAAATTTACTCCAGGCCAAGCACGCTTAGCCTTGGAGTTCTTTCGAGATGAGCTTCCAGAAAAGAAGTTGTAACTTATTGGTATGAGTATAATATTAATCCTATTAAACCCTGGACCGGGGTGTTACACCATGGCAGCACGCGCCGGTCTTAGATCCACCGGTGGGGATGTTGAACGGGGTTCTACTCGACGGCAAAGCTGGAGAGGAACAAGGCATGGGAGTTATGGCGCTGGATCTAGACACATCGACAGAAGGTCCCTGAGAGTCCCTGAGAACCTGGACTCCTAGGCACTAGCGTGGATCAGAGATGGAGTGGGGGCTGGGGGGCACCCCGAGGCGGCGTGTGACGGCAGCGCTTGGAGACGGAGACACGGCTTCCTTTTTGCGGAGCGGTGATTGCGTGTAGCGAGCGGGCTAGGCGCCACTGCTACCTTGTTGGGTGGGGCGGGCACAGGTCATGGGGGAGAGGAGCCCGAAGGTCGCGTGGGGAAGGAAGGAGCCATGGCTGGGCTTTTCTCGCAAGGGTAAGGCTGAGCGTAGAGAGATTTTCGCATGGGGAGGAAGGCGAAGGCCATGGTGATTTTGTTCGCACGCATGAGCGGTGGGAGGCGAGCCGAAGCAAATGTTGCACGAAGCGGCACTATCCTCTAGTCTTTTAGTTGTGGAGGAAGACGGAGATTAGAAAGGACATTATTATTTTATTTTATATGACGATAGAAGTAATTAATTTAAATGATAAAAATTATATGACATGGGAAATAATTTAGATGTGAAAATACATAAAAATTATCCAATCACTTGTCAACTGGCCCTGATCAAATGCGGCCTTGGTAATTAAGTGTTATGACTTATGAACGATCACGCTTGTGAGTTGTGACCAAGGAGGATGCAGAACACAAAAGAGAGGCACAGCAGATGCAGAACTATTTCCATCTCTTAGGCAACTGATTCAAGCGAAGAAACATGTATCACAAACAAAACTAGTAGCATGAAAAAACATGCCACCGATCATGCGCAGCATTAACCACACGCTAGGAACTCAATAATTTCATCATAAAAACAGAGAAAAGATGCTCGATCTCCATCATGCATTGCATAAAGAAGTAAGCGGCGGATCAATGCGCAAGCTTGTTGGACTGGGCACCGACGGCGGCAGAGGGTTTTGCTGGGATGCAGCAACAGGTGGGCACCCCGTCGACGACCTTGCATTGCCCGCCGACAGCATTGATTCCCAGGACGGCGCAGGTTGCCGAGCACTGATCCTCCGTGCAGACTCTAACTGGGCCGCAGTACTGCCCATCCGCTTCCTGCTGGAACTGGAAGCCGCCGGCCCTGCCCGCCGTCGCAGACGGAGCCAGGAGAGCCATCAGCAGCAGTGGGACGACGAGGAAGACGACAGACTTGTTGGAACACGCCATTAGCCGCGTAGTAGCTAAGCGTGTATGTATGTAGAAACTAATGGTCTTGTCTCTTGATTGATGCTTTGTTCTGCCTGTGGGCTGGGGTGCTTGTTTATATAATAGCAATAGGCTGGAAGCAGCACAAGTAAATTTGCCGTGAGCGATCAATTCAAGATATTATGCCATTCCTGAAATACTCTTGCCATTTTTATTGTTTATCGAAACATCCAAAAAAAAATTCGAAAGATCCCATTTTTATTGTTTCTTGTATAGTATTATATACTCTACTTGTTTCTGGTCCAGTTTCCAGGATTTTTCTATTCGTAGATAGATATACCATGTATTGAAGTGCACCACTATTGGCAGCCAATATATCATACCAAATTTGGTCCTTACGAAGATCCCAGCCGGATATATATGACTGTGTATATATGACGAGAAAACAAATATTTGACATCAAAACACAATCTCTAAGTTATAATATTCCTATTGTTTTCATCACAGTAAAAAATAAAGTATGCTTTAATGAAATGTGACGCTTTCACGTCTACTGACAATATTTAGAACTTAGCATAATTTCCAAACGTTTCTGACTGAATTAGGTATTTCTTTAAATAAGTTTTTATACTAAACAAATTTGGTAGTAATTTAACCAGAGCAACTCAAACCTGCTCAGTGCTTCGGTACAGCGGAAACCAAATTCAAACTTGGTTTCGGATAAATAAAACTTTTAGAAAATCAAACACAAATAAAACCAGCTACGGACTGGTTGTTTGGTACAAGATACAATTTGTTGACGCAAGTATAGGTCCCATATAATGAAGAGCTGTTCGGATTGAATATGGATCAATGTGGGGTTCAGGAGTCGACCAAGCTAGTTTCCTGGATTTAACCCAAGAACATCAAAGAACGAGATAAGTAGAATGCTTACATCGCGTGAAAGACAGTTAATTTTAAAGGCAAATCAACAAATGATAACTATGACACTTATTAGGAAACTCCCAATGCTTAAATCATCATGAGTTTCCATACCTTCAAAACCTAGAAACCATGGTCCTATCTAATGCATAGTTTTATCAGAGTAGTGTTTTGTATGAGAAGAAGTTTAATAGCAACGCGCACACTCCTACGAAAACGAGTCGTACAAACACCCCTTTGTTTCAAGGGCGGCTCTATATTGAACCATCCTAACAAATGGTGGTCAAACGAATCGCCCTCAGTAAATCTATCAATCGCCCCTACAAATAGCCTAATTTGTAGTGGCGGCTGGAGCGGTTGGATTTTGAGCCACCCCCACAAATAGACGCTGAATAATAAAAATAAAGCCTTAAAATTCATTTTCTTTAAAAATGATTTTGGATGGAGAAATGACCAAAATAAAAGTTATATATCTCGACAAGTTATAGAACTTTATTTGTTATAACTTTTCATTTGAGATCATTTTCTATTTCAAAATGTTATTAGAAATTCAATTTTGGAATTATTGAAAAACTCTGATTTTTTTATTAATCTTTGCCTAAAACTTGTAACTAGTCTTTCTCCCTCATACTAACTTTAAATTTGATGTTTTTTCTAAAATTTTCTAAAATCTTGCTCTATCAATTTATTGTGTTCTGGCAGCTATTATTTTGGTAATCTTTTCATGTGACTTTATCTATGAAGGTTTGAATTTTAAAAATGGCAAGTTCAAACAATATTTTCAAAGCAGTAAATAATTTTCACTAAAAAGCCAGCTGAAAAAAGCCATCAATAACAAAGTTGTAGAACTCATCAAGATCTATAGCTTTTGTTTTTGTTATTGTTTTTAGTAACATTGTTCACAAAATTTACATCTCTCTTATTATTTATGAAACCATATAAGAGATATGTAATATTTGTGAATAATGTTAGTATCACTTTGTTAGATGAACAAATAATCAAAATAAAATTGTGGATCTCAAAACATTGTAGAAGTTTATAATTGACAACTTTTTCGTTTTAGATCATTTTTTTCAAGTAAAACTACGTTTTAATTTCTCAAATTTGAAATTTAAATTTTTCAAATAATCTCGGATGGAGAACCAACCAAAATGAAAGTTGTAGATCTTAAAAAGATATGCAACTTTTTTGTTGACAACTTTTAGTTTAAAATCGTCTTATAAAATCTACATTTGAATTTCAAAAATTTAAAATTTGAATTGTTCAAATGACCACAGATGGAGAAACAATTACAACAAAAGTTGTTGACCTCAAAAAGTTATGAAACCTTGTTGTTGACAAGCTTTTGATTTGAAATCATCTTGTGAAGGAAATCGATGTTTGAATTTGTCAAATTTAAATTACAAATGTTTTAAACGATCTTATGCATAGAGAAACAAGCTAAACAGAAGTTGTAGATCTTAAAAGTTATACAACTTTGTTCTCGAGAAATTTTTTATTTAAATTTATTTAGGACCTTAAACATTCAATTTAAACTCGTTCATTATAACATATTGGAAAAGAATATTTATTATTGCTACAAGTGACAAAGAAGTGGAGTGGAAGAGGAGGTACCACATGATGATACTTACTCAATGTCATAAGTATTAGTACTTTCACATATAAATTTGATTAGGGAAGTATTTTTGTTTTTGGGAAGTATTTTTGTTTTTCTTGATATGTTAATTTATTAAGTAATTCAAAAAATCTAAAAAATCAACAGTTGAGATTTATTTGTGATATTACCTCTCAGTAGGTAAAGGATGTATCTTAGCATTGCCCCTTCAAAAATACTTGAGTCTTTTCAAAAATACTTTACCTTGGATATACTTGGCACATCACGGGCCAAATGTATAGTAAATCAGGTTACTAGGTCGCCAAACAAAGGAAAGGAGCTCGTGCCGGGTTTGAGCAGAGCCAGGGGCACTTCATTCACAAATTCTACTGACAATAGGTCGCACTCTAGTGCGAGTGCGTGACCCGCACTCTCTCTCTCTTTCTCTATCTTCGGCGGACTTCCGCACTCTCTTTTTTCTCTATCTCTGCCAGACTTTCGCACTCTTTCTTTTTCTCTATCTCCAACGGACTTAGAAAGGGGGTCGCACGCCTACGCGCGTGCTCTCTCTCTCTCTCTCTCTCTCTCTCTCTCTTTCTCTATCTCTTAGCAGAATTATAAATAAGGGGTTAGGGGAGGTAGGCGCATGCAGGCCCAACGGAAGCAAAACAAAAAGAAGCACTTTGACAAGATGTATGGCGGACAGCTTTGCAAAAAAAAAAAAAAAAAAAAAAAAAAAAAAAAAAAAAAAAAAAAAAAAAAAAAAGATGTATAACAGACCACAAGTTTGTTTGGCATGTCCGTAACTTCATATGCAGCTCTTATGACTTTGTGCAAAATATTGTTCATACATATATTAAAAGAAAGAAATTACCAGCAGCTGCACTATCTTGCATCAAAGCAAGAGCGACGACACATGATCAATGAACTGCAGGCAGCTGGTGGACACTGCCAACGACGGATGTGGAGGCCGATTCTTGGACACAGCAGCAGCAGGTTGGGAAGCCCCACATGTACCTACATGCCCCAAGAGTACTGCCTCCGGTGACGGCACACATTCCGGTGCAAATCTCTACCCTGCAGACATCAACCCTGTTGCAGATCTCCGCTGATACCGACGCCGCGAGCAGGAGAGCCGCCATCAGCACCGTCGCCGCGAGAACGAGAACCTTCTTCTTGGAGCAGGACACGAGGAGCGCCATGGAGGCTACCCCTGATGGGGTCTTGTTTTCTTGCGTAGACACTAGTGATAGTATACTGATGCTCTTTCGGTCTTGCTACCGAGTACTTTCTTATGTAAACCGAAGCCACAAGCAAATTACAGTCTTGTTGGGAGATCAATTGTTCCAGATTTTTTCTAAATTAAGCCTACATTCTTGATGTTGTTATACGTACCTAGTACATGATTGATTCACCAATCTTCAAATCAAATCTCTGTGGTACAAACACCATATATTCAAGTGCATGGATTGTCTGCTAATAAGTCATAAAAATTTGATCCTCACATATATTGATCGTAATGACGACGAATACTCATCCTCACACAACCAGAATAATTTAGCTCCACGAGGCTAGCTAGCTAGCTTTCGCGTATGAGAGCAACCACAATCACTAGTAGAGAACATACTTTTGATTTAGGGCTTTCGTCCTGGTTAATTTTAGGTTTGGAGACTTTTAGTCCTGATTTGTGTTACCAACTTAAACTAAAGGGTATCCTTTTAATCCCGATTGGTGTCACAAATTCGGACTAAAGATCTCTAACTGAGACTAAAAGTCTCCCACGGGTTAATTTAAAAGGAGAGTACCTATGATTTTATTAGATGTAGTGTGAAGTTAAGTTGGTAAGGAAGCTATATGCAAGCCAAAAGATCTTGGGTTCAAATCTCATGCACACCATAGTGAATGTATATGAACTCAATCTCTCCCCACTAATATTTTTTATTCCATATGGGTGGTCTATAGCTTTATGGGTATCTTTCTCAATAAAATGCTATATATATGGACTACTCCTACAATGTTTACTGTTTTCTATGGAATGGTTTCTTTGTTACGTTTGCTATTTTCTAATATAAGTTTTACACATGTTTCACACACGTTGAGTTGCAAAAAAAAGGTGAGGAAATGTAAGGTTTAATTATTAACATGTAAAATATCCCTTCACACTGTTCTATAATATATAAGTGTTACACTTGATAGGTAAGCAAAGGGGGAAAATAGAAAACCCAAAAAAAAGAAAAATTGGAAAAAGAATTATGCGAACAAACAAAGGAAAGGAGAAAAAGGGGAAAAGAATTAGGAAAACAA
The DNA here is from genome assembly GCA_015844335.1 of Chrysopogon serrulatus. NCBI lineage: Eukaryota > Viridiplantae > Streptophyta > Magnoliopsida > Poales > Poaceae > Chrysopogon > Chrysopogon serrulatus. The sequence continues at coordinate 363,810 of JADLZL010001976.1, forward strand.
AAAAAAAACACATTTAAAAATATGTTTTTTTTACGAAAAAGAGACTGGGGGGAGATCCCCACAGTAAAAAAACTTTGTATTAAATGAAAGGAAAAAACGAGCATACTTACAGTGTCCATTTAACTAAAAGCATCTAGCCAAACACAGAAAGATGATCTCAGATCACCTCTAAATCTAATAAGCTGTAAATTACATTGGTGCGTGAAGTAGGACACTACTACAGAAAACTTAACCGAGGCGGTTATTTTTGGTTAACCGAGGCAGTTTTCTAACCGCCTCGAAGATAAGGTCACGGTTAATCGTGGCCTTAACCGAGGCGGTTAGAAAACCGCCTCAATTAAAAGATTTACCGAGGCGGTTTTATTATAAAAACCGCCTCGGTTAATGACTATTAACCGAGGCGGTTAACTTTACAAAACCGTCTCGGTTAATATATTAACCAAGGCGGTTTTTATAAAAAATACCGCCTCTGTCTCACCATTAATGGAGGCGGTTACTATAATATAACCGCCTCTCTTATGATTTTCTAAATTAAAAAAATATTTTTAGGTAATTTATATTAATCATTTAATATTTTGAAATATAAGCAGTATCAAATATAACAAATACAGATAATATGGAACACATAGAATAAGTGTTTAAAGGCTGAACATATATTACAAGAGATCTGATGTCAAACATCATTTGAAGTTCCACCATGAAGTTTAAGTTACATGCACACAAAGTCACAAAGTCAAACACATACACATAAGCGACATGAGAAGTTTATCACAAGGTAAACTAGTCGAAGATGTCTGGCAACACATAATCCCTCATGTCTAGCATTGTTCTCCATTTGCGTAGCTTCTCATACTTGTCATCGGTTGCTAGCTCGCTCTCTCTTAGAGAAGAACTTGCCATCGACATGACAACATTGATCGATTACAAACTTGCAAACGTCGGATATTGTTTGACCGATGATCGTCTTGTCGATCATGTTCCTCTTCCACCATCCTTTTGATTTCTTCAGCTGTCGGTAGCTGTCCCTGTATTTCCCGCACGCCCTAAGGTACTCACAAGCATAGTATCCACATAGAACTGACCCTTTGGGTTGTTTAGAGCACTGCATGAACGTTATATTCGTAATACAAAATAGTTAGGCCATATGGAGAGCATGATGGACGATGTTATAGCACATATGAGATTCCTGATATATATAGTTACCGGGAATTGTCGCCTAACTTTGAGTACGTGTTTGTACTTTAACTTCTTTTTCTCGGACCTCCGATCCAAGCAGTTGGGGTCTTCAAGATACTTTCTGTAAGCACTATATGAAAACCACTCGTGTCAACAATAAAATTGATACGATTTATGCATGTAAATCAACATGATGTCACTTACTATCGGACACAGAATTCAAAATCATTGTACGCTTTTTTGTCCGTTTGCCTCAAGGAGTCGAATACAACAGCCTTTCCATCCTGTGGGAAGATCATAAATACAATCCAGTGCCCCAAGATGCCCAAGCTGCACCATTGTTGACACCTCTTAATGTTATCCCTAATAACGGCGTTAAGGATGCTAGAGTAGCGCACCGCCACTAGAATGCCAAGTTGTCATCCCCAGCATAACACCAAGAGGTGTGGTATTAAATCATGCCACCATTTAGAATATAGAAATGTATCCGCAAGCGCACAGATCAAATACCATTGTAGCATTTTACCCGGAGTATTACGGATTGTCATTTATATTTTCCCAAAGGAAGGTCTGTATGGCTTATGTAAAGGTAGTGTATTGACCTAGAGTGTAACGAATAGGCATAACCATGTCCTCGCTACTCAATGCAGGGGTAAGTCACAAGATAAATAATAAGATAAGTATATAATCATCAGCATAAACTGATAGAGACTCCTAGCTATATCATTAGGGTTGCTAGTAGAACATCAAGAGATATTCCTGGGATATTCCTAGCTACATGTCAATGTTTATTGTGGTTAGTGCAATACACCTAGTAGTCATGGCTAAGGTTAGCATTACATTTATTCATAGTGGACATACTAGAGAAGTTTGAGAACATAGCACGCCCTTCCGTCGTATACAAGCCCTACTGTGCCTATAAACGGGGTTCGGATTACATAGGACTCAACAGGAATGTCACACCCGCGATCTACCAAACCCGGCTTATAGGGTGCATTCGCAGATAAACAACGTATAAGCACCACACTTACACAATGTTTATCACTCACCCAACGATCAATTAGATGAGCGCTATACGAACCTATGGATAAACATAATGTTAATCTAACTATACTAAGCATATAACCACAATAGACAAGGAACATAATAACTATGAATATAAGTAAATGAGAATTCATCAATTTAATTGTAGCAATCATATAACTATACAATGAAAGAGAACAAAAGCGAGAGGAGGTAGAACTATACCAAATCCAAGCTCTTGATGGCTCAGGAATCCAAGCCTACGCTTGCCTCCCTCTAGTTCTAATCTAGCTATCTAGGCCCTAGCTAAGGAGCTCGATTAGGGTTTTCGGCCGATGATTGGACTTGAATGAGAATGAATGAATGAGGCCTCCTTCCTCGGGGGGTGCCTCTCCTTTTATAGCCCCGGGCGATGATCGTGAGCCATCGGATCAAACCGACATTGACGGGCGGCCGGGGATCGATCCTCAAAGGCGGTGGAGCGAACCGGCCGAACCGGGCTAGACCGGGGCCCGTGCCGACCGGCCGGTGCAGGGGTGGGACCGGCCGGTCCCACCTGGTGGCCTTCGGGCCCCCGGCTCGGTGTGGTGCCTTCTCATCTCTTCTGGAATCTTCCTGTGTAGCCGTGGAGTCCGTTTTCCGTTTCCTTGTTCCGATAAGCTTGTATGTTTGCGCCTTTTCCGGTTTTCGCCTGCATAAATAGTGAAACACCAAAACTCATGGAATTCGGTCAGTGTAAACCCTATATCTACTTTGGTGATCACATTTGCATCCTTTTCATGGCTAGTGATGGTTGAATTAATACAATAGTGGCCGTCAACAACTCCCCCAAGCTTAACCATTGCTAGTCCCTTAGCAAAGAAAACTTAGAAAAAAGTTATTGAATATATGTGTACGTTAAGCATTGTAGCCATCTCGGAGCAACTTTCTCAAAATATACCTGCAGCCAGACAGAGATTCTCCTCCAAGTTACGCAATAACTGAGCTGACTTTCAAACTTACCCATATTACCTTGGACTGTGGGGCTTATTAGCTCCTCCTTGGGTCTTGAGCACTTGACAGACAGAAAGATCCCATCTAAGTACTATGTCTCAAGTTCTTTGATCAACTATCATTCTGGAGTTTTTAAAAGTTTTCAAATAAAACTCAGAGCTTTCCCATATATGACACTCTCAAGTCTCTCAATGTATGTGGTATTTGTGGATTCTCACCAAGGCAGTGATGATGATTGCCTTTCTCTTCATCCTATAACTAAAGCTTTTGTGGAGCTCATAGGTAAGGAGAAAACTGAAAGAGCAAACTTGCAATGCATATGTTGTTAGGTCAAACAATGGATCCATAGAGAAACAAGTCATGCAGTCGAATCAAGATATATAGGTGGATGGATATAGCAGATATATGGTGGAACCTAACTCTACTTAGCTCCTTGAATGCTTCTCTCTCCTTTAACACTGACCAGAGGTTATGAGCTATCTTTTTCTTTCTTCTTTTCTTTCTCTCTCTTTTTTTTAGGGAGTCGGGTATCTAGTACCCATTGTTTTGTATTGGGACCCTTGTCCATCTTTCTTCTTTTTCTTTTTCAAATATCTTTTTGCATAGCTCATAGCACTCCTTTTGACATTGATGGATTTAGAGAGATAACACAGGAATCATGGAGCATTTATTGGGTGGCTAACCTAATGGAATATTTTTGGTGTTCTCTCCCAGTGTAGGAGGAAAACATTTTTGGAATGGATGTAGGTGGAATGGAATGTTGTTGCGCCTACTCTAGTGTAGAGTAGTGCATATGGAGGTGGATCTTGATTCAAGAGCATGATAAATTTCTCACCAGGGTCACAAAGGTTGACAAAACTCAATGCAAGACAAGCAGCATTTATGTGGAAGTTTAACTAGCCTATCTTATCATGTTAGCTCTGGTGGGAATGTAAGCTTTGTCATATAGGAACTCATCATGTTTTTGCATTTTTCAAAAAGATAAATCTCAGAACTTTAGTGTCACTTAGAACAAGATAGATAGCAGCTCAGATTTTCTCAATCTTATCAATCAGGTACCTAGACTTAGTTTCAAGCATATGCAACCCACAAGTTTCAAGCTCAGAGCAAATTCTCATGTCAAAACAGTTGGAGCTTAAACTTGGGAAAACTTTTGTCTAAACTATAGGCATTTCAGAGGTGTTGTAACAGAGCAGACTTATCTTCATTTCAATTCAATCATTCAAGAGCTTCCTTTTTATTGACTCTAGGCGGACAAATATTTTTATTTGATTTTTTATTTTTCAAAGACTCAAATTATAAAACTCAAAAGACCCTAAGGACTCTTAAAAAGCATGGACCTTCATGTGCCCACATATTTTTGGTATTTTTAATTTTTCTTAGATACTATGGTGAACCTTCATGTGCTCACATATTTTTGGTATTTTAAATTTTTATGATCGACTCGATAATCGCGTAGGTACACTTACCTGGGTACCTAGGGGATGCCTTCCCCTAAGCTAGTTGTTGTTGCGGTTGAGCATTGAAGCTGAGCAGTCCTCTCGATGGAGCTCACGCTTGTAAGAGCTGGTGTAGCCAAGAACCTTCATCTCATCCGACAAGAAGTTGCTTCCTTCATACAGTGGTTAGCTGTGTGCAAGAAGGTATACTTCGAGTGATGATGATTCTTAGGTGGACTAGCTCTCAGAGTCATCCTGCAGCAAACATCTCACAAAACACCAAAACTCGTGGAACGGGTTAGGATAAACAGTTAGTGGTTAGCCGTTCGTGGGTTGGTTATTGTGAGAGGTTTCCAAAGGTTATTACAAGTACATTCAATGCGACAGGATGCTCAATGATTATTTTTGGTTTTTTTATATATGCCACCACGGTGAACACTCCTTTAGCTTTATTTGTAGGCATGTCACATGGGGCTTTGATGTTTCTTCAAATGTTTTTGTGGTTTTCTATAAAGATGACAAAAACTAACTATGAATTAAAAGTGCAAGAAAGTAAATGGATAACTACCATTATTACCTTATGGCAAGGGTTCGGAGTTTAAAGTCCTCCGGACAAGACTTCTCGTCTTCTTCATTCCTGGGGTGCTTCATCGGATCCCGAAGATGGGGACCCTGATGTTGGACCTCCTGGTGACGATGACTCAGTTGAGAAGGTTACCTTTTCTTTCCATACCTTCGTAGGTTGTGCCTTTGGTGCTGTAGGTTCTTCCTTGATTTCCTCCTCCTCAACATTGCTCTTTCGAGAGCGATTCCTCCGGCGCTGACGTCTCCTCTTGGACTGAGTAAAAGCTGCTAATCCAGGAGAGTTATAATCTTTAAAATAACAGTGTATCTTCTCTCCTGGAAATTGGAAGTGGACTTGGCCTGATCCATTGTAGATGATAGCGTTGGTGGTGCTGAGGAACGGCCTTCCAAGTATGATGGGCGTCTCGTCTTCTTCTCCCATGTCCAGTATCATGAAGTCGGTCGGAACGTAGTGGTCCTGGATCTTGACCATGATGTCTCTTGCTACTCCCTCCGGAAATCTCGTCGTATTGTGCGCCAATTTGCAAAGCTGCATATAAGTAGGGTATAGAGGTGTATCGAATAATAAATCATATACCTTTTTAGACATTATGTTGACAGCTGATCCGATATCGCAGAAGGCGTTGTAGAATGAGCACTGCCCAATGGTGCAATCAATGGCTGGCGTGCCTGGATCCTCTTTCTTGGTTAAGAATGGTGAAGCTAAGAGGTGGTCATGCTTGTACTCAACAGCCTTGACTACTTGGACCTGCTTTCTCACTTGTCTTCTGTTCCTGTTCTTTCTCTTCCCATTTGAATTCCTCTTGGTTCCTTCGTTTGTTGGCTTGACTGGGAAGTAAGCACCTCTTGGATCTATAGGAGCTTGAAGGGTCTTATTCTTGAAACTGAACTTCTCTTTATTGCCCTTGATGGTGAAACAAATTTTGGCACTGTCCGTGTAGATGACAGCCTTTGCAGTACTCAGGAATGGTCGGCAAAGAATGATTGGACTCTTGGGGTCTCTACCGGCATCCAGGACTACAAAGTCTATAGGGACATATGATCTTCCGATCCGTATGCACACGTCATCTAAGATTCTCTTGGGGTACTTGATCGTCTGGTTTGCAAGCTGTAAACACATATCTGTGTACAACAAAGATGCCCATGTAAAGACTTGGTCAAAGATTACCTTAGACATGATGTTGACACTGGCGCCTAGATCGCAGACAACTTCAGGGAAGTCATGCTGCCCAATAGAGATGGGGATCACAGGTCTCCCTGGATCTCCTCTCTTGGGTGGCATGGAGTCATCCTTCCATCCTGATGATGCTTCAACGTAGTAACCTGCATACACATCAACAAGGTTCGCGGTCTCGGGCTCTAGAGGTTGCCCTGAAATCTTACCTTCGTTGGTCGGTGGAACAACGGCTGCCAGCTGAGCTAATTGTAGTTCTATCATTTTATTGAAGCTAAAATTCGGTTCTTAACAAACAGAGGTAAAGCTATCCATTTTGATGTTTATGTTTTCTAGCATTTTATCATTGGATGCTACCTTCCTAGATAAAGTCTCCATAATTTTATTTTGGTTGGAGATCACTTCTCTCAAAGGCAATTGAGCATAGTTATTGCAATTAGTGCCTTGAAAGTTACCTTGGAAGTTACCTTGGTAGTTAGACCTTTGCTGGTTCCATTCTTGATTTTGAGGACGATAGTTGTTGTTGTTGTTGTTGATGAAGTTCACGTCCCTCACGGGGGTCTCGGGACATTTGCCGCCTGAGTGTCCCATATTGCCACACACTTCACAAGTCATGCATGCATCATTAATGCGCATGACATCTTGTCTTTGGCTTGACTTGTCTTCCAGCTTCTTTATGAGCAAGTCTATCTTGGCAGACAGCATGTCTACCTCCTTGAGCTGGTGCATTCCTCCACTCCTCTTGCGGGTGGTCTGGCGCTCATCATTCCAATCTTGATTGGAGGCCATCTTCTCCATAAGAGTAGTAGCTTGTGGTATGGTTAGTGACATAAATGCACCTCCAAAGCAGCTAAAGATCAACATTGTTACGGGTCTTTGTTGGTAAGCCCATGATAGAAAGTTTGCATCAGGAGCCAATTCTCCATCCCATGATGTGGACATTCTGATATGTAATCTTGGAAGCGTTCCCATGCCTCAGGGACTGACTCATCATGTTGTTGCCGGAAACTCGAGATTTTCCCTCTTAGGGCACTCGTCTTGCCCATAGGGAAGAATCTTGCTAGAAAAGCTGTGGAGCACTTGTCCCAAGTTGTATGGTTATCTTTGTTGGCGTAGAACCACGCTTTGCCTTTCCCAACAGTGAGAATGGGAACAGACGTAGCAGCACGGTATCCTTTGGTACATCCTTCAGCTTGAAAGTGCTACAAATCTACAAATCTCCTGGAAGTGTTGGAGATGAGCACTTGCATCTTCATGTGCTTTCCCACAGAACAGATTGGCTTGCACCATGGTGATGAGAGCTGGCTTGAGCTCGAATCCATTCTCCCCAACTTCGACGTTAGGTCCGGTCTGCGGATGTTGTTGGTGTTCGGAGCGGAGAACTCGTAGCAGATGACTTATCAGCCATTTCTTCGAAGATTGGTGCCAAGTTGCCCTCTTGTTGTTCTTCTTCTTCTTCTCTTGTAGGAGCTTGCTTCTCCAAAAAGAACGAACCTCGCCGGTGGGTGTCCTTGATGGAGATTCAAAGATGTCCCTCACTTGCTGGAATTTCTTCCTTCGAAAGAGTTTCTCTGGATTTTCAACGTAGTTATCTGGTAGATCAAAACCACTCATTCATTACCCTGCATAAGATTTCACAAAGATAGAAAACACAAGGGTAAGCCTGCATTGAGTAGGGGTCTATGGTTTCCTCTATCTCATTAGTTTGTTAGGTCTATCGCTATCATTTTTAATTGCCAATTGCCTTCCCCGCAACGGCGCCAAAAATGCTTGTTGACACCTCTTAATGTTATCTCTAATAACGGCATTAAGAATGCTAGAGTAGCGCACCGCCACTAGAATGCCAAGTTGTCATCTCGGCAAAGATAACACCAAGAGGTGTGGTATTAAATCATGCCACCATTTAGAATATAGAAATGTATCAAGCCTTACGGATCAAATACCATTGTAGCATTTTACCCGGGGTATTACGGGTTGTCATTTATATTTTCCCAAAGGAAGGTCTGTATGGCTTATGTAAAGGTAGTGTGTTGACCTAGAGTGTAACGAATAGGCATAACCATGTCCTCGCTACTCAATGCAGGGGTAAGTCACAAGATAAATAATAAGATAAGTATATAATCATCAGCATAAACTGATAGAGACTCCAAGCTATATCATTAGAGTTGCTAGTAGAACATCAAGAGATATTCCTGGGTTATTCCTAGCTACATGTCAATGTTTATTGTGGTTAGTGCAATACACCTAGTAGTCATGGCTAAGGTTAGCATTACATTTATTCATAGTGGACATACTAGGGAAGTTTGAGAACATAGCACGCCCTTCCGTCGTATACAAGCCCCATTTGTGCCTATAAACGGGGTTCGGATTACATAGGACTCAACAGGAATGTCACACCCGCGATCTACCAAACCCGGCTTATAGGGTGCATTCGCAGATAAACAACGTATAAGCACCACACTTACACAATGTTTATCACTCACCCAACGATCAATTAGATGAGCGCTATACGAACCTATGGATAAACATAATGTTAATCTAGCTATACTAAGCATATAACCACAATAGACAAGGAACATAATAACTATTAATATAAGTAAATGAGAATTCATCAATTCAATTGTAGCAATCATATAACTATACAATGAAAGAGAACAAAGGCGAGAGGAGGTAGAACTATACCAAATCCAAGCTCTTGATGGCTCCGGAATCTAAGCCTGCGCTTGCCTCCCTCTAGTTCTAATCTAGCTATCTAGGCCCTAGCTAAGGAGCTCTGATTAGGGTTTCTGGCTGATGATTGGACTTCTGAATGAGAATGAATGAATGGGGCCTCCTTCCCAGGGGGGTGCCTCTCCTTTTATAGCCCTGGGCGATGATCGTGAGCCATCGGATCAAACCGACATTGATGGGCGGCCGGGATCGATCCTCAAAGGCGGTGGAGCGAACCGGCCGAACCGGGCCGGGACTGGGCCCGGGGCCGCACCGGACCGGCCGTGCTGGGGTGGGACCGGCCGGTCCCACCTGGTGGCCTCCAGGCCCTCGGCTCGGTGTGGTGCCTTCTCGTCTCTTCTAGAATCTCCCTGTGTAGCCGTGGAGTCCGTTTTCCGTTTCCATGTTCCGATAAGCTTGTATGTTTGCGCCTTTACCGGTTTTCGCCTGCATAAATAGTGAAACACCAAAACTCGTGGAATTCGGTCAGTGTAAACCCTATGTCTACTTTGGTGATCACATTTGCATCCTTTTCATGGCTAGTTGACGGTTGAATTAATACAATAGTGGCCGTCAACCACCATCGAAACAATTTAGAACTCAACTCTTCAAATGTAAGAAATCGTGAACCCTATGGGTGGTATACGTATTGGAAGAATCGTTTTCACGAACCCGAACTGATGGGCGGCAAGGATACAGCCATGTTCCTCGACCTTCTTCATGGCTTGGAGGATGTCCTGTCCCTTTCTGAACCTTATCTCACTCCATAGGCATGCCCTGGTTTCTACCCGCTGCATTGGGGTCAAGTTCACCAACTGCGGATCTGTACCCGGTATATCGTAGCCAATGATGGCCCTCTGGGTAATATGCATAGGAGAGAGGTAGATAACATTATCTCTGAGCTCCTGATTTATATATGATTGCATCCTGCAGGCACAAGTCTTGGTCACAGCATTGTTGTATTGATTGAAGAGGGCATAGGTACAACGATGCAATGCTATAACAACTTATAATGCAAAAAGGGTGACTTGGGCGACATCGAGATCCTTGCGCCGCAGCATCCTATGCATGTCGTGGAAGGTCAGAGAGAAAAAGCAATCCTCTTCCAAGTGGAAGTACTCCTTGGGGACCCTCACAACGAATTTTTTCATTCCTAACTTGGCAGCATGCATGTACCATAGATGGAACCGTCGAACCTCCCACGACTAGCTGGCCGAAGGGCAACATGAACTTGCCATGCTCGTAGTTGTCTGGGCAGTCTGGAGTTAGTGGCCAGATCGACGGTGGCGTTGGCGGCCTGCAATCATGACGAGTGCAAATGTTGTTAGCACCATCATCACAGACACACATACTCTATAATTGAGATAAGCCGGAAAGTGTGTTAGCAATAGTACCTATCGAATGCCGTTGAAAAAGGGAGACTATTTGTGATTTTATACGCCCTCCAATTTGCGAGGGGTATATTCGGAGGCCTGTCGTCCTCCTCATCTATTGGGCACTCTTCGGGTTGGCTTGGAGGCGGCAAGTCGTGCCCTGATGCACCTCTATTGTCCTCCTCATCTGTTGGCTTCATCGGCGCCGAAGGGCACTCTTTGGGATGACTTGGAGGTGGCGTGTTCTAGCCCGATGCAACCCCGTCATCTCCTTGTGGGTTGCCTTTGTCGGGAGATGGGCTCCATCGAGGACTGATGCCTGGGACGCCATCGTTGTTGTTGCCACCATCGTCATCGTCATCACTTGGGCCACCACCGGGGGGAGACGATGACGGCTGTGAGCACGATGTCTCCATTTTCAGCACGATATCAGCTTTGTTCCAAAGCACGATGTCGCCGAGTGCTTGGCCGAGCGTTGTTGCACCACTTTCAGTGGGAAACTCGATTTCGTCTTGATTGAATTCATCTTTAGTGTACACCAAGAGCACTACAGCGTACTCGGGCGGGATCGGCTTGCCGTCGTAGATTTCTCCATCTTTGGGCGGCTTAACCTCTCCTTCTCCCACTTCTTTCTTCGTCTTCCCCGTCCAGCCAAAGGGCACCAGGTGCTTGCAAAGTGTTGGTTTCTTGATCTCATCGACCGGGTACCTTTGGTGCTGTGAGGTACCCGGCTGCATCTGTTGCGGTAGCTGGACGCCAGCCTATCGAAGCATTTGTGACCGCAGGTCCACCATCTTGGGGTTGTTGCTCGTGAAAGCTTCCTGTATCGACCCCATGATCATTTCCTTCACGGCCGCATCATGGCCTTGCTGGATGAGCCATTCCTTATATGCCTGCCTCGTGCGGTACGAGGCAGTGTCGGATTGCCAGGACTCCACGGTCTTCCAGCTTTGCCTCAAGGAGATGCCCCGTACACGGCCGTGGTGCTCCGGCCTTCCAAGCCCCTCGGTCAGGACGTCATGATCCCTCCGAGGTTCAAACAACCCTTCTTCCTTAGCCTTTTATACCGCGATCACCACCTTCTCCGCCTCCTCGGTCTCTGGCTCGTTGTACTTGGTTCTTCCCTCCTTTAGCCTCTTCGGCCGACGGGCTTTTAAGTAGTCACGTGCCTTAGTGTCGAGACCTGCTAACGGATCCTCTATACCAGCAGCAGCTGCCTCACTTTCTTCCTGCCGCCACTTAGGCCCAAGACATCTATCACAACGGACTTTTGAGTGGCAGGTGCTTATGTCATGACCCATGATCAAGCATCTAGCACAACGTGGGCCTGGGCCCAAAATGCCTCTGCGATTCGAATTTGAAGTTGACCCGCTAATTTTGGATCTTCCCGTGTTACTCTCCTGAAATGGCGGGATGCCGTTGCGTACGTGAGGTTGGGGCGCCGGCTGCCGCCGTTGCGTCTTCAGCGGACGCGTCTCCGGCGATTGCACTGATGAGCACTGTTCCTTCTCTCCTTCCACGGACAACTATGAATGCTGGTCATCAAGACGGAGAGATACTGCAGGTAGAGAGCCAAAACTTATCTGCAATGTCTTTGCCGGCGTGGATTGGATGAGCTGCTTTGCAAAGCGAACTTTCTTGTGAGCCTTCTGCTGATTGATCTTTTCTTTTTCAGCTTTCTTGGCTGCACGAGCGGCCGATTTTGAGAGGACTTTGGTCCACTCTTTTTCCTGTTCGATCTCCCAGGCGCGCTTTTCTTTCTCCCAGTGAGGTGTGCCATTATTCCATAGGTGGAAGTAAAGATCAAACTGGGTTGTGGTGATTCTTTTGAGCCTGTAGACAGAGAATCCCACCTCTTTGGAGAATACAGAGAACCAGAAATGGTTGTTGCTGAGAAAGGAGACATGGAAATCCGAAGAACCACCACCCAAACACGATTGAAGAGCGAGGGCAACTGAATCCTCCGTGAGACGGAAGAGAAAGCGCCGGAAAGTCACCAAGAGGAAGAACGAACCAGCAGGCGAGGGGTAGGGGAAGTGTACCGGAGACCGATGGAGGCGGCGGATCTCATCTTGAAACTCCAACCCACGGTCGAAGTCCAATTTGGACGCCAGATCCGAGGAGGAGCCCATGGATGCCACCACTCGTAGGAGATCCGCCGGTCGTCATGGTTGATGGAGTTGACGGCGGCTGAGGGGGGGAGGGAGGGACGGGGGGAGGGTGGGAGTCGCCATCAATTTGAGTCCCATCCTTGCACCTACTACGGTTGCTGCATGCAATGCTTTGATATAATATGTTCACACAATATTCTTTTTTTTTGGCACACTTGATCTATCTATACTATAAAAGAGCGAAGAAATTGTAAATAAGCTCTCACCCTAATCTCTCCTACCCACCTTAGTTCTTATCCGTTAGATCTACTTTAAGATCAGATCCGACGCGTCTAAATCACCCATCGTGACCTGACAGGTGGACCCAACTAAACAACTTGTAAACATTTACACGTGTTTCTCTCTTGCGCATGATGCTCCCTCATATTTTTTTTCACCAAAATCTCTACCCACCCACCCACGTACCCAACCTTGCACGGATCAATTTTATTTAGAAAAAACACCGATCAATTTCCTGCCCAGTGCCCACCCCCTGTACCTACATCGGCCCCCTTCCATAAATCATGTAAAACACACAATCTCTTTCCATCTATATATCTTCACACCGCAATAATCAACTTCGCAGATTTGGTCTGGGTACCGCCAGGGAGTCGGAAAGGACATCATGGGGCTTCCCGTGCACAACGACGATGGCGACGACTTCGCTGGCCGGGTTAGGGTCGTAGAGAGAACCTCGCCGCTAGACTTCAGGACGCTGGTGCCGCCGCTACCGGTGAGTTAGCCTCGAATAAGATCGGTCTCTCAAGGTCGTGGGCATCCCTACACTACACAGATTCACATATGGGAAGTAAGTGCTTTGGCGCGTGGAGCAACTAATGGAGAAGTAAAAGGCCAGATTTGGGTAGCAAGATTAGTAGACTATTGGTCACGAGGTTGGATGCAATAGCACGTAAAACCCTTGCTCATCAATTTTCTTTGTTTGTATGTTTGCAGATGAATCTCATGACGTCAAAGAAAAACCCTGTTAGTAATGTGTTTCATCCATGATTTAAGGCTATTTTACGTTGACTCTCCAATTTTTTTACAAGTGTGATTGGTATATCCTTGTTCTAATATCCAAATTCTTCATATTTTGGATTCAGGCAACTGTTCATCATTCAGTTATATTTCAAGATCCTATGGTCACCATCATGCACTCTCTATTTCTGTCCATTATCATCTCTACTTTAGTTCAGCCTTATATTTATTTATCTCCTATATGGCTATACAGGCATTGTGTTTTGCATATATATAAAGCAGCTTGGGATCTTGCATATATTCTATTGGAAGCTCTGTGCCTCATATTTTATCTCCTATATGGCTATACAGGCATTGTGCTTTGCATATATATAAAGTAGCTTGGGATCTTGCATATATTCTATTGGAAGTTCTGTGTTAGTCAAAGGTTTGAATTTTTATCATACTTCTTGATACGTTGGCACCCTCTGTTTTTTTTTTTTTTTTTTTTTTTTGCTCTGCTTAAGTTGGTTTATTCTTCATGAGCTTGCACATGGTTTATTTTTGGAGAAAAACTAGAATGATTCAGGTCATGAAGTATGACACTGAAGTTGAGAGTTTATCAAAGCAAGGTCAAGGACTTGGAAAGGTATAAACTTTGGCATGACCGTCCAGTATTTTTTATTTTATTTTTTTTACCACTTTACCTGAGCTGGAACAATGTTAGACATTATTTGTAGCTCTGTGACTTCCTTATGCTACTTTAACATGTAATTAAACTTCTTTTTTTTCAGGTCTACACCCGAACTAGGAAATTGAATTCTTCAGGGCGTCCTAGAGCAATTGCCAGGGTTGTAACAATTATTCTATCTGACTTATTAGCTGCTGGGTAATTCTCTATTATAGCTTGGGACAAATGAGTTAGATCAGTAAAACAATTAGATTTTTTATAAGCATGTTTAGTATTTTGATTTGTTAGGCAACATGGCAGTCCTTTTCCTTCTTTTTTGTATTCAGCTTTTTTTTTGCGACAACTTTTTTTGTATATTTAGCTAAGAGTGGCACATAACAATGATCTGGTCTAGCAATGCTCTAGCTCTGGTAATAGCTCTTTCCTCCTCTAAAGGGAAGGGGTGCTCGCTGCTGCTTGTTACGGGAACGACCTTGCTCATGGCCACGGACATGGTTCGTGGCTAGCTCATGAGAATTCACACGAGAAACATGGCTGCCCCCGTCGATACTACTCATTGGAACTCGATCAGGTACATCTCCCTTACCACAGGATTGAAAATTAAATGCTATTCCTATAGCTTTAATCACTTTAAGACCACAAGTCGCATTTTCTCAGTTATCCCTGCAATTCGTCATGTTTCACTTCATATTTGTAACTTCAGCTTGTGATCGGTGTTAAGATTCAGCATTATATACAATATACTCAAAAAACTGCAATCCACTTTTTCCTTTTTAAGTTTGTGATCTGGGTGTTATATGAATGGTTAATTTTCAGGAAAATAAAAAAAGATTAGTGAGCAAATTCATTCCATGCCTATGCAGAGTTGCAGACCGACGTAGCTGAAAAGATGCATGCTCATATTGTTGCTCCGAAGAAAAATGTGAAAACAGCCGGGTTCGGTGATTACTTTATGGAAATGTATCCCTTTTTTTAAGATGACGAGGAGATGTACACTTATTCATTCTTTGGCTTCATCCAAATGACATAGACTCTTTTTTTCTCTGTATCTGCAGCTATTGTGCTGTGGAGAGATCCATTCCTCGTAATATTGTCATATATTCCCTTCAGTCATTTATCTCTATCTAAGAAAAAACGTTTTATTCAAAAAAAATCTCCTTTATATTATCTTGGGACTTGCCTACATTTATTGTTTCTTTTTTTTGTACATTGGCTACCACTTGTCTACATTTATTGCCCCTTTGCTACTCATTGATTATTTGTTGTATGTATTTATTGTTCTTTTTGCTGCTCATTGGCTCAGCAACTGAGTGCTTTCATTCTGCTTTTTTTTTTGGTCGTTACGCCAAAGGTTCAGATGAAGGAGATAAATAAATGGAGAGAGTATTTTATTGCAGAGTTGAAAATTTGGCATGAGTAAAAAATATTTATATTGGTATGGTACTTTCTGGTTTTTCAGATTTATTAGTCATGCAGATTTTCTTAAGATGCAGAATGGTAAGAAAGCAAAATTAATTTCCACTGATTTTTCAGGGTTCCCTTTCCTCCACAAATAATCAAATCGCTTCTAAAAAAATGAGCAAATATTACTTTTTGTTAATGATGATCCTACCCCGTCAACTGTGGTGAAGTTATTTCTCCAATGAGATGGATCCAGAAAAAGTAACAATTTTTTAATCCTTCCAACTAATGCAAATAAAAGTAACACTATCCTTCCGACATGCCTACCCTATCATGGTTACATCCTAGAAAGTTAAAAGCCCTTCTCTCCTATTAAAAAACCTTTTAAAACACGTGTGTGTCACACGTGCATCTATACTAGTATATAGGAAAGACGGTAAAAATAAAGAACAAAGTGGAAAAGTATAGGGAAACCAGGAAGCAAGGGGGGCATTTTAAAACAAAAAAGGAAGGGGAAAATAAAAAATAAAAAATAAAAACAAAAAAGTTGTAAAATACCTCTTCGCTTTATTCTCTAATATAAGGTCACACTTGATAGGCAAGCAAGAGGGGAAAATAAGAAACCCAAAAAAATAAGAAGGGAAAAAATAATTAGGAGAATAAGGAAAGAAAAGGGAAAAAGAAAAAAAAGAAAATTAGAAAAACAAAAATACCATTTAAAAGATATGTTTGCACTATTCTCTAATATGTGTCACACTTGATAGTGATCTCAACCTAGCCCATCTGAGTTAAATTTTGATATAGCACGAGTGCTCGTATTTTCTGAATTTATTTTATAATTTAATGATGTTATGCTTTATTGGTAGGCGACGTTTCTATCAATAGCAAGGTGTCTAGGGTGATATTGTCCGTCTCAAAATCTGCCGACCCAACCATGTGAAGGTGCTAATAGGAAGAGGGTTTGCATGCATAAGTCCATAGGGACAAGTGTAAAAAAAAGTGTCACACTTGATAGATAAGCAAGAGGAGAAAAATAAAGAAACAAAACAGGAAAAAAAAATAAGGGAAACAAAGAAATGAAAGGGAAAATTTAAAAAAAAAAAAAATGAAAAGGGGAAAAAGAATTACAAAAAAACAAAAAGGAAAGAGGGGAATAAAATTAAAACAAAAAAATAAAAAATGAGATACAATACCCAAGATCAAGCATATCAAACAATTGGATTTGTGGCACAAATTATGAAGCAACCTCACATAGCACAATTTGTATGATCACCGCAGCCCTCATGGTTCTGTTCACCCATACATTACACAACCATATATTAACCTTGTAGCTCTTATGGTTCTATCCATCTATTTATTACATAGAGCCATTTATTATAGTTTCGATCAAAATTCATGACTATCGAACATCTTTTGCCAGAAGCTTAGAATATTGATCAAAATGATCGTTAGAGTAGGCTCATGATGCTGCAGACAGAAAGACGACAAATTACTCATATGTAACTCTTTAACGCGGAAAGGTTCGGCGGCTTCTCAGCCACCCTCTACTGTTTGTGCGGTGTCCACCACTGTTCACGTGGACCCGGCATATACAGTTTAATTTTTTTTTTTTTTTGCTCAACTTCGTTTTTTCGTCCTCTTTATTTAAGCCAGCGCACTCACGTTTACATGGCATCGCGTGATTATAAAAAAAAGTCCTCCGTATATATAGGAGAAATTCACCGTACCAGACTCCTCCATGCGTCTATCTTGCTGCTGCCGGTAGCAGTTCTATTAGTGCAAAATTCACTAGCTTCCACCATTCTATCGTGAATTTTTTTAATTTTGCGTCAGTCGTTGTTAGAGATAACCTTGAGTAGTTATTACTGTCTTTTACATGCACATGCAAATACCATAAAAAAAATACAATCATATACACAATTTTAGGCCTATTACTACTACAAACGAACAAAGCCCAAAGAACACCAATTCACCACAACACACAGGCGCGACCACCAACTGCACGCGCGGCATCGCGCGCGTACCCTCCTAGTTTATTACAACCACAGAGGTTTTCGAAAGACAGAGCTGATCATCACAGTGGCAAGTTCCCTAGATGTTGAATGTGAGACGCCGATCAATAGTTGAGTAGACACACATAAGGCCCTGTTTGGATCCTATGAACTAGTAACTAGTTGACTAACAATTAGTATATAAGAATCCAAACAGGTGAACTAGTGGATGAATTAATGTGTAATCCAAGACTCAACTAATACTAGTTCACTAGTCCACAAAACCTAACTAATTGAACTAGTTGTTAGTTCATTGGATCCAAACAGACCCTAAACAGCTTGTTGTAAGTATACATTGCACTTTCACAATACTTCCAAAATTACAGAGTTGGAGTGGAAAAGTCAACTTAACTTTATGCTATAACTGGTTGCACTCTCAGCTGCTACAAAGCAGAGCCGGCTTGCAGCACTTCATCGACCTCATCATATGATTTCCACAAAGTAGCCCCGCACATCGATGGCAAAATTGCAAGACAATATTGGAGATTGCTTCGCTTAGCTGTAATTACTGGTCTCCTCATAGTATAATATTTCAACAGAAAAAAAGGTGATTATGCAAATAATTAGTGAGAAATCCCTATCCAAATGATTGGAAAGGGTGCGGGCATATGGTATTTATCATTGATCCATAAAGTAACAGATGACCCTACAACGAAGGCAAGGTCAGGCATCAAAATTCTGAATCCCAGAACACATGGATCATCACAAGACACTGAAAATTTGCTGTTCATGGTCAGTTGTTTCACAAATAGCATGGCGACATAAGGATCTCCCCATGCCAATAGCCACACAAACGTACTATAGGTGAACTGTTCAGAGGCATCTTTATCACAGAAATAATAACAGTAATCCTAGAAGAGAAGAGCACGATTAACAACAAAGTGAAACGGAGAGGTCACAACAGAAACAGCAGTGAACTCAAGGGGTACGGTAGACTTTGCATACATAACAGGTGTACAGGTGGAACACATGACAGCTAGCTGAACAAATCTACTCTGAAACTATGCTCGTCAGTTCTTTGAGCTGCTCATCTGAAAAACCAACGACAGATAAGACAGCAATGCATCTCCCCTAGAAAGGACATGACAAACCCACAGATGAACAAGGCCTCGGCAAGGAGGAATACCGCCATATCGAGAGCAGGGGAGGAAGACCTCGGCGATGGAGCAGGGGAGGTCGGTCTGTGAAGAAGACGGGGTGGGGCGAAGAAGACGGTACGGTGGATGGGGGTAGACTAGCAGTGCTGGAGGGCTCTGGGTGATTCTACACTTCTTGCGCGGAAAGCAGCCTCCTCCTGTGGTCCGATGCAAACGACAGGTGGATAAGAACGAATATGGTGTGAGGTTGAGGATAAGAAACGTGCCTGCCGTCTCGTGAGTCTCTTTGGCTTTTCTGAACACCATTTGGTAACTTTGCTTTGGAAAAATAGTCATCTTTTCCCAAGCACCCTGCTGGAACAACTTTTGTACAACAAAATCGGTGTGTTCTCTAGTTACCTATTCATAGCAATTCCTCACCCCGTTCCAAATTATAAGTCATTTTTTAGTTTTATAAGTATATATAGAGTAACATATTTACACACTTACTAGAGGGGTCCTCGAGAAAGGGATAAATTAGAGATGGATTTTGGGTAGTCTGTTGAACAAAATAAATGACATGTAATATATAATAGTTGGAGATCACCTATATGAGGAATAGAAGACAAATAATTTGTTGGAAGTGCTCTACTCCCTGCATAGGATGTAGCCATTTCTTGATACAATTTGTCATGTCCAATGTGGCATGTCACCCTTCTTTTCCAATCATCATGCTACCTGATGTCCTGTTAAGTCTTTGAATGCATCAATTAACACAGTGGATGTGAAAGGATTTCAGGTCATGTTACCAGGTTCGATTCGATCCTGAATCAAAGAATATATATGTAGTAAAGGCGCATTAATATCTTCCTCATGATATCTGAACGAAAGAAATGACAGTGAATTGATGTGCCAGATCCAACTACATATTTAAAGTTCTCAACAATTTGTCCGGCCAGTTTGTACACATTCAAACAACTAGAACTAAAAGTCTATACTGACATAGCATACGACACAGTTAGCTGTCCACTAGAGATGGCAACCTTGTTGCAGTGGACTTTAGCCTTGAATTTCTAAACGATTAGCAGATCCCTAGACAGCCCAAATTTTCTAGAGCCTCATATCAGAAACTGAAACCTGTACAAAAAAAGAAAGGCACAAGTTTATAGTCAATTGTTATTTATAGCAACATAAAATTCAGCTATTTAAACAGAATCCTGCGAGGCAGCGTATGTGGACACGGAGGCGGCATCAATAGCGCGAGCCCTATACGCAGAGGTGGCCGCCATGTTCCACCACTGTGCACTCACCGCATCTCGCAACCACCGCGAGGGCGAGAACAGCCAGTGCGGGCACGAGCATCTGGACTGCCTCCACAATATCCTCGTGGCAACCATAAGGCATGTAAACTACTCTCATCAGTTGTCATCTACTGTGGTTGTCTCTTCTCTCCTGTATTAACATCCCCCCAACAAACACTTGCTCCACGATTAGATCTGAAGAAGCTCTGAATGGATGTGCTATGGACTGGTTGCCTACGGTTTTGGTATGTACTGATTTCAGTAGATCTGAAATACTATGTTTTGATTAATCACTGGTTTTAGTATCTCATTATTTGTGAAGACATCTTAGAATGGTCTCTGAGCATGGAGACTTAATCATGTTGTACAGGCTTGGCTCCAGATTATGACTTTGCGTGTTTTTATCACCTACAAAGAGCAAGATTTAGACTAATTTACAGACTGAGATTGCGCCAAGTTGATGAGTAAAAATAATTTATATCAAGCTCTGAACATAAATAAAAAGTTTTAAGTTATACCATTAGGAGCTGATTTGTAAGTATGAAGTTTTGATCAACTTATTTTGAAATTCACTTTTGTGGTACATGTTAAGTGCAGTTTATTCAGCAACATGACAATGAGATTCTTGGCTTGTACTTCATAGTTGATGCCTGTGGTTTTGTTGCCTAAGGACATGATGGAAGTGATGGGGTTCATGGATATGTTACTGTTGGTGACTTGTTACTGTTTCATACATACAGAATATATGCATGGATATCAATTTTAAGGTTGAGGAAACTATGGTTTGCCACATGCTTCTTATTTGGATGCTCCACAGGTGGAGCTATTTTTTTGAAGGTAAAGCAAATCTGCACTCACTTTAATGATTTGAATGAAATGAAATAACGTGTCATTGGTTATTTTTTGTTTTCTTGAATTTTCAGATAGTCAAGCAATGTGAGAAGCAATTAACCATTATTAGTCCAACAAGAAAATTGTAGTTCATTTACTGTGCTTTTATTGAATCTTCTGTTGTCTTTCTACAGGCTTCAAGGATGGCCGGTCCGCTCCCAGATCTAAGTGAAAAGAGGTTTCCCACAAACCCTGTGGGATTTGGTCTTGTTCTTGGTTCAGATGGCAAGCAGTTCTGAACCCACAGAGGTTACCTGTTTGGTAGAGCTACTTGACGAGGCTAAATCTCGGAACAAATCAGAATTACAACAACAGCTCACTGAAAATGGTAAATCTGACTAGTTTGGAACTTTATCTTATTTATTTATCCTTCAGGTGAATAGGATCATTATTTTTGTTCAGGCATAATTATGTTAGTGCTCGTAATGTGTGTTAATGTTTTTGTTTGTAAAATAGCACATGTGAAGCAAGGCTTGTGTTAGTGTACTCAGTGATTAGCTTGTTTAACCATGCATCTGTCACTAGCTTGGTGGTTTGTTGGCATGATCATGCCATAGGACTACCTGTATCTGATCTATTACTAGTTTGATGGTTGTTTAACATGGATGCTGCCTATGAACAGTTAATGTGGCCCGTAGCGTTAGCACGGCCAATATATTAGTTGCTTAAAGCAATAAAATGGTGATACTTATGGTATTATTTAGAAGTACCAAGCCAACCAAATATGGGTAGCTAGGTCATTTTGCATCCAATCCAAACTAATCAACAGGTCAAACAGGGTGTTTGTCTGTCAATAATTTTTTTAGTGAACTTTCAGGTAGAATCACGAGGAGCTTACTTATGTTAAAGGTGCAGAGGAACTTCAAAACTTTGAGAACTCTCTCATCAACATCTTGACACTTGACTTCAACGATGTTAAGGTTTTCTGAAATTTTAGTTGATCTCTCCATCAGATTATAGCTTCCTTTCATTTCCACTTTATACTTAGGCCCCTGCAGTGAAATAAATCATTTTTCCCAGTATCAAGAAGCAGTGTATGTGTGTAACAATTCTCATATATATGCAGAAACTGCCCATTAGAGTACCTTAGAAAAGAGTTGCAGTGTAAGCTTCTCAAGAACAGGTGCGTGTTCAAGAATACAAGCTAATGCACTGAAATCGTCAGGTGTACACCAGTAGTCATTGAGCAACAAGGTCTTTAAATTGCTAAACATAGGGCACCATCTCAAATCACTTTCGAAAATAATCTGGAAAAATGCAAGTAACAGGTCAGACAAAATACTTCTCACAGTACACAATACATGCAAAAGGTAAGTCCTATAACTAGCATCTACCCATGTTGAGTAATGATTTAGATAATGCAGTGGAAATAAGGGAAAAACATATAGAGCAACAATGTGATTAAGGCAAAGCTTATGTATACCATGTCGGGTACAGAAATCAACAACAAACTCTGAGCTTGAGATAAACCTTTTAAAAGCACAGAACTACCTCGGCTATCAGAACCATCACACAACAGGCAAGTACAATTCAAAAAGTCTGGTTTACCACAGCAATCAAAGCAAGCCTCGGTTATACGGACAAATGCCTTCACTAATGATGGCATGCTGTCAAATCTGGGAGTAATCTCCAAGGAATCCAGATGCAGTGAGACCAGGCTTGGGGTAGAAATGCAAATGCGGGGAGAGTGGTCCCAATGTTCAGAAACACAATCAGTCAAGGTCAGATGCTTTAGGGACTTGGAAATGATCTTGACAGCATAAGAGAGATCACACTCAAACAGTTCAAGATGTTCCAAGGCCGGACAGCTGGAGAAGCTGAGAGTACTATTCTGGACCCGTACAGAGCAAAGGTCTAGCTTCGTCAGGTGCTGAGAAACGAGAGGCAGGTCATCTAGCTTGAAATATATGTTACCAAACACATGCAGCCTGAGCACCCGAGCTCTGCACATCACAACATGGCGGAACCAGAGATTCATCCGCAGCATATCCTTAGCTGCAAATTCACTGAACCTAAACTCACATATGTCCAGAGGCGAACTTCCACGGAGGAGGAGCAGATGGTCCACAAACTCCAGTTGCACCTTCACCACTATCTCTTCATCCTCACTGCAACAACCGATGCGCAGGCCAGTTGCGGTCCTCCAGAGGTGGCGCCAGCGACGAGCAAGAACACATGTCCGCACGGCCTCCGGCGCTGGGAGGAAGCTGAGGATGTGTTCGAGGACGCCGTCAGGCAATGCATCGATGCAGCCTCCGCTGCCAAGAGCTGGAGGCACCGATCTCTTGCTACTTTCCCCTGGATGCATTGTGTCGAGCAGGTGGCGGTCGCCGATGCTACTGCACCAACACATAAGAACGAGGAGATCCGAGCTCAAATAGTATACTAGTTCACAAAAGCAAGTCAAGTGGACAAAATATAAAATATGATAAGACCAGGCAGCACAATCTAGGTGACACGAATTTGTCCAATCCATTATTAGAGCACAAAATATAAAATCTCATTTCACTCAATGAGCTAGAGCACAATATATCGAATAAATAAATATATTCAAGAAGCCAGCCAACCAGGACACTCGGAGAAAAGAAGAGAATTACCTTTGGAGGCGGAAGTAGTAGCCCCCGCGTGCTCCTCCGGTTGGGGCCTGAGGCTCCTTTGGTCGCGGTTGTGGATCTGCAGTCACTTCACTGGCTCCATCAGCAGCTAGATCTCGAGAACGAGGAGGAGAAGGCCGAAGAAGGGGCCGCCGCCTTGAGAATGAAGGGGGAGGAGCGTCGCCCGCCTGGCGACTGGAGTGGAGCCCGGAGGGGAAGCGGGGACCTAGTTTGGGGTTAGACTGGGGACCGGTGGATGTGGGCGTCGTGCGCCATCCTTGGATGGCTGGCAACGGACGGGAGGGGCGGCCGGCTGTCGGCGGCGGTGGCGGAGGCGGAGGCGGAGGCGAAAGCTGTGTGGCGCCGCGAGTGTGTCCGTGTGGAGTCCCAAGGAGATAAGGTTTGGAGTTTTTTTTTTATTTATTTTCTTTTTTTCCTTGCAATTTTCGTTTGGCACCAAGGCCTTGTTTAGTTCCACGCAACTTTCAATTGAAATCGCAAAGTTTTTTTTACACTCTCTCTCCATCACATCAATTTATACCCACATGTAAAGAGCATTAAATATAAATAAAAAAAAATAACTAATTACACGTTTTTGTTGTAAATCACGAGGCGAATCTTTTTGAGCCTAGTTGGGCCACGATTGGACAATATTTACCACAAACAAACGAAATGCTCTGAGGACTTTACAATCTCTCTCCTCTCACAAATAATTTACCGCATGTAAAGAGTATTAAATATAAATAAAAAAATAACTAATTACATAGTTTTGTTGTAAATCACGAGACGAATCTTTTGAGCCTAGTTGGTAACGATTGGACAATATTTACCAAATAAAAATAAAGTCTTACGTAACTTTACAATCTCTCCTCAAAAACTTTCATGAAACTAAACAAGGCCAAAGGCCGGCTTTGGTATTTCTTTTTGGCGCCAAGGCCGGCTTTGGGATTTCGTTTTGGCGCCGGACGCTTTGGGCTTTGGTCAGTGTGGGAAATAGGCGCATAGCATTTTTTTTCCCCTTGTAATATTTGTGTGTTTTAGCAAAAAAAAACGACATAAAAAAAGACCGATGGAAAAAAATAATTATGTTTCTGTGGTACTATTATACTCACTCCATACTCATAAAACTTAACGTTTTGGACAAGGTTTGAGTTAAACATTGGGAACATAAACCATCAATAACTTTTAAAATATTTAGTTTGAAAAAGTTAAACTTATACATATAGATTCACCTTAAAACCTATTTTTATAAAAAGTAATTTTATTTTTAATTTTTCTTATATATTTTAATAAAGAATGATGGATAAAGTTAGGTTTTGGAGACCGTGTCCTTGTCCAAAAACGCCAAGTTTTATGAATATAGAGTAGTACCTTGGGTGCGGGGCCAACCCGGTAAGGCTCGGAGCGTTGACAAAATTTATAAGACGACAAAGTAAAATTGAAGCAAATATACATATAATTAAATTATACGCATATATATTATTATTATCATACAGATTTACCATATACAAAGGTAAAATAGAGTAGCAATACGTTTAGTAATATATACTCTTTTTGTTCTAAAATAAGTGGATTTTTTAACTTGACTTTTTTCATTGACCATTTATCTCATTCATTTTTTTCAAATAATAAAATAAATAAGTTATTATTAAAATATCTCTGATGATAAAATGAGCCATAGCAAAATAAATAATATTTATATAAAAGATTTAAATAAGACAAACCGTCTAACAAGAAGTCTAAGAGTCAAAAACGTCACTTATTTTGTGAGGAGTATATATAATTAAAAATATGCACATATATTACCAAAGCTTGATCTAAGTTTAAAAAAAAATATCGATCGCTCCTAATCTCTTAATCTTGAGCAAATGCTACGACTACAAGAGCAGGTCATGTTACCAGGTTCAATCCTGAATCAAAGTATATATATAGTAATAAAGGCAAACTAATTACTTGGTGTAGATTGTTGAATAAACCCTCGAGATCTCTGAGCGAAGGAAATGACAGTGAAATGATGTGCCGGATCCAATTACATATTTAAAGTTCTGAATAATTTGTGCCGCCAGTTTTACAAATTCATAAAACTACAAGTCTATAACTGACATAGCATGCGACACGCCCAGCTGCACTAGAGATGGCAACCTTGTTGCAGTGAACTTTAGCCTTGCATTTCCTAACGATGAAGGATATTAGATCCATAGACAGCCCAAATTTGCTAAAGCCTCATATCAGAAACTCAAACCTGACAAAAAATAAAAGAATGGTGCAGTAACTTTAGAGATGATTGTTATTTATAGCAACATAAATTCAGTTACTTGACAGAATCCTAAAACTGCAGGAACATGCTTCTAGCAAATTCACTAGACCAATGTTCAGCCTAATCTGACTCACATGTTCAGTTAACCTTACAATGAATAAAAACAATGATTAGTTGTTTGGGACATTAGTTCTCTTGCCATCTTACAATACAAAAATTCCAATTTCAAACTGGAATGCATCAAATTACCCTTTTGAGAACAATGCAGAGCAAACACAGGAAGCTTGAACTTTGCGCAGAGAACATTTGAATGCTTTCGTTCTGGTTCAAGACAACTGAAGATGGAAAAGGTAAAATAGAAAACAACCGGGCATGGGTTATTCTCAGATCTCTGCAAACTGTACCCCTTGGAAATAAGAACTGACAAATCAAAACAGGAAACATGTGGGAATAGTTTATTGCATATTGGACAGTCATGCATGAATGAGCTTGTATATAGACTGGCCACAACGTGAGCGGTTCCAAAAAGAATCTACGTACCCTGCCCATGCAGAAGCCCAGAAACGATCGATTCATTGCAACGTTCTGCATCGATGCTTGACTGGATGTAGGAACAAATTGTCAGAATTTACAGCTTCCCCCTTCCCTACCTTCCCACATCCATCAGTTGACAAATAATTGTTTGTTTGTACAACACCAAATCAAGAACACTACTCAATTCTTGCATTTTTTACTTCAGCTCGGTTCACACAATGCCATGACTAGATGCTTCTACACTCTTCTTTCAGCATCAGTAAAAAGCAATGTTGTGGCTAGTCATAGGACTGAGTTAAGGCTAATTCAGTCAATGGGGGTACCTAACTGAGATCATACTAAGGAGCCTTAGAGAAAAAGGGAAAGGCACAGAACAATAAATCAACATAGTGTGTTCTTGCTTAAAACGATTAAATGCAGATACTTATGGTAGTACTCAGAAGTAACAAGCAAGCCAAATATGGGTAGCTAGGTCATTTTGCGTCCAATCCAAACTAACCAACAAGTCAAACAGGGTGACCATCTGTCAATAAGATTGTAGTGAACTTTTAGGTAGAATCATGAGGAAAGTTGCAAGTTAGCTTACTTATGTTAAAGGTGCACAGGAACTTCAAAACTTTGAGAACTCTGTCATCAACATCTTGACACTTGACTTCAACGATGTTAAGGTTTTCTGAAATTTTAGTTGATCTCTCCATCAGATTGCACCTTCCTTTCATTTCCACTTTATACTTAGGACCCTGCAGTAAAATAAATCATTTTTCCCATTATCAAGAAGCAGTGTATGTGTGTAACAATTCTTATATATATGAAGAAACTGCCCATTAGAGTACCTTTGAAAAGAGTTCAAGTGTAAGCTTCTCAAGAAGCGGTGCATGTTCAAGAATACAAGCTAATGCACTGAAATCATCAGGTGTACACCAGTAGTCATTGAGCAACAAGGTCTTTAAATTGCTAAACATCGGGCACCATCTCAAATCACTTTTGAAAATAATCTGGAAAAATGCAAGTAACAGGTCAAATGAAATACTTCTCACAGTACACAATACATGCAAAAGGTAAGTCGTATGACTAGCATCTACCCATGTTGAGTAATGATTTAGATAATGCAGGAAATAAAAGGATGACATGTAGACTTATAATGTGACTGAAGCGTTTATGTGTACCTTGTCAGGTTCAGAAATCAACACCAAACTCTGAGCTTGAGATAAACCTTTTAGAAGCACAGAACTACCTCGGCTATCAGAGTCGTCACACAACAGGCAAATACAATCAAAGTCGTCTGGTTTACCACAGAAATCCCCACAATCCTTGGTTATTTGAACAAATGCCTTCACTAATGATGGCATGCTGTCAAAGATGGGAGTCCTCTCAGAAAAGGAATCTAGATGCAGTGAGACCAGGCTTGGGGTAGAAATGTAAATGCGGGGAGAACAATGAAAAATACAATCAGTCAAGCTCAGATGCTTTAGGGACTTGGAGGCGATCTTGTGAGCCGAAAAGAGAACACAGTCAACCAGCTCAAGATGTTCCAATGCCGGACAGCTGGAGAAGATGAGAAAACTATTCCAGACCCGTACAGAGCAAAGGTCTAGCTTCGTCAGGTGCTGAGAAACGACAGGAAGGTCGTCTAGCAAAAGATACATGTTACAAAACACATGCAGCCTGAGCACCCGAACTCTGCACATCACGACATGACGGAACCAGAGCTTCACCCGGTGCACATCGTTGCCCGCTAATTCACTGAACTCAAACTCGCATACGTCCAGGGGCGAACTTCCACGGAGGAGAAACAGATGGTCCACAAACTCCCGTTGCTCCCTCACCCATGTCCCTTTATCCCCACCGCAGCAGCCGATGCGCAGGCCAGTTGCGGTCCTCCAGAGGTGGCGCCAGCGTCGAGCGAGAACACACGTCCGCACGGCCTCCGGCGCATGGAGGAAGCCAAGGATATGCTCGAGGACGCCGTCAGGCAAGGCGTCGATGCAGCCTTCGCTGCCGAGCGCTGGAGGCACAGATCTCTTGCTACTTTCCCCTGGATGCATTATGTCGAACAGGTGGCGGGCGTCGATGATACTGGACCCAGAAACGCTCAGATCATCACTTCATCAGAGAATGCGAGGGGGGAGCGGGGAGGTGTTCGGGGAAGACGGAGGCTATGACCCGCTGCCACCTCACCTCGGCGGCAACCAACGGCGTGGAGGTCGGAGAGTCGGAGGAGTAGAGAAATTTGACGGCAACCAAAACAGGTGGGGAAAGGGAAGGTGGGAACGGGAAGACGATAAGGCCGCGGTGGACACTAACCTGTTGGCCCGGATCTTGTACTGAATATTGATCGCAAGTTTTTTTATCTAATAGTAAAAAATAAATTAGTAGGAGTAATATTTAAATAATAACAGTAATATGGAATTAAATTTATTCAAAACTAATTAATTTTGTGACTCATATGTTTATCTCCTCTAAAAATCTCACCTAGCAATCATCTCTAATAGAGAAGGATCTGAAACGAGAAAATCATATGTTTTACCTGATAAGACTAACCCAGAAATGTGAATTCTCTCTTTTTTAGTTATATGCTTGAGATAGTGTTTTAGATTCTAGATACTTCTTGTGGATGATTTATTTCCAAATATTATTGGAGGTGAGTAACCTGAATAGCCATTTGCTGAGAAGTGCTTGTTTTTCCTGTCTAGATGGTGAATTCCTAATCCTCCCCGATATTTCGTCTGGCATAGGATGCTCCATTTGGTGAGAGGATAATCCCTGTTCTGTTCGTTCGATAAAATTAGGAGAAAAATAGTCTAATTTCTTAAGAACCCTCTTGAAATGACAAAAAAAAGGAGACCGTGTACATTGGTAGGATGGTAACAATTGAATTTATCAGTGTTAGACACCCCTCTTGATAGATTTTTGCATTTCCAGCTGCATAAACTGAAAGCCTCTTTCACATTTCTCAGGTCCATATTCCTCAACTTTCTAAACTGTATTGGAATACCTAGATAAGTCATAGGGAATTCGTCACTAGTACACACAAAAAAAGAGTATCTTGTTCTGCTACTTACTGGCCAACACCAAAGCAGTACACTTCACTTTTATGAAATTTTATTTTATGTCCTTAAGCCCGCTAAAAAGCAAGAAGTGACACCGAAGGCACATTAATTACTTCGTGCAGATTGTTGAACAAACCCTCATGGTCTCTCAGCAAAAGAAATGACACTGAAATGATGTACCAGATCCAACTACGGCCTTGTTTAGATGGGGAGAGGAGAGAGATTAAAAAGTCCTGTAGCACTTCGTTTTTATTTGGTAAATATTGTCCAATCGTGGCCCAACTAGGCTCAAAAGATTCGTCTCGTGATTTACAACCCAACTATGCAATTAGTTATTTTTTTTGTTTATATTTAATGCTCTTTACATGCGGCAAACAATTTGTGAGAGGAGAGAGATTGAAAAGTCCTCAGAAGCATTTTCGTTTGTTTGTGGTAAATATTGTCCAATCGTGGCCCAACTAGGCTCAAAAGATTCGTCTCGTGATTTACAACCAAACTGTGCAATTAGTTATTTTTTTTATTTATATTTAATGCTCTTTACATGCGGGTACAAATTGATGTGATGGAGAGAGAGTGTAAAAACTTGCAAATCCAATGTGCATCTAAACAAGGCCATATTTAAAGCTCTGACAATTTTGTGCTGCCAGTTTTTACACATTCATATTACTAGAAGTCTATAACTGAGGCCTTGTTTAGTTCCATGAAACTTTTGGAGGAGAGAGATTGTAAAGTCCTGTAGCACTTCGTTTTTATTTGGTAAATATTGTCCAATCATGGCCCAACTAGGCTCAAAAGATTCGTCTCGTGATTTACAACAAAACTATGTAATTAGTTATTTTTTTATTTATATTTAATACTCTTTACATGCGGCAACAAATTTGTGAGAGGAGAGAGATTGTAAAGTCCTCAGTAGCATTTCGTTTGTTTGTGGTAAATATTGTCCAATCGTGGCCCAACTAGGCTCAAAAAGATTCGTCTCGTGATTTACAACCAAATTATGTAATTAGTTATTTTATTTATTTATATTTAATGCTATTTACATGCGGGAAACAATTGATGTGATGGGAGAGAGAGGAAAAACTTGCAATTCCAATTGAAAGTTGCATGGAACTAAACAAGGCCTGACATAGCATACTACACACCCAGTAAGCTGTGCACTAGAGATGGCAACTTTGTTGCAGTGAACATTAGCCTTGAATTTCCTAACCATGAAGGATAGTAGATCCCTAGACAGCCCAAATTTGCTAGAGCCTCATATCAGAAACTGAACCTTGTTGCAGTGAACTTTAGCCTTGCTTTTCCTACTAATGAAGGATAGTAGATCCCTAGGCAGCCCAAATTTTGTAGAGCCTCATATCAGAAACTGAAACCTGTACAAACAAAAGAAAAGAAAAGCACAGTAACTTTAGAGACAATTGTTATTTAGAGAAACCAAAGTTCAGTGACTTGACAGAATCTTAAAACTGCAGGAACATGTTTCCTTGGTAGGAAATTCATGAGACCAATGTCCAGCCTAATCTATTTGACATGTTCAGTTAATTTTACAATGAATTAAAAAATGATTAGTTGTTTGGCACATAGTTCTCTTGCCATCTTACTGTACATCAATTTCATCTTTGAACTAGAATACATCAAACTACTCTTTGAGAGCACACTGCCACAGAAACCTTGAACTCAAGAGAACATTTGAATGCTTTCGTTCAGGTCCAAGACAACTGATGATGGGCAGAGGGAATTAATAAAACAACCAGACATGGGTTATTCCCATATCCGTGCAAACTATAACCCCTCAAAATAAGAACGACAAACAAAACAGGAAACATGTGGGAATAGTTTCTTGGATACTGGATAGTCATGCATGAACAAGATTGTATATAGAATTGAGTGAAAGCTGATTCAGCTTTCAATAGAGGCATGTAACTGAGATCATATCTAAGGAGCCTTAAAGAAAAAGGGGAGGCCACAGAGCAGTAAATCAATATAGCGTGTTATATGCTTAAAATGATTAAATGCTTGACATACATGGTATTGTTCAGAAGTAACAAACTAGCCAAATATGAGTAGTTCTGTCATTTTGCGTCCAAGCCAAACTAATCAACATGTCAAACAGGGTGTTCATCTGTCAATAATTTTGTAGTAAACTCTCATAAGTAGAAGCAAAAGGAAAGATGCAAGTTAGCTTACGTATGTTAAAGGTACACAGGAACTTCAAAATTTTGAGAACACTCTCATCAACTTCTTGACACTTGACTTCAACAATGTTAAGTTGTTCTGAAATTTTAGCTGATCTCTCATTAAGGTTGCAGGTTCCTTTCATTTCCACTTTATACTTAGGCCCCTGCAGTGAAACAAATAATTTCCCAGGATCAAGAAGAAGTGTATGTGTGTAACAATTCTCATATATATGCAGAAATTGGCCATTATTTATAAAGAGGGTACCTCAGAAAAGAGTTCAAGTGTAAGCTTCTCAAGAACCGGTGAGTGTTCAAGAATACAAGCTAGTGCACTGAAATCGTCAGGTGTACACCAGTAGTCATTGAGCACCAAGGTCTTTAAATTGCTAAACATAGGGCACCATCTCAAATCACTTTTGAATATAATCTGGGAAAATGCAAGTAACAGGTCAGATGAAATACTTCTCACTGTACACAATGCATGCAAAAAGCAAGTCCTATAACTGGCATCTACCCATGTTGAGTAATGATTTAGATAATGCAGTGGAAATAACGGGAAGACGTATAGAGCTACAATGTGATTGAGGCAAAGCTTATGTATACCATGTCGGGTTCAGAAATCAACACCAAACTCTGAGCTTGAGATAAACCTTTTAGAAGCACAGAACTACCTCGCATATCAGAGCCGTCACAGAGCAGACAAATACAATCCAAATCCTCTGGTTTACCACAGAATTCCTCACAATTCTGGCTTATTCGGACAAATGCCTTCACTAATGATGGCATGCTGTCAAATCTGGGAGTCCTCTGGAAACAGGAATCTAGATGCAGTGAGACCAGGCTTGGGGTAGATATGTAAATGCGGGAAGAATGATGAAAAAAACATTGAGTCAAGCTCAGATGCTTTAGGGACTTGGAGGCGATCTTGTCAGCCGAACAGAGAACAGAGGAAAACAACTCAAGATGTTCCAAGGCTGGACAGCTGGAGAAGTTGAGAAAACTATTCTCGAGCCGTACGCGGCGAAGGTCTAGCCTCGTCAGGTTTTTAGAAACGAGACACAGGTCATTTAGTTCAAGACAGCAGACTGAAAATAGATGCAGGCTGAGCACCCGAGCTCCGCACATCACGACATGACGGAACCAGAGATTCAGCCGCGGCATCTCGTCCACCTGGAATTCACTGAACGCAAACTCGCACAAGTCCAGCGGCGAACTTCCACGGAGGAGGAGCAGATGGTCCACAAACTCCCGTTGCTCCTTCACCGGTGGCAATTGATCCTCACTGAGCCAACCGACAAACTTCCGTTGCTCCTTCACCAGTTCCCCTTGATAACCGACGCGCAGGCCAGTTGCGGTCCTCCAGAGGTGGCGCCAGCGCCGAGCGAGAACACACGTCCGCACGGCCTCCGGCGCTGGGAGGAAGCCGAGGATGTGCTCGAGGACGCCGTCAGGCAATGAGTCGATGCAGCCTCGGCTGCCGAGTGCTGGAGGCACGGATCTCTTGCTACTTTCCCCTGGATGCATTGTGTCGAGCAGGTGGCGGGCGTCGATGATACTGGACCAAGAAAGGATCAAATCGTCAGAAAATGCGAGGGGAGAAGGGGGGAGGTGTTCAGGGAAGACGGAGGCTATACCCCGCGGCCACCTCACTAGCGGAGTTGCGCAAACAAGGACGGGCAACGCACGGTGTGGAGCTCGGAGAGTCGGAGGAATCCAGAAATTTGACGGCAACCAAAAGAGGTGGGGAAATGGAAGGTTGGGGAACGGGAAGACGATGATAGGGCCGCGGTGGACGCTAATGATAGCGAGCGCGTGCTCCTCAGTGCCATGCAAAATATCACGCACAGGTAAAAAAATAGCGTCACTGAAGATTCGAACGCTGCATCTCCACCTTGGGCCGTGGAAAGCTCACCACTCGGACTACAAGGTAATACTGTACAGGTGACACCGGCAGACATTTAATAAGGGTAAAGAAAGAAAACTTCCCCCTAATTAATCACTCATTAGTATGCGCAGTGCTGTCTAAAACGTTTTCTTTTTATGATACGGGGGGAGTAGATCATCACATGTTGACATACTTCAGATGCTTGTGCTGTTCGTTTTGTCCTAAAGTCGAAAATAACTGGAAAGCCGTAGATAAAGAAGTTTCCCGCCTGCTGCTCAACTTTCATAATGCTTTCATGAATTGTGTTTGCACAGCAGAAATGTGGATGTAGAGCACTTTGTTATATATATACTTCTCAGGACAGATTCTGCGCTGTTTTCAGTGAAGGTTCTGAAATCATGTATCTTGCTAATCTGCCAGAAACCTTTTTAGGCGCTGTTTGGATATTTGGTATTTTTTTAAGCCTGTAAGTAGCATTCGCCTGTAACTTACTGTGCACAAGAAAACCAACGATTTCATTTACACCTGTAAACTGTTGTTTGGATGGAGTGACTTTCCCGCTGGTATACTGCTTGCATGTTGTTTCGATGGAAACCGCCTACTGACCTAGCGCATGGTGTTTCTGAACTGAAATAACAGGTCATGAAGGCTGTTGCTAGCATCTCATACCAATGGGCACCCCACTGCTAGCATGCTGTTTCTAAACTGAAAAAGTGAGAGTGGCAATGACCCTTGTGTCAAACACAAGAGCACAGCCTTTCAAGTCATCTCATGTTGTTTTAGATCAAAAGATTAGCTCCTGTTTCAAGCCACATCAACAATATGAGCAAAGTTCACTCTAGTCATCATCCTAGAAACAAAGTCCTTTGCATTAAAATATGAGATAAAATAGTGCTGCCATGTACCTTTTCACCTCTCATAGCGAGCATCACTATATAAATATGAAAATAAAATCTGCAAAAAGTAAACATAAATAGGGGCATCAAATCATGAGGATCCTCTGGGTAGCCAACTACAAACTTGTGTTGTACACCTCAAAAGCACAAATAGCTACTTCTCAGCAACATCTTCACATGTTTGCAGCCTCTAACCTGCACACAAAGTTATAAAATGAGCTTGTCTAAATTGAGATTGTCTACAATTACTCTAGTCAAGGAAACAACAGGTCCTAGTCTACTAGATATTGATCATTTCAGAGTAGCATGAGAAATTGATAATTTCAGGTAGCATTAGCAATGCTACAAGCACAAATCAGAGAGAAGTTTTGAGGTAGGACATATGCTTTATCTAAAGATCCAACCATACCGGCACACATATGAGTCTACATAGTAACATCAAACTCCACTCGAAATCACTACTGCAGATTGCAACTACATCCAGAAATGACAACTAGGAAATAGAAAAAAATCACTACTGAAAAAAAAAAAACTGAACTACAATTTATTCTCACATAGAAAATTTGTGAGAATAAATTTTGTTTCAGCTGCTATTGCAGGCAAGGCTACAGGAGCTATGCAGTTCCAGTGCAGATGCAGACAAAATGCTCAGCGTAGCTAGCTGCTGGGCAAGCAAGAGCAGCACTATTTGTAAAATGTCAAATGCCTACTCAGGGCTAACACAAACAAAGTGCACAAATAATAAATTGATCTAACCATTATTCCCCAAGTTGCGCGGGTCGATTTCAGTGTTCGTTAACCTCACCGGCTACTGTAGTTGATTATTACTGAGCATCCAGTTGATAGAGAAGGAACAGGTCATAATATCGTAAAGAAGGAACAGATCATTCAGTTGTTAAAGAGAAGCATGGCATGGTGTTTTAGCTCTGGTAGAAGTTGAAACTAATGCTGGGAAAATAAGCATTATTATTTCTTCATCTTCTTCCTCAGAATCAGTTTCAGTTCTTGTATCTTCTTCCATATCCATTGGCTTAATGTATCTACTATTAGTCATAGTTCAGAGAAGGGCAGTATATAAATAGATAATTCAGAGGCCTTAATAAGTATGATGTACGAATATATAAATAGATAACAATGCTAACAATGCATAAATAAATAGACCAACTTTTAAGAATGCTAATTTATCTTGAAACTCTGGATATGATCAACTTTAACTAGCTGCCTGTATGATGTGACCATTGAACACTAACCAAAGCGTTTCTTGTAGTGTCCATGGTATACATTCTTCCTGTTGGATGGAGTAGAAGTAGGGCACTACTGAATTGTTTGCCAGTCAATTCTGTGATTCAGTTATAAATCACATCAATTAAACTATGTCTCTACAAGTTTTGATACCTTTTTCTAAATATACATGAGCAAACTATGAGCTAGAGATGTGTTGTGTTATTTTTGAACTTTTTCCAGCCAACTATTATATTATATCTCGTGCAACCACACGGGCATCTAAAAAAAAGAACTAGGAAAACGACAACTTCATTGCCACTACACGATGTGTAGTATCGACTGCCAAATAATTTGATAAAAATCATGCTACCTAACCGTGCCTCAGCGGCTGGAGCTAGAAATACAATCTTTTCTACATATTCCAAATCTTTTTAGAAATATTCCTGGCAAATTCTTCTGCTCTATTTTCATAATGCAGTCCTCTAATGCAGTGTGCCATTGTTGGCATCGGTTTTCACAAACCTGAGCCAGGCCAAGATCTTACCATAGCCATCGTGTTTTCTACTCTGAAGGAGGATACCAGTCTAGCATAGTATTAGTCCATAGACCACAATTATGTACCCTCTGGTTAAATTTTGATCCAATAAACATGTGATAATAATAAAGAATTAGTTGCATAGAGTGCAAAGCTTTCAGGAAATAAATTTGGCAAATGACAAATTAGACATGTCACCTTTTCTTTTTCAGTCTTGCTACCAGATGTCCCATTGAATCATTGGATGCAATAACATAGAGAGATGAACAGATTATGCTACAAGAGGAGAGGTCACCTTACTAGCACAACCCTAAACCAAAGTACATATGCTAATGGGACATTAATTGGTCCAGATTGTCAAACAAGCCTTCAAGATCTCAGTGAAAAAAATAACAGTGACATGATATGCTAGATACAACAAGATATTTAAAGTTCCGAACAATTGGTGCTGCCATTTTTTGCACATTCATGTTATTGAAGTCTATGACTGAACATAACACACCCAATTACCTCTGTACCAGAGGTGGCAACTTTGTTTCTGAGAACTATAGCCTTGCAGTTCCTAACATTGTAAGGTAGTAGATTCCTTGATACCTCAAATGTTCCTAGCGGCTCATTTCAGAAACCAAAGCCTGTACAAAATGGGAAGGCAAATTGGATTCAGAGTTTTTTTTCCCTGCTCTATAAAAACAGCAATTCAGTTACTAGACAGAATCTTCAAACTACAGGAACACATTTCGAAATTCACTTGACCAACATTCTGCATAATCTGATTGACATGGTCAATTAACTTACAATGGATCAAAACAATGAGTAATTGTTGAGCAAATAGTTTTCTAACCATGATGAACTACAAAAATTTCAATTTTGAACTATAATACACCGGTAAACTACTTTAAGAAGAAATGCAGAGCACACATGTTTTCTAAACACTGAAAGATTGAAGTTCAAAAGAAGAGACTATTTTTATGCTTGTTTTTTAGGTCCAAGAAATCTGACAGGTAAAGGGAATAAAAATCAAGAGGACGTGTGTTATTCTAATATCTGTACAAACTGCAGCCCTTGGAAAGTAGAACGACAAATCGAAGATGTGGGGATACATGTTTCTACCGTCTTAAAGGATTGTAAAGCAAGTGCAAAAGGAAACTGAAATAAAACTTAAATAGGAAAAATCGATCTGGCACATTACTATATTATCAGAGAACACTCTATCAGTGATATATACACTATGAACATTTTTTTTGACACAAGACATGCCCCATTTCCATAAAACGAAATGGAAATACAGGCCTTTAGAGTTTCTGAAGAAGCAAGAAAGAAAGGACCAGGAAAGATATACACTATGACCATACATCCATAATAAACAGAGATTGAATAATTGGTCACCAACATAAAGATATATAAGCAATGACTGAGACACATATGAATAAGTTGATACCTGTATATGCTTAATCAACAAAACTACAAAGTATGATGAAGCAATAGTTTCATGGATAATCAAATGCATAAGTGAGCTTGTGTAAAGAATTGAGTTAGAGCTGCTCAATGACAGAGGTATATAACTGATCATATCTAAGGAGCATTCAAGAAAATGGGGAGGCTGCAGGACAATATGTCAATATAGTTTGTGATTGCTTAGCAAAATTAAATGTTGATATCTGTGTTATTGTTCAGAACTAAACAGCAAGTCAAATATGGTCCCAACAAACCAGTTATGTCATCTTTTGTCAAAACTAATCAACAGCTCAAACAGTCCGAACTATTATAGAAGTCTACTTAATATCCCAATGTCCATGCAATAGAGTTCAACTTTGATAACTCCATGTATAAATTTCTGATTTATCTGCCAACTAAATTTCTATGCAGGGCAGGGTGTTCCTTTGTCAATAATTGTAAGTGAATATTCAAGAAGTGGAAAGTTGCAAATTAGCTTACATATGTCGAAGGTGCGCAGGAACTCCAAAACTTCGAGAACACTTTCATCAACAATCTGACACTTGATTTTGACTATGTTAAGATATTCTGAAATCTTAGCTGATCGCTGCATCTGATTGATACTTCCTTTCATCTCCACTTCATAGTTAGGCCCCTGTAGTGGACAAAAAGAAAATCCAAGATCAAGAAGTTTATAATATAAAACACTTTCATGTTTATATAGTATGTACCTCAGAAAAAAGTTCAAGAGTGAGCTCCTCAAGAACTGGTGAGTGTTCAAGAATACGAAGTAATAGATTAACATCATCAGGAACACACCAATATTCATTGAGTACCAAGGACTTTAACATGCTGAACACAGGGCACCATCTCAAATCCCATTTGAAAAGAATATGGGGAAACTGCATGCAAAGATGATAGAACGATGTTCATTCTGAGCTTATGGTTTGAGCGAGATAAGCATAGTTGGTGGCACCGCATGCAAAAGCCAAATCCCGTCTAACTGACATCTATCAACTAAGGCAAAGTGTAAGCATACCGTGTCGGATGATGTACAAATCAACACCAAACTCTTAACTTTTGATAAACTGTGGAAAAGCACACAACTATAGCCTGTGACACTGTCGCACAACTCACAAGAACAATCATCTGTGATGTCTGGTTCAGATAGCTTAACACAGAAGTCCCCACAATCCTCTGTTATTCGGACAAATGCCTCTACTAGTGATGGCATGCTGTCAAGCGTGGGAGTCAAGTTCTCAAGGCCATCTAGGCGCAGTGAGACCAGATTTGGCGCATAAATGCGAGTGCGACTGCGAGGATGTAGAACACCAGTGAGCATGGATTGATCGAATTCATCATGATCGAATTCATCAGGGAAACGGGACTGCGTGATGCTTAGATGCTTCAGGGAGTCAGATGAGATATTCTTGACCATCATGAGATTACAGCAAAGCAACTCCAGATATTCCAAGGCCAGGCAGCTGGAGAAGTCAAGAAAACTGCTGTGGACCCATACTCCGCACAGCTCTAGCCTGGTGAGGTGCCGGGAGACGAGAGGAAGATCATCCAGCTTAAGATAGCGATGCCAATGCATACAGAGCGTCAGTAGCCTGACTTTGCACGATACGGCGTGCCAGAGCCAGAAGTTAACCCGTGGCACGTCGTCGTCCTGGAACTCGTCCAACCGAATGTCGCATGTGTGAAGCGGTGAACCTCCGCGGAGGAGGAGCAGGCGGTCCACCAACTCTCGGTGCTCCTTCACCGTCGGCGGGGCCTGCTCACCATCACCCAAGCACCCAACGCGCAGGCCAGGGGCGGACCTCCAAAGGTAGCGCCAGCGGCGGGCGAGCACGCACGTCCGCACTGCCTCCGGCGCCAGCAGGAAGGCAAGGATGTGCTCGAGGACACCGTCCGGCAGGGCGTCGATGCTGCCTCCGCTGCTGACCGCTAGAGGCTCTGCTCTCTTGCTACTTACCCCAGGAAGCATTCTGTCGAGCAGGTGGCTGGCGTCCATTATGCTGAAACAAGAATCGATTAGCAGCAGACGCGAGAGGTGCAAACCACGAAAGGAGGAGGCTTTGACGCGTGGCCACCTCGCCTCACCGCCACCGTCGCCGCCAGGCCGGCCACCGCTCCCGGCCATGCCCCTAGGGCGACATTGGAGATTCCCCCAAAGCTCAAAAACCTAGCCCTATGCCCGTGCGCCCCGGCCCACCGCCGCCCGCGGCCGGCGGCAAGCACGCCGCCGCGCCGCTCCACCCGCCTCCCACCCAGCCAGCGCGCCCGCCGCCCTCCCCTAAACGAGGGGCCTCGCGAAGACGACGCCGTGCACTTTTGCAAACGCACGCTTGTTAACCAAAGATTGGCCCTCACCTCGGCAGCGGCTGTCTCCCGATGGAAGAACGCCAACCTTGGGCGATATTTGAGGAATCAGCAGCGAAGAGACCTTGTGGAGTGGAGATGGAGTAGTGGGGAGGACCAGAGGAGGCACCGACCACCGAGTGCAGGGACCGGAAGCGATCAAGACGAACATAGAGACCGGCGGTTTCGGAGACACAGACATGTAGGCCCACAGCTTTCCCGCAGGCGCGGATGCAAGCGGGCCCGTCTGCCGGCGCCTGGCAGGACGCCGCATCGTCTGCATGCAAAAGTTAATTGCCCTACAGCAACCTGTAGGCTTGTTTGCGAACGCCTGAGCAGCCTGCTGGGTTCTGCAACAGAATGCAGGCTTGCAGACACCTGCGGATGCCTGCCGAGCTTGCAAACTAGTTCGAGTATACTACAAGCACACAATGCGCCAGAGAGGCCAACATTAGGCATGAGGGCGGACTGGAGACGTCGATCCGGAACACCTTGAGATAGGGCCACATCCATGGTGGCCGGTGGCGCCGACGCGGCTCTACGCGGCGCTCTACCCACGCGAGCGTGCTAGGGGTAGGCGTTGGTAGGCTGATGCAGGCCCCCACTTGGACCCTTAGGCTTTGCAGGCTGGGCTGCTTCGGCCCACGTCACTTGAAGCAGGAGCCCGCAGTGTCCACAAAAGCAGTTTTTGCAGGCAAGCCAAGCAGACTGGCAGGTTGGTCCGCACCTTCCTGCATCCCTACCCGCAGGTCAGGGATTGCAGCGTCTTTGCTGCTCCCTTCTCACTTGTTACAAAGCGGCAGTAAAATGCTGAATTGAAGCATGACGAGTTACTACTACATCCCTTCGTCTAAAAAAATATTAAAATTTTTAAGTTGAACTAAATCTATATATCTTCAAATAAAGTAAATTCTACAATTTGTCTAATGATAGTCATAAATACTCCCTCCGTATCATAAAAAAGAAGACGTTTTGGACAAGGTTTGAGTCAAATATGGGAACATAAATCATCAATAACTTTTAAATTGTTGAGTTTGAAAGTATGAAAACTATATAAATAGATTTGTCTTGAAAAATATTTTTATAAAAATATAAATATATCACTTTGTGATGAGTATTTTTATAAAAATATAAAGTCAAAATTATACTTTGGAGACCGTGTCATTGTCCAAAACGTCTTCTAATTCCGATACGGAGGGAGTACTCATTTGACTAACCCGCATCCAACAATCACGTGACATCTTATCTCTTACTCACCTTGTGACACTCGTCGACGACATTTGAAGTGTTCGACTGGTCACATAAGCCGGCTAATAAAATAAGCCGACTAGTTTTCTGTAAGACAAAAATACTGTTCGAACGGCTGATAAGTCTAGCTGATAAAACAAGCGAACATAACGTGGCATAGGTTAAGTGTCAATGAGCAATGCCATGAGGTGGAGCAAGAGACAGGTGGTGCTCATTGAACAGTGGTGCATAGTGACGGGGACGTGATTTCCGATCTTCCGTTAGGTCCTGGATAACTCTCGTTTTGAGTGGAACGCGACACACCGATCCGGCTTCAGATCAAAAAACCCAAACCCTGCAACCTTAGCACCACGATTCCTCGGGTTATCAACCGTGTCACCAACCGGTTGACCTCGCCAAGAAGGCTAATCCGTGCTGCGAAACGAAGAACACAAGCAAGAACTCGAAAGAACACAGCTCGAGAAAGTTGGGACAAACCGCAGATGAATGATTAAGTTCTCAAGTTGGGGTTTCACAAACCGATGAACGGCGACTGTCAATGGACAGATTAATCTTAAGCAAAACCCAAACCCTAACTTGGGTGATGGCTACTGATTATAAAGAGTCTAAGGTCGTGCAAGACCCCCTAGACGCACCCCTAATGGGTTCCAACACGATACAAGGCCCATAGACCAAAATACGACGTCGCAGCGTCGGGGCAGATTCTGGACGTCAACTTGTTCGGACGATTCCCGATGACTCCGGATGAATTTGGGCCTCCAACAAGACTCATTGGAAAGCTCTTCTCGTTATCTTTCTTTAGAGTCTAAGAACGTCCAATTCCGAGTCCGGACGCATCCTGGGCGTCCAAATTAGTACAGACTACTCCTGGACTCCGAAACGGATTCGAAGTCGACTTGGTCTAGGCCTCCACCTTGACTTGAGCGCCCTTGCTGGCCTTCAACGCCTCCAAGCCCTCTTCTATGTATCTCCCGGTCCTCTCCATGATTCCTAATCATAATATAATCATTAGGTAGTAATATATTCTCCAAATCATATAAAGAGTGGCTTAGGAACGAGCTCACCTGTAAATTTAATTGTTACATGAGCTCTTGTGATTGGACCTTGAATATTCAGCGGAGGATCATTGAGTGTATCTGAAGGAGTGATGTCCTCATCACATAGCCTAGGGAGAGAGCTTATATGCAAGCATAGGTGCATAGACTACCTTAGTTGGAATACGGTGTCTAAATAACCCTACACGATCATCATTGAGGAGGATGGGGGTGTATTATTAGATGCTGTAAGGGCTTATAGCTGATATAATCAACTATTGATACATGATGGGATTATGATAACTTCTTAATATACCACGTTAGCAAAACAACCATTAAAATCGTTCTAGGGGTGTTATCTAGACGGTTTTCATTAATTTTAAAGGCAGAATAGATGGTTTTCATTAATTTTAAGGGCGGAATTTATCAAGTTTGTTGAAAATAGTATCAAAATTTGTATCTGCAAATAGGGGTGGGTCTAGAAATAGTACAATTCTGTTTTTCTGTTATGGGTTTTGATGAGTCAAATTTTCCTCAATTTGATCATGTTTATTGAAAAATATATATCGACATTTATATCTACAAAAAGTGTCAGATATAAAAATGAACCGAGCTACATAATATGCTAGAAAATTTACTACTCATACAAAAGATATATTTATTATAAAGAGCATAAATGACAATATGAATTTAAAATACTCAAGCAATAAGTAGAATATTGATGATCGAAAGATGCCAACTAAGAAAAATTTGATAACCCAAAGATCATAAAACTTGACATTTTGGGCTAGGATGCATTGTAGCTCAAGTGCGTGGACACAAGGCTGAATCTTGGACGCATGGGGAATATATTTATATAGAAAAGAAAAAGAATATTGCAAGAGTATGATATATGGGTCCCAAAGAA
The DNA here is from genome assembly GCA_015844335.1 of Chrysopogon serrulatus. NCBI lineage: Eukaryota > Viridiplantae > Streptophyta > Magnoliopsida > Poales > Poaceae > Chrysopogon > Chrysopogon serrulatus. The sequence continues at coordinate 406,936 of JADLZL010001976.1, forward strand.
AACTGAGTCCCACACCAATAGAGGCTAACAATAATATACCATCCATATCTTATCTAGTCACATCAAACAAAATATTAGAATCAATCTATGGATGGATAACAAGCCAACTCGGCTCAACACGTTTTAGCTCTTAAGTCAGACATAAAAAACACACAGGACATAATATATTCATTTATCTAAAGTTTCAGAATAGTAATAATACAAAAGCAACCCATCCATAACATTAAATCAAACAAATAAATCAATATGTACTATATAAGTATAACAATATACTACAGTATTACACCATAAATTTATGGTCCATACTCCATCCATACATAACAAATCCATAATCCACTATTGATTATCCATACTTCCATTTTAAACAAAGTGATAAGAGTCATACTAATCCTAAGTTTATAGGGCCCAAGTGCAGCCACACCAGTTGTAAACTGCAAGCTGTCAAGTCTTACAAAACTAGTAAGTTAAGACCAACAACTTTGGCTCTACGAGAGCTAAAAGGCGCTAGCTTAACTTGCTGAAAAATATAGCCATTAATGAGCTGATTGTAGCGATCTACCATGCTGGAAGTTTTTGTCCAGCTCTAGATCAACCTATCCCTTGCAATAAACAGAGCTAGGACGGTTCTATTAAAAGAGAGAGAAGGGATCATCCTGTCCCAATTCATCTCAAGATAGACACATGCTAAAGGTAAAATAGGCATTGCTTCAAGAGTAATCTAGTCTCAAAATCACAAGGCTCAAAATTCGCATGCTTGTTTTTCTTTCCAACCTTGTGTCATCCTTTTCAATCTTAGCACGTGACAAATAACAGGGATAGGAATGGATCAATTAGGGTGGAAGAGAACAGGTCACATTATGTTACTTACCAGCTCGCTAAATGCAAAAGAAAATAGATCCAGATCGCCAAATAAACAATATTACATGAACTATGAGTGCAAGTGAGATGTCTATGTGTCCATACCATTATAAAGTTTTCCCTAAATTAACCACTAGACAAAATACAGCAGCCTTGTTGCAGCAAACATTAAGCTTAATTTCACTACACTGAGACATGTCAGACCCACCATCAACCCAAATTTTTTTTGCACATCAGATCAAAAGCTGAAACCTGTAGAGAAAAGAAGACAAACAAGTTCAGAGTCAGATGTAACATGCAGAAGTATGCAAGGTATATTGAATTATTTGAAAGGAATTTAAAATGTTTGAACATGTTCTAACAATGAATAGGTAGTTCACTTGACCAACATTCATGTCAATCTGATTTACATGTTCTAGAAACCTAACGATCTCCAATTTTTATGATGAAAAGAGTTAGAATTATCAAAAGATAACTTGAGGGCATTAATTCAGATGAAAAGCAACTGACAGAGAAAAGGGAGCAAAATCAACAGCGCATGGGTTATTTTCAGACATGTGAACTGGAATAGAAGTAGGACAATTAGAAAAGGAATGACACAGACATGAATTGTGATAAACAAATCATATACAGATTAACCAGAAACAAAGAGGGGTTTATCAGGTGGTGTGAAACAAACAGAATGATCCCTGATTCAGTGGACAGGTTCATTTAACTGATTACGTCAAATAAGCCTTCAAAAAAACTGAGAGAGCAAGACAAGAGGTCACATATCATGGTACTTATAGAATGGTTAATGCAGATATAATAAATATTGTCAGAGCAAATCAGAAAGCTAGCACAACAACTCAATTCTGTAAGTTTTCTACATTTCAAACAAATCAAAACCAGTCAAACATTCAGAATCTGGGGATACAACAAAATGTCTGTACAGTGCAGGGTTTCCCTTTCTCTATAGTTTGTTTTGAATTGAAGGTTTCAGCATTGTCAGAAATATAAAAGCACAAGGAGGTCAGGTTAGCTTACTTATGCCAAATGTGCAAAGGAATTGGAGAACTTTGAGAACTCTGTCATCAATCACATCACACTTGATTTCAACTATCTTAAGTTGCTCTGAAATCGCATTAGATCGGTCCATCGAACTGAAGCTTCCATTAATTTCCACTTTATGTTTAGGCTCCTGAAGTGACCATGTGGGAAAGATGGTTTTTGTAAGATCAATAAGAAGGGAAATCATTCTAAAATGAAGAAGCTGCCAATATATGAACTGTATACCTTAGAAAAGAGTTGAAGACCAAGCTTCTCCAAATTTGGTGCATGTTCGAGAATACAAGCTAATGCATGGAGGTCATCAGGCACACACCAGTTTGCATTAAGCACCAAAGTCTTTAACTTACTGAATGTAGGGCACCATCTCAAATCCCATTTGAATATAAACTGGACAAGATTCAAACCAAACGTATGTGATAATCCTTACAATACTGAATGCATAACTCAAGTTGGTCCTAGCAATGCATGCAAAAAACAAAGGCCTGCTGCCCATGTGGCATCTATTAATGTCAGGTGAATATATACTGCAGCAGAACTAAGGGGGATGAATTTATAAAGTAACAATGGAATTGATGCAAGATGTAATTAATACCGTGTCAAGTGTACCAATCAATGCCAAATTCCTAGCTTCCGATAAACCTTTTAGAAGCACAGAACCTCCAATGTTGTTAGAACTGTCACAATACTCACAGTCACAAGTTTGATGTGCAGCCCATACTTTATTACAGCGGTCACTGCAGTCCATGGTTATCCGAACAAATGCATCAACTAAAGATGGCATAGTCTCCAGGATGGGAGTCTTGTTCCAGAAGTCATCTAGACATAGTGCAATCAGATTTGGGGCACATATTTGCATGCGAACGTTCTCACAGAATAGGGAATCTTTGATGGTAAGACTTTTAAGGGACTCTGACATGATTTTTGTGGCCAATGAGAGATCACAGTACTTAAACTCCAGGCAATCCAATGCTGGACAACCCAAGAAGTTAAGGAAGCCATTGTAACACCGTATGCCATGAAGCTGTAACCTCGTCAGGTGCTGGGAGACAAGAGGAAGGTCGTCCAGCGAAAGCCAGGGATCAACATAGTTGTTCTCATAGAGGTGGAGCTTGAGCACCTGAACTTTGCATATTATGGTATGCCTAAACCAGAGGTTGACGCGGGGCTCATCATCGCCATCTGAGAAGTCACCGATTCTGAGCTCAAATGTCTGAAGAGGCAAACCTCCACGGACGAAGAGGAGAGGTTCCACAAATTTCCGGAGAGCATTCACGGATTCTGGCTCATTCATGTCAAGGCACCCAAGGCGCAGGCCTGTGGTGAACTTCCAGAGGTAGCGCCAGCGCCGGGCAAGCACGGACGTCCGGACGGCCTCCTCCGCCGGCAGGAGAGACAGAACGTGGTGCAGGAGCTTGTCCGGGAGTGCGCCGATCCTGTCGCCGCAGAACGCTGCAGGCACTCCCTCGTCCTCTTTTCGCCTCTTCCTTGGAGCCATTCCGTCGAACAAGACACGGGCGCCGACGCTGTAGGGCAAGAAAGGGTAAGAAACGCGCAAGAATAGGGAGTCGTATCCTCTTGGGCACACCGGCAGTGGGAAGACGGATACGGAGGGTTTGACCGGCGGCCGCCTCACCTCGCCGGCAGCGGGTGTAGGGGCGATCTCCCGGCGAGGAGCTGAAGACGCTAGACTTGCTAGTTCCTAGTCCGAGCAACCAATCTCGCGGTCGCGGAGGAGCAAACCATGGGCATGGATTTGGATCAACAGGCGGAAGAAATAGCGACTGCGAAGATTGAAGTGAAGCGGAGCTGAGGCGGGAGTGGGTAAAAGGGGAGGAGGGAAGTGAAATTCTGAAACTGGACTACTGGAGGCGGGAATGGGGAAAAGGAGAAGACGAGCGAGCTGAAGAAACTGGCAAATTGAGCGCCCTTTTTTCCTTTTTCTTTGTTTTTTTAATAAAAAAACGGCAGTTTGACAGGCCTCCAGCTTCCAGCACCTTGGCTATGCCTCCGCCTATTTTTACGAACAGACTCTCAAATTGGTCTGAAGTTATTTAAGAAAACATTTAACAAAAGTATTGGCTGATGTTGTATAGTAAAACATTTAACAAAAATAGTTTTTGTGACAGCTATTTTCTACCTCATCTGAAGTTATTTAAAAAACAACATCAGCCAAGGTGTTCCATGTAATCCTAGCCGTACCTCAGTTATTGGAGAGCTTGCAAAAGAATATTCTTCATGCCAGCTGCAGCATACTCTCTTCATCCCTAAAAGAATATCGTCGTGGAATATGTGTCATAAGTTGACTTGATTTATAGAAAATAAGTGCAATATTTATATCTTCAAATAATTTTGTTAAAAAACTAGATTCAAAGATCTTTCCGATAATACTAATTATGATACTAATCGATGATATTTATTATTTATTAAAATTATCGGTATTTATTTCTCAAGGAGCGCGGTGACATTCTTTTTAGTGATGAAGAGAATAGATAATATCATGGAGCAAATACTAAAAGCACACAAACAAAAAAGTATCATAAAGCGTACAAACAAAGTGAACATGACTCTGATATCATACACAACTTAATACATCCATTTGGTTATCTCGCGCCATCCTTTCGGTTACTTACGGAGTATCCAGATTATGTTTACGTAAAGCTCGCATCTTCAAATACGAAAAACCAGGCATAAGATATCCAATGCGCCCTATGGTCTGTAAACATTGTAGCACGGTACGGAACTGGGTGTTTATTTGAGTCCACACTACGGTCCACTCTGCACAATGTCTTGGTGCATATCTTGATTGTACCTAAGAGGGATGACACAGACAATATTACACGCCCACAACTGGTGCACATAACTTGTTGTATGCTAGAAGATGTCCGAAACCCCAAGCATGTATAGTGTTGATTCCAGCCACTCGACTGGTCTATAGTCTGTGACCTATGCAACAGTCATATTATGAATGAATATATAGGCAAAAATTATATTAGCACGTAAAACTTAAAACTATTTCATAATATAGATGGATCTGGGTAATACGGAATGGCTCTGTCTGGCGATGGCGATGGCGCGAATGGCAGATCGCCGAAAAAAAAAACCTGGTGCCCATGGCTAGGGAAGTCCACCGCCATTCATATTAACTAAAAAACCTAAAATAAATGCAATATATAGAACCCCATATATACATGAAACATTATATATTAGAGAAACATATAAAAAATCATCAAGAAATAATGTTGCTAACAAAGACCTAAAAATAATGTTGCACATATTTTTTCAAAGGATTAATAACTATTATCAAGAAATAGTGTTACTGACAAGGACCTAAAAAACTATATATGTGCGTATCTATGGTTATGTAGAAATGATCGATGTATATTTCTAAACATAAAATCCACCATTCCTATTGCTAAGCTAAAAAAACCACATATTTCTATGTCTATTAATAAACCATGGAATGAAATGATCTATATTATTAGTAGTAAAGATTAGAAGATAGAGTTGCTAACCTTTAGAAGCATTAGTACGGAGATCATTTTTCTTGACACTAGCGTTTTATTTCTACTGGAGGTTTCTCTTAAGAAGAGCTAGTAGAAATCAGCGCTATTTCTACTCGTAGATTTCTTAAGGAATCGCCAGTAGAAATCATATTTCTACTTAAATTGATTTTTTTAGTTTTTCAAACTTTCTCGGATGGAGAAACTCTCAAAATAAAAGTCGTAGATCTCAATAAGTTATGAAACTTTGTAGTTGACAACTTTTTATTTAAGATCATCTTTTCATGGAAAACTACGCCCGGAATTATCAAATTTAAAATTCAAATTTTGTAAACGACCTCGGGTGTAGAAACTCCCAAAATAAAAGTTATAGATCTTGAAAGTTTATGAAACTTTGTAGTTGACAACTTTCCATTTGAATTCGTTTAGAGTCTCAAACACTCAGTTTATTTTCGGTTTTTGATAATATGTGGAGAAAGAAAAAGGAATATGGGCGCATGTGGGTGTGTGGTGCGGTGGTAATAGAGGGATCGCGTGAGGGGTATGTCACGGGTTCGAAGGCCACCGACCATGAAGCGCGCGTGATTTTCACGCAAAAAAAAAACACCACAACTTGTGACTTGCAATGGAGACAGGCGGGCGAGGCCTCTCCAAGTAAATCTTTTTTTCTTGTTTTTAAAATATTATTTTTTTGATTTTAAAATATTATTTTTTTGTTTTTAAAATACTATTTTTTAAATATTATTTTTGTTTGGCGAGGCCTCTCCAAGTAAATCTTTTCTTGTTTTTAAAATATTATTTTTTTGATTTTAAAATATTATTTTTTTTGTTTTTAAAATACTATTTTTTAAATATTATTTTTTATTTTTAAAATATTATTTTCCAAATTTTCTTTTGTGTTTTTGGGCAACTATTTTTACTGTGAACCACCAGTAGAAAATCGATTTCTATTGGCGGTTTTAAACAAACCGCCGGTGGAAATGACCTATTTTCACTCCCACTGGCGGGATGAAAAAACACAAGTAGAAATAAATTGTGAACCGCCTATACGAAGCATTTCTGTACTAGTGAAGATTGAAGATAAAGTCTCAGCAACTTAGAGCAAGAACAAGGAGTAAGAACACTGATGAACAAGTAAAAGACTAAACTATGTGTCTCGTGCTAGGAGACGGTGGAACATCGGCTATATATAGTGGAGACTAGTTAGTCCTGGTTGGTAGGGTGTACCGGGACTAAAGGGTCAATCCCTAGTCCCTAGTGGACATGCAGGTATGAAATTTTCGTAGGATTTAGCTCTAGGTGTGAAAAGTTAAAAAATACCCTCAAGTATGAATATGTTATTAAATTCTTTTTAAACATCTTAATGACTTTAAATGAAAAAACTAAAAACTAGAGAGTCGTAGATCTCATCGAGATCTATAATTTTTATATAAAAATTATTTTCATTTGATTTTAAACATTGTAGATCTCAACGAGATCTATAACTTTCTAGTTTAAAGTTTTTTCATCTAAAGTCGTTAAGATACTAAAAAAAGTTTAATAGCATATTCATACCTGTATTATACATCTCGGTGAGATTTACGACACTCTAGTTTTGAGTTTTTTATTCAAAGTCATTAAGACCCTCAAAAAGAAATTTAAGAGAATATTCATATCTGAGAATATTTTTGATTTTTTACACCTGTAGTTTAACACTGTTAGAGCCAAATCTAAGGGTAGTGGCGTGAAGAGAAAAAAAAAAGTTTAGAGCACGGACATAGGTGATATATCCAACTTTCTAGTGGTTTGTATATAATTACTATCTTTTTTAATAGCATATGGATAAAAGTCTCTGTAAACTGTAAACTTTACTGCACAATTTAATCATTCGTCGTTCCTGTATCTTCTTCCCCAAGCTTTTCTATGGCCAGCTCCCCTAATTACAATTTCTTATCCAACAGCCAGATGACGCTGCAGCCTGCAGGAGAACTCTTATTTATTTCTGTATTCCAAGAGCCATGCTACCGTAAGATTATCGAACACGTGTCCGTCCCTAAAAGAAGAATATTTATCGCTGCAGATGGAGATATATGCATCCTTTATTCCTTTTAATTAGTATATTTCATCCCTGAAAGACCACCACTTCTGTTTCCTGTTTGAAGTTTTTTGGCAAACAATTATCTTTAGAAAATATGAATTATGATGACAAACCCTGTTACCTAATGTATTTCTCATCAACCAAGTAGCAGACTTGTAGGATATCGAACCTAAAATTCTTTCATTCATCCGCACAAGTTTGAAATATTTTCTGCTCAAAGTACATAATTCTGGCTTTATTATATGCTGACCCTTGTGTTTTCAACATAAAAAAAAACAGGAAACCAACAACTACAACCAATAACTGAAGCTGATGAAGCTAGACCATATCAAGGAGCTCCGACCTAAAAGTCCGACACAACCGAAATCTTAGCCTCAGGATGGGCCGTTCACCAAGCAGCTTAGTCAGAATGGGTAATAAAGACGTCAGAACACAGACCACAACGGCCAGCCATAGGAGGTGAGGAGCCTTAACAGTGTATAAACCAGTAGCGAATGCTGTGGTGGTCGCCACGTAAGCAAACCACATAAGCATCTTCGTAAAAGACCTATAGTAAAGCAAGAACTCAAGACCCTCCCACTTTGCTAAGACGCATACAAAGGCAATGGCAAGTGAGGAGCACATTGCTAAGGTGTCAGAGATCAAGAATGCCTTAAATGCAAACTTCCTTGCCAAGATAGGATGCCCCTCGTTTCCAGGATCAGTGCTATATCCTCCTGGCAAAGTGAATGCAGCAGCAAAGGTTATTGTAGCAATGAGAATCGCCACTAGGGAAGTGTTGCCTGTGTATATCTGAGTCAGCGACTTGATATCCTTCCTTGATAAGTCGGTCACTTTATCCTTGACTTGCATATGCAGATTAAAAATAGAAGGAGCATCTTGAGGATTAGCTTTCAGCATAAGCATGGACACTTCATTCTGCTTAAGTGTAAAGAAACACCTTTGCATTAGTTTGAATAAACAAACATGGGAATGGGTGCTTGCATTAGGTAATATAACAACAATAATGGTATTTTTGAAAACCTACAACTCTATGGTTTGTTGTCATGGTTGCTGAATCTAAATACTTTATCCATTCTAAATTATAAGATGTTTTGGTTTTTCTAGATACATAGGTTTTTCTATGCATGTTGATATGCACTTATGCTTAAATACATAGTAAAATCAATATTTACGCAACGTTCACAAGAGCTTTTTTTCTCGCTTTTCTCTCCTCTAATATATAGAGCCGGTGAAGCTAGTTTTTCTGGCTCCCTCTGGTACCTGTATATATACTACTGGAAACTTGAAATTCCCTGACCAACATCAGGTAAAGCTAGAATTACCCTGTCGAGCTAGCCCTGACGGTATTTTTATTTTCCCTGACAGTAATTGCACCATAAAAAATTTCATAGCGATATTTTTATTTTTTATGACCATACGTATATTTTTATGCTGATATTTTTATTTTCCCTGACGGTATTGCACCGTGAGGGAATTTTAAGTTTCCAGTCGTGATATATAGGAGCCAAAGCACCTGGGATCCCCTACCAAGTAGGGCCTTAGTTTTAAACTCAATCGTTTGTTTCCTTTAGAGTGGATCTTAGTTGTTTGTGGCATCTAGTTAACTGCACCTGTGCGTCAGCGTTATTTTGCAAAGGACAGGTTGAATTCCAGAAGTGCAAATGGGTGGTAATAGAACAATATGACAGCGCAGAAGATCAGCATGCATACTGATTATGGACTAACGGGGGAGAAAACATATATACGCACCCAGTTTAAAGTCTTGGCACGGGCGGTGGGTAATCCCCAGCTTACTGAGTTACCATTGTTGTTAAGCATTGTGACGTCAATGTCTGGGTGAAGCATTAAAGCAGCGACCATCTTCGGATTGCACGTATTGACTGCGATGTGCAGGGCAGTATTTCCATCTTTATCTTGCGTGTTGACGAGCTTCTTAAGCTGTGGCGAACCCAGGACAAATTGTAAGAACTCTATCTGTCCGTCCCATACTGCTTGGTGCAGACACGTTTTGCCATTTTCCTGACTGTAGCCAGCATCTGGACAGTGTTTAAGAAGCTCTCGAGCAACATCTACACGGCCTCGACATGCTGCACAATTAAGTAGGGGGACGCCCCGTGAGGAGACTACATACCCTAAAGACCGATCTTGTTCCAACAATACTCTCAGGACGGCAATCTTGTCCCAAAGTACTGTCAGCATCATTGGAGTGTGGCCACTTCGGTTCTCTTCTGTTGCCAGCGCAGGACGTGCGTCGACAATCTTTTTCGCGATGGCTGCAAAACATGGCATGCAGTAAAGAGGCGGGTCATCAGCGCGCCATGGAATGATAACAACATTTTTTCTTTGAAGAGTGGAATTAATGATGATAACAGCGTTAAATCGTTAATGATGAAGAATAGGTTGCTGCCGCTTGTAGTATAAAAATAAAGTAGATTTTGATTTCCCAAATTTTAATGTAGTCTGGGGAGTTCTCTCACCTGTATTGCCGTTTCTGACGGCAGCATGCAAAGCATTCATGCCACCGGCTCCCCCATGCGCAGAGTCAGGAATCTCAAATAGTTTGCTGAAGACATCCTCGTAGTTTCTCATCATCGCGACGAACATGGGTGACTCGCCGTATCTGCTGACGGCTTGCGACAGAGCAGGCTCCGCTTGTATCAGCTCCAGCGCGACCTCCCTTTGCCCGCTGCGTATGGCATGGTGCAGCGCGTTGCATCCACGCTTGTCCCGCTTTAGGATCGTGTCCCTCAGCTGCCGATCACGGCAGCACCTGAGCAATGCGGAAGCTACGGAGGCGCGGCCGCTCGCCGCGGCGGCAAGCAGAGGGGTCTCGCCGTCCAAGTTGACGACGTCGAGGAGCGATGGGTTCAGAGCCTGGACCTCCGTGCAGAACACCTGGTGGCCATGGGTGGCGGCGATATGGAGGCATGTGTTCCCCTGAGGAGTGGTTCCAAGCAGCACGTCCGGAGCATGCTGATGCATGTGGCTCATTTCTGCAACATGACCACATACCGCTGCTTCCAGCAGGAGTCGGTCCATCCGCTGGCCCTGAGGATGTACAGCTGCTACCTGCTATATATAACAGAAACTGAAGAATGACATCATGTGGCTCATTTTCCGTGTAGCAGCTGCTACATGAATGAACACGGAAGAATGAAAGAGCGATGCATATATATACCTCGCACACAAGTCGATCGGGTGTCGGGAGCAGTAGCCGACTAGCGGTAGGATGGAATCCAAAGTCTGGTCAGTGTGTTTACCGTTTACGGTACATGGCGACCGCAGTGCTTAAATGGGCGATGATGAGTATCGACTCTCGACTCTCGAGTCAACTATCCAAGTCAATTATTAGTGCGTCGACAGCTACTAGTACTAGACACGGAAAATGATGCCCCAGACAACTACCGGACCGATCGAGCGTCCATCACATGATGTCGTCAAGAAAAATGCATATAAAGTGCGTCAGATGTGAAGTGCAGCTAACTAGTATGTTCCAAAAACCTCTGTACCCATTTTGTATTTAGCCTTTGTTTATATTAGACAGAAGTTTCCTGCTGCTTGCGGTTTGCATCATACTTTTGGGATCAAAGTACCTTTCCACGTAAAATTTAATGACCCTAGGTAGCAGTCCATTGAATTGGAGAATATAATAGCGGCAACGGATCTGATTAGCATCCAAATCCATAGATATAAATCCAAGGGAAAACATCCAAATCCAATCTACCCTAATACAAAATGAATACTGACCAATTCAATCCAATCCGGTTGCTCTTCTATCTAAATCCACGCAATATGATCCAACAATAGAAATCTTATACAACTATTAATATCTATGTTTTTTTTGGAATTACACAACGCAGCCGCTCATAGCAAGAAATCACTCACCCCTATGAACACACGCACGTAAACCCTATCCTAATGAGCACTTTCGAATCACTGAGCCGGCAGATCTTAAGATTTACGAAGTCACCATAGGTGTCTCGCTGTTGACAGAGATGTCATCTACCATTGAAAGCATAGCTCCATGAATCTTGAAGAAAATCCAAAAAAATGCAAACACCCATGCCAAGTTGAGAACTTGAACCCAAGATGGTCTCACTGCTTTGTTCTCCTTTACCACTATATGTAGGCCAATTCAGTTGTGTGACTTATAATTAACTCTAACAAGACATGTTCCATGCACCTCCAAAAAATGTGGTTATGTGTGAAGTGCTTCAACCAAGCTAATCTAGTGGTACGAAGTTAAAGCATGAGAGAGGTCACGTATTTGAGGAACACGTGACGTACATTTTGTCAGCATCTTCATCGTCCTTGCCCTTGTCTGCCACCAGTCTTGCTGCCTCCGCTGCCCCGCTTGGCCGCTGTTCACCCAGCACCACTACGGTGTCACGACAACCCCCAAAGCTTCTTCTAGAGCCGCTGGTGAGTGGACTCCCTAACCCTAGAATCCTAATCCTCTCTTCCTCTCGGCGTGCGGCGTGCGGATGGGTCCCAGGTGGAGCTCTTCAATGCCGCCCATTCTGCCACCACCACCTGAACATCGGTGAGGCTTTGCTTGACTGCTCATAAATACACTTTAATCTATAGGGTTTGTAGGAGATTAGGATAGAACTTAAACTAAAATATACCTCAATCCCTCACAAACCGTATGGATTGAAGTGTATTTGTAAGCAACCAAACAAGGCCTAATGGAGCTGTGTCTCGCAGCTGCTGCCCCCAAGACAAAGGTCAACGCCATTCCACCCACAGTCCCCATGGTGCCCATCTGGAGCTCAAGCAGCCCACGTGGTGGAGGAACTGTAGACCGAGGGCGGAGGCGCACAGAGGGGCAATGGCTTCATGGATAGACAGTGGTGGTGTCACAGCCGTGTCACAATGACACGCACGGTGAGGGAGCCCATCACCAGCGACAATGGAGGCAGCGGTGGTTCGTCCTGACCATGATCATGTATGTGCATGTTAAGCGTTTGACAAAATGCTAGCTGCAAGTGAGGGAGGTAAGCTCAACACTGAATAAAAGTGTGCTAAATGCATCCAGATCGCCAAACAATTTCACGTGTACTACGAATGCAACGGAGTAACATGCCAATGTGTCCATGGCAACTTGATTATAAAGTTCTCCCCAAATTACCCACTAGACAAACATTAAGCTTGCATTTCACTACATTGAGACACGGCAGACCCACCGTCAGGCCAAATTTTCTCGCACGTCAGGTCAAAACCTGAAACCTGTAGAGAAATGAAGACAAAAAAGTTCAGAGTCAGATACTCGGATGTAAGATGCAGAAGTATGCAAGGTATTGAGTTATTTGAAAGAAATTTAAAATGTTTGAACATGTTCTAAACCATGATTAGGAAGTTCACTTGACCAACATTCATCTCAATCTGGTTTACATTTTCTAATAACCTAACGGTGAACCAAAAATTTCATTTGTGGGTACAATGCTCATAAATCGGCACTGCAGGTGGCTTCAAGGATCAAAGAGTATATTGAGCAAAGGAAAAGGGCTTTAACATGGTGGGAGTAATCCATTTGGGTAATATGTGATCCTTTTTGCTCTCTCAGCTGTTCTTCTTTCCCGAGGTGGGCCGAGCCCTTGCTCTGTACATAAAACTCTTTCCCTCTCTTAATTGAAAGGCAGAGCTCCTGCCATTGCGTTAAAAAAATTGTGATAAACTAATCATATACAGATTAACAGGTTTGAACACAAAGCAACAGCGTAAATATGCTGGATTTTTTGTAAGACGAAATATAGATGACATTACTGAAGGTGGATAACAAATCATAACTCTTTTGGCTACAGAAACACATGCAATTAGGTGGTGTGAAAGAACTTGGATGATGTCTGATTCAGTGGATAGGTTCATTTAACTGATTATGTCAAATGAGCCTTCAGAAAAATTGGGAGAAATACAAGAGGTCACATATCATGGTACTTCTTATAGAATGACATGCAGATATAACAAATATTGTTCAAAGCGAATCAGAAAGCTAGCATATAATAAGAACAACTCAATTCTGTATGAATTGTCTTATTATCTGTCAATGCGATTGAGTTCAAATACAACTTTGTGGTTCCAACAAAATGTCTATACAGTGCAGGATTTTCCTTTCTCTATAGTTTGTTTCTTACAGATTTGCACTCTCTTACATTGTTTTGAACAATTGAAGGTTACAATAATGTCAGATAAATAGAAAAGCCAGGAGATCAAGTCAGCTTACGTATGCCAAATGTGCAAAGGAATTGGAGAACTTTGAGAACTCTCTTATCAACCATATCACACTTGATTTCAACTATCTTAAGATGCTCTGAAATTGCAGTTGATCGGTCCATCGAACTGAAGCTTCCATTAATTTCCACTTTATGTTTAGACTCCTGAAGTGACCAAGTAGGAAAAACGGTTTCTGTAAGATCAATAAGAAGTGAAATCATTCTAAAATGAAGAAGCTGCCAATATATGAAATGTATACCTTACAAAAGAGTTGAAGACTGAGCTTCTCCAAATTTGGCGCATGTTCAAGAATACAAGCTAATGCATTGAGGTCATCATGCACACACCAGTTTTCATTAAGCACCAAAGTCTTTAACTTACTGAATGTAGGGCACCATCTCAAATCCGTTTTGAAAATAAACTGGACAAAGAGTAAAACCAAACATATGTTATAATCCTTACATTATGAATGGATAATTTAAGTTGGTACTAGCAATGCATGCAAAAAATAAAGGCCTGCCCAAGTGGCATGCAAAAAATAAAGGCCTGCCCAAGTGGCATCTATTAATGCCAGGTGTATAAATAGTGCAGCAGAACTGAGGGGGATGAATTTATAAAGTCACAATGGAATTGATGTAAGATGTAACTATACCGCGTCAAGTATACCAATCAATGTCAAATTCCTAGCTTCTGATAAACCTTTTAGAAGCACAGATCCTCCATAGACAATGTTGTTAGAACTGCCACAATACTCACAGTCACACGTTAGATGTGCAGCCCATAGTTTAGCACAGCGGTCACTAGAATCCTCGGTTATCTGAACAAATGCGTCAACTAATGATGGCATACTCTCAAGGATGGGAGTCTTGCTCCAAAGGTCATCTAGACATAGTTCAATCAGATTTGGGGCACATATTTGCATGCGAACATTTTCACAGAACGGGGAATCTATGATGGTAAGACTTTTAAGGGACTCAGACGTGATTTTCGTGGCCCATGAGAGATCACACAACTTAAACTCCACGCAATCCAATGCTGGACAACCCGAGAAGTTAAGGAAGCCAGTAAAACATCGTACACCATGAAGCTGTAACCTCGTCAGGTGCTGAGAGACAAGAGGAAGTTCATCCAGCAAAAGCCAGGGATCTTCATAGGTCTTTTCATAGAGGAGCTCGAGCACCTGAACATTGCATGTTACAGCATGCCTAAACCAGAGGTTGACGCGGGCCTCGTCATCATCATCATCGAGTCACCAATTCTGAGCTCAAATGTTTGAAGGGGCAAACCTCCGCGGAGGAGGAGGAGATAGTCCACAAAGTTCCGGAGAGCATCCATGGATACTGGCTCGTCCATGTCAAGGCACGCCAGGCAAGCACAGACGTCTGAACGGCCTCCTCCGCTGGCAGGAGAGACAGAATGTAGTGCAGGAGCGCGTCCGGGAGAGCGCCAATCCTGTCGCCGCAGAACTCTGCCAATGCTCCCTCGTCCTCTCTTCGCCTCTTTCTTAGGGGCATTCCATCGAACAGGACGCGGGCGCCGACGCTGTAGGACAAGAGAGGGTCAGAAACGCGCAAGCATAGAGAGTCGATCGTATCCTCTTGGGTGCACCGGCAGTGGGAAGACGGATATGGAGGATTTGACCGGCGGCCTCCTCACCTCGCCGGCAGCCGCTGCAAGGGTGATCTCGAGGCGACGAGCTAAGAAGACGCTAGAATTGCGAGTTGCTAGTCCGAGGCTCCGAGCAGCCAATCTCGCGGAGGAGCAAACCTCGTCCGCGGGCGTGGATTTGGATCAACAGGTTGCGAGGCGCGGAAGAAACAGCGACTGCCAGGATTGAAGTGGAGCAGAGGTGAGGCGGCAGTGGGAAAAGGAAGGAGCGAGAGTCTGAATGAAACCGGAGGCGAGAAATTGGGGCGAAAGGAGAAGACGCGGGAAGTGAAACGTACAAATTCTGCTTAGACTATCTCCAAAGAGAAGGCAAAACACAACCCAAACCCAAGATACTCTCTTGGTTCTTTCGTTTCCAAGAAACAACTGTTATTAATTTTTATAAATATTAAATATCATCAATTAGTATTATAATAAATATTATTGAAAAGCTCTTTGAATTCAGTTTATTTAATAAATTTATTTAGAGACATCAATGTTGTACGTTTTTTCTATAAATTGAGTTAAACTTGTGACACGAAAACCAAAAGCGACAAATATTTTAGAATGGAGAGAGTACATCTGATACGGAGTTTTGTCAATAAAAACAGCATCCAATAGAGGAGGCAAAGCAGGCACCTATTTTGCACACGAGTCAAGTTGCAACTAAGTGGGCGTCATCTCTCTCCTGGACGCAAATCTCTGGCGCTGAGGATGGAGATGAGCGCAGCGAACTCGGCAAAGATGAGCGGCCTCTCGTCGATCTAGCCATGGCTAGAGGGGAGAAACTGCCGCGGTGGGGAAGGACTCTAGGGATGGTGAGGGAGCCGCCGTTGGAGATGGGGGTGGTGAGCTCAGTCACCGGTCGCCGGATTAGCGGGCCCAGGGATAGGAGAAGCCGCCAGGGATGGGAAGGGAGCCGTCGCAGGAGCTGCTTCTCTTTCTCGGGCCTTGTGAAGATGAGAATGGGGCGAGGCGAGGAGTCGTCGCGGCGGGGCGCGGCCAACATTACGGAGTGTTGACACCTATTAACACACAATATTTATTAGCAATTATCTCTCCCCCAGACATGAATATGTACTAGAATAGGGTTACCACTGATAATTTCTACGAGTTTTGGTGATTTGTGCATTTTTAGGGAATTATCCAGAAAAGCCTAAAAAGAGGGATTTAAGTGCTAATTTGCCACGAAAGTTATCCGCGACGGCAGAAGATCACCAGAGGATTAAGGAACACTCCAGAAGACACCCGAAGCAACAGGGGGGCCAGCAGCCGCCAAGTGGGGCCGGGCGGCCCCACCCTTACGCCGGGCGGCCCCTAGTGTTAGGGTTAGCCGCCCCCCTTCTGGAACCTTCCTCCACCGCCTCTGAGGAGCCATCCTGGCCGCTTGTTATGTCGGTTTGATCCAACGGCGCGTATCCATCCCACCGGGCTATAAATAGAGGGCCAGACCCCCCTGGAGGAGGCCAGATCAAGAGATGAAGAGTCAGAGCATTAGATAGAGATCCACTAGATCTAGGCTAGCAATCAAGATAGAGATTAGAGAGATAGAGTAGAAGAGTAGAGATTCGGAGCCCTGGCCTGTCGGAGCATCCTCAGGAGCTGTATTCGTCTGGATTCGGCTCCCCGCCTGAGCCGCTGCGTTCGAGGTACTTTTATATTTACCATTCTGATTCAAGTAAGCAACTTGTTTATATTCGTTCTTTGGTTTGCAACTCATATTATATTGAGTACTTCGATTTGGGTAGCTCCTAGGTCGGAGTAGTGATTCGTAGCGTAGACGTGGTGTCTGGGTTATGGTTGCTTGTAAATGTCCCCTGATTAGCCGGATAGTGGTAGCTCGCGTAGGTGACTTTATAGCTACGTTGAATCCTCTGTAGTCCACTTCCCGTTGATAGGACTGATAGGCTTATAGGTGCCTGGTAGGAGAGTACTATGATTCTTCTCCTATTCGGGTTATTTGTCCGATAAGACGATATTATACAAAGTTTACTGGTAGTTAGAACCAGAGTACATTAGCTATTTCCTCATTCTCAATAGTTTTCTAGATTGTTTGTACTCCCTTAGATTAAGAGTATTAGACTAGGTCATAAATCACCCTTTTGTTTCTTTGGGTTCGATATTAAAACCGGGTTGATCTTGGTGAAGTGCTGATCAAGATATATATGCGGCGCTACGGATAATCGATTATAATTATTATTTAGGGTGCGTTAATTTATACCAACAAGTATTTAAGGCGCCGTTGCGGGGAACAGTTTGCTGATTTTGACATTAGTCTATCTTAGTCTATAGTTATCCTTTTATCTTAATAAAAAAATATATATATATTATGGAAAATAAATCTCAACTTTTATATCAATATAGAGTACCATCGGGATCGTACCTCCGACCAAAGGAATCTTCTAAACCTATCACATCATCGGCTACGAGCTATGCCCGGGATTAATCAAATTAGTTCAGGAACATATTTTTTCTGGTAATTTTAGCGAAAATCTCTATTCCCATTTAACTGATTTTGAGCCGGCATGTTCATGTCTGAGTATTAAGGACATGGCCGATGAGACTTTAAGATAGAAACTCTTTTCTGTTTTCATTAACGGGCGAGCTAAGAAATGGTATAACCGCCATGTTGGGAATAGTCAAAGAGATTGGGAAATATTACGAAAATACTTTTGCCTTAAATTTTTCTCAGAGAAAAGGTCGCTAAACTTCGATTTGAAATCATAGGATTCAAACAATTAGATAATGAATCGCTAGGCAAGGCTTAGGATCATTTTGATGGTTTTATAAATTCGGACCTAATCTTGCTTTACCGTAACCCATGTTTTTACAATATTTCTTTTTAGACCTTAATGATAGAAATAAGGAATACCTTAATTTAGCTTCGGGTGGAGCATTTATGCATATTACTGTTGAACATGCTAAAACTATTCTTACTAATATTTTAAATGATCTTTCCGAAGAAAAAGAAGAGTTGTTAGAAGAAAATTCTCTGTTAGCTGAAAATGAACTTTTACCCGATTCATCTCAATCTATAGTTAAATTAAAATCTGAACTAAGTAATGAGATAACTCTAAATTCTGAGTGGATGTTTGAAATAGAGGATGATTTCTTCGATGATTATGGGAATACTACATTTTATTGTAAGATTATTCAACCCCAACAATCTAGAGATTTTAATTCTATTTTTTCGCATCCTGATGATTCAAAATTTCTTAAAAAAATTATAAGAGAATTAGTTTTTATTTTGGGTGATGATTGGTTAATAGAATCTGAGCAATCCCCTGAAGTAGTTCGTCTTAATTCACCCTCCGTTAGTATAAAGTTGTAAGTAGATTCATATCCTTTTGAAGCTTTATACAACCCAGCTTGTAGGAGTCAACATTATATCATATACCTTTGCTAGAGAATTCTTAAAAGACATACCACTAATTCCTACGAATAAATTATTTAAAAATTGTTCAGGACACATTATTACTAGTTTAGAAGTTTTAAGTGCACTTCCTATTGTTATCAATGATTTCCGTATTTTGCTAAATTTTTATATTTTTGATGTGTCGGATTTTGATGTAATGATTAGAGTACCCATATAAAACTTCTTCAAGAAGGGCGTGATGGTAAATTAAAAGTTAAGTTTGGGAAAGGATTTAGTTTTTCAATACCTATAACTCATGCAGTAAAAGTTAAAGCAGAACCCCTTCCCGAATTAGATCCAATAGAAGAGGTTAATGCTATTGAGTTCGATAATTTTATTCAACCTGATTTAAAAGATAATATCCAGTTCTTCATCGATGAAGAGGAGGAGGATCTTGTAGATCCTGAACCTCTTGATGAGTTGCTAGAGCCACTTAAACCTCCTATTGAGCTTAAACCACTACTATCTGGTCTTAAGTATGTTTTTCTAAATAATGATCAAGAATATCCTGTGATTATAAGTGATAAACTTTCTGATGAAGAGACTTATAAACTAATAACTGTTTTAGAAAAGCATAGAGCTGCTTTTGATTATTCACTCCAAGACCTAAAAGGGATTAGCCCTGTCCTTTGCACTCATCGTATACCAACAAATCCAGAAATTACACCTTCAAGAGAGCCTCAGCGTAGACTCCAAAATGCAATGCGAGATGTAGTAAAGAAAGAGGTCCTAAAGCTTTTACATGCAGGGATTATATACCCTGTACTACATAGCGAGTGGGTAAGTCCTGTGCAAGTTGTACCTAAAAAGGGAGGAATGACAGTTGTCCAAAATAATAAAAATGAATTAATACCCAAAAGAACTTTCTTTGGATGGCTTAATGTGCATAGATTATAGAAAACTCAACAAAGCAACAAAGAAAGATCATTTTCCTCTATCGTTCATTGATGAGATGTTGGAGTATTTAGCAAATCATTCTTTCTTTTGTTTCCTTGATGGTTATTCAGGATATCACCAAGTCCCTATCCACCCCGATGATCAAAGTAAAACCACATTTACATGTTCCTATGGAACTTATGCTTACCGTAGAATGTCTTTTGGATTATGTAATGCAACCTTTTTTTTTCAAAGATGCATGATGTCTATATTTTCTGATATGATAGAAGAAATCATAGAAGTTTTTATGGATGATTTTTCAGTTTATGGAAAAACTTTTGATGATTGCTTAGAAAATTTAGATAAGGTTTTGCAAAGATGTGAAGAAAATACTTAGTCCTTAATTGGGAAAATGTCATTTTATGGTTAGAGAAGGTATAGGGTTAGGACACTTAGTGT
This sequence comes from Chrysopogon serrulatus, assembly GCA_015844335.1. Taxonomy (NCBI): domain Eukaryota; kingdom Viridiplantae; phylum Streptophyta; class Magnoliopsida; order Poales; family Poaceae; genus Chrysopogon; species Chrysopogon serrulatus. The sequence goes on from JADLZL010001976.1 coordinate 427,034, forward strand.
CGAAAGAGGTATAGAGGTAGATAAAGCTAAAATTGAAGTAATTGAACAACTACCTCCCCTGTTAATATAAAAGGAGTCCGAAGCTTTCTCGGTCATTATGGTTTTTATCGTAGATTTATAAGAAATTTCTCGCAAATTGCTAGGCCAATGACTAGATTATTAGCTAAGGATGTATCTTTTGAGTTTGATGGAGAATGCTTAGAATCATTTAAAATTCTTAAGAAAGCACTTACGTCAGCACCAATCATTCAACCTCCTGATTGGTCTTTACCTTTTGAAATTATGTGTGATGCTAGTGATTATGTTGTAGGAGCAGTCTTAGGACAAACAAAAGATAAAACGCATCATGCAATCGCTTATGCTAGCAAAACAATGACAGAAGCACAATTAAATTATGCAACCACTGAAAAAGAACTCTTAGCTGTCGTTTTTGCTATTGATAAATTTAGGTCTTATTTAGTTGGAGCTAAAATAATTATTTATTCTGATCACGCTGCTCTTAAATATTTGCTCATTAAGAAAGATGCTAAACCATATTTAATAAGATGGATTCTATTACTTGAAGAATTTGATTTAGAAATTAAAGATAGAAACGGAATAGAAAACCCTGTTGCTGATCATTTGTCTAGGATGTATTTTAAAGAACCTCAGGAACTACCTATTAATGATTCATTGAGAGATGACATGCTGTTTAAAGTGACCAAGACAGATCCTTGGTACGCGAATATTGTCAACTTTATAGTTGCAGGTTACGTACCACCAGGAGCAAATAAGAAAAGGCTCATTTATGAAAGTCGCCTCCATATATGGGATCCACCATATCTCTTTCAAGTATGCGCAGATGGATTACTCAGAAGATGTGTACCAGTGGAGGAAGGCATGTAGATCATTCAGAAATGTCATTCATCATCATATGGAGGTCATTATGGGGTATTCCGCACTCATGAAAAAATCTGGCAGAGTGGTTTCTTTTGGCCAACCATTTATGAAGACACCAAAGGTTTCATCCGAAGATATGGGTCGTGTCAGAGGCATGGAAATATCAATGCTAGAGATGTCATGCCACTCACCAACAATCTTCAGATAGAGCTCTTTGATGTCTGGGGAATTGATTACATGGGACCATTTGTAAGTCAAGGAATTATGAGTATATTTTGGTGGCAGTTGACTATGTATCCAAGTGGGTAGAAGCCATGCCATGCAAGAATGCTGATTCAAAGCACTCAAAGAAGATGTTTGAAGAGGTTATATTTTCGAGGTTTGAAACACCCAGGATGGTTATAAGTGATGGAGGAACACATTTCACTGATAAAAGTTTCACTTACTGTTGGTATTTTTAACTGCACTCCATTAAATAGATTTAAGTAGGATTATCCGCAAGCGCACAGATATCATACCAGTGTCACATTTTACCCGGAGGCTTTAAATATCGTATCCACAGGGAACAGTTGTGATGATCACAAAGTATATAGACTTAACCCTATAATTAGTCTAGATCATATCAAGAAAAAGAAAATAGCTAATGTACTCTAGTTCTGACTCCGGTAAACTTTGTATAATATCGTCTTATCGGACAAGTAACCCGAATAGGAGAAGAAACAGAGTAATTTCCTACCAGGCACCTATAAGCCTATCAGTCCTATCAACGGGAAGTGGACTACAGAGGATTCAACGCAGCTATAAAGTCACCTGCGTGAGCTACCACTATCCGGCTAATCAGGGGACATTCACAAGTAAATCTAGCCTAGGCACCATTTTTACACTACAAAATACTACTTCAACCAAGTAATGACCAAGACCAAAGTACTCAATATGAGATGTGAACCAAAGAACGAATAAGAACAAGTTGCTTACTTAAATCGGAATGGTAAATATAAAAGTACCTCAGAACGTAGCTTCGGGCGAGGGAGCTGAATCCAGAAGAATACAACCACGAAGAAGCGCCGACAAGACGGAGCTCCTCCAGAATCTCTACTCCTCTACTCAATCTCTCTAATCTCCAAACAAGACTAGATCTAGAAGAACTAGTCTCTCCTAATTGCTACATCTAGATGAACTAGATCTAGATGAACTAGAACTAGATCAACTAGAGGGACCCTAACCCTAATTATGTCGAGAATATGAAGCACTGGGGTGTAGAATGCCTCTAGGAGGGGCCTTGGGGCGTCATTATATAGGCCGAGGTGGAGTAGGGGGCAAGGAACCGCCACGTCAGCGATCCGCGTCTTCATCTTGTGTGCACCGTCGGATCAAACCGACCTAAAATCGACGTAGGGATGCTCTGCTTGGCTTCCAAGGAAGCGTGGGAGGAAGACTCCAGAAGGAGGCGGCCAGCAGAGGAATTAGGGCGCCGACCGGCCCCAGGGTGGGGCCGATCGGCCCTACCTGGGCTTCTCTGCGGGTCCCACTGGTTCGGGTGTCTTCTAGACCCTTCCTGAGTCCGATGATGATGTTGTTCCGTCGTAGATCAGTTTCGTGATAATTATGCACTAAAATCCCCTCTTTTATGCTTTTCTGAAAATCACCCTAGAAAATACAGAATATGTAAAACTCGTAGAAATTGTTAGTTAAAACCCTAGACTAGTGTGTTTTCATGTTCTCCTTCGGGTCTAAAGTTCTTGTAAAAGTTGACGTTAACGACCGTCAACAATAACCCCCAAGCTTACCTTTTGCCAGTCCCTTGGCAAACAATCTAAATCTAGTTATTAATAAACTTAGATCAGGAGTTGCTGCAATACTTTTATTTCTTTTAAGAACACTTGCTTTTAAACATAAATTTTCCTTCGGTTTAGACAAAACTGCTCTGACTTTCAAACTTACCCGTTTTACCTTTAACTATGGAGCTTTACAGCTTTTGCGTAAGTCTTAAGCAATCGGAAGATAGAACAATCAAGTCAAGCACTATGTCTCAAATTCTTTACAGTACCAATATTCTAGAGTTTTGTAAGTTTTCGAAATAAAACTCAGATCTTAATTATATGACACCCTCAAGTCTCTTAATGTATGTGGTATTTGTGGTTCTCTCTTGAGGCATTAATGATGTTATGCCTCCTATAGCTAGAGGCATTTATAGTGGAGCTTATAGGAGTGGCAACAACAAGGATGAGCATACTTGCAATTCATATATTGTAAAGTCAAACAATAGATCCACAGAGAATCGAGGCATACAATCAAATCAAGATGTGCATGTGTATGGAATATGATGAATAGGTGTATATATGGTATTTAATGGCTAATCCTAATTCTACTTTTGCTCTTTTGAAAATAACTCCCTCCTTTTAAAACTTTTCACGGGAAAACATGGGCTATCTTTATTTTCTCTCTCTTTTTTTAATCTGGGAGACGGACATCTATGTACCCATTGTTTTAATTGTTGGGACACTTGTCCATCTTTTACTCCCCTTTTTTTCTTTCTTTTTTTCTTAATACTTTTGCATAGCCACATGCATCCTTTGAATGTAAATAATTGGAGAGATAATGATAAAAATTTAGAGCAATTAAATGGGGATTGTCCTATAGGGTATATTTTTAGGTGTTTACTCCTAATGTAGGAGAAAAATATTTTTAAGGTGGATCTAGATGAAAGTGGAAATGACTGCGCTTACATCCTAGAGTAGGAGTAATGCATATGTGGGTGGAGTGTGTAAGTGATCTTGATTTTAAAAGCATGACAAGACTCTCATAAGGTATATTCCAAAGGTTGACTAAACTCAATGTAAAGCAAGCAAAGCATGAATGTGTAAAGGTTTTTCTAACTCTAAATGTATCATATATGGCTTTGGTAGGAATTTAGATTTTATCATACAAGAGCTCATCATGTAAGATTTTAGGTTTTTAAAATAAATCTCCAAAACTTAGTAATGCTAGGAATAAGATAAACAGCAGCTTAGACCTTCATGTATCATATCAATTAATTACCTAGACTTAGCTCAAGCATATGCCTCCACAAATTTCAGGTTCAGAGTAAATTCTTATATCAAATTAGTCATGTCCAAAACTCAGGAAAATTCATGGTTGAAAACTAGGCACTTGAAAGGAATTACTGTAGAGCAACTATTCATCATCTCCAAGACAAAATTTTAATATTCTCCAGTTTTTATTTGACTCTTACTAACTAGACACACTCTATGATCACACCTTAATATATAGATAATTATTTTGTTTAGTTTTAATCTTTTTATTTCTATTGGACTCACAAGACTCTAAAGACATGGACCTTCATGTATCCATATATTTTTGGTATTTTTATATTTTCTTAGGATACTATTGTGAACCTTCATGTGCTCACATATTTTTGGTATTTTATGACTTTAAAATAGACTCGATAATCGCCTAGGTATAGTTACCTGATAACTAGGGGATGCTCCTCCCCCAAGCTAGATGTTTGAAATACTTGGTGTTGATGATCTTCAGAGTGAGGTAACCAGCAGCGCTCCTTGTGGGTGACACTAATAGACTCTCTCCTTGTCATAATGTTGTTCTTGCATAATTACACTCTAAAAAGAAAACCAAAATTCGAGGCTCGAATTTAATAAGAGGTTAGCGATCAGCCAATAAGTAATTGACTATTCTTTGGCTTGATTTGAATTGATAGATTCTAGCACTTTTTAGGATTTTCTAGTTTAATTATGCAGAAATTAAATATGTGTGCATGATATATATTTTTATGCCTCCACAGAGAATATTTATTCTTATGGGGGTTAGGATTTTTCATAATGCAAGAAAGTAAATACAGAAGCTATTATTATTATTTTTTATGCCACCACAGTGAATATTCCTACAGGGTTACCATAAGTTTATTCACATGGGGCTTTCAATATTTTATGATGCAATAAAAATGAAGCGATAAAGATTTTTATTTTATTTTTAATATTTATGAAGATGAAAATATTAAAGTGAAATTATTAATATAGATAGAAATACTAATTAATTAGATAGCTACCATATTACCTTATGGCAAGGGTACAGAATTTTAAGTGTACCGATAGAACTTCTTCCTCCATTCTTATGTATCTCTCCATCTTGAGAGATGGAGGTCTTGATAGTTGCATACCTCTAGTGATGATGATGTCACCTTTGTTCTTTGATTTGGCCAACAGGTTGAAGTAGAGCTTTTAATTATAGCTGGCAGCATCTTGCTCAGTGTGCATGTTCATAGAACTCTCACTTGTAGAATTAATAAATTTTGCTTGATGTGTTGTCTGTTTGCAAAACTAAGGTAGAGATCAAGTGCATGGGCTCTGCTGGTGGAAAACACCAACAGAACCAAATCTATTTCTTTATTTATTTTTCTCTATCCTTAGGCACATTGAACAAGATAAAGTTGGTGTTACATGAATTGTTTATTTATGCCATGAGTGGTAGGATCTAAAGATTAAGCATTTAATGTTGCATTTAAGTTCACATCGCAGAAAAGAATGAATTGTTTAACCAATGGAAGGATAGTCTGTCTCTATATAAATTTTTACATGAGTATGACTATCATCTTTCCAAGGTTGAATATAATGTTTTAGCTTGTTTGGTTAATACTGAGATTAAGAGAATGGTGCCATGAACAATTTTAAAAGATAGATCATGTTGAGTTAATCAGGTTAATCAATTAAAACTGTAACTCTAACATGTTTGTGTTTTACTTTATGTGTACACCAAGATCAAGAGAAGAGCAGTGACCTCTTTACCTTAAAATATTACCTTCATTATTAGAGCGTGATGGCACTAAGTGATGAAGGGCAAATGACTGGTGGTCCTTCCTCTTGCATCTTGAGTTGTTCATGAATATCTTGTCTCCTCTGTGCACTCATTCTTTTACTATCTTTTGCTTCTTTGATCTTTTGACTCTTTTCACTTCAATCATTATTATGTCTGCAATAGATTAGTGGACAACACATACCCAAAGGAGTATATAAATTTTAAACATAGGTTGCTTGTCCAGTATTTTATTTTGTTCTGTCTATGCTAATAAAAAGATAACATTAATATTGTTTTAGCATAGATCATGTTTTATACAGATATAGCCTGAGGCAAAGTAACTTGTAGCAGAAGATAAAGTGAATGAATCATTAATGCTCACAGTTCTTTTATTCATGATGAATGCGCTGTGTCTTCCTCTACAAAGTTATTGAAGTTTGTCATGTGCCTTGCTTCATCCTTTATTAGAATTCATCTCATGACTTACACAGATTGAATTTAGAGATTCTTGCAGGGGTTAGTCCAACAAAATATTTCAATATCTACTACAATAATTTCTAGTTCAATAACCAAACCAAACTCCATGTCTAGTTTTAGTTAAGGAAGGCTATTTAACCTAAGCACCACGCTTAATTAAAAAAGCCTTTGAAAGTATGTACACTACTTCCAAACTAAATCTTACTATAGCGAGACAAAGGTAATCTGAAAGTTTATCGAATGTTATTTAAACAGAGATGAAAGAGTATGATTGATAAATTGAATTAAGGTAGAGACAACTAATATTAGCAACATAGGATTTTCTAAATAAGGCCATTCCCCTAAGCTGGAATTTTGCGAAGTAAATGTAAGCTTGAGTGGATGTAATTTAAAATTGCATAATGGTTGTTTTGACATACCTAGTGCTGCCATTAGTTATTTTCTTACTTCAAACCAGAAATGGTTAGTGACAAAAATACCAAAGGAATATTTTTTGACAATTATATTACTATGCTAAAGGTGCAAGTTCAATTCATTTTTAAGAGTGGTTAAGTTAGGACACAAAGTTGTTCTTAGAAAACCTTCTGATTATCCAGTTGATGAGGGGATTTCCTTTAGAACATTAGCCTTTGTGCATCTATATCTAAATTATAACGAGATCTATAATATTTATGATAAATATATGTATCTATAACCACCCTCTTAATAATTTTATGAATAGATAGAATAAGGGGTTGAAGATCTCGTGTGTGGTAATATTAGAGAGACCAAAAGATTCAGGAGATTTCTCATATGAGCATGGATTCGATGAAGTGTTTATGAGATAATTCCCATGCTTATTGATGTGATCTCCCTTTTCAAACTCCAAGGGTATCTCTTCATGGATGTCTATAGACAACAAATTTATCTCTATTATTTTATGCCTATGACATTTATTAGTTGTTTCTAGGATTTCCTATGAATCGATGTCTGCAAGGTTGGTTTCGTCTAAAGTTTTCTCTAAACTTGGTTGAGTCCTGTTTATTAAAGAAATTGATCTAAGCTCACAATTTGGATTTAAACCAAGTTTAGATACTAAAGCTTTCGTCCTCTTCCATCCATTCTTTTACAATGGCATATGTATTTCTAGTATGTTTTACCCATTCCTCGCCATTGGCGTTGCTCTTCTTGGTTATTCTGTAATCTTCATGACTCCTATTCTTAGGATGTCTTGATAGATTTCTAGGATTATTATGAAGTTTAATAGAAAGAGCACAAAAAGATTCATTGGGGTCAAGGATGGGTTTAGAGATAGGTTCAGAGACATTTAATGTGAGCATAGAAGGGGAGAAGATAGAATTTATTCCTAAGTGGCTTAACTCTCCTTCTATGGCATCATTTGACATGCCATCCTTGCACTCTTCCCAAAGTCTTTTAGAAAGGAAAGGAAGTTGATGATGCTTTTCCCAAGATGCTCTTTTAAGAGGATCTAATATGCATTGATTTATGAGCATCTTGGCTAACGAAAGTCTAAATCATCGAAGTGGAACTTTAAAGGTTTAGAATCGATAGCTAAATCTTGGGGATGAAATGATTGTGTTTTAGCTACCAAGACTTTCGTGTCTAGTTTGGGTGATAAGTTATCCTGAATCATATTAATTAGACATGAGCGCAGCTCATAGCCAGTGTTATGATAGGGTTCTATGATTTTGGTGGCTCAAAGCTTTTGCGCATGCCATAAAGATAAATAGAAATAGAATTAAAAGCATCCATATGGATGAACACAAAAAATAATAAAGAGAATGGGATAAAACAGGATTAAAAGCATCCATAAGGATGAACACAAAAATAATGAAGAGAATAGGATAAAACAGGAAAAGATAAAAGTATAATACAAGATTAAGCAAGACTAAGTCAAAATCAGCAAACCGTTCCCAAGAACGGCGCCAAAAAAATGCTTGTTGATATTTCTAACGTCGCTACTAGAAATAGAGATAAATCCCTATCTCCCAACAACGGCGCCTAAAAAATGCTTGTTGGTATTTTTAAGCGCACTCCATTAAATAGATTTAAGTAGGATTATCCGCAAGTTACAGATATCATACCCGGTGTCACATTTTACCCGAAGGTTTTACATATCGTATCCACAGGGAACAGTTGTGATGATGACAAAGTATATAGACTTAACCCTACAATTAGGCTAGATCATATCAAGAAAAAGGAAATAGCTAATGTACTCTAGTTCTGACTTCGGTAAACTTTGTATAATATCGTCTTATCGGACAAGTAACCCGAATAGGAGAAGAAACAGAGTAATCTCCTACCAGGCACCTATAAGCCTATCAGTCCTATCAACGGGAAGTGGACTACAGATGATTCAACGCAGCTATAAAGTCACCTGCGTGAGCTACCACTATCCGGCTAATCAGGGGACATTCACAAGTAAACCTAGCCTAGGAACCACGCCTACACTATGAAATACTACTTCAACCAAGTAATGACCAAGATCAAAGTACTCAATATGAGATGTGAACCAAAGAACGAATAAGAACAAGTTGCTTACTTAAATCAAAATGGTAAATACAAAAGTACCTCAGAATGCAGCTCCGGGCGAGGGAGCTGAATCCAAAAGAATACAGCCATGAAGAAGCGCCGACATGATGGAGCTCCTCCAGAATCTTTACTCCTCTACTCAATCTCTCTAATCTCTAAACAAGACTAGATCTAGAAGAACTAGTCTCTCCTAATTGCTACATCTAGATGAACTAGATCTAGATGAACTAGAGCTAGATCAACTAGAGGGACCCTAACCCTAATTATGTAGAGAATATGAAGCACCGGGGTGTAGAATGCCTCTAGGAGGGGCCTTGGGGCGTCATTATATAGGCCGAGGTGGAGTAGGGGGCAAGGAACCGCCACGTCAGCGATCCGCGTCTTCATCTTGTGTGCACCGTCGGATCAAACCGACCTAAAATCGACGTAGGGATGCCCTGCTTGGCTTCCAAGGAAGCGTGGGAGGAAGACTCCAGAAGGCGGCGGCCAGCGGAGGAATTAGGGCACCGACCGGCCCCAGGGTGGGGCCGGTCGGCCCCACCTGGGCTCCTCTGTGGGCCCCGCTGGTTCGGGTGTCTTCTAGACCCTTCTTGAGTCCGATGATGATGTTGTTCCGTCGTGGATCAGTTTCGTGATAATTATGCACTAAAATCTCCTCTTTATGCTTTTCTGAAAATCACTCTAGAAAATACAGAATATGCAAAACTCGTGGAAATTGTCCGTTGAAACCCTAGACTAGTGTGTTTTCATGTTCTCATTCGGGTCTAAAGCTCTAGTAAAAGTTGACGTTAACGACCGTCAACACTTATACCTACAAGCACATGGAATACAACATAATGTCGCTACTCCATATCACCCTCAGACAAGTGGCCAGGCAGAAACATCTAATAAACAAATCAAAAACATTCTCTAGAAAACAGTAAATGAGATGGGAACATTATGGAAGGATCAGTTACCCGATGCATTATGGGCATACTGGATAGCTTACAAAACACCTTTGGGTATGTCACCATATCAATTGGTATATGGTAAGACCTGCCACTTACCAGTTAAATTAGAACATAAAGCTCACTGGCTATCAAAAGATGGAACATGGATTTAGAAGCCGCTGGAGAGAAAAGAAAGATGCAATTATCAGAATTAGAAGAATGGAGAGACAAAGCTTACCACAACTCAAAGATCTATAAAGAGCGTACAAAGAGATGGCATGACAAGAGAATCAAGAAGAAGGAATTTGCACCAGGAGATAAGGTACTACTTTTTAATTCTAGGTTCAATTTATTCGGGCTTGGAAAATTGAGGAGCAAATGGGAAGGACCCTTCACCGTCGTGAATTCGTCACCACACGGAGCGATAACTCTACAATCAAGCGAAGGTACATTATTCAAGGTAAATGAACACCGACTTAAACTTTATCTAGAACCATTTGATTCAGGAGTAGTGGATGAAATAGAATTCATCCAATTACCAACCTATTAAGCTCTATTTTATTCCGGTATGAAATTTTATCTGAAAATGCATCTAACAGAAAATAGGAGGAGTCCGAAGGCACCACACAGAAGGGCACCCGAGGTGAGCCCCTGGTGGGGCCGGTCGGTGCCCATGTGGGGCCGGTCGGCGCCCCCCTGCCGCCTCCCGTCCCGACTCTCGTTCCCCTGTCCTTCTACACCCTTCCTACATATATTCACGTATTATCCAATCGTGATCGGATATTCTTTCGTACGGATTCCGTAGAGCCTAGGCTTCGTCCTCATCTTGTCTCCTAAAAACCCATATAAATACGTACCAAGACTCCCCTCAATTGTATTCCATAACCAGCCACCTCTCTCCTTTAGAGGAGCTCTCCAATCTAGATCTATTAGCAATGGCGGACAAGGCGATCGTCTCCTACGGCGCGGACTTCGACAGCATCCCCAGCGATGATTCGAAGGCCCTCGTCCTTGCGCAGCCGAAGCCTCTCGCCGTCGTGCCGCCGAAGCAAGTTGCTACGATCCCCCAGCGCCATGAGCAAGTCTACTACGTATAAGATCCATCTGCTCTTCCTCCACCACCTGCAAGACTGCTGCTTGAAGGAGGTGCTAAGGGGAAGCAGATTGCTATCCCCAAGGGTACTCCGCTTCTTCCACCTAGAGGTAATGAGCGACTCTTGTCGGTCTAGACTGACAAGAAAGGCAATCTGGTATGTGCCAAGTATACCAATGCTCGTCCTTCCGTCCAAGGAGTTCGTGCAAACCCTAATGAGGTCTGCTACACTGAGCACATCGCACCTAAGCCCAAGCCCAAGAGGAAGAGAGCAACATCAGCATTAGCACTAGAGAAAGTTCCCAAGCAGCCAGCACCTACTCTACGCACTCTCAACGAGAAGCTTGAAAGCCTCTCCGACATTGTCAAGGAGATGAAAACATCTAACAAGCTGAGAGACAAGCTCATAGAAGGTATGGATAATCAGTTAGGGATCAGTCTCAAGTTAATCCGCAGCCTCAAGCACGACAAAGACAAGCTTGAAGCAGAGGTTGCAGCCCTCCAAGAAGTAATTCAGGGCCTCAATAATGAAGGGCAGCATTAGTTGCCTAGTTATCTAATAAGGCACACTTCTGCTAGGTTCGGTTAGTTAATTGAGTCAGTCGAGTCATTTTTCTTAGGACAAAGCCTAATGAGCTAGGGCAGTCGTTAACTCAGTCGTTAAAGCGTCTGTTGAATTATATTATACCACTGCCATAAATGAATAAAGTGCCTTGTCTTTTATATTAATGTTTTGTTATCTACTCTACTCTCTATTTTTGGTATGTGTTTGTCTCCACATATTGCGCAGAAAAGTATATAGGAAAACAAGTGTGGGGGGGCACAATTAATCGCCAAGCAAAAATACGATCAGGAAAATAGCATAATTCGGAACAACATCGAAGACCACCGACACACAGCGAAGCTGGCCCTGAGACCCCAGTGGGGGGGCCGGCGCGCCCTAGTGGGGCCGGATGGCGCTCCCCTACCGCCTCTCGCCTCTTCGTTTCAGTCACAGTCAGGTTTGAGTTAATTGCAATGTAATCGCATATATTATACTCTGAATTTTTATCTGAATTATAATTCTTCATATTAAATGCTTTTAAGAAATAATAAACTCATTTAATCCATGACTTGAGAAAATAAATTATATGACACTCTTCTAGAGTAATGATTATTGTGAAATTTATAGTACTTCATGATTGCCTAAGTTATTATGGGAAGTGAGATAGCAAAATAATGATTACTCAATTTCTGATAATTTGTCTTTAGAGATTTTATTTCGAAAAAAATTGAAAACAATTAGCTTCACTTCTCTTTGTAATGGAACCTAATAATAATCATATCAATCTGCTTTAATTATTATAGCTTTGGTTGAGAGGTTATCATATTTTCAGTATCATAAAATAAAAATTTAAATATAATTGCACTATCTTGAGCAGTATTATGAAGGAGGCATGAGCTATTCATAAAGATTCTGAGAAAATAAAAAGGGACAAATGTCCGAAACCTCATAAAGATAGATCACGAGGAAATAAAAAGGGACAAGTGTCCGAAACCTCGATTCAAGAAGAAAAGAAAAATGAGCCTGTGCTCAATAAAAAGAATTAGTTTAAAAAGAGCACATGGTTCCTCTAGCATAATATGCCAAGAAGTGAGAGATTTTCCTGATTCAGGAATATGATATTCCTCTCCCTTGCTATAAAATATCAAACTTACTACCAATGGTGCCACTACAAATAGAAGAAGATTGAAGCTATGTTTTGTTTTGCAAACTCCATTTATTCTCCATTAGACATAATTAAAGAAAAAAAGAGTAACCTGTTTTAAGCTATCCTGTTCCGCAACCACTTAAGGATTCATGAACGACACTTTAAAATTTCACAATGCATGATAGCTAGACTAGTTTTATATAATTTAATTTCCAAGTTATGTATTAAAATATTCATTCTTTATGCTAAAACCAACATTTTTCTCGGGACGAGTAAAAGCCTAAGTATGGGGGTAATTGTTGACACCTATTAACCCATAATATTTATTAGCAATTATCTCTCCCCCAGACATGAATATCTACTAGAATAGGGTTACCACTGATAATTTCCACGAGTTTTGGTGATTTGTGCATTTTTAGGGAATTATCTAGAAAAGCCTAAAAAGAGGAATTTAAGTGCTAATTTGCCACGAAACTTATCCGTGACGGCAGGAGATCACCAGGGGGTTCAGGAACACTCCAGAAGACACCCGAAGCAACAGGGGGGCCAGCAGCCGCCAAGTGGGGCCGGGCGGCCCCACCCCTATGCCGGGTGGCCCCTAGGGTTAGGGTTAGCCGCCCCCTTCTGGAACCTTCCTCCACCGCCTCTGAGGAGCCATCCTGGCCACTTGTTACATCGGTTTTGATCCAACGGCGCGTATCCATCCCACTGGGCTATAAATAGAGGGCCAGACCCCCCTGGAGGAGGCTAGATCAAGAGATGAAGAGTCAGAGCATTAGATAGAGATCCACTAGATCTAGGCTAGCAATCAAGATAGAGATTAGAGAGATAGAGTAGAAGAGTAGAGATTCGGAGGAGCCCCGGCCTGTCGGAGCATCCTCAGAAGCTGTATTCGTCTAGATTCGGCTCCCTCGCCCGGAGCTGCGTTCTGAGGTACTTTTGTATTTACCATTCTGATTCAAGTAAGCAACTTGTTTGTATTCGTTCTTTGGTTTGCAACTCATATTATATTGAGTACTTCGATTTGGGTAGCTCCTAGGTCAAAGTAGTGATTCGTAGCGTAGACTTGGTGTTTGGGTTATGGTTGCTGGTAAATGTCCCCTGCTTAGCCAAATAGTGGTAGCTCGCGTAGGTGACTTTATAGCTACGTTGAATCCTCTGTAGTCCACTTCCCGTTGATAGGACTGATAGGCTTATAGGTGCCTGGTAGGAGATTACTCTGTTTCTTCTCTTATTCGGGTTACTTGTCCGATAAGACGATATTATACAAAGTTTACCGGTAGTTAGAACCAGAGTACATTAGCTATTTCCTTATTCTTAATAGTTTTCTAGATTGTTTGTACCCCCTTAGATTAAGAGTATTAGGCTAGGTCATAAATCACCTACTGTTCCTTTGGGTCCGATATTAAAACCGGGTTGATCTTGGTGAAGTGCTGTTCAGTATATATTTATGCGTTTGCGGATAATCTGATTATAATTATTATTTAGGGTGCAGTTAATTTATACCAACACGGAGGAGCTGCCTGGTGGGGCGCGTCTCGCGCAGCGAGAAGCGGCCACGACAAAGGCGAGCACTCAACAAGGAGGATGATAGGCAACTGGATTTGGGGCTTCTGTTCGGGCTCTGTTGGAGAAGAAGATATTCGGCTCCGTGACCTATACTGTCGAATGGGTATTGTATTTGGGTTGTTACGGTTCAAGGCAATCTTATGAATGTTTCAACAGTAGTAAACATTTGCTAATAATGGGTTAATTATGCATGTCCTCTCATTCCTCTGTACTGCTTCAAGAACCTGTTGCCTCCTCCCTCCTTAGGAGCGACTTTATTGTCGTCGCCGCCTTCGGCCCCATTCCCCTGGCCTCTTGCCTCACTGCTGGTGGTGAGCAAGAACCGGGGTCCGTCATTTTAGCATATCTACTATTTTCCTATTGTTTTCTCCTATGATTTTCTTTTCCTCCATAATAATTTGGCTAGGGTGGTTAGATGATTTGATATTTTCAATCTAGCTTTCTATTTCATATCAGATCGTTGGTGGATATGTCATCATCCTCGATGATGGCATGCTTTTCCTAGAGTGATTGAGGTATGTTGCTATTGTCCTTCTCAAGAAGCTACTAGATCTATTTTTCCTCTACTATAGGATTGTATTTCCGGCCACCTGTGATACTACTAGTGGTAGCGGATCTGCCTTTCCAATAACTTGTGGTGATGTTAGCAATGTCGGATCTTATGTTTGGTTCAACTTTCAGAAGATATGATCGATGTGCATTTGATTCTCTTTACTCCTTACGGTGGTTGAGCTTATCATGCCCTTTTGCAGTCTCCTTGTTCATGGAGTCTTCTCATGGTTTGGATTACGGTTTTTGGGTACATATCTGGTATACTTCCATGGTCGTGATGGAGCTTCCTAAACAGATGTATGCTGTTCGATGCAAAGAAGATGAAGTATAGGGAACTAGTGGTGTGTTTCAATATAATTTTATTTTATGTTGAGGTCTCGTTTGTAAAAGTGGTTTTCATTTAATGAAATCTAGTCCCTTTCTAAAAAAAGAATTTCAACAGTAGGTGGCCTCCTCCACCTCCACTATCCTTCAACTTAGAGCATGTTTAGTTTCTTTTGCAAAAACTTTTCACCTATCACATCAATGTTTGGACACATGCATGGAGTATGAGATGTGGACTAAAAAACAACCAATTGCATAAATTGTGATAACTTTATGAGACGAATCTTTTAAGACCAATTAGTCTATGATTTGACAATGTGGTGCTACAGTAAACATTTGCTAACGATAGATCAATTATGCTTAAAAAATTTGTCTTGCGGTTTCCTCGTTAGTTATGTAATTTGCTTTTTATTAGTCTATATTTAATACTTTAAATGTCTGCCAGCATTTCCAACATGACATGCCAAAACTTTTTGCTTCATGATCCAAACTTAATTATTAGGAGAACAAGGCGGCCAATTTTTTGGTTGATTCATCTTGCCTTGGCCTTCTTAGCTTCAT
Source organism: Chrysopogon serrulatus (assembly GCA_015844335.1). Lineage (NCBI taxonomy): Eukaryota > Viridiplantae > Streptophyta > Magnoliopsida > Poales > Poaceae > Chrysopogon > Chrysopogon serrulatus. The sequence continues at coordinate 442,450 of JADLZL010001976.1, forward strand.
ATTAGCTCCAGCTTAAAAGATATGCCAACCAATAAAACGTATATGTTGGATAGTTGGTTCCCTTCACTTGCTCCCATCCTCTAGCTAGTGGAGGACTGCCCTTTTACAGTTTGAGGTCACTATAACAAGAGGTGCGAAGCAAAAGAGGATGGAGAGGAAACACACCTCCCGACCCTTCGGCCTCCTTTGGTGATGTGTGGGTGCGCTGCTCAACCACTGAAACCGAAGAGGAGGCCAGAGGAAGGAGAAGGAGCACTAGTATAGAAATGGTTTTGGGAGGCAGTGCCATTTTATTAACTATGGCAGTTACAAAACCCAACAGCCACGGTTAATGTCGATGATTAATCGTGGTAACATTTTTTATTTACCAAGGCAGTCACAAATAACCGTATCACAAAATCGATTTACCGTGATGATTATCCTTAATCTGACTGCCATGGTGAATCGTGGCCAGCCCATCTAGGCCCAGTAATGGTTCATACTACAGTTATCGTGAGCATTGGTAAACCCTAACACTCATCCTTTCTTCCCCTCTCCCTCAGCCGCATAGCGCACAACTCATCCGCACAGCGCATAGTGCACAGGGCACTCCTTCTCCCTTCGTTGTCTCAAGATCAAGCCCTAGAGTCTCCCTCCTCTCCCCGGCGAGCTTGTCCCCCCTCTCCTCAGCAAGCACGCAACATCTTCCTTCCCGAGCCTAGGCACCTCTCTCGTGGCAGATCTAGTACGCAACGGCGGTGGTCGGTGTACGCCTGGGCGGTGGCTCAAGTGGGCCTCTCTCGTAGCGAATAGCACTCGCGGCCCAGCCCCTAGCGACGCCACTCACAAATTCACCAATGGAGGCACAGGTTACGGTGGTGCTTCTCCATGAGGAGCAGGCGCATGCAGCAGGCTCGCAGATCCGAACCAAGTAGGCTCGGTGATGGCGGATCTAGTGTAGGCGGGCTCGGCAGTAGGGGATTCGGCGAGGAGTCGAGGAGTGGGCTCGACAGCGATGGATCCGGTGCGGATTGGGCTCGGCAGTAGCGAATACAGCAAGCAGTGGGCTCACGGTAGTAGCGGATCCAATGAGGGGGTCATGGGCTAGGGAACAAGCTCGCTAGTGGGCTCGGGAACAGGCTCGGGCTCGTTGGATTTTTTGAATCTTTTAAACTGATTAACTGCGATGGTTGGCCTAATTCGACTACCATTGTAAATCGATTAACCGTAAAATTACCATGGTTAATCACCATATAATTAACCGTGACATTAAGGTGGTTGAGAAAACCGTCACAGTTAATAAAAAAGGACCGTCACCATTAATCTTTCTGTAGTAGTGGAGGCTGGAAGGAGGAGAAGCATGGGTGCGGGCATGCTGCTCTGCTGCATGGCTTGTGCCACCGTCCATGGCGATTTTTTTTTTAACTGAATTTCTGAAGATATTCTAAAAAAACATGGTTGCAAACTAATTTCTACGTCTAACCCCTTTTGTCGCGCCATGACAGCTGGCGCTGCAGCTGTGAAGGCCGCGCCGTGCATGCCGGCGCGGTACCCCGTGCCAGCGTGGCACCCTCGTGGCCGGCTAATGACCTGGCATGGTGACATGGCAGGGGATACCGCGCCACCATGCATGGCGCGGTTTGCTTTTTATCGCGCCGCAGTCGTTGGCGCGACCCTACGCGTCCAGCGAAGTGTAGCTGTCGCCCCGCATGTGTTCAGTGTCTACAGTCCAACACATGTTTGCCTATCTTACAGGTCTACTCCATACTGTAGGCATCATACCGGCAGCGGCCAGTGTCCACAGTCCAACCATTCAAGGCCCAGCCTTATCTCTTCGCTCACACGACCTCAGCCAGGAATAAAAAAAAGAAACGAAGAGAACACATGCACATTTAATACACCTGTTGCTTGTCCTACTAGTACACTTCTTTATCGGATGGAATCATTGCATAATAGGGATATACAGGTCTTTTACTATGAAGTGCAAATTAAAATAAATTCAAATAAAAAATAAAACATACAAACAACAAATAGTACAAAAATATTAAACATAAAAAATAAAAAACAATCAGATTATTTTTATGGAAACCAAATGGGAATATTTTAAAGAGGAATCAAATAAAACATACATAAAGACAAAAAAAATTAGAAACAATCAATTTACACCAATTGAGTAGAAAACTTATATTTAAATAAAAAATAGTAAAATATAGTTGGATGAGATGTGTAATCTACAACCGAAACTCATGTTTACGTTCCTAGCTAGCATACTTAGGCCTTCCATAGTGTGAAAGTGATGCTAAAAATATTTGGGCCCTACAAGCAAAAAAAAACTAGCTATCGCTAGAGTATGCTGCAGTGTGCTTTTTGATTTTTAGAGTCCGATTCCTGTAGAAAGAGCCAGAGGTACAGAGACTCATTTATTGCCGTCTCTCTCACAAGTGCATGCACCAACAACAAACAAAATACTTGTTTAATGAATGGGCATCGGTGCTTCTACATTCATCGCTCCAGAATCTTTTATTTCAAGCATCACTCTTGGCACCGGCTTGCAGTATGTGCAGTGGAGCCTCAAGTGGAAAGAGAAAATTTTAGCTTCACTCTAGGAATACACCGCAGAAGGCCTTATAACCAAGAGTAGCTCTGTGCAAAGACTCAAACGGCACCTGCACCTGCCACATGTACCTCCAAATAAATTTGTTAAAAATGAGGTTTTAAAAATCTTTCTAATGATATTAATTATATAATATAAATATAAATATTTTTTAAAATATATTTAGTTAAAATTATTTCTGAAGAAGTGAAAATAATAGTTACTCATTCTCGTCCCCAAAATAGATGTCATTCTCGCTTCCCGAGAAGTCAACATTTTCAAAATACCGGCAATTATATATTAATTTTATAAATATTTATGCTAAGTAATTAGTATCATTGGAAAGATTTTAAGTCTAGTTTTTTAATAAATTTATTTGGAGATGAAAATGTTGCACGTTTTTTTCTACAAATCTAGTCAAAGTTGAGAAAGTTTGACCGCACGCATCCCATAGCGTCATCTAATATGGGACGGAGGGAGTATAGAAGAAGTGAAATATATGGTGTTTGGTTCGTGGATAAAGTTTGACAAAATAATTGTGGCCGCTTTTAAAGAAGCAAAGCACGCAAGATAGAAAAAAACCAAAGCACCTCAATCCACAGCTAAATAGTAAAGGGGTGTTTGGATGGTGTGGAATTTTTTTTTGCCTATGTTACATCGGAATGTCGGAGGGATGTCGGAAGGGGATTTTGAATCCTAATAAGAAAACAAATTACAGAACACGTCAGGAAACCATGAGATAAATTTTTTAAGTATAATTAATCCGTCATTAGCAAATGTTTACTGTAGCAGCACGTCAAATTATGGATTAATTAGGCTTAAAAAATTGCCTCACAAAGTTATCGTAATCTATGTAATTAGTTTTTTTTTTATAATACATTTAATACTCTATACATATGTAACTAGATTCGATGGGACAGGACAAAAGTTTTGCTCGGGGAATCCAAACACCCCCTTAAGAAAAGGCTACATTTTTTCTGCTGCAACGAAAGGAACTGCGTGCTAGCTGTACATGTTTACGTTTACTAGTACTTGGCAGCTTGGCCGGCCTGCACCTACTGTACTCGTCATGTCTGACCGCGCATGCAGTTGCACAGTGCCACATGCAGTTGCACAGTGCCACTCCTACTCCCACAGCTAGGACCGCTACAGTGTCAAGCCACATGCGGGGCGACAGTTACACTGTGCTGGACGCCAACAGAGTAGTGTGCTCCTCGCTGCGTGTGCCGCCGGGCAGGGTCGCGCCAACGACCGCTGGGGCGCGACAAAAACGGAGACCGCGCCATGCATGGTGGCGCGATACTCCCCGCCACGTCACCATGCCAGTCATCGGCCGGCCGCGAGGGTGCCACCGGGCATCGGGTACCGCGCCGGCATGCACGGCGCTGCCTTCACAGCTGCAGCGCCTGCTATTATGGCATGACAAAAGGGGTTAGACGCAGAAATAAGTTTGCAACCATGTTTTTTTTAGAATATCTTCGGAAATTCAGTTAAAAATAAAAAAAAATTCTCCATGGCATGAGCATGGGCATGGTTTGTGTGGAATCATCAATGACATGTGGGTCCCATTTGTAAATGATAGTTGCCATACTTCTATTGGCTCTTGTTTGGAGGATTCTGTTGGAGCAAATACAAAGTAGGGGGCAACAAAAGTACAGGAGGAGGGGTACCTAGATCTGAAGTAGGGGCCCTGATTTGGATGCTTCTATTAGAGTTTCTGTTAGGTGGCATCGGAAGAGCGAGTAAATGCGTGACGACATAAGCGAGGCGATGCTTGGTGGTGGCAGCGGTGCTTCTCCAAATCTATGAACCATTCCTAAAGACCAAATCACCAGGCATGGCTACAGGTTCATGACATTGTCAATCCCTAAGTTATTCACAAAGAGTTAGCTTCATGCGGCTTTGGCTCCTTTGCAACAATGAGGGGGTGTGTTGGATCCTTGTGCTAAAGTTTAGTTCTTGTTACATCTTATATTCGAAGGCTAATTAGGAGAACTAAACATGAGCTAATTACAAAACTAATTACTCATGTTTTCTTTAGTACCATATTGTTGAATTATGGACTATTTAGGCTTAATAGATTTATCTCACAAATTAGCCTCAATATGTGTAATTTGTTTTGTAATTATTCTATATATAATACTCCTAATTAGTATCAACATTCGATGGGATAGAGACTAAATTTAGTCCACGGGAACCAACACCCCCTAATTAACTATAGCTTTATGGTTCACAGAAGCTGTTTTCTATATTCTCATGAAATGAACTCAGAGCCGGAGAAGCCATATTTTGTGGCTCCAACAGTAGAGAGGGCTGCTAAACATGTTTTTCCCCCAGGGTCATCAAATTCTCTAGGTCCATCTCTGCTTATCCATGATATGACACAGTAGAACCGTTCCAACTGTGTGGTTGTGTGAAAGTGATTTTTCCTTACTATTTATTCATGTCAAGAAAATAATAAATCTTTCATGAAACAGACAAACGCTACTGTTTTTATCCTTTAACCAACCTGAACAACATATCGAAACAATAATATATTAAGTTTACAAATCCACTATCTTCATGAACACTGAAAATATTGCCAAAACAATTCTGGGAACATCACCAAAAACAAACAGGAACTTTGATCAAGCCAGCTATCAGGCAAGAAGGTTTCTATGTAACATGAGACTATAGATCAGGCTTGACAAATGGACCACCCTTAAATTGGATTGGTGCTTTCCCTTCATGGAGCTTCATTTTGCAGTGCTTATTATTTGGGTAGTATATTCTTCCTCAGCTGAAGCTTTTTTTCTTGTCACAGGGAACCCTGCAATTGCAAAAAAAAAAAAAAAAAAAAAAAAAAAAAAACGGATAATAAGTTCTGAGTGGTATGTAGCAAACTGATATATGAAACACCAATAAAGGAAAGACACATATACAGAAACATAGAAGAATTTTACTTGACCAAACAATTTCATAATCTGATTATTCCAAACAAGGGCTGATGCCAAGTTATACTATGCACTACCAGTTTTAAAAGCCAAGCCACCACTCTGCCCACCCCCCTCGTTTTTGTGTGAGTGGGCATAGACACAAGGAAGGTGGTGGTGGCTTATTCTTGTTAGGGTGGTGTATGCTCTCCCCAGCACTAGTGACAAGAGCGCAGTGTAGCCAGCATGGCTCATAAAGCTGGTGCCACCATAGTCGGCTTTTTCTTGAGTTGACATTTCCAATACATTCGAATCCTTCATTTCTCACTTGAGGCATTGTTGTGCCCCTTCCTGACCACATCAAGGTGGTTTTGGTTGAATTGTGCTGGTTCTTCCAATGGGGTTGACGGCATCTAGGTATTGCATCTTCCTTAGAGGCTTCACTTTGGTGCCCCTCTCCACTATGGCATCTGTTGAAGCAAGAAGCAGGGTAGTAGCTCTTTGTTGACTAGTGTCGTAGAGGCTTGCTAGCAGTTTGGCAGTGGTGGGTCTATCGTGTCTGGGTGGCCGTATGTTGTTGGTAGTGGTAGTATGCTTTTGACCCGTGGCGGAGGGCCCGGTAGAGCAAGGTAGGGTGCTCGCCATACCATGCTCGGCCATGGATCCCTAACAATCTCCCTCTGGGAACTTGGGACACGGAGTCGCGAATGTTGGCACAGTGTTGAGATTCGCTGAATGGGAGAAAAAAACGATTAGATGAACTGTTGTTTCTGTGTTGGACTGTGTGTATTCTAGGCTGGCATGTTGCAAAATGCACTTTTCGGCCTGCCATATACTACAACACTATGACACCATCATCCTAATTAGTTTGCTATTCATTTTCCCAATGCCTCAGCTCACGCAAGCCCATCACACACATTGACATTTTGCCTTGTGAACTTCTGATCTCGACTAAGTCTTGCGGGTGGCGATCACCAGGTCAGGCGAACTGCTAGCACTTGTCTCTAGCGCCTGTGCTATTATACAGTTATAACAATTTTGTATAAACTATTTTAGTAGGAGATATTATTTGCTATCTATATTATTGACTTTGACATACCAATTTTCATCCTCCACCACTGGTTTTGACAGAACTACAAGCTATGAAGTGTCATTTATTTCTGAGCAAAGTGGATTAAAATGGCTACTACCAGACAAAATATCCAGCTGCATTTTATTGGACCAGACCCTGTGACAAGTAGAAAGTTCTAGCAAATAATTTGGACACAGGAGCCACAAGGTGAACCATATATTATATAGAATTTTGGATCAATTGGTTATCTAAATCCTCAGGGAAAATCCAAACAGCAAAATCTTACTAGTGTTCTAGCATAAATGTGATAAAAAAAATGAAACAACAGGACTGTGGAAGAACCTAAGCTGTTGGTAATGAGTTCAGGTAACAAAGTGTTGCAACTTGCTGTTACACAGCAAGGGAAAGCGAATATAAAAATAAAAAAAAAGAATATGTATACCATGAAACTGATGAATTACCAGCAAGGTAAGCATATTGTATCTAATTCGAACCACTAAGAATTATTTCTTTTTAAACATTTGTGTTTCTACAAGCAAACCAAATCTGTGACATGTTTTAATCAGAACTAACCAATAACTATAACATGTCTTCTCTAAACTAACTAAAACTGTTGTATGCACCTTTAAGCAGAGCATTTCTCCACATAACCAGTTTTATTGGATCTGCAGAGCATTTCTCCACATAACCAGTTTTATTGGATCAATAATGTTAATTGTTTCATTCTTCATCATGTGGATTTTTGCAGAATATGGAACGAAATTGCAGGGTGTGTCTATATATGTGTATATCACTTTTCACTTTTGCACACACAGTAAGCAAGGTGCTTTTATTCAACCAAATTAAAGTACAGTTGAAAAAGCTAGTTTATTATTATGATACATACAAAAGGTGGAATACCGAAATGTACTATGCAAGAGAACAGGTCCCAGTATGCTTACAGATGTTACGTGAATTGAGGAACCTCAAAACATTGTGAAATGTATCATCGATGATGTCACATTTCACTTCGACGATCCTTAGGTGTCCCGGTATCATCATAGCTGGTCTCCATACTGCATTGAGGCATCCTTCCATTTCTAGTTTATATTTGGGTCCCTGCAGCAGGTATAAACACTTCAATGAGATCAACTGATGAAATGTACAGTAATTTGCAATTCCACCATTTAGGGGGAAATAATTATACTTTGCCTGAAAGAACAATGGTGAGCTTTTCTAGAACCGGTGAGTGTTCAAGAATGCATGCTAATGCACGGCAATCAGGAGGTTCACACCAGTAATCATTGATCAACAGTGTCCTTAACTTGGAAAATGTGGGGCACCATCTTAAGTCTCTTCTGAAAACAAACTGAACCAATTGCAAAGACATATAATTACTTTGAACGAACATGATATGTTTCTCATCATTTACAATAACAAGTTAACTGAGATATATAGGAACACATGAACATAGAACATACACAATGGAACAGTGAATAATAGAAATGAGTAGTGAATGAATGACAAATTGAAGAAGTGTACCATTTCATTGCCAGATATCAAGGTCAAATTTGTAGCTTCTGATAAGCCTCCAAGAAGTACACACTTTCTAGTAATAACTTCACTGCTATTGTCATCATCATTAGAAAAACTGCTATTCTCATTGTCATCATCAGAAAAGCCTTCATCATGGTCGTCATCACCATCTTTACTAGATAAATAGTCATAATCTACTACAGCACGGTCAGATGCATAACTATCGGACTCTTCTTCACCACTGTCATCAATGTCACTGTACGAATAGCTGTAAGCAGCTTGGTTAACATGACAGCAATCCATTCGGTCACCGTCACAAGTGCACTCATCCAAGCACCAGTCTATTCTAATATACGCCACTTCCAACTCTAGCATGCTCTCAAGCTGGGGAGTCCTGTCAGCAGAAGGGATGTCCAGCCACAGCCAGACCAGCCGAGGAACGAAAATCCGAAAGCGCCAGTCCGGGCATGAGATGCAGTCTATAATGCTCAGCCGCCTCATTGACGGCGACTGCATCTCCCACACCTCGGTGAGGTCGCATTTCTCGATGTTGAGGTCTTGCAGGGCAGGGCAGCTTGATAAGTGGGCAAAGCTTGCACTAATCTTTATGCCATATAGATCTAGCCTTTTCAGCCATGAAGAGAATAGGCTCAGCTCAGGTAGTGGAAACCATGGTGTCTCATCATCCTCACTATCGAAGATATGGAGCGAGAGCCACTGGACACTGCACTGTACGACAAGGCCGATCCAACGATTAATGAAGGCCTCATCGTCGCCATCGAACATGTCAAACTTGATCTCACACATGTCGATGGGGCACTCTGCATTGAGGCGGGCTTGCAACAGCTGGTCCATGAAACCACGGACTTGACCCACGGACGTTGGCGTCATTGTGCCTGTGATGTGCAGGCGCCTGATGAGCTTCCAGACTTGGCGCCACCTCTGGGCAAGCACACAGGTACGCACGGCCTCCTGGGGTGGTAGGAAGGAGAGGATGTGCTGGAGGATATTATCTGGCAGAGCGCTCAGGTGATCTGCGCTGTCGGCAAAGGTCGGAGGCATCACCATCCGACTATGGCCGGGAGCCATTCACTGTTATATGCTAGGAAAACATGAATAGACACCAAGATTGATGGGTGTCAGATTTTCTAGATCACAGTGTCATGCTAATGCACTCCCAGCACAACTGATTAAGCTCAAAAAGTTTTCATAAAAGATTTTCGATTATAAAAGAGTTACATATATAGAATGATTTGACTAACACATTAGCTTCACCAAAGTGTTTGTCTAAATGTTTTTGATCAAACATTGGAGATAATTTAAATGTACTTTTAAATATATTCTACAAAATAATTTTATAAAAGAAAAAAAATAAGAGAGAACTATAGACTGAAATGGTAGCACTGGTTCCCACAGACTACTACCACCAGATCTCATAACAACCTCAAATGCTAGTCTACCACCGTATCTCACAAACTGTGGCCTCAAATCCTAGTCTGCTTCCACCGTATCCTTATTTCTTTCCCCACACTTAGACAAGGGAGGGAGGAGGGATCTTGGATAGAGCCAATGAGAGAGTGAGGAATGACAAAGAGTACATACCGTTGGCTCACTCTACCTCGAAAATCAAGAGGGAGATTGCAGTTTTAGGTAAACATTCACTCCTACCAAAAATAGATCTATATGTTAGAGAAAGGGAGAAATCCCATAGATGTGAACCAAAAGTAAAGCATGGTAGATAGATCCCTTACCATCCACTAGGACCACCCCAAGTGCATTCAAGGAGCTCTAGCCTCTAGTGACTCCCTTGCTTTGGCTGCTATTAGATCTGTGTTAGAGAGAAAGGGATCACAAAGAGAGTTTGTTAGAGAGGGGCAAACAAAGATTGGGATGAAAGAGAGGAACGGCAAACATAGCCCTTACCGATGCTTGCACCTCCCAAGTGAAGTCGAGAATGGAGGCCGCGGTCTGCGGCGGCTCTCTAGGTCTAGCTACAAGAGAGCAAGAGCGAGAGAGAGAGAGAGGTAGAGGAAATGAGAAGGGTAGACAACCCCGATATTTTAAAAGGGGAAAGAAAATCGGACCATCATAGTGGACCCTACAGCATGACAAGTCATGTGAGGGGCCATTCTAGCACATGGTTTACGGTTCTAAGTAAAAGTAAAACAAGCTACTTTTTATTTATGAATTTTTTGTGGAAAATTTTTAGTGGATCCAGTTGATAAAATATGTGTCGGGAACTAGTGATGTTCTTATGAAACCATTTCTTGTGTGTGTGTGTATATATACACACACACATACATATATATTATTTTTCCAAATGGGGCATTATCATGACCACACACGATCACTACAAACCCATATGTTTGACCTCCAGATGTTTCTTTTAGGTGGAGGGATACCTATGATTTTATGAAAGGAATTGTTGGATCTTGAGTTTGATAATGGACCTCCATGAGTGCTTCTCTTTGGTGAGAGACTAAAACTTCCTGAAAGAAGTTTCTTAGCACCATCATAACTGTGTCATTTGAATCATCTCTTTAACTGCATGAGTTTTCTTAGAAAAAAGTTTTTTCTATTTTGGTTAGTATACAAGCTATGCACTTAACCATATTATGGCTCTAGTTAGATTCCGAATGATTAAAACTGCTCTCATTGTGTAAACACAGTTGAAGCAACAAAGTAAACATTTCCTATTAGAAAACAAACCCTATGTGTCACATGCCTAATGTGGGCAGTGACCACTGTCGCAATAAACGGGCCGGTCGAGACCGTCCAGGCCCAAGAAGAGGGCGCCGCCGCCCCTGTTGCCGTCGTAGGGCGCCTCACGGCCTGCCCTAGGGGTGCACGCGCCCAGGAGAGGCGCCTGCCTTCCATGACATCCGCAGAAGCTGAGAATTATTTAGAAAAGGGGAATCCAATTGCTTAGGGGTTAAGTTAGAGGTTGCTCAGGGGCTAAGTGTACTCGAGACTATAAATACAGGGAGTTTGTATCGAGGTCAGATTAAGAAAGTAATTGGACTAAAGCTCTCTTATCCCAGCTCTCTAGCTTTCCCGCTCTCTCTCCCTCTACCTATGCCGCCACGCCGTCACCCCCAATGCCCTGCCCCTGCGCCGCCCCCCCCACGCGCCAGCCCTAGGGCGCTGCTGCCCTAGGTGCCACCCCCTCCTCTCCTCCTCCAATCTAGTAGCCCCAATCTACCCTCCCCACTACGTGTGTTGTATTATGCATGGACAAGACTTCTAATTTTTGCAATCAACAACAAATGGCATGCCTACTTCAATCTCAGCTTGTTGTTGCTCTTTTGAAGGATGTACCCAAAGTGAAACATGGTTGAGCAACGTGGACTGGTCTGGCGCTGCATGGTATATTGTGGATCTGGTTTTTGCACTTAGGGCATTGCAAAATAGGCTACGTGGAAATCATTAATCTATTTTTTATGGTAACGTGAGGTGTTATCCCTTATAGGTGTTTATTGGAAAAAAGCGTTTGGAACAAACAAGTTCAGGAAACAAAAAATGAAACAAAGAAAACAAAAAATATTACACATGGTTGTCGTCTAGCCATTGGTGTATTCATGGTTGTCGTCTAGCCATTGATGTATTGAAGGATATGAAATTTGGATCTTGCTCGTATCCAGAACCAGAGCAAATTCGTTCTTCAACTTGTGGAAGCAACGCGCAAGCGTTGGCTGGAACCCATTGAAGATGAATTCATTGCGTTGGCACCGGATTCCCCAGCACATTATAATTATTACATTACATCCATGAAAAGGGAACACCTAACTGTGTCTTCTGAATTCCGAGAGTATCTCTGCCGGTGCCAGGTGGAGGGGGATCTGTAATCCAATGGTATTATTCCAATAGTTGGAGAAAGAGCAGTAAAGAAAGAGATGGAGCACTGTCTCATCCCCTGGCTAGCACACAGGACACAAGAATAAACAGATAAGAACATATTTTAACGTAGAAGCTCACGTGTATTGTGGCGATCTTTTAGCAGTAACCAAAAGAACACCTTATGCTTGTTCTAATAGATTCATTTGTTTTCAATCTAAAATGACTTACATGATTTCATAAACAAAAAGAATCATTTTTTGTAAATTTTGTCTAAATTTTTTGATAAATTTCAGATATTTTTGATATTCCTGTTTATAGGTGACAACCGAGATTTTCAAAATACTGGTAGAGAAAACCTTGAGTCAGAGACATAATGGATACCGTTGATAGCTTATGTAGAGCTTTAGAGGCCCCAGTGGAAAGAAAATCATGGCTCCGCCGGTGGTGCAGGGTATGCGGGTGGTGCTTTACTGTTGACTACGGGCGTGCGGCGAAGCATTCATGGTCCCACATTTGCTTCCATGCTGTGGGCAAGACATGACATGACACCCTCCTGCCGCCATGGCGTGACACCCTCCTGCTGCCATGGCGCTGGCCCGCGTTCCAGCCGTGGTGTCATTGGATTGATCAAGGTGTGAGGGGAGGTAGTGTTAACATCAAAGTTAATGATAATGTGGGACACTTCTTCTAAACCAAAAAAGGAGTAAGACAGGGAGATCCTTTGTCCCCAATCCTTTTTAGTTTGGTGGCAGATATGTTAGCTACCTTGATTCTCCGGGCTAAGGCTAATGGACATATCAAGGGAGTGGTTCCACATTTAGTTGATGATGGCCTTTCAATCCTGCAATATGCGGATGATACTATTTTATTTTTAAATCATGATATGTTACAGGCCAAAGAATTAAAGCTTGTGCTTAGTACCTTTGAGAAATTATCAGGATTAAAAATTAATTTCCACAAAAGTGAACTTTTCTTTTATGGTGGGGCTAAGGACTGTAACTAGAATATGCTCAACTTTTTGGGTGTCGTTTAGGTGATTTCCTTTTCAGATATCTAGGCATTCCTATGAATCATGTTAATTTATCCAATAAGGATTGGGCATGTATTGAGGAGAGGTTTCAGAAAAAACTCAGTAACTAGAAAGGTAAATTACTTTCGGCTGGTTGAAGACTAGTTCTTATCAATTCAGTGCTAACTAGCTTAGCAATGTGTATGTTGTCTTTTTTTGAAGTTTCTAAAGGAGTTCTTCAAAAATTAGATTACTATCGCTTTCATTTTTCTGGCAGTGTGACAAACACAAGAAAAAATACTGGCCGGCTAAATGGAGTGTTCTCTGTACACCAAAAGACTTTGGTGGGCTAGGAATACTTAATTTGGAAATACAAAATAAATGTCTTTTGAGTAAGTGGTTGTTTCGGTTAATCAACGAGGATGGAGTTTGGCAGAACCTTCTAAGAAATAAATATCTGTCTAATACATCTCTTACTCAAGTGCAGCATCGGCCTGGGGATTCTCATTTCTGGGCTGGCCTTCTGAAAGCCAAGGCAGACTTTCTAGCTTGTGGCACTTTTAAGGTGTAGAATGGGGAACAAGTGAGATTTTGGGAGGATGTATGGTTCGGAGACAAACCATTTAGAGAAATTTACCCTAACTTATATAGAATTGTGCGGAGGAAAGATGACACAGTGGCAAATATCCTAGGTATGGTACCACTTAATGTGTCCTTTAGGCATGGATTGATTAATGAAAATCGGAGAGCTTGGTTTGACTTAGTGTCAAAAGTTGTACAAGTTCATCTCTCTAACCAGAAAGATATATTCCGATGGAACCATGGTAAGAATGGCTTGTTCACAGTCCAGTCTATGTATAAAATTTGGATCTAAGAAAGTGTTCTCCTAGAGAAAAGCCCTATCTGGAATCTAAAGTTGCCGCTGAAAATAAAGATTTTCTTGTGGTTTTTGAAAAAGGGGTAACACTTACAAAAGATAATTTAGCAAAGAGGAATTGGCAAGGGAGTGTCAAGTGTTGCCTATGTAGTTCAGTTGAAACTATCCAACACTTGTTCTTTGACTGTTACTTCGCTAGCTTTGTTTGGAATACTTGTGCATATCACTTTTTGGAATTCAACCACCCACTAGCTTTGCTAATTTGTTTGGTTCTTGGCTTCACAGACTACATCCTAAAGTAAAAAACCAAATTTTACTAGGAGCAGCCGCACTTTGTTGGGTGTTATGGTTGAATAGAAACGATATGGTATTTAATAAGGCTAATTGTAACACTTTTGCACAGGTAATTTTCAGGGCGACGTATTGGATCAGACAGTGGTCCATGCTACAGAAAGAGGAGGAGTGACCACTATTCCAGATGAGCTGTAGAAGTTGGGAGACATTAATTTTGGCGTTTTTTTTGCAAAGTTTGGATGGAGCTTTACAAATTATATTATGAACTAGTTATTCCCTTTGGTTGCGCTCACTAGCTGGACCAAACTTTGTTTTTTTATGGGTGTGCAAGCTTTATGGCTTTTTCTATTCCGATTATCAGCTATGTATCATCCACGGATAGTAGAGGCTGGAACTTTGTTCCCTTATCTAAAAAAGTTGCAGCAAGCAAAATGTTTTAGTGAACATGCTAGCCAATGATGGTTGGAAGTGAAGTTTGAGATGGCTACTTTAGAACTGCATTCACATATACCATCTATGTCAGTGCATAGTTCAGTCGGCTGCTTCGTGGTAATTGCATCAAGGCAATGTGAGAGTCTGTCACCACGAGTGACAAGCATTTTCACCTCTGCAGTACACCCATCAGTACAATTCTGGGTGTCAAAATCCTCATCACACAATTACAGAGGAGCATTCAGTCTCACTCACTTTCAGAATGTGATCAGACAGAATTGTCTGTTGGTTTATTTGTCTACAAGGATGCTCTATTTCCATGGGTTAGTGGCAAGTGCTCAGGGACAGTTAGGGAGCATGATCTGTTACCACTGCTAGAACCACCTGATCGAAATGGGTGGACAGTTAACTTCCCAATTATAAGTTGTTACTTGCAACCGGTTTTACACTATGGGATCCTGGAGGTGTTGTGCTGCACTTAGTATGGTCTGATATGCTACGTACACATGAGTTGCCACTTCACCTTGGTTCTATTTGAAGGGTGCTGGAAACCAGTGTGGGTGCTCACATATGTATTTGAAGGGTGCTGGAAACCAGGTGAAAGTTGCCAAGCTATGGATGTTATCTGACTGTGCCTTGGAAGTTCTTTAGTTTTCCAGAGCAGCTTGGAGTGCTTTGGGGATACAAAGGCAAGCTCCATTCCTCACTCAATGTCATCCGAGAAGCTCATGCAAGTTCAGATGCATGCTCTTTCATTGAAGGTGCTATATTGCAAAAGCTTTTCAACTGGCGGTGCCAATGTATGCTGAATGAAAATAGCATGGAAGATCCTTGCAGCGGCTTGAGGGCAAGCTGAATTTCAAGTGGAGGGGAATGTCACAGACTGGGCTGTCTATTTAGACCCAAGGCAATGTTGTCAAGTGGGCCTATAGGTGGAGGAATAGGGTTGAGCTACAAAAGGAACAGAGAAGACCGAAGGGAGGACATTGAACAGAACCTAGCTCGCTATGTTCTGGAGTCTCGTGATCAGGTTCTCTGGGTGTTCGTACAAATAAAGACCAGTAGTGCATACTACAAGGACGTCGAGGATCACCGTGTCCGTTCCATCGACAGCTTGGTGAGTGCGTTCAAGGTGTCCGTGTACGCGCTGCAGGAGGAGGCCAAAGGCGGCCAGCCGAGGTGGGTGAAGATGGACAGCCGGAGCCTGAACGACCGCATCCTCTTCCTCGGGTGCCCGAGCAGCTTTGCAGTAGATGCAACTCTCCTGGACATTAATGGTGGCTGACGGGAGGCTGATCTATGGCAGGATCTGGAACAAGCTAGCAGATTACCAGTGCTCCGAGAGAGAGGTCATTAAACAATGTTTAATTTGGGGCAAACCCAAACATGATTTCATCCTTCAATTTACATAATATGTTAGCAGGTGCTCAACATGGAGAAAATGAAGGTGATCAAAGCCTCCGAATGGAGCTGCCGGGACAGCAGAAGCCGACCAAGTGAGTAGGAACAAGAATACAAACAAGGTTGGCACCTTCGGTGGAGATGGCATGAGCCGTGGTTCTGGAATCTGGATGCACAACAGGAAGAGTTGAAGTTATGCTTGCAGCTTCATCAGGTTATCAATGACTAAAGTTCCCATGGCGGACTGAATGTGATTGTCCAAGGTTTAGGTGACTATACAGGGAAGCCTGTCCAGTTTATTTAACAGGAGATCCCGTCCTGGTTCAGTGAATGTGACACAGTAGAATCATTCCAACTGTGGTTCTGTGAAATCTTTTTTCTTTACTATTTATTCATATCACTAAGAAAATAATTCGTTCTTGAAATAGACAGACATTACTATTTTTAATCCTTTAACCCACCTGAACAACATATCGAAACAATATATATTAGGTTTACAGTCTACTTGCTTGATGAAGATGAACGATGAAAATATTGCTAAAAGGATCCATGGCACATCACCAGAAACAAACAGGAACCTTGATCAAGCCAGCTATCAGGCAAGAAGGATGCTAAGTAACATGAGACAATAGATCAGGCTTGACAAATGGACCACCCTTAAATTGCATTGATGCTTCCATTCATGGAGCTTCATTTTGCAGTGCTTAATACTTGGCTAGCATATTTTTCCTCACCTGAACCTTTCTCTTCCTCACAGCGGAACACTGCAATTGCAAAAATATGGAAAAGGGGTAATAAGTTCTTAGTGGTATGTATGGAATAGATATATGAAAAGCCAATAAAGGAAAGACACATATACAGATCATAGAAGAATTTTACTTGATCAAAAAATTTCATAAGCTGATTATTCCAAACAATGGCCGATGCTAAACTGACAATTGAACATAGGAGTTGTGCCATTGGTGAGTATTTCTGTCACATGCCCAACGCAAGCGGTGATTGCTACCGATGACAACGGGCCGGGAGAGGCCTAGGAGGGAGGCGCCGTTGCCCTTGGTGGGCCCAGAGCCTGCCCAAGGGGCAGGGGAGGAGGGCGCCGCACCGTAGGAGGTGTGGCAACATAGTAGCCACCCCCCTCCGCACCAGCCATGCCGCCCCTTCCACACCCCCGTGAACTTTCTTTTTGGTACTTTATCACTTTAGGAATAATCGGTTTATTAGATGGAAGTTAGAGTTGGTTAAGGGAAAGGAGGAATTTGTGTTCGATAAAGATTCCTCCGTCTTGATTGTTGGCTAAGTCCAATACTAGGGATATGTAACCGAATCAACCAAGTAATAATCGGGCGAAATCTCTTTATCTCCCTCCTCTCTCTCTCTCAAGCCATCACTGCCTCTGTCCCCGCCTGCGCTGCTGCCCCCACAGCCCTAGGGCCCCCCCCCGCACCTGCACCCCCCCCACCGCCTCTTCTTGTCGTCACTGCCGTAGCCCAACCACCCTCCCCAGCACGTTGTTACATACTCTCTCCATTTCAAATTATAAGATGTTTTGGCTATTCAAGATATATTGTTTTTTTTGTGTAATTAGATACTATCTCTAAATACATAGTAAAAATGATGCCTATAGAAAAGTCAAAACATTTTATAATTTGGAATGGAGGTAGTAGTACCTATACTGCAATATATGCCCTTACCGGCACTAGCGACACGGGCACAATGCAGCCAGAATGGCTCAAAGCTGGTGCCACCATAGTCGGTTTTGTTGTGCCCCCTCCCCACACACACGGGTTTCGATTGAAAAACCTTGTGCTAGTTCTTCCAACAGGATTGACGGTGTCTACGTATTGTATCCTGCTTAGAAGCTTCACTTTGGTGTCCCTTTGCACTATGGCATGGTAGTAGCTCTTTGTTTACTAGTGTCGTAGAGGCTTGCTAGAAGTTTGGCAGTGGTGGATCAGTCGTGTGCTTGCTTTTGTTGTGTGGGTGGTTTGTTGTTGGTAATTGTGGTCACTACGGAATTGACAGAACTATAATTTATGAAGCACCATCTATTTCTAAGTACGATGTGTTTAACAAGTTGGATTAAAATGACTACTAGCAGACACAATATCCAGCTACATGTTCTTGGATCAGACAACGACTAGTACAAACTTCTAGCAAATAACTTAGACACAGGAGCCACAAAGTGAAGTATAGATTTTTGGATACAGAAGAATTATTTGGTTATCTTACTAGTGTTCTAGCACAAATCAGGAAAAAAAAAAAACAGCAGACCTGTGGAAACAACCTAAGCTGGTGGTACTGAGTTCAGGTAACAAAGTGTTGCAGGTGGTTGCTACACAGCAAGGAAAAGCGAAAGAAAAAAAATGAATATTTATACCTCAGAAGTAATCAATAACCAGCAAAGGTATGTATATTGTAACAATTCAGAACCACTAAGAACTATTTCTTTCAAACATTTATTTTTCTACAAGTAAACCAAAAACTGTGGTATGTTTTGATCAGAATTAACTAATAACTATAACATGTTTTCACTAAACTAACTAACAACTGTAATATGCAGCTTTAAGCATTACATTGCTCCACATAACCAGCTTTAATGTGTCTCCTAATTTCCAAGAAAAATTGCAGTTCTCTGTTTATCTCTAACTAGATGAATAATGTTATCTGTTTCATTTTTGATGGTGTGGACTTTTCTTCATTCCTTTTGTTCATTTTTTGCCAAATATGTAAGACAATTGCAGGGTGTGCCTATGTATGTGTATGTTGTTTTTCACTTTTGCACACACAGTAAGCAAGGAGTTTTTATCCAGCTAAATTAAACTATAGTAGCAAAAGCTAGGTTGGTGGAATATCGAAACTTAGAATGCAAGAGAACAGGTCCTAGTGAGCTTACATATGTTAAGTGAATCTAGGAACCTCAAAACATTGTGAAATGTATCATCGACGTTGTCACATTTCACTTCGACTATCCTTAGGTGTTCTGATATCATCATAGCTGGTCTCCATACTGCACTGAGGCGTCCTTTCATTTCTACCTTATATTTGGGTCCCTGCAGCAAGTATAAAACACTTCAATGAGATCAACTAATGAAACATACAGTAATTTGCATTGCCACTATTTAGGGGGATATAATTGTACCTTGCCCGAAAGAACAATAGTGAGGTTTTCTAGAACCGGTGAGTGTTCAAGAATGCGTGCTAATGCACGGCAATCAGGAGGTTCACACCAGTAATCATTGATCAACAGTGTCCTTAACTTGGAAAATGTAGGGCACCATCTTAAGTCTCTTCTGAAAATAAACTGAACCAATTGCAAAGACATATAATTACTTTGAGTGAACAGGTGTGTTTGTCATCATTTACAATAATAAGCAGTTAAGTGAGATATATAGGAACACTTAAACATAAAACACACACAATGGAACAGTGAACAGTAGAAACGAGTAGTGAACGAATGACAAATTGAATAAGTGTACCATTTCTTTGCCAGATATCAAGGTCAAATTTGTAGCTTCTGATAAGCCTCCGAGAAGTACACACTTTCCAGCAGCATGGTCAGATGCATAACTCTCGGAAACTTCTTCATCACCGTCATCAATGTCACTATATGAATAGCTGTAAGCAGCTTGGTTAATATGACAGCAATCCATGCGGTCACCATCACAAGTGCACTCGTCCAAACACCGGTCTACACTGACATATGCCACTACCAACTCTGGCATGCTCTCAAGCTGGGGAGTCCTATCAGCAGAAGGGAGGTCCAACCACAGCCAGACTAGTCGTGGAACAAAAATCCGTAGCCGCCAGTTTGGGCAGGAGATGCAGTCTGTGATGCTCAGCAGCCTCAGCGACAGCGACTCCATGTCCCACACCTCTGAGAGGTCGCATGTCTCAATCTTGAGTTCTTCCAGGGCAGGGCAGCTTGAGAACTGGGCGAAGCTTGCACTGAACTCTATGCCATAGAGCTCTAGCCTCATCAGGTACGCAGAGAACAGGGGCATCTCACGTAATGGAAACCATGGCCTGCTGTCATGGTCCTCGTTGCCGAAGAATTGGAGCGAGAGCGACTTCACTCCACACTGTATGACACGGACAATCCAATGGTGCACGAAGGCTTCGTCATCATCATTGAACAGGTCGAACTTGATCACACACATGTCAACAGGGTAGTCCTCCGAGATCATGTTTAGACGGGCTTGCAGCAGTCGGTCCACGAAAGTATGTACGTGCCCCACGTACGTCGGCGTCGTTGTGCCTGTGATGCGAAGGCACCTGACAAGCTTCCAAATGTCGCGCCAGCTCTGCGCAAGCACACAGGTTCGCACGGCCTCCTATGCTGGAAGGAAGGAGATGATCTGCTGGAGGATCTCATCTAGGAGGGCGCTCAAGCGATCTGCGCTGTCGGCAACGGTCAGAGGCTTCACCATCCTACTATGGTCTGGAGCCATTCACTGTGCTGTGCATAGGAAAACATGAATACTATACGTCAAGAGTGGTCAGCGTCAAATTTCCTGTATTGCAGTGTCATGCTAATGCAGTAATGCACTCCTAGAACAACTCATTAAGCTAAAAGTTTCCAAAAAATGTTTACAACTAGAAAGAGTTCCATATATAGAACAATTTGACTTCACATCTAGTTTCGCCTAAGTTTTTGTCTAAATGATTAGGATCAAACATTGGAGATAATTTTACATGTATTTTTAAACACACTCAACAAAATAAATTTATGAAAGAAAGAGAAAATAAGAGAGAGAACTCTAGCTTCAAATGCTACCTCAAGCCTAGGTTTACTTTACCGGTAGAAAAAATACCGGAAGTTAGTGATAAACGGGTTTATCAGATTTATCGGAAAATTTCTCGGTCAAAAATAAAACAATAAATACCTAAAAACTGCATAAGTTGTCTCTAAAGCATTTAGCATCAAGAACTAGAACATAATAATATTGATATAAGGGAATATCATATTTTCATGTAGGTGGACTAGTGAAAAATTGGAATTTTGGTGATAAATAAATTTTACCGGACCTTTGCGATAAACGAGATTATTGGGTTTATCGGAAATTCTCTCGCCGATAAATTTTTGCTTGCCTCCCGCTCCCACAGACTACTACCGCTGGACCTCGTAGCCTCAAATGGTAGTATGCTTCCCCCATATCCTCATTCATTCCCCTGCACATGGAAAAGGGAGGGAGGAGGGATCTAAGAGAGAGCTAGCAAGAGAGAGGAATGTCCCAGAGTATTTATATCTGCTCACTCTACCTCGACGACATTCAGGATGGAGGTTGCGGGTTCTGGTAACACATTCGCTCCTACTGCAAATAAATCTATATGTTAGAGAGATTGAGGAATCCCATAGAGAGATTATGAGAAGGGGTTGTAGATAAAGATGGAACCATGAGGAAAGCATGGTAGACAGCCGTACCATCCGCTAGCACCACTCTGATTGAAATCAAGGAGCTCGAGCCCTCCGGCGACTCCCTTGCTTGGCCGCCAATAGATCTATGCTAGGGGAAAAGGAATCACAAAGAGAGATTGTTAGAGCATGGCAAATAAACATAGGGACAAAGAGTGACGAGCAAAAAACATAGCCCTTACCGATGCTAGCACCTCTCGAGTGAAGTTGAGAATGGAGATCGCGGTCTGCGGCGGCTATCTAGGTCTAGCTACTAGAGAGAGAGAGAGAGAAAGGAAGGTAGAGGAAATGAGAAGGGAAGATAACCTTGTTATTTTAGAAGGGGAAAGTGGATTGGGCCGTCGCAGTGGACCCTACATCGGGACAAATCATGTGAGGGACCACTCTGGCACATGGTTTACATTTCTAACTAATAGTAAAACAAAGCAATTTTTATTTATGATTTTTTATGGAAAATTATTTGGTGGACCCAGTTGACGAAATTTGTATTGAGGGCTTGAGACTTCTTTTTTATTCCAATTTATGAAAGCATTTCTTATATAATAAACTATTTTTCCATACAGGGCCTCATGGATTATACATTATCTTGATCACACGATGACTACAAACCCACATGTTTGAGCGTTGGAGTCTTTATGAAAGGAATTATTGGATCATGGAATTTAACAATGCTTCTCTTTGGTGAGAGAGCAAAACTTCCTGAAAGGAGTTTCTTAGCACCTTCTTCATTATAGTGTCATTTGAAGCATATCTTCAACTACATAAGTTTTCCTAGAAAAAGGATTTTTATTTTGGTCCCTCCATAAGTTATGCACTTAACCATTTTGTATTATAGTTCTAGTTAGCTTCTAACAGATTAAAACCTGCTTTCAATGGGTAAGCACAGTTGAAGCAGCAAACTAAGCATTGTGCCTATTAAAAAACACCCCCTTTGTATGGCAAATATATCTAATGTCACTATCTATAACGAATGACTTGTCTACTTCAATCTCGGCAAACTAAGCATTGAGCCTATGTGGGGTGTTACATTGTCATTTTGTTTCGTAGGATATACCCAAAGTGAAAATTGGTTGGGCAACATTGAGTGGTTCATTAGGTGCCTCATGGTATTCTCAATCAAAGTTTATGCATTTAGGGCATTGCAAAATAGCCTATGTGAAACAGTAATCTATTGACATGTGCATAAATAGAGTAAGACCATAATTAACTTCACTCAAACCTTTAGACTTTGATTTTGACAAAACTCACCCTTGAGCGGGACTTTGATTTCGACAAAACTCACCCTTGAACAAGGGGAAACTCTCTTTGTGCCAAAGGGACAGGATACTCACCTTTATGTGTTCGAAAAGAACATGAAATGGAAATTGAACAGATTATCTTTAGGTGCAATAGAAACTCAAAAACCTCATCTTACCAAACATGGACCAAGATCAGCAAGTTTAATTTTTATCTTTATTCACTGTTTGTATTTTTAGTTTGCACTCGACCACGTGCCAATAAGACGTGAATCTAAAAAAAGTGTTCCTTCTATATATGGAGAGACTACAAATGGTGAAGCGATGGGTAGTGTTACTATATCTGTGTGTGAGTAGAACTCTACAAACAAGGGACCTTAGATCATCTCCAAGTGTTCCCAACAAATCCTCCCAATCCAAGTTTTTTTTGTCAAGAATGGCAAAACCCCATCTCCAATAGTTCCTAATCCCTCATCCCAATCTTTTGGCACATGAAAAAAAATCAATGGAAGCGCGGATATATATCTGCGTGTGTAGCACGTGCATATGCTTTGGCCAAACTAAAGGTGGAAGGGTGTGGGAATGAATAAAGAGAGTAGGAAAAGGTCCCTGATTGAAATGTACAAGAGACAAAGAATATATATAAATGTACAAAAGACAAAAAATATATACAAGAGACAAAGAATATATACAAGACACAAATCATGGATCCAAATATATACTAACAGATTACACGGTGGATATCTTCTCCGCCGGTCTTGCGGTGCGCGCCGACCAATGTTGTGCGCCGTAATTCGTCTTGTGGGCTGGACCGGCCCTGGTGACTTGGCCCACGTCCAGTGCCGTGGGTGTCTGGAGTCATATCCCCACAATAATTTAGAAACAGTAGAGGACTCTTGATGTAAAATTGTCTTATGTACTTAGGAATCAATTATTGGAAATGTTGGAGATGGTCTTTTATTTATTTCTCCCAAAACTTTTTGGCGAGTTGAAAAACCCATGGTTTCATAAAGCAATTTTCGAGAACTCTTGGAGATGCTCTTAGCTCTAGTGTGAAATGATTTGCATGTGTCTAGACGCATGAGTTGAAAAACCCATGGTTGTCGTTAGCATCGAGCAAAGGCCACGATCATGGAATCGCGATGTCGACGAGAACACGCTGCCGCACCGACATGGAAGTTGGAAGGTGGGCAGGTCGGGCGGAGGCTGGAGGGAGATGAATCGTCGAGACTGCTTTGTGGGGAATAGACTCCTCCACTCCTGCGCTGTTGTTTTGCTGTGAGCTCCTGCGTTGGCGCGTTGTTGTGGACCTTAGGCTCTCACAAATTGGGCTGCCCGTTAGCTGTGCTGACTTGCTGTTAGGCCGTTGGGGTCAAAATATTCTTTTTTAACGGGGTCAAGCCTGGTGAAAAAAATACAGTGCTGCTAGCAAATCATCGGGGTCGGCTGACCCCGGTCCTTCCAGGTAGATTCGCCTAAATCATGTCCCAAAAAAGCAATGACTGAGGGCTTCACTGTTGGGTCACTCAAATCCTAACCATTTGTCACTAGCTATGCAACGGAGGACTCAATCGCAATGGTGAGATGGCTACTGCTCCAAAGCTACCACCATTGGGTCGATACCAGATGAATACGATGTCGGTGTTCACGGTGTTGGTGACGCCGATAGCATCGAGTGCATTCTTTGTGTTTGCACTGCAGGAGGACTGGAGGAGGAAGGCAGTGACTCAAGGTGGGAGAAGATGGACAGCCGGAGGCTGCTGAGACAAAGTTTGTTGACAAGGTGGGTGCCTGAGCAGCTTTGCAGTGGATGCAACTCTGCTCAGCACGAATGGGCTGTGCTTACTTTGTTCATTGAGACAAGATCAGCTGCTATGTGGTAGGTCTGGAGCAAGTTGGCACAATCAAAACCAGTGCCGTCTGTTCAGCTTCGATGGGCCTTTCCCGTACAAACTTCAGTATTACCCGAGGCCCAAGGCCCAGCCTAATTGACGAGCTGCTGGATTTACTGAAGCCTGAGCTGTCGCCAAACCCTCCGGCTGCCGCCGCCGCCGCCGCCGCCACTCCGTCTCGCCGCCGCGCGCGCAATGGTGCATCCCCATTTCCGTTCAACAGTCGCGCTCTCTCCTTGAAGCGATGATTGTATGATTGGGAGAAGTCATTGAAGCATCTAGTGACTTAGTGAGGTGATTTGGGGATCTTTGCTTGCTCTCTGTTCGTGCCTGCTCATCTTTTCGCATTGTCGAGTAATAAGCCATTTGTCTCGTGGCACTTGACGAGGCTAGAGCTCAGGGGCTTATCGTTCTGTGACAACAACCATGGCTGCCTCCTGGACCTCTCAGGCTGCCCTGCGTTGGAACATCTAGAGGTCACAGACTGTAACTTGGAAGAAGTCAGGAAGGTGACATCCCTGTCTGTTAAGCGCCTGGTAATCAAATGCTGCTATTGCAATGACTTTGACACCCTTCAGATTTGCTTTCCCCTTGTGGTCTCGTTGTGTCTGGAAGACTTTTATGACAAGATTCTACTACTGGAGAGCATGCCACACTTGGCGGTGGCATATGTCTCCATTGACGATAACCTTTTAGAACCTGATTCAGATGATGAAGAAGAAGATATCACAGTACTAGAAGGATTAACTGAAGCTAAACATCTAGTGCTGATATCTTATGGCAAAATGGTACAGTATAATTAACTTTTATGCATATTTTACTATACATGATAAAATTGTTTGCTGCTGCTCGATCCAATCATAGTTTTGTCTTCTGATAGCAGTCCTATATTGACACTCGTGTGCATTATATATTAAGATCTGAGTTTTCGAAGTGAATTAAATATGTTTCAATGATCATGCATTGCCTAGTACTCCCTCCATCCCTAAACAAGTATCGCTATTGTTGTGAGTGCCACAAATTTGACTCGATTTATAGAAAATACGTGCAACATTTGTATCTCCAAATAAATTTATTAAAAACTAGATTCAAAGATCATTCCAATGACCTAATTATGTACCATAAATATTTAAAAAATTATATATATTTAATCAAAGTTGATTCTCAAAAAGCGAAAATGACAGTTATTTAGGGACGGATGGCAGTAGGTAACACCTTGTCCAGTGTCTACAGTAGCTGTCTGGATTATACTAGCCATTTGATTTACTGTCTTTTTTTCCCCTGTTTGGAATCTGTCTAGATTACTTTCACAAGAGACCAGAGGTTCTGTCCCACATTTTCCAAGCTGAAGACCTTGGTACTCAACCAGTGGTGGTGTGAATCTGCAGATTGCAGTGCACTAGCGTGTATGCTTCAACATGCACCAGTATTAGAGAAGCTCACTGTCCTTTTCTCTCACAAAGTATGCAGAAAACAAATATACCATTGCAGATTGAGTTATATATAGTACATTAATATTTATTTTACCTTGATAACTTCATTTGATTGCATTGCATGCTGAAGGTTCAATCCAAATATGACATGGTAGTGGAGGGACGCCCTGATGCAACAGGGAACTCTACTATGATATCGCAACACCTTAAGATAGTCGAGCTCAAATGTTTTGAGATCAATCAAAGGGTTGTAAACATTCCGAAATTCCTCGGTACACTTAACATATGTAAGATCTTGTATACTCATTTGAAACTTATTCTTAGTAATTATATCTTAGTTTTCAACTCTGGCTCCATTCGAGTAAAAGCATCTGGATAATTAGCTCATGATGCAGTTTATTAGTGAAGTAAATTCTTATGCACTGATTCCATTCCTATAAAGATCATTGCATTTTTTCCCATTTCGATGTTGAAGATATCTAAACTTCCCATGGTTCTCATGTTCTTGCAGGGTCTCAGGTTAGAGTTTGACAGAATGTTCCAAATGATGATGAAAAAACTATCACTAAATCAGTGCCAAGGTCGGTCATGAGAAGTACCATAGTATTAAGGTTAGAGTTTCAGGTTAGAGTTTGACAGAATCTTCCAAATGTTCCAGAATTGCTATTAAGTATGTGGCAGGCTGTGTGGTTTTTGCAGCCATGCTACCTAACAGCCAGCTATAGTAGCCATCATATTATCCTGGTTGTTTTGCATATTATTGCGGAACTGGAACCGGTCAGATGTTATTGCATTTCAACATTCCTTTCTGTGAAATTAAAATGCCAAATAACCGTTGAAATGGAGTGGTAGTGCTAAGGTTAAAGCCACATTATTATAATATATATTATTATATAAAATGGCTAGATGCATTCTCTGGTGTTCCCTCGGTACAAAAATTTAAAGTGTACAGGCCTCAAACAGAGTGACCAAGGAGGACACTATGCATGCCCATTTTTATTTACGGCCTGATTGGTTGGTAACCATACTTTGTCATACCAATGATTTGGCAAGCCAAATCTTAGGCAAAAAAGTTGCCAAAGATTTGGCAAGCCAAATGTGAGTAGTTGGCAAATTTTGGTAGCCAACCAATCGCTAGCCAAAATCATGGCTTGCCAAATCTTTGACGTGGCAAATTTTAGAAGCCAACTAATCAGACCCTTAATTGCCGCGTTCCGCTTAATGCCCTAGTGGCCTAGTCTGTTCATCTCTCCCGTATAAACATATGCTAACACCATTCCATGCAGAGGTGCATGGGTTGTCTTGTAGATGACAACCTATCTGAAGAAGGGGAGTATATAAATTAAGCTAACAGTGGACTCAACTGGAAGGCAGTGATGCATTCATTTAGACAGTTTTGAGATTTTTCAGTGCTGGAAACCAAGTAAAACGGGAGAGAGAGAAGCTTAGACAATTTGTACTTGGGAAGTAGTTGTGAGCGCTGGAAACCAAGATGCGAACATGCTTTAGATTTTTTGACTGTTGGAGTTCTTTTTAGAAGAATTAGATTCAGCGGCAAATCCAGCCTGTAAAATGACCTAGGGTGGACATTTAAGTAGTCAGACAGTCAGTAATCAAATTCTACGACTCTCTGATGACTAAGTAATCAAATGAAATAATCGGCCACACATTTGTCAATACCTTTTTTTAGATAATGGATACTTTATGCCCGGCTTCATCCACCCAAGGGTAGAATCAGACCAATTATTACAAAGTTCAAGAAACACACACAAATATCTTGACAGCACAATTTGCACGGATACTGAAGGACGACTAGACCGATAAAAGAGTCTTGACTAAAATTGACCAATAAACCTATTTGATAACCATCCATTGGAGCTGAAAAACTGGAAAGCTGCCATCTCTAAGACTGGGCAGCCTGCAAAAGAGCTTCTCTGGAGCCACTCACGCCGCTGCAGCCTTGCCCATTGCCGAAGCCAGTAGGTTCCCCTGAATAGTACCTGCAAAAAAGTTTTCGGTCTACATTTGTCAAAGACCACCTCGTTTCTAGTTATCCATATTGTCCAGCACAAAGCGGATGCTGCTGTTAATAATAAATCATTTTGATTTTTCGCACCCCCCTTAGACCAATAAACAAACAAATCCTCTAAGTCAAGAGGAGGTGGTAAACCAAATATCAGATGTACAGCACGCCACAAGAACTTGGCATAATAACAATCAAAAAAGAGGTGTTCAATAGTTTCTGGTGAGTGACAAAAGCTACAACTTAAATCATCATTCCAGTTCCATCTAGCTAGGTTATCTTTGGTTAGAATGACCCCTCTCCTTAAATACCACAAGAAAATCTTTATTCTTGAAGGTATTTTGATCTGCCAAATATCCTGTGGTACTCTGACCCCATTATTAATTAATGCAGCATACATTGATTTAACTGAGAAATTTCCTGATGACTGTAAGGCCCACACAAAAGTGTCCCGTTCCCCTTGTAAGTTCATCTCATGTACTGATGCAATGATCCTGTGCCAATCCCTTAAGTTCCTTCCCACTAGGTTGCGACGAAAGGAGACATTAAGAGGGACTGACGCCATGACTGTGGCTACCGAATCTTGCTTTCGACGAACTATGTTGAACAACGAAGGGAATTTATCTTTGAGTGGTTTGTTGCCCAGCCAAGAATCCACCCAAAACCTAGTTTGAGTCCCATCCTTGACCCGGAAATAACCAAAGCTCGTAAAAGAATCTTTTACTTTCATCAGGCCTTTCCAGAACTGGGAATCTGTGGGTTTTATAGAGCACTCTCCTATAGTTTTGTCTTTTATGTATTTGTTTCTCAATAAATCCTGCCACATGCCTTCCTCGTTTATTAGCTTAAAAATCCATTTACTCAACAAACATTGATTTTGTAGCTCAAGATTAAGAATGCCTAGACCCCCTTGATTTTTTGGTTGGCATAGAATTTCCCACTTGGCCAGTCTATACTTCCGTTTGTGTTGATCACTCTGCCAGTAAAATCGAGATCTAAAGCAGTCTATTTTTTCCAAAACCCCTTTTGGGATTTCAAAAAAAGACAACATAAACATCGGTAGGCTAGAGAGCACCGAGTTTATTAGAACCAACCGACCCCCTACTGACAGCATCTTGCCTTTCCACCCACTAAGCTTCTTCTCAATTCTATTTTCAATTATTTGCCAGTCCTTATTACTCAATTTCCTCGTGTGCATTGGTAGACCGAGGTACCGGAAAGGGAAATTACCGATCTTACACCCAAACAGCTGCGAATAAAACTCCTCATGATGTTTTGCATTACCAAAGCAAAAAATCTCACTTTTATGAAAATTAATTTTGAGACCCGATAATTGCTCGAAAGTACTCAGAATAAATTTCATGTTTACTGCTTTGTCCATATCATGGCTCATGAAGATCACAGTGTCATCCGCATACTGCAAGATAGATAGACCATCCTGAATAAGATGAGGGATGAGTCCGTCTACCTGACCCGCTTCTTTAGCTCTCGCAATCAGTATGGCCAACATGTCCGCCACTATATTAAAAAGAATTGGGGACATAGGGTCACCTTGCCTTAGGCCTTTCTTAGTTTGGAAATAGGGGCCTATCTGGTCATTTACTTTGATATTTACATTCCCTCCCTGCGTGAATTGCTTCACCCAAGAGCACCATGTTTGAGAGAAGCCTTTCATTCTTAGTGTTTTCTGCAAGAAATCCCAATTCACCTTATCGTATGCCTTCTCAAAATCAATTTTAAAGATTATCCCATCTTGTTTTTTGGAGTTAAGCTCATGAATCGTCTCGTGGAGGATTACTGCCCCCTCCATGATATTCCTACTAGGTAAGAAAGCTGTCTGTGTTGGTCTTATTACTTTCTGGGCAACTGTAGTGAGTCTGTTTGTTGCCACCTTGGTAAAGATTTTGAAAGAGACATTCAACAAACAGATTGGTCTATATTGTTGAATGACTTTCGCATCTTGACTTTTTGGTAATAAGATTAACGTTCCAAAGTTCAGGCTATTTAGCGGTAGACTTCCTGCATGAAACTCCGTGAACAGAGCCATCAGATCTTCTTTTATGAGATCCCAAAAAACCTGATAAAACTCTGGTGGAAAACCATCGGGGCCTGGTGCCTTATTATGCTCCATTTGGAACACCGCAGCCCTCACTTCGGCTTCCAAAAAAGTATCTGTTAAGAACTCATTCTCTAGGTCAGACACTTGCGGAATATCATGGATACTATTCTCATCCAACTGGATATGAGACCCTTCCGAAGGACCAAACAAACTCTTGTAATAGTTAGTAATATGGTTCTTCAGCTGTGCATCTCCTTCTATAACATTCGCCCCGTCTTCCAACTGGAAGATCCTCGTTTTGCGATGTCTCCCATTAGCCAACAGATGAAAATATTTTGTGTTAGCATCACCCTCTAAAAGATGCTTAACCTTTGCCCTTTGGTACCACTTGAGTTCTTCCTCTCGTAGTAATTCCGCTAGGCGCTCTCCTAACACATGTTTTAAATTGAGTTCCATACTGTTAAGCAATGAGTTTTCTGCCTTTTTGTCTAGCCAATCCAGTTTATCCAGCACCGCCTTCTTCTCTTTCTTGTAGGCACCGCTAACATTCTTCGCCCACCCTCTAAGGTATTGGCGGAGTCTCCTAATCTTAGCTTGCCATCTCTCCATCGGAGTACCTGTGATCTCGTACACTCGTGCGGACCTCGGACACTAAATCACAAAATCCATCCCTGAGCAACCAGCCTAATTCAAACTTGAATTGCGGTTGATAAGCTGAGGAAGGGCCATTTGTGTTAAAAAACAATGGAGTATGATCTGATATTTCTCTACTCAAAGCGTGAACTGTCGCTGCCGGATACTTGGACTCAAAATCCGTACACACGAGAATCCTATCCAGTTTCTCGAAGGTCGGATTTTGTAAACGATTAGCCCAAGTAAATTTTCTCCCTGTCAATTCAAGTTCTCTAAGATTGAGAGTATCAATTACCGCATTAAAAAGAAAAGGCCATCTATCACTATAGTTACCATTATTCTTCTCGCCCTGGTCTGCGAATAATGTTAAAATCACCACCCACAATCACAGGTATTGTTTCTTTTGAACATACTCGCACTAGCTCAGACAAAAAGTTTGGTTTATGTTCTAGCTGAGCAGGACCATAAACTGAAATTAAATTAAATTTAAAGTCATCCTCCTTATGGTGCAGCTTGAAGCGGATGTAAAAATCACCCTCCTAAATTTGACCAATGTCAAAGGTTAACAGATTTATTCCCAAGATCATGCCACCTGACCGTCCCCTTGGGGGCATACAGTGCCAAAGAAAATCTCTGCCAGCACAGATATTATTTAAGGTGGTTTGAGAAAAATTAGCTCTGCCGGTCTCAGATAAGGCAATGAAATCTAGGTTCTTCTCTTTTGTTAACTCTGACAAGAATCTATATTTTTTAGTGTCTGCAAAACCGTTGCAATTCCAGAAAATTCCTCTCATGTTGACCCCGATCTTAAATTTTTCTTCTTATATTTGGACTTACATTTTTTGCGGCGTGATACAGGGGATTGAAGACACAATGGGTCACATCCCCCATCACCTAAGTCCTCACAGATCTCTGCACATATTAAATTTAGAGCTTCTAAATCCACCTTATCATCTAAAGACTCTACTGACTCCGCATCCTCTCCTTTCCTATTCTGACCAAGTACCAAAAAATTATCTTGTAACCGCTGTGATTCTAGGTCCCTTAATTTTTGCAAAGATAGGTCTACTTGGGGTTCATTATTACCTAGTGAAATTTCTAGGGCAGCAGCAGAAGCTATAAGAGAGGAATCATCACGAACATTAAAAGAGAGGGGCTGAATTTCATTACCTTTAGTAGAAGGTGCATCCATGTTTCTACGTGCCTTCAATTTTGTTGCCTTCTCCAGTGAGTCCTGCTCCGATGTCGCCGCATTTCTCTTACTAGTCCTCACCGGCGACACTGCCCCACCACTGAAAGCCTTTGAGCTTTTATGGACACCAGAATCACCTTTATTCTTCAACAAACTAGCCCTCCACTGAGAAGACCCGTCTGGAGTCAAGCTAGCCTCAGTAAGCAGGACTACAGGTTTAGCTGCACTCTTCTGTGTCACGTCCAGAACTCTCTGCTGAAGGACCTCTCCGGTATCACCCATAAAATCCTGAAGGGTTCCATATTCCACACCAGAATTCTGCTGGGCTGCTGAGATCATGTTAGTGTCAGGAAGTACACCGTCAACAGCCTTATTGTTCTGCTGCTCTTCCGGCACCTCTAGATCACTGGACTTTCCCCCTTCTTTCTGACCAGCTGGTGGATTTTCTGAATTTTTCCCATCAAGGTCCATGTTCTCAGGGTGTTTCCCCTCTGGAGGTGTATCATCATCTGTGGTAGAGTCCATGTCAATGACCTGGGGCTCACCATCAGGCATACCTATCTCCACTCTAAATTGCAGCTCATAAACAAAATCCCCGATGACCACATCCACCAAATTCGGGATGAGTTGAGGATCAAGCACTGCTACCTGCATTCTGGCCCTTCCAAATTTCTTTGTAAATTTTGTATCCACAGCTCGAGAAACACCTAAGATCGAGCCAATTGCCCAAATAATAGGGAATTCCCGCAGCTCCCTGGGGAGACCTCGGAACTGCACCCAAACCTTTTCGATCTTATATTTAAAAACCTCATCCTCAGACCCTTTCTCAAAACAGATCTTTCCTTTCACTGACTTGGTGTCCATTGGACCCCAGTTTACCATGTGAGCAAGCAAATCAGCAGAAGGAAAATTTGTAGTAAAGGCATCTGACCCTTTTAGATCAATTACCCAACTATAACCAGGCAGAAGTCTATCGAGTTCCACTGCAAGCTGATCTGCAGTAAGAGAACCCTCTAGAACACGTACCACCGCTGACTTATCATCTGCCACAGTTTTTGGATTTTGAGCCACAGGAATAAAGTAAAAACCCAAACCTTGTACAGCATATCCACATGGTACAGCCGTAGTTTGTAAATATTTTGCATTTGGGCAAACTTTCTTAACGTGATCACCAAGGCAAATATCACATGAGAGTACTGTCGTACAAATAGATACAGTATGCCCTTTCGTATGACAACGGTAACAATATGGTTTACCCTTATTCTTTGCAGTGCCTCCTTGCTGTGATGATTCTGGTAAGTCACCATGAGTATCCAACGTATTACCAAAGTGTGGAGCAGTGGCCGATGCAAGATCAGATTTTGGCGGCGCTGAGTGGAGCTGCTGAGATGCCACTGCTGTAGTAGCTGACGCCGATCCCGCCGCACCAGGTGGTGCACCTCCCTTGACAAGCTGTGATCCTTGCTGCAGCTGTGGAGCCTGCAGCAGGTGACCACGGTTGCCAGTGCCCTCCAGGGCTCCTCCCTGGGGTTGAGCACCGGTTGGAGCAGCCGCGTGAGCCGACGCAGTTGCAGACGCAGCAGCGCCGGGCCCCCGGCGTGGGCACTAGGCTGAGCGCCAGCGCCGGCGCCCTGGGTGCCAAACCCGTGGCCGCCGAACCCGGCGTTCTGGCTGCTGCTCTGGACGCCGTTGCCAGCGTTCAATGCGCCGAAGGTCTGGGCACCGAAGCCGCCTCCCATGGCCCCGGCCGCTGCTGGACCGTGGTGCGCAGGCGGCTGCTGATGCTGCCCGAGCGTTCCATCCTGGCCTGCGCCCGCTGCCGTTCCACCCGCCACTGCGTCCAGCGTTTGGCCGCCATCCGATGCCATGCCCGCCATGAGCTCCATAGCCGCCGCCACCACCTTGAGCATGCCCGCCATAGGCACGCCCACTCCCACGGGGAGGAGGGCGGCCATGGCCATTGTTTCCTGCGTTGAAGCGTCCACGTGCCGGAGCATTGCCGGGATTGAAACCAGGGTTGAAACCCGGGTGGAAATCCCGCCCCCCCACCCTGGTCACCATAGCCCCCAGGCGCTGCCATCTTCCTCGTCGATTGGACTGCCTCCGCGTACGTTTGTTCCGGCGACTGAGGGACTTCCGACGGCTTGGGAACTCGCGAAGGGATTGATCTAGGTCTGTAACGCAAGACTCTGGTGCCAGTCTTCGCGAACAGCGCACAGAGACCCCGCGTCGGCCGAAAGAAACGATCCGGCCCGATCCGGACGCGCTCAGGCCCAGCCCAACACCCCGTGTCTGCGGTCACCAGGGACTGATCGCGCCCAATCTGACGCGCCGCGACAATACTGCGCGATGGAGGATAGCTGGCCGGTGGACCCTCAGAACGCTGCTTGCGATTTCCCGTTTCCTCCATGTCTCCAGCGTCCGTGGACATCGCCAACGTCGCACCCGGACAACACGGCATGGTCTCTTGCAGCGTAGGAAATTCAAAATTTGAATCCACCTTCTTCTCCGGCGAGTGCAGGCACGGCGTTGACGGACTGCTGTCAATTCGGCGCCCAGGCACCTTCGACGTCGACGCCGTCCGAGGACTTTGCGCCGAACGCCGGCCAGACCTGCTCTTCCGGTAAGCTGCCTTGGCCAAGGCATCCCCCAGAGTCCTCGGCGGCGAGACACGAGGAGGGGGAAGAG
The DNA here is from genome assembly GCA_015844335.1 of Chrysopogon serrulatus. NCBI lineage: Eukaryota > Viridiplantae > Streptophyta > Magnoliopsida > Poales > Poaceae > Chrysopogon > Chrysopogon serrulatus. The sequence continues at coordinate 476,939 of JADLZL010001976.1, forward strand.
GGCCTTGCCATGGTGCACCGCAAGAACGCTGGACCAGCCTACCCACAATTGATTTTGCTAATTGTATACCTCCCGGAGAAGCATCGTTACCTGCTTCCAAAGCGGCCTCCGCCCTGGCGAGCTGTTGAACGGAGAAACCTACCTCCCTCGCTGCATTGACAAACACCGGCGTGGACATCATGTTGTCTTCGCCATTGTCATCACCGTCAGAAGAGTCATCGTCGTCGTCGCCCGGCGGTGCCCAGAATCGAAATGGGATCGGACCCAAATCGGCTCCATGCACAGGCCGCGGACTTTGAGTCGCAGCCACCACCGCCATCACTGATCGTGATAACTCTGCACGCCCTCGAGCCCGCCGCCGGTTGTCATCGGCGTCGTCTTCTCCTTCCCCCCATCCTCCACCGCTGTAGAGGGCTTCAAGGCCTTCCGAACCGCCGGCGCCAGAGTTAGGCGCCGCTGTCGCCTAGTTTCTAATAATACAAAATCCTGCAGAGCCGGGGCACAGCACAGGGCATGAGCAGATGAGCTGGAGCTTGGCCCCATGGGGCACTGGGCAGACTACTAGTAGAGGGCAGGAGGGCCGCACCGAGGCCCCGAGCACCAGAGCAAGGCTGCCGCCGAGACAACGAGGGGCTGAGGCGCACCCCGGGCCGGGTGGCAGGACGGCGGATGGCAGGCGGCCAGCAGGATCTAGTAGCGCCCAGGGCCTGGGGGGGGGGGGGTTGGGGTTGGGGCTGGGTGGAGGCCGGAGGCGGGGGAATCGGTGTGGTGGCCAACGAGGGCACCGTGGGATCACGAGGACGAGCTTGGAACCTGCGTCGATCGTCCATGGCAGGAGCTGGAGCAGCTGTCCTGGGCTGGGTGACTGTTGGGCAATTGCTCATCTTATGATTAGAATGAATCCATACTGTGGGCTGTTGGTCATCTTATGAACAAATGGTTAGTTGCCATATTTTTTCCTTTATTAGTAAAAGCTTGACAAAACATTGTGTTCATCCATGTTGGGCAGCAGGACAAAAAAGTGTCTTACTAGACCTGTTTAGATTGGTCGTCCGTTACTGCTAGCTGAATGAGCAATCATGTTATCATATAGTTACTGGTAACCACTAGGCCTACTTTGGCAGCCCGGATTCCTGCCGGGATCCCGCCGTCTTCCCGGGGCGAGAAACTCATGGGGCCGCCTCTCCCGGGATTATCTCCTGCCGCGTTTGGAAGTGGAGAGGACGCGGAATCTCAACTGCTTCCCTGCGTTTTCCACGGGGCTGAAATCCGCGAGGCAATAGGTCGGGGGCATTTCCCTGCCCCTCGTCTTGTGACGCCCTATTCTCTCCCGATTCGAAGTCTCCGCCGCCACCTTCGTGACTTCCACTTCCGCCGGCGCATCCACTTAAGCCGCCTTCGCCTCTGCAGGTTACTTCGCTTTTGCCTGTATTTGCTTGCTCTCTGATCTAGGGTTTCTCCTATTGCTCCCACATTTTTTCTTGTGGATCTTGGAGAAGAAGTGGAGCGACCAAGAGCATCGGCTGTCTGCTGTCCTCCTAGCTGATAGGTGTTTCTCTGGTAGCCATTTTTGTGCTGAGGGCCGAGCGAGAGGCATCTGCTTGCACTTCTAGTAGGCATTTTTGTGCTGATAGGCTTCTGATTTCTGGTAGCATGTGCTTTTTGCAACAATTCCTCATGGGTGTTAATATGCACAATCCAGATCCAAGTTAACTCCAGCACCATACTCTTCTTACTAGATGCCCTGTTTTCTTTTCTTTCTTCAGGCCATGCATACAGTTAATGATCTGATCTTAAAATGACTTTAAATTTAAGCTGAGCCCGGGAGTTAGAGGAGAAATAATTATAGTTCTCATTGGCTTGGTATAATTAATTTGCAATACTCTTGCTTCTGAACTTTTTTTTATCTGTTCAATTCTCTTACAAACTTCACTGGTTAATTAGCATGAGGCAGCTGGCAGGGCTATTATATTAATCAACTATAATAAAGTCTATAGTTTTCTTAGTAGGGATCAATAAAAATTGAGCTTCTCTGATCCAACTTATAAACATATTTAATATTTTACTTTTCTCTGAGTGAATTAATTACATGTTAGTTTCTGAGTTAATTAATTACATGTTAATGTTTAATATTTTGCAACAAAATTTAAACCTTGTTCATTGGGTCTAAAAGGGACGGCTTACCTATGATGCTGTGATGTTGTGCTTAATTCACGCTCCAATCCAACCTGTTTTGATCTCGTTCCAGTGAATTTTTGCTGCCCTATGCTCTGCCTGCTTCCTGTACTAGGTCTGAAAAACTGCTTCCTGTGCTTTCTCCGAGACTCCAGTTTTCAGTTCCTGACTCAGTCTGAATTTTCATGTACTTGGTAATCTATCTGGGTGCATCAAATTCACTACTGAAGATCAGGATTGATGTTATCCTTGAGCTGTTTTTGCCTTGTATCAGTTGTTTTTGGAGGTAGTCAGTGACATTTTCTGACCAAGCACATGCAGTCAGAAAGTTTCCACTTCTCTGAACCTTTCTTTTCTTGATTTTATTGTCCTTGAAACCATGGTCAGTAAACTTGATTGGTGATGTATATCCACAAAATATAAGTACAACACATTGTTGGTATTGCTCAAATTTATCTCCTTCCTGAATGTTTATAATTGGCAGTTGATCATTCAGATCACTCAGTAAAAGATACTTGTGTTACCAACTTAACTGGAATTCAAATTGTGTTACCAGCTTATCTGGAATTGAAAGTGTAAATGCTGGTGCACATTTCTTGTTCTTGCTTCTATCCCTATTTGATTGCTCTCACATACCAGATCTAAAGCCTTGTGCAATTGGAAACTCCAATATAATATGTGGCCACGATGATTCAGTGCAAGTGAGTTTGTTGTTGATATACAAGACTGTCCTTTGTAGTCTAGGCTAATAAAGTTTTGAGGTGGCACAAGATGTCCAGACTTTTAGCCTGTCAATTTGTCTGCCTTTTACTAACAATTTCTTAGTATACAGCAGACGACGTACCTAAAGGCCAGCAACTTGGTATTATTTGAAACTGTAGGTCGACATGATAGCTAAAGACACATTGAATTGTTGAAACTAATAATTACTAAAGTTTGTGATTCGTTCATAAGTTCAATAGTACTGAATAAGATACATAAATTCAGCTGAGATGTCGCTCACCAGTCATTGGGGAGCTATTTAATAGCTATGCACTTTTGTGCCTTGCAAAATGTATGAAGTTTGATTAAAGAAACATATTATAATGTATATAAAATCTTTTTGTTTTTTTTTTTTGTTTTCAGAATATTTCCGTGATCTGTTTGAATGTGTCTATTTAGAGTTCAAAACATTGTGCACTTTACACTACAGGCTTAGAATAAGCAAGCTCATAGTCCATGGTCATAATAAACATGCAAGTTCTATAAGTTGACATTTTACGACATCGGGCCACGCCAACTGCGAGCTGCCTTGTCAGCCTATCCGCACTCATCATCCTTTAAAAAGAATATTCTAGTCTGGTCATCAAGATTCTCTCCACTACACTACTTTCTTCCGCACCCATTCATATTATATATCATCCTCTATCTCTTGTAGGACCCACTTATCACTATTTTTTATTAAAAAACCCGACCACCTCCCTTGCTCCCATTCTCTCTCCCCCAACCCGGTAGCCGCCTCGCCTCTCTCTCCGTCGCCACTCTCTCTCCCCACCTTGCCTCTCTGCCCACCTCGCCTCTCTCCCTCTTGGCGAAAGCGCACGGAGAGGCAGCAGGCGAGGCGGACGGTGGCGGGCGCGCTGGCGAGGCCCCCTCCTCGCACGACCGCGATGGCCCCCGCTCGTGCTGTGAGCGGAGCTCAAGCGCCCAGTGAAAACTTCGCTCCCACGCCCAACGGAGCCGCTTCGGTGGGCGTTGGTAGCCAAGGCGTGGGGGAGCTGGGCGCAGCATCGGCGACCATGGCTCCTCCCGTCAGCAGCCCTACATCTGGTGCAGCCTGTAATTCCCCGGCCCAGGGCTTAATAGGATTAATATGATACTCATACCAACAAGTTGCAACTTCTTTTCTGGAAGCTCATCTCGAAATAACTCCAATGTTAAACGTGCTTGGCTTTGAGCAATTTCAGGATGGGTGACGGACCGGGAATTCGTTCCTGGGTGCGCATGAGTGAGAACAAAGTGCGCAAAAAAAACTGGTGTTGGTCTGTAAGGGCAGTATTGATCCTATTAATGCTGTCAGATATAAGTAGACCCAGCCTCGAGGAGGCGGGACGTTACACGGCCTGCGTTGGGCGCTGCGGTGCCCCTTCCTCTACTCACGCGGCGGCGCATAGTGTGGCGTGCGGCTGTCGTGGAGGCGCTATGCCGGACGAGCTGGGTCGGAGGACAAGAACGCGTGGGCCCGCGCATGTAGCGGAGGTCCTGGAGGACGCTAGGAATGGCGGACGACTAGCCGGTCCGCTTGCATAGCATAGAGGGTAGCGGACGCGCTGCGGCCCTCTGGTCCGCTATGTGCTCCTTGAGGAACACATAGGGCACCGCGGTGTAGACAGCCTCAAACCTGCAATTCTGCACCCCGGACCCGTGCTTCCAAGCAGCGACATGGATTGGGGAAAAAATGGGGCAATGGCTCCAGCGAAACGATTATCCAATTAATTTCCCCGGCGAGGGTTAATCAGCCCCTGTTTCCAAAGTAGCCCTTATAGATAAATGAACCTATCTGATTCTCAAAAAAAAAAAAGATAAATGAACCTATCTTGTCATCATATTATTTTTGTAGCTCGTGTGTCGTGTGACCATGCATCGTTTTTCTATGGCTCATCGCCATCTCTCTGCTTGATGATGCAAGTAGTCATACGAAAAATAGCATGCCGGACTACATTCCATCATTTCCCAAGTTCTGGACATTAAAATAAATACGTAGAAAGTTATTGAAAATCTGTACACCCAGAATGAAACAAAACAGTTAAAGAGGCGGAGGATGAATACAACTGTGGGAGTCGCAGAAAAATTAAAAAAAAATACAACTGTGGGAAAAATTTGAGACATTTCTTTTCTCATTGGTCACAGAGATGTGGAAAGATAGATTGGTTGATAAATAAATTCTAAACGTGCTGGGGGCAAACTGTATGTAACGTAATCTAGGAGAGCATCTCCAACAACTCCCAATATCCACTTGGTATCCTATTTTTTTGGCAAAAACACAAAAACACATCTCCAACAACTCCCCATATCCACTTGTTATTTTCCCAACTTGGAAAAAAGAAGCCTCCGCGCGCGTATACATCCGCGCGCATACAGACTTGCGTATCGGTGATTTCGGTAAGCTCGCCGCTTCCTCTCGTCGCTCGCCTCCCGCGGCCTCACGCCACGGCGCTCGACCTCCCGGCCAGGGCCTCTCCCGTCCCCTGGCGCCGCCCGTCGCCCCCTCCCGGACCAGCCCGCACGCGCCTTCGGCGAGGCGGCGGCGTTGCCGCCGCGGCCGCTGGAGGCGCTCGGCCTCGCCAGGGGGGCCCCCGTCCACCGGCGTCCGCGGCCATGGGTATGGGAGGAGGATGGAGACGGGGAGGAAGTGGGCACTGGGAGGAGAAGGAGCCCGACGAGGCGGCCGCGGCGCCGTCGCCGCCGCTGAGGGAGGGCTCGGCCTCGCCAGGGCCCCCGTCCACCGGCCGCCTCCAAGGGCGTGGAGCTCCGGCGCGCCATGACCGCCTCCCGCGCGCTCCGCAGCCTTCGCCTCTGCGGACGTCGTGATGATGGACAGTGGCTCGCCCGGCGTCGACAAGCCCGCCCGGCGTCTTTGGGAAGAAAGGGAGAAGGGCATGGATGTAAAAAGAAGTTCTTTATTGTGTTCACTTTGTAAAAGTGCTAAAGAGAAATTATTTTTATCTAGGCTTGATTAATTACGAAAAATTTATGTGTTCACTTTGCAAAAGTGCCATAAGAAAAAAATGACGCACGTGAGTTTTGATTTTAATTTTAGCAAGTAAGTTTTAGGGAGTTGTTGGAGAGAGGGCTATTTTTCACTTGGCAAACAAAATACCAACTTGCTATAACACAAGATATACCAAGTGAATTATAGGGAGCTGTTGAAGATGCTCTAGACTAACAGACATCACTTCGGCCACATTCTGATAGGTAACGAGTAGATCCAGCATTAATACACACAAGCAAAACATGGTTTATACAAGCAAAACATGGTCCATACAAAGGAAACTAACCTCCCTCGATTATTGCATGAATAGGATTCCAAAACTTAACTCAGACGGTCAAAATTGGTTAACCGAGACGGTTGGAAACGGTTTTTCCAATCGTCTCAGACATAAGGACACAGTTAATCGAAGAGGTTACTTTACAAGAACCGCTTCAGTAAATCGATTAATAAAAAATAAAAAATGAAAGCCCACCGGCAAGCCTGTTTTGGAGCCCTTTGGTGAGCTTCGCCTGCCCGAAAGTGTCGCATCGTGCCGCCGCTGAATCCGGCCGCGCTGCGCCACACCGCCGAGGATCCACCCGCGCAGCCGCCGGATGCAGCCACCCGTTGCCGTATGTGGCCAACCCGAGCCTCTCCACCGTGGATCCGGACATGCTACTGTCGATCCAACCGCCTCGCGCCTCGCCGCCAATGGATCCGGCTGCCCCGAGCCTCACGCGACTCAATCTGGCCTCGTTGCCATCGTCATGGATCTGCAAGAGGAAGGGAGGGTGACGGACGGATCCACCAAGGATCCGAGAGAGGGGGAGGGAGGAGGGTGTTGACACCTGTTAACGCCCAAAATTTATTAGCAATTACCACTTCCCCGCACACGAAAATCTACTAGAATAGGGTTACCACTGATAATTTCCACGAGTTTTGGTGATTTCTGTATTTTTCAGGGAATTTTCCAGAAAAGACTAAAAGAGGGATTTAAGTGCTAATTTACCACGAAACTTAACCGCGACGGAAGCACATCACCAGAGGGTTCAGGAATACTCCAGAAGACGCCCGAAGCAGCGGGGCCCGCAGCCACCACCAGGTGGGGCCGGCCGGCCCCACCATGGCGCCGCCCGGCCCCCTGGGGTTAAGGTTGACCGCCCCCTTCTGGAACCTTCCTCCACCGCCTCTGAGGAGTCATCCTGGCCGCTTGCTACGTCGGTTTGATCCAACGGCGCGTATCAATCCCACCGGGCTATAAAAGGGGAGGGTCACACCCCCCTGGGAGAGGCCAGATCAAGAGATGAAGAGTCAGAACTTTAGATAGAGATCCACTAGATCTAGGCTAGCAATCAAGGTAGAGATTAGAGAGATAGAGTAGAAGAGTAGAGATTCGGAGGAGCCCCGGCCTGTCGGAGCATTCTCAGGAGCTGTATTCGTCTGGATTCGGCTCCCTCGCCCGGAGCTGCGTTCTGACGTACTTTTTTATTTACCATTCTGATTGAAGTAAGCAGTTGTTTATATTCGTTCAATGGTTTACAACTCATACTATATTGAGTACTTTGATTTGGGTAGCTCCTAGGTCAGAGTAGTATTCGTAGCGTAGACGTGGTGTCTGGGTTATGATTACTTGTGAATGTCCCCTGATCAGCCGGATAGTGGTAGCTCGCGTAGGTGACTATATAGCTATGTTGAATCCTCTGTAGTCCACTTCCCGTTCATAGGACTGATAGGTTTATAGGTGCTCAATAGGAGATTACTCTGTTTCTTCTCCTATTCGGGATTACTTGTCCGATAAGACGATATTATACAAAGTTTACCGGTAGTTAGAACTAGAGTACATTAGCTATTTCCTCATTCTCAATAGTTTTCTAGATTGTTTGTACCCCCTTAGATTAAGAGTGGCTACGTCATAATTCACCTACTGTTGCTTTGGGTTCGATATTAAAACCGGGTTGATCTTGGTGAAGTGTTAATCAGTAAATATCTATGCGCTTGCGGATAATCTGATAATAGTTATTATTTAGGGTGCAGTTAATTTATACCAACAAGCATTTCTGGCGCCGTTGCCGGAGAACGGTTTGCTAATTTTGACTTTAGTCTATCTTAGTCTATAGTTATCCTTTTATATTAAAAACAAAAATAAATATATTATGGAAAACGAATCTCAACTTCTATATCAATATGGAGCACCATCGGGATCGTATCTCTAGCCAAAGGAATCTTCTAAACCTATCACATCATCTGGCTATGAGCTACGCCCGGGATTAATTAAATTAGTTTAGGAATATATTTTTCTAGTAACACTAGCGAAAACCCTATTCTCACTTAACTGATTTTGAGCAGACATGTTCATGTCTAAGTATTAAAGGCATAGCTTATGAAACTTTAAGATGGAAACTCTTTCCGTTTTCATTAACGGGTAGAGCTAAGAAATGGAATAATCACCATGTTGGGGGAGTAGTCAAGGAGATTGGGAAATATTACGAAAATACTTTTGTCTTAAATTCTTCACAGTAGAAAAGGTCACTAAACTTCGATTTGAAATCATAGGATTCAAACAATTAGACAATGAATCGCTAGGCAAGGCTTGGGATCGTTTTGATGGCTTTGTAAATTCTGGACCTAATCTTGCTTTACCAGAACCCATGCTTTTACAACATTTCTTTTTAGGCCTTAATGATAGAAATAAGGAATATCTTAATTTGGCCTTGGGTGGAGCATTTATGCATATTACTTGTTGAACATGCTAAAACTATTCTTACTAATATTTTAAATGATCTTCCCGAAGAAAAAGAAGAGTTGCTAGAAGAAAATTCTCTGTTAGCTGAAAATGAACTTTTACCTGATTCATCTTAATCTATAGTTGAATTAAAACCTGAGCTAGCTAATGAGATAATTCCAAATTCTGAGTGGATGTTTGAAATAGAGGATGATTTCTTTGATGATTTTGGGAATACTACACTTTATCGCAAAATTATTCAATCCCAAGCAATCTAGAGATTTCAATTCTAATTTTTCATATCCTGATAATTTAAAATTTCTTAGAGAAATAACAAGGGAATTGATTTTTATTTTGGGTGATGATTGGTTGATAGAATCTGAGTAATCCCCTGAAGTAATTTGTCTTAATTCACCCCTCTGTTTGTATAAAGTTGCAAGTAGATTCATATCCTTTTGAAGCTTTATACAACCCAGTTGTAGTAGACAATATTATGTCATATATATTTGCTAGAAAATTCTTAAAAGACATACCATTAATTCCTACAAATAAATTATTTAAAAATTGTTCAGGACACATTATTCCTAGTTTAGGAGTTTTGAGTGCACTTCCTATTGTTATTAATGATTTTCGCATTTTATTAAATTCCTATATCTTTGATGTGTGGGATGATGTAATAATTGGAGTACCCATAATAAAACTTCTTCAAGAAGATCGTAATGGTAAATTAAATGTCAAATTTAGGAAAGAATTTAGTTTTTCGATACCTATAACTCATACGGTAAAATTTAAGGCGAGCCCCTTCCCGAATTAGATTCAATAGAAGAGGTTAATGCGATTGAATTCAATAATTTTATTCAACCCGATTTAGAAGATGATACCCAGTTCTTCATCGATGAAGAGGAGGAGGACCTTATTGATCCTGAACCTCTTGATGAATTACTAGAGCCATCTAAACCTCCTATTGAGCTTAAACCGTTTACCATCGGTCTCAAATATGCTTTTCTAAATAATGATCAAGAATACCCTGTGATTATAAGTGATAAACTCTCGATGAAGAGACTTATAAATAAATAACTGTTTTAGAAAAACATAGAGTTGCTTTTGGATATTCACTCCAAGACCTAAAAGGGATTAGCCCTGTTCTTTGCACCCATCGCATACCAACCAATCCAGAAATTACACCTTCAAGAGAGCCTCAGCGTAGACTCCAAAATGCGATGCGAGATGTAGTAAAGAAAGAAGTCCTAAAGCTTTTACATGCAGGGATCATATACCCTGTACCGCATAGCGAGTGGGTAAGTCCTGTGCAAGTTGTACCTAAAAAGGGAGGAATGACAGTTGTCCAAAATGATAAAAATGAATTAATACCCAAGAGAACTGTCACTGGATGGCGAATGTACATAGATTATAGAAAACTCAACAAAGCAACAAAGAAAGACCATTTTCCTTTACCTTTCATTGATGAGATGTTAGAGCGCTTAGCAAATCATTCTTTCTTTTATTTTCTTGATGGTTATTCCGAATATCACCAAATCCCTATCCACCACGATGATCAAAGCAAAACCACCTTTACATGTTCCTATGGAACTTATGCTTATAGAAGAATGTCTTTTAGATTATGTAATGCACCCGCTTCTTTTTAGAAATGCATGATGTCTATATTTTCTGATATGATAGAAGAAATCATAGAAGTTTTTAGGATGATTTTTCAGTTTATGGAAAAACTTTTGATGATTGCTTAGAGAATTTAGATAAGGTTTTGCAAAGATGTGAAGAAAAACACTTAGTCCTCAATTGGAAAAAATATCATTTTATGGTTAGACAATGAATAGTGTTAGGACACTTAGTGTCGAGAAAGAGGAATAGAGGTAGATAAAGTTAAAATTGAAGTAATTGAACAACTACCTCCCCCTGTTAATGTAAAAGGAGTTCGAAGTTTTCTCGGTCTTTGTGGTTTTTATCGTAGATTTATAAGAAATTTCTCGCAAATTGCTAGACCAATGACCAGATTATTAGCTAAGGATGTACCTTTTGAGTTTGATGAAGAATGCTTCGAATCATTTAACATTCTTAAGAAAGCACTTACATCAGCACCAATCATTCAACCCCCTGATTGGTCTTTACCCTTTGAAATTATGTATGATGCTAGTGATTATGCTGTAGGAGCAGTCTTAGGACAAACGAAAGATAAAACGCATCATGCAATTGCTTATGCTAGCAAGACAATGACAGAAGCACAATTAAATTATGCAACCACTGAAAAAGAACTTTTGGCTGTTGTCTTTGCTATTGATAAATTTAGGTCTTACTTAGTCGGAGCTAATATAATTGTTTATTCGATCATCTTTGCTCTTAAATATTTGCTCATTAAGAAAGATGCTAAACCAAGATTAATAAGATGGATCTTATTGCTGCAAGAATTTGATTTAGAAATTAAAGGTAGGAAAGGAATAGAAAACCCTGTTGTTGATCATTTATCGGGGATGTATTTTAAGGAGCCTCAGGAACTACCTATTAATGACTCATTGAGAGATGACATGCTGTTAAAAGTGACCAAGACAGATCCTTGGTATGTGAATATTATCAACTTTATGGTTACAGGTTACGTACCACCAGGAGAAAATAAGAAAAGACTCATTTATGAAAGTCATCTCCACATATGGGATCCACCATACCTTTTTCGAGTATGCGCAGACGGACTACTCAGAAGATGCGTACCAGTAGAAGAAGGCATGCAGATCATTCAGAAATATCATTCATCACCATATGGAGGTCATTAAGGGGCATTCCGCACTCATGCAAAAATCTGGCAGAGTGTTTCTTTTGGCCAACCATGTATGAAGACACCAAAGATTTCATCCGAAGATGTGGGGCCTGTTAGAGGCACGGAAATATCAATGCAAGAGATGCTATGCCACTCACCAACAATCTTCAGATAGAGCTCTTTGATGTCTGGGGAATTGATTACATGGGACCATTTGTGAAGTCAAGGAATTATGAGTACATTTTGGTGGCAGTTGACTATGTATCCAAGTGGGTAGAAGCTATGCCATGCAAGAATGCTGACTCAAAGCACTCAAAGAAGATGTTTGAAGAGGTTATATTTCCAAGGTTTGGAACATCTAGAATGGTTATAAGTGATGGAGGAACATATTTCACTGATAAGAAGTTTCACTTATACCTACAAGCTCATGGAATACGACATAATGTCACTACTCTATATCATCCTCAGATAAGTGGCCAGGCAGAAACATCCAATAAGCAAATCAAGAATATCCTCCAGAAAACAGTAAATGAAATGGGAACTCTTTGGAAGGATCGGTTACCGGATGCACTATGGGCATACCAGACAGCTTACAAAACACCTTTGGGTATGTCGCCATATCAATTGGTATATGGTAAGACCACGCCACTTACCAGTTGAATTAGAACATAAGGCTCACTGGGCTACCAAAAGATGATACATGGATTTAGAAGCCGCTGGAGAGAAAAGGAAGATGCAATTATCAGAATTAGAAGAATGGAGAGAGAAAGCTTACCATAATTCGAAGATCTACAAAGAACGAATGAAGAAATGGCATGATAAGAGGATCAAGAAGAAGGATTTTGCACCAGGAGATAAGGTATTACTTTTTAATTCTAGGATCAAATTATTCGGGCTTGGAAAATTAAGGAGCAAATGGGAAGGACCCTTCACCGTCGTGAATTCGTCACCACACGGAGCAATAACCCTACAATCAAACGAAGGTACGTTATTCCAGGTAATTGGACACCGACTTAAACTTTATTTAGAGCCATTTGATTCAGGAGTAGTGGATGAAATAGAATTCATCCAATTACCAACATATTAAGCTCTATTTTATTTTAGTATGAAATTTTATCTGAAAACACATCTAACAGAAACATAGGAGCAGTCCGAAGCACCCCACGGAAGGGCACCCGAGGTGGGCCCAGGGTGGGGCCGGTCGGCGCCCACCAGGCACCTCCCGTCCTGACTCTCGTCCCCTGTCCTTCTACGCTCTTCCTACGTATATTCGTGTATTATCCACGTGCAATCGGATATTCTTTCGTACGGATCCCGTGGAGCCTAGGTTTTCGTCCTCATCTTGTCTCCTGAAAACCCATGTAAATATGTACCTAGACCTCTTCAATTGTATTCCATAACCAGCCACCTCTCTCTCTCCTTCAAAAGGAGCTCTCCAATCTAGATCTAGTAGCAATGGCGAACAAGGCGATCGTCTCCTATGGTGCGGACTTCGACAGCATCCCCAGCGATGATTCGAAGGCCCTCGTGCTCGCGCAGCCGAAGCCTCTCGCCGTCGTGCCGCCGAAGCAAGTTGCAACGATCCCCCAGCGCCATGAGAAAGTCTACTACGTGCAAGATCCATCTGCTCTTCCTCCACCACCTGCAAGACTGCGGCTTGAAGGAGGTGCTAAAGGAAAGCAGATTTCTATCCCCAAGGGTACCCAGCTTCTTGCACCTAGAGCTAATGAGCGACTCGTGTCAGTCGAAACCGACAAGAAGGGCAAGCTGATATGTGCTAAGTACACCAACGCCGCTCATCCTTCTGTCCAAGGAATTCGTGCAAACCCTGATAAAGTATGCTACACCGAGTCCATTGCACCTAAGCCAAAGCCTAAGAGAAAGAGAGCAACATCAGCATTAGCACTGGAGAAAGTTCCCAAGCAGCCAGCACCAACCTTATGCACTCTCAATGAGAAGCTTGAAGGCCTCTCCAACCTTGTCAAGGAGATGGAAACATCTAACAAGCTGAGGGACAAGCTCATAGATGACGTAGATAAGAAGGCTGGGATTAATCTCAAGTTAATCCGCAGCCTCAAGCGCGACAAAGAAAAGCTTGAAGAAGAGGTTGCAGCCCTCAAAGAAGTAATTCAGGGCCTCAATAATGAAGGGCAGCGTTAGTTGCCTAGTTATCCAATAAGGCACACTTTTGCTAGGTTCGATTAGTTAATGGAGTCAGTCGAGTCATTTTCTTAGAACAAAGCCTAATGAGCTAGGGCGTCGTTAGTTCAGTCATTAAAGCGTCTGTTGAATTATTTTATACCATCGCCATAAATGAATAAAGTGCCTTATTTTATATTAATGTTTGTTATCTACTCTACTCTCTATTTTTTGTATGTGTTTGTCTCCACATATTGCGCAGAAAGTATATAGGAAAACAAGTGTGGGGGAGGCACAATCAATCACGAAGCAAAAAATACGATCGGAGAAACAGCGTAATGCGAAGCAATATCGAACCAACACTGCACAAGCGAAGGGGGGATCCGCAGGACCCCCGAGGTGGGGGCCGGCCGGCGCCCTGGTGGGGCCGGGCAGCCCCTACCACCTCTCGCCTCTTCGTTTCGGTCACGGTCAGGTTCGAGTTAATTACAATTTAATTGCATATATTATACTCTGAATTTCGATCCGAATTATAATTCTCCATATTAAATGCTTTTGAGAACTAATAAACTCACTTAATCCATGACTTGAGAAAAATAAATTATATGACACTCTTCTAGAGTCATGATTATTATAAAATTTTATAGTGCTTCATGATTGCCTAAGTTATTGTGGGAAGTTAGATAGCAAAAATAATGATTACTCAATTTCTGATAATTTGTCTTTGGAGATTTTATTTCAGAAAAATTTTGAAAACACTTAGCTTCACTTCTCTTTGTAATGGAACTTAATAATAATTACATCAATCTACTTTAATAGCTATGGTCGAGAGGTTTATCATATTCCCAGTATCATAAAATAAAAATTAATTAAAAATATAATTGCACTATCTTGAGCAATATTATGAAGGAGGCATGAGCTATGCAGAAAGATTCGGAGGAAATAAAAAGGGACAAGTGTCGGAACCTCAAAAAGATAGATCGCGAGGAAATAAAAAGGGACAAGTGTCCGGAACCTCGATTCAAGAAGAATAGAAATATGAGCATGTGCTCAACAAAAAGAAAGGCTCATGGTTCCTCCAACATAATATGTCAAGAAGTGAGAATTTTTCCTGATCTAGGAATATGATATCTCTCTCCCTCGCTATAAAATATCCAATTTATGTCGCTACCACTGGTGCCACTACAAATGAGAGGATCGAAGCTATATTTTTGCAAAATATATTTCCACTCCAAAAGACACAATTAAAGAAAGAGTAATCAGCCTTAAGCTCTCTTACTCCGCAATCACTTAAGGATTTATGATAGACACTTTAAAATTTCACAATACATGATAACTAGACTAGTGCTATATAATTTAGTTTTCAAGTTATGCATTGAATGTGTACCCGTTTTGCCAAAACCAACCTTTTTCTCGGGACGAGCAAAAGCCTAAGTGTGGGGGTAATTGTTGACACCTGTTAACGCCCAAAATTTATTAGCAATTACCACTTCTCCAGACATGAATATCTACTAGAATAGGGTTACCACTGATAATTTCTATGAGTTTTGGTGATTTGTACATTTTTTAGGGAATTTTTCAGAAAAGCCTAAAAGAGGGATTTAAGTGCTAATTTACCACGAAACTTAACCGCGACGGAAGCACATCACCAGAGGGTTCAGGAATACTCCAGAAGACGCCCGAAGCAGCGGGGCCCGTAGCCACCACCAGGTGGGGCCGGCCGGCCCCACCATGGCACCGCCCGGCCCCCTAGGGTTAGGGTTGGCTGCCCCCTTCTGGAACCTTCCTCCACCGCCTCTGAGGAGTCATCCTGGCCGCTTGCTACGTCGGTTTGATCCAACGGCGCGTATCAATCCCACCGGGCAATAAAAGGAGGGTCACACCCCCTGGGAGAGGCCAGATCAAGAGATGAAGAGTCAGAGCTTTAGATAGAGATTCACTAGATCTAGGCTAGCAATCAAGATAGAGATTAGAGAGATAGAGTATAAGAGTAGAGATTCGGAGGAGCCCCAGCCTGTCGGAGCATCCTCAGGAGCTGTATTCGTCTGGATTCGGCTCCCTCGCCTGGAGCTGCGTTCTGAAGTACTTTTGTATTTACCATTCTGATTCAAGTAAGCAGTTGTATATATTCGTTCGATGGTTTGTAACTCATACTATATTGAGTACTTTGATTTGGGTAGCTCCTAGGTCAGAGTAGTATTCATAGCGTAGACGTGGTGTCTGGGTTATGATTACTTGTGAATGTCCCCTGATCAGCAGGATAGTGGTAGCTCGCGTAGGTGACTTTATAGCTACGTTGAATCCTCTGTAGTCCACTTCCCGTTGATAGGACTGATAGGCTCATTGGTGCTCGATAGGAGATTACTCTGTTTCTTCTCCTATTCGGGATTACTTGTCCGATAAGACGATATTATACAAAGTTTACCGGTAGTTAGAACTAGAGTACATTAGCTATTTCCTCATTTTTAATAGTTTTCTAGATTGTTTGTACCCCCTTAGATTAAGAGTATTAGGCTAGGTCATAATTCACCTACTGTTCCTTTGGGTTCGATATTAAAACTGGGTTGATCTTGGTGAAGGGCTGATCAGTATATATCTGTGCGCTTGCGGATAATCTGATAATAATTATTATTTAGGGTGCAGTTAATTTATACCAACAGAGGGCATACGTTGGACCATGCCTCCTGGATCAATCTCATCGGAAGAAGGGGGAATGGGTGCCACCACGCCGCACAAGGGCACCCACGTGCAGCCCTCTGCCGTGGATTCACCACTAGGAAGCCTCCTCATGTGCCATCACCGTGGATCCGCCGTTGGGAGGCCTCCTCGCACGATCTTTGCAGCTGGGGCGGGCCTCCCGCTGAACCGCCACCGCGGCTGCGGGTTACGCCCGTATTTGTGGTCGCCACCGCTGCCCACCTCGCATGCTTTGCCTCCGCCGGTGTGGCCCTCAACCACTGCCCACCTCGTATGCCGCCGCTGTAGGTGCCGGCCACGCCGCGCCGCTGCCGCCGTCGCCTCTATGTGGTGTGAGGGCCATGGTGTGGGCTGGCGTGTGAGGGAGATAGCATCGGTGAGAGAGATAGAATGGAGAAGTGAGATAACTGCAATGATACCTAACCCTTCATGTATATAAAATCTGAATGAGATCAGGCCTGATATGGGCTTTGATTGGCCTCCGATTTTCTGAGGCGGGCCATAATGTGCCCGTCTTGGATAATATATTAACCGAGGCATTTGCGTTAGAACAACCATCATCTTGACCCCCACTTCCCAAAGTATCTTCATGTCCTCCATAAACGGCTCCGAAAAGACATCAATATCATTGCTTGGCTGCTTAGGCCTAGAAATGATCATGGTTAGTAAAAGATATCGGTGCTTCTGACATAGATAGGGAGGCAGGTTATAGATGGTGAGGATGATAGGCCATGTGCTGTGGGTGCTGCTCAAGTCGCATAACGGATTCATCCCATCTGTACCAAGTGCGAACCTAACGTTCCTTGCCTCGTCACCAAACACCTTCGGGAACATGGCGTCGAAACGCTTCCACTGCTTTGCATCAGAGGGGTGTCGCAACTGGCCACATTCTTCTTGCGTTCTTCTAATGCATGCCATGTCATGAGCTTCGCATCCTCCGTGTTACCAAATAGAGCACGCAGCCGATCGATCACGGGTAGGTACCACACTGATAGTGCAAAACTTTTTCTCTGCATATAACCTTCTTCTTCTTGATCCTCAGGTGACGGGATATGCTTCGGGGTCGTCTTCTTCTTTTGCCCTCTCTTGGTGGGTGCCTCGTCACTCGCGTCCACACGATAGCCGGCATTCCTCTTGTGTCGACTCACACCGCAGTGTGGATAGCTCTCCAGTTTCTCATACTCGCCCCGATATAGGATACAGTGGTTTGGGCAAGCATGAAACTTTTTAAGCTTCGTCGCCACTAGACGGATCAACTTGTTTGCTCGATAGGTATTGGCGGGGACTTTGTTACCCTTTGGGAACATATCAGCGAGGATACGTAGAAGGTCATTGAAGCTAATGTCAGACCAACCATGGCGAGCCTTTAGCATCAGTAACTGAAGGTTGAAACGCAACACCGTCCAGTGCTTTGGACACTCCTTGTACATCGGATCAATTGTCGCCTGCTTCATTTCTTTGAAATTCTCTAGCCACTTTGGATCCTCAAACAGAACATCATCTTCGTCCATACGATTAGCAAGATTCTCAAATACCTCTGCATCTTCAGGTGCCAATGCATTAACATCAACATACTCACCATCATCCCCACCACCATCATTAGTTGCCATGTCGTCCAGAATATCAGCAATGCTTATGAAATCCTAATTCGCACCCTCACTGCCCGCTACTGTTGACGATGGAGGCGGTTGTTGTTCTCCATCACTCACCAGTGCGGGTGCCTCTGAGGTCATCGACGAGGTCCCCTTAGATGCACCGGTGGGAGTCGGATCTGCTTCACCATGATGCTTCCAAACAGTGTAATCCTTGATGAAGCCATGATGGATCAAGTGAGATTGCACCACGTTATCTTCCTAGAGAAGGTTGTTCTTGCAGCTATTACACGGACAAATACTGCGCTCCCGAACCAAGCTCAGACGATGCTTCTTCGCTGCGGCAACAAACATTTTGACATGGCCAAGGAAAGACAAATCGGCCAGCCACGATGTCTTGTACATCCATTCTCTGTCCGCCATAACGTACGGGGACCTTTCACACAGAACAACAAAGTTAGAAAAGCCAAAAAAATACACTAAAAATACAAATGAGTAGCTCTAGATCTACTTTTCTCTTTCCTCCATGCATTTCGATCTAAAGAAGACACTACACCCTAATCAAGCAACAAAAGAGGAAATACGAGTTGGACAGCAAGAGTTAAACTTTGAGGACCCAATTCAAGGACAAACCCTCCCTTCCCCATCTAAAATGGCAAATCCAAGCTCTAGATCTAGTTTTCTCTCTCCTCCATTTGCATCTAGAGAAGAACAACCAAAATCAAGCAAAAAGAGAGGAAAAAGAGAGTTAGAGAGTTTGATTCAACCTTTTGCGGTGCTCTCTTCCATCAAATCCAAGGGCAAAACCTCCCCCCTCTAAAATGGCCAAGTTTTGGGTTTTGAGGTCCAAAACCCAAAAAATGGAGGAGGAGCCTCGGGGAAGAAGAAGGTGGGCTGCCATTTATATAGCGGATATTAATCGTGGCGGTCCACATAATAGAACCGCCTCTGTTAATAATCTATTAACGGAGGCAGTTGTTTTAAGAGATCTGCCTTGGTTAATGTCAACTAACTGAGGCCGTTGAGTTATGTTGACCGCCTCGGTTAATGTACTAACTGAGGCGGTTGTTGGCCGACAGCCCTGGTCTCGGCCAGCACCTATTAACCGAGGCGGGCAGCCTGCCCAACCGCCTCCGAGCCTTATTTTCAAGTGCCTCCTAAAAGATTTTGTGTAGTGGTGTTAGTTTGTATTCATCTTTTTTTATTTCTACGTAGTCACATAAAATGGTAAGGTTTAGTACCATTGATTATTCCTAGCTTTATATTTGGGGATGACAACCTAGTTCAATGGTTAGAGTAACGGTAAAGAGGCTAGGGGCTAGTTGCTAAAGGCAAGTTAATTAATACTAGTATTTTTGGCGTCATTGCTTGGGATGGGGATTAGTTTTTGCAGTGACGTTAGAAATGCCAACATGGGATCGTGTGAGTCATGCGCCTCCGGGGGACAAAGGCTGCACCGGGTCCACCAGTCAGGAGGTGGGTCACTACTCATAAAAGATTAACCGAGGCGAGCAAAAAGCAATAACGGAATCACCTCAGGGCACGGATCATGGTTAATCATGACATAACCGAGGTGGTTTCCCTGCCTGCCTCGGTAAATTGAATTCAAAACCCAAAAAGAAACCCTAGTCATGCCCAGCGACAGGCCCGCTGTCGCTGAGCCCAACCATTGTCTACCGCCACCGCATCTACCATCAAGACACCTCTGTCGAGCCAGATCCAGCCTCCCATCACGAGAACTGACCATCCTAGACTGCCTACATTGCATGGGAAGGAATGCCAACCTCGATCCGTGTTGACGGCCACTATTGTAATAATTCAACCGTCAACTAGCCATGAAAAGGATGCAAATATGATCACCAAAGTAGACATAGGGTTTACACTGACAGAATTCCACGAGTTTTGGTGTTTCACTATTTATGTAGGCGTAAACCGGAAAAGGCGCAAACATACAAGCTTATCGGAACAAGGAAACGGAAAATGGACTCCACGGCTACACAGGAAAGTTCTAGAAGAGACGAGAAGGCACCACGCCGAGCCGAGGGCCCAGAGGCCACTAGGTGGGACCGGCCGGTCCCACCCCAGACAGGCCGGTCTGGCCCTGGCCCCGGTCGGGTCCCGGTTCGCCCGGTTCGCTCCACCGCCTTTGAGGATCAATCCTAGCCACGCGTCAATGTCGGTTTGATCCGATGGTTCACAATCATCGCCCAGGGCTATAAAAGGAGAGGCACCCCCTCGGAGGGAGAGCCCCCATTCATTCATTCTCACTCAGAAGTCCGATCATCAGCCAGAAACCCTAATCAGAGCTCCTTAGCTAGGGCCTAGATAGCTAGATTAGAACTAGAGGGAGGCAAGCGCAGGCTTGGATTCCGGAGCCATCAAGAGCTTGGATTTGGTATAGTTCTTACCTCCTCTCGCCTTTGTTCTCTTTCATTGTATAGTTATATGATTGCTAC
Source organism: Chrysopogon serrulatus (assembly GCA_015844335.1). NCBI lineage: Eukaryota > Viridiplantae > Streptophyta > Magnoliopsida > Poales > Poaceae > Chrysopogon > Chrysopogon serrulatus. The sequence goes on from JADLZL010001976.1 coordinate 497,217, forward strand.
AATTGAATTGATGAATTCTTATTTACTTATATTCATAGTTATTATGTTCTCTGTCTATTGTGGTTATATGCTTAGTATAGCTAGATTAACATTATGTTTATCCATAGGTTCGTATAGCACTCACCTAATCGATCGTTGGGTGAGTGATAAACATTGTGGAAGCGTGGTGCTTATACGTTGTTTATCTGCGAATGCACCCTATAGGCTGGGTTTGGTAGATCGCGGGTGTGACATTCCTATTGAGTCCTATGTAATCCGAACCCCGTTTATAGGCACAGTAGGGCTTGTATAGGACGGAAGGGCGAGCTATGTTCTCAAACCTCCTTAGTATGTCCACCATGAATAAATGTAATGCTAACCTTAGCCATGATTACTAGGTGTATTGCACTAACCATAATATACATTGACATGTAGCTAGGAATAACCCAGGAATATCTCTTGATGTTCTACTAGCAACCCTAATGATATAGCTAGGAGTCTCTATCTGTTTATGCTGATGATTATATACTTATCTATTATCTTGTGACTTACCCTTGCATTGAGTAGCGAGGACATGGTTATGCCTATTCGTTACACTCTAGGTCGACACACTACCTTTACGCAGCCATGTAGACCTTCCTTTGGGAAAATATAAATGACAACCCGTAATACTCCGGGTAAAATGCTACAATGGTATTTGATCTGTGCGCTTGCGGATACATTTCTATATTCTAGATGGTGGCATGATTTAATACCACACCTCTTGGTGTTATGCTGGGGATGACAACTTGGCATTGTAGTGGCGGTGCGCTGCTCTAGCATTTTTGGCGCCGTTATTAGAGATAACATTAAGAGGTGTCAACAAGCATTTTTGGCGCCGTTGCCGGGGAAGGCAATTGGCAATTAAAAAGGATAGCGATAGACCTAACAAACTAATGAGTTAGAGGAAACCATAGACCCTACTCAATGCAGGCTTACCCTTGTGTTTTCTATCTTTGTGAAATCTTATGGAGGGTAATGAATGAGTGGTTTTGATCTGCCAGATAACTACGTTGAAAATCCAGAGAAACTCTTTCGAAGAAAGAAATTCCAGCAAGTGAGGGACATCTTTGAATCTCCATCAAGGACACCCACTGCTGAGGTTCATTCTTTGGAGGAGCAAGCTCCTACAAGAGAAGAAGAAGAAGAGCAACAAGAGGGCAATTTAGCCCCAGTTTTCGAGGAAATGGCTGATAAGTCACTGCGCGAGTTCTCCGCTCCATATACCAACAACATCCGCACTGGACCTAATATCGAAGTTGGGGAGAATGGATTCGAGCTCAAGCCAGCTCTTATCACCATGGTGCAAGCCAACCTGTTCTGTGGGAAAGCACATGAAGATGCAAGTGCTCATCTCCAACACTTCCTGGAGATTTGTAGCACTTTCAAGCTGAGAGATGTACCAAGGGATACCGTTCTGCTACGTCTGTTCCCATTCTCACTACTGGGAAAGGCCAAGCAATGGTTCTACGCCAACAAAGACAACCATATAACTTGGGACAAGTGCTCCACAGCGTTTCTAGCAAGATTCTTTCCTATGGGCAAGACGAGTGCCCTAAGGGGGAAGATCTCGAGTTTCCAGCAACAACATGATGAGTCAGTCCCTGAGGCATGGGAACGCTTTCAAGATTACATATCAGAATGTCCTCATCATGGGATGGAGAATTGGCTCCTGATGCAAACTTTCTATCATGGGCTCACCAACAGCACCCGCAACAACATTGATGCTACTGCTGGAGGTGCATTTATGTCACTGACCATACCACAAGCTATTGCTCTTATGGAGAAGATGGCCTTTGGAATGATGAGCGCCAGACCACCTGCAAGAGGAGTGGAGGAATGCACCAGCTCAAGGAGGTAGACATGCTTTGTCTACCAAGATAGACCTGCTCATGAAGAAGCTGGAAGACAAGACAAGCCAAAGACAAGATGTCATGCGCATTAATGATTCATGCATGACCTGTGAAGTGTGTGGCAATAAGGGACACTCAGGCAACAGCTGTCCCGAGACCCGTGACGACGTGAACTTCATCAACAACAACAACACCAACTATCGTCCTCAAAATCAAGGATGGAACCAGCAAAGGCCCAACTACCAAGGTAACTTCCAAGGTAACTTTCAAGGCAATAATTACAATAACTATGCCTAACTGCCTTTGAGAGAAGTGATCTCCAACCAAAATAAAATTGTGGAGACTTTATCTAGGAAGGTAGCATCTAATGATAAAATGCTAGAGAATATAAACATTAAAATAGATAGCTTTACCTCTGCTGTTAAGAACCAGCTCAGCTTTAATAAAATGATAGAACAACAACTAGCTCAGCTGGCGGCCGCTGTTCCACCGACCCATGAAGGTAAGATTCCAGGGCAACCTCTAGAGCCCGAGACCGCGAATCTTGTTGATGTGTATGCAGGTTACTACGTTGAAGCATCATCGGGATGGAAGGGCGACTCCATGCCACCCAAGAGAGGAGATCAGGAGAGACTGTGATTCCCATCTCTATTGGGCAGCATAACTTCCCCCGGGTTGTCTGCGCGATCTAGGCGCCGATGTCAATATCATGCCTAAGGTAATCTTCGACCAAGTCTTTCCATGGGCACCTTTGTTGTACACAGTTATGTGTTTGCAGCTAGCAGACCAGACGATCAAGTACCCCAAGGGAATCTTAGATGATGTGTGCATACGAATCGGGAGATCATATGTCCCTGTAGACTTTGTAGTCCTGGATACCGGCAGAGACCCCAAGAGTCCAATCATTCTTGGCCGACCATTCCTGAGTACTGCAAAGGCTGTCATCTACACGGACAGTGCCAAGATTTGTTTCACCATCAAGGGCAATAAAGAGAAGTTCAGTTTCAAGAACAAGACCCTTGAAGCTCCTATTGATCCAAGAGGAGCTTACTTCCCAGTCAAGCCAACAAATGAAGGAACCAAGAGAAATTCCAATGGGAAGAGAAAGAACAAGAACAGAAGACAAGTGAGAAAGCAAGTCCAAGTAGTCAAGGCTGTTGAGTACAAGCATGACCACCTCTTAGCTTCACCATTCCTAACCAAGAAAGAGGATCCAGGCACGCTGGTCATTGATTGCACTATTGGACAATGCTCATTCTACAATGCCTTCTGCGACACCGGATCAGCTATCAACATAATGTCTAAAAAGGTATATGATTTATTATTCGATACACCCCTGTACCCTACCTATATGCAGCTGCAGCTGGCGGACAACACGACAAGATTTCTGGAGGGAGTAGCAAGAGACATCATGGTCAAGATCCAAGACCACTACGTTTCGACCGACTTCATGATACTGGACATGGGAGAAGAAGACGAAACACCCATCATACATGGAAGGCCGTTCCTCAGCACCACCAACGCGATCATCTACAATGGATCAGGTCAAGTCCACTTCCAATTTTCAGGAGAGAAGGTACGCTGCTATTTTAAAGATTATAACTCTCCTGGATTAGCAGCTTTTACCCAGTCCAAGAGGAGACGTCAGCGCCGGAGGAATCGCTCTCAAAAGACTTTGTTGAGGAGGAGGAAATCAAGGAAGAATCTACAGCACCAAAGGCACAACCTACAAAGGTATAGAAAGAAAAGGTAACCTCCTCAACTGAGTCATCGTCACCAGGAGGTCCAACATCAGGGTCCCCATCCTCGGGATCCGATGAAGCACCCCAGGAATGAAGATGACGAGAAGTCTTGTCCGGAGGACTCTAAACTCCGAACCCTTGCCATAAGGTAACAATGGTAGTTATCCATTTACTTTCTTGCACTTTTTATTTCGTGGTTAATTTTTATCCCTATAGAAAATCACAAAAACATTTGGAAAACCTTAAAGCCCCATGTGACATACCTGCAGTGCAAGCTAAAGGAGTGTTCACTGTGGTGGCATAAAAATAAAATAAAAATTAGCATATATATTTCAATTCAGTTTGATAAAAAGAAAAAAATCTAAAAATAATCATTGAGCATCTTGCTGCATTGAATGCACTGTAACAACCTTTGAAAACCTCTCACAACAACTAATCCTCGAACGGCTAACCACTAACTGTTTATCCTAATATATTCCATGAGTTTTGGTGTTTTGTGAGATGTTTACTGCAGGATGACTCTGAGAGCTAGTCCACCTAAGAATCATCATCTTCATCACCCGAAGTACACCTTCTTGCACACAGCTAACCACTGTGTGAAGGAAGCAACTTCTGGTTGGATAAGATGAAGATTCTTGGCTACACCAGCTCTTACAAGCGTGAGCTCCATCGAGAGGACTGCTCAGCTTTAATGCTCAACCACGACAACAATCAGCTTGGGGGAAGGCATCCCCTAGGTACCTAGGTAAGTGTACCTACGCGATTATCGAGTCAGTCATAAAAACTAAAAATACCAAAAATATGTGAGCACATGAAGGTTCACCAAAGTATCTAAGAAAATCTAAAAATACCAAAAATATGTGGGCACATGAAGGTCCATGCTTTTTAAGAGTCCTTAGAGTCTTTTGAGTTTTATAGTTTGAGTCTTTGAAAAAATGAAAAATCAAATAAAAATGTTTGTCTGTCTAGAGTCATAAAAAGGAAGCTCTTGAATGATTGAATTAAAATGATGATAAGTTGCTCTGTTACAACACCTCTGAAATGCCTAGAGCTTAGACAAAAGTTTTCCCAAGTTTTAGCTCCAACTGTTTTGACATGAGAATTTGCTCTGAGCATAAAACTTGTGGGTTGCATATGCTTAAACTAAGTCTAGGTACCTGATTGATAAGATTGAGAAAGTCTGAACTGCTATCTATCTTGTTCTAAGTGACACTAGAGTTCTGGAGATATATCTTTTGAAAAATGCAAAAACATGATGAGTTCCTATATGACAAAGCTTATATTCCCACCAGAGCCAAACATGATAAGATAGGCTCGTTAAACTTCCACATAAATGCTGCTTGTCTTGCATTGAGTTTTGTCAACCTTTGTGACCCTGGTGAGAGATTTGTCATGCTCTTGAATCAAGATCCACCTCCATATGCACTACTCTATACTGGAGTAGGCACAACAACATGTCATTCCACTTACATCCATTCCAGAAATGTTTTTCTCCTACATTGGGAGAGAACACCAAAAATATTCCATTAGGTTAGCCACCCAATAAATGCTCCATGTTCCTGTGTTATCTCTCTAATTCCATCAATGCCAAAAGGAGTGCTATGAGCTATGCAAAAAGATATTTGAGAAAAGGGAGAAGAAAAAAATGGACAAGTGTCCCAGTGCAAAACAATGGGTACTAGATACCCGACTCCCTAAAAAAAAGAAAGAAAAGAAAAAAAAAGAGATAGCTCATAACCTCTGGCCAGTTCTCAAAAGAGAGAGAAGCATTCAAGGAGCTGAGTAGAATTAGGTTCCACCATATATCCACCATATCCATCCACTTATACATCTTGATTTGACTGCATGACTCGTTTCTCCTTGGATCCATCGTTTGACTTAGCAACATATGCATTGCAAGTTTGCTCTTTCAGTTTTCTCCTTACCTATGAGCTCCACATAAGCTTTAGCTATAGGATGAAAAGAAAGGCAATCATCATCACTGCCTTGGTAAGAATCCACAAATACCACATATATTAAGAGACTTGAGAGTGTCATACATGGGAAGCTCTGAGTTTTATTTGAAAACCTCTAAAAAACTTCAGAATGATAGTTGATCGAAGAACTCGAGACATAGTGCTTAGATAGGATCTTTCTGTCTGTCAAGTGCTCAAGACCCAAGGAAGAGCTAATAAGCCCCACAGTCAAGGATAATATGGGTAAGTTTGAAAGTCAGCTCAATTATTGCATAACTTGGAGGAGAATTTCTGTCTGGCTGCAGGTATATTTAGAGAGAGTTGCTCCGAGATGGCTACAATGCTTAAACATATACATATTTTCAATAACTTTTCTAAGTTTTCTTTGCTAAGGGACTAGCAAAGGTTAAGCTTGGAGGAGTTGTTGACGGCCACTATTATAATAATTCAACCGTCAACTAGCCATGAAAAGGATGCAAATGTGATCACCGAAATAGACATAGGGTTTACACTGACCAAATTCCACGAGTTTTGGTGTTTCACTATTTATGCAGACGTAAACCGGAAAAGGCGCAAACATACAAGCTTATCGGAACAAGGAAACGGAAAATGGACTCCACGGCTACACAGGAAAGTTCTACAAGAGACGAGAAGGCACCACGCCGAGCCGGGGGCCCGGAGGCCACCAGGTGGGACCGGCCGGTCCCACCCCTGCACCGGCTGGTCCGGCCCGGCCCCATCGGGTCCCGGTTCGCCCGGTTCGCTCCACCGCCTTTGAGGATCAATCCTAGCCACCCGTCAATGTCGGTTTGATCCGATAGTTCACAATCATCGCCCGGGGCTATAAAAGGAGAGGCACCCCGGAGGGAGAGCCCCCATTCATTCATTCTCACTCGAGAAGTCCGATCATCAGCCGTAAAACCCTAATCGAGCTCCTTAGCTAGGGCCTAGATAGCTAGATTAGAACTAGAGGGAGGCAAGCGCAGGCTTGGATTCCGAGCCATCAAGAGCTTGGATTTGGTATAGTTCTTACCTCCTCTCGCCTTTGTTCTCTTTCATTGTATAGTTATATGATTGCTACAATTGAATTGATGAATTCTTATTTACTTATATTCATAGTTATTATGTTCTCTGTCTATTGTGGTTATATGCTTAGTGTAGCTAGATTAACATTATGTTTATCCATAGGTTCGTATAGCACTCATCTAATCGATCGTTGGGTGAGTGATAAACATTGTGTAAGCGTGGTGCTTATACGTTGTTTATCTGCGAATGCACCCTATAGGCTGGGTTTGGTAGATCACAATTTGTGACATTCTGTTGAGTCCTATGTAATCGAACCCCGTTTATAGGCACGGTAGGGGCTTGTATACGACGGAAGGGCGAGCTATGTTCTCAAACCTCCTTAGTATGTCCACTATGAATAAATGTAATGCTAACCTTAGCCATGATTACTAGGTGTATTGCACTAACCATAATATACATTGATATGTAGCTAGGAATAACCCAGGAATATCTCTTGATGTTCTACTAGCAACCCTAATGATATAGCTAGGAGTCTCTATCTGTTTATGCTGATGATTATATACTTATCTTATCTATTATCTTATGACTTACCCCTGCATTGAGTAGCGAGGACATGGTTATGCCTATTCGTTACACTCTAGGTCGACACACTACCTTTTACGACCATGTAGACCTTCCTTTGGGAAAATATAAATGACAACCCGTAATACTCGGGTAAAATGCTACAATGGTATTTGATCTGTGCGCTTGCGGATACATTTCTATATTCTAGATGGTGGCATGATTTAATAATACCACACCTCTTGGTGTTATGCTGGGGATGACAATTTGGCACTCTAGTGGCGGTGCGCTGCTCTAGCATTTTTGGCGCCGTTATTAGAGATAACATTAAGAGGTGTCAACAATCCGCAAGCATGAAGGCGAGCTCGATGATGTCGTAGTGGGAGGGCACCCTCTCGGCCCTGGAGGGCCCGCCGCCTTGCGACAATGCGGGACGACGCGCTGCCGCCTCGTCGCTGTGAGCATGGCCCGCTGCCGTAGCCGCGGGCGCGTTCCCAACACGCACGCTACCGCACCAGCCATGAGCGCGGCGCACGGCCGTAGAGGGTCCCCTTTGCGCTCCACTCGCGGCCGCCACGGTGGCGTGGCCTGTCGCCCGATTGTCGGGCGCGTGGCCCCCCGAAGGCCAGCTTCGCAGCCGCTGCGAAAGTGGCGCTAGCACAAGCGTGGCTCGCAGCCACCCGCCGCCACCCCGCGTCCTCGCTAGGAGTGGAGGGGCTACCGCTGCTATGTGCTCGCCGAGAAGGAAGGGAGGGGAGAGGAGGGGAGGGAGCGAGGGGAGGGGCGCCCCTCCTGTCTACTGAGTGAGGGGGGGAAGAAGTGTTGCCGGGAGGGAGAAGTGACAGAAACCCTAATTCCCCTCCTGTATATATGAACATGATAACCTATTGGATATGGGCTTTTTGTTGGGCCTTAGGATTATTGACCGAGGCGGCCCTTATAAGTGGCCCGTCTCATAAAATGGTGGCATTTTAGCAGTCGGGCCACTTATAAGGCCTGCCTTGATTAAAGGATTTTAAGAGGTAGTTATTATTTAACCACCACTGTTAATTCAAACTAAGGCGGTTGAAATTGTAGCCGCCTCCGAGAGCCGTTTCAACAGGTCATGGTTAATCTTTTCTGTAGTAGTGGGTCATGTGCACCACGCGTCCTTTGGGGTCATAGCTCCAATCCCCCTCATGAGGTCATGTGCGGCACGTCTTTGTTTGGGCTTTGGCCTGGGGCTTGTCGATCTTTTGTGGGCCAATCTTGAGAATGACCGTGTCCAGTCTTAAGAATGACCGCGGGCTGGTTTGATGGCCCGCTTATTGGCGAGTTTTAGCCAAGGACTTAATGGGCCGTGTAATTTATCCCTAACACGTGCACATATATCTCCTCCCTCAAGGGCACCTGCCAAAATATTTTGCCATTACATGGGTTACACACACATCTTAGTCCTATGAGGAACTCAAAAAAAAAGAGTAGGACAATAGCTCCCAAGTATGTCATCTTACTTTTTATTTGGAATAATTCTAAAAAATTAAATATATATACACATACACACACATATATATACATACACACACGTTGCCTCCGTTACCAGAATACCATCTTACTTTTTATTTGGAATAATTCTAAAAAGTTAAATATGAGCATCCATGTCAAGTCATGGCTTTACACATGGGTGAGGAAGGTACACTCAGGTTGGAAAAAACCAGACCTTTATAGAGCAGTCAAATGGTCACAAAAAAAAAAAAATTGACCCGAAACCAGGTCGCGTGTCTAAACAAGTCATGGCTTTATACATGAGGTGAGGGGTGAGGAAGGTAAACAAATCTTAGAGTACTGGTCCGTTGAAGGCGTCGATTCAAAATTCAAAAAAGTCAAAGAATGAAAATTCCAGGCTGTGTGAAACTTTGGGACTTGCGCTGGGCTTAATGGCCCGCCGCTAGCTGCTGCCTATTTAAAGCGCCGACGACGACTGCAGGATCAGATCGATCGTGGAGTAAGTGGTGATCAGGCGTCTCTCCAGTTCCAGTCCAGTCTCCGCCGGCCATCATCATCAGCCATCAGGGGTGAGTGATCTACTCTTGTCATCTTCTTGGCTGCAGTTCGTTGGTGCCCCACTAGCAGTCCCTCCACTCATCGTAGTTTATTTCTCTCCGTCGCAGCGGCAGGCAAGACGGTACTCGATCTGATCGGTGGCCATGCCGCCCGTGACGAGATGCCAGAAGAAGAAAGCCCTTGCCGCGGCACCTCCTCCGCCAGCGATCAATGCCGCCGACGACCCTGCACTACTTCGTCCTCCTCCAGTGATCGACCCCAACGACCGCCTCAGCAACCTTCATTCGGAGATCCAGGCGCGGATCCTCTCGTTCCTGCCGGCGCACGAGGCCATGCGTTCGTGCGTCCTCGCTCGGACGTGGCGCAACAGCAAGGTCTGGAACCTGACGAGACGCCTGATCCTCACGGTCGAGTGCGAGTCCGTGCAGGATGTCCGTGGGTTCGTGGACCGCCTCCTCGACGGGCTCAAGGACCACGGGCCCATTGATGCGTGTGAGATCGAGATCGATTGGGACGACGAAGACGATGACGACGACGACGTCGTCGACATCGAGAGATTGATCCTCCGTGTCCTGGATTGTCAAGCCAAGTCGCTCCGAGTCCGCGGCATCACAAACTATCTTGAGATGCGTAATGTGTCCCTCGTGTCACAGCACCTGACGAGGCTATACTTCTATGGCTTACGTTTCTTTAGCGGCAATGATTGTCTCAACTTGTCAGCGTGCCCTGCGCTGGAACATCTTAAGGTCGAATGCTGTGACTTGGTCTGTCTCACGAAGGTCATGTCCCCGTCGGTTAAATGCCTGCCTGGTCATGGGAAGCTGCTCTTCCTGTCGGTGTGACCGCCTTCAGATTTGCTTTCCTCGTCTGGTCTCCCTCTCTCTCTCTGACTTTTTTGACAACACTCCCGTGCTGGAGAGCATGCCACAGCTGTGGGAGGCATATGTCTACACTGGTGAAACTTATTTAGTAGCTTATGGTGATTATGGACGAGGACAATACATCACAAAGTCCGTGGTACTTGAAGGATTAGCCCAACTGACGACAAGACGGTACACACTTTAATACTTTTTTATATATCTATTTATATATGCCTTTGGTTATGTATACAAGTACCCTATCTATTTCTCATATGTGTTATCTGTGAATCTGTGTTCTGGATCCAGTCATAGTTGTGTGACTTCTGATAGCAGACATATATTTCACACTCATGTGCAATTCCCAAAGTGAATTAAATTAAATAGGTTCAAATGATCTTGCCTAGTTAGTAGCAAATTTAAATACCTTCATGTCCTAAATATATACTCTGAGTTTTTTTTTTGTTTCGAATCTGTTTAGTATGTTTTCAGATGGGATTTGAGATTCTGCCCCACATTTTCAAACTTGAAGACCCTTAAACTCGATGATTACTCGTGTGAATCTGCAGATTGCAGTGAACTATCATGTATACTTGAACATGCACCAGTTTTAGAGAAGCTCACAATCATTTTTGATCGCATGGTACACTACTACAGAGACGAGCTTTAGCCCCGGGCCTAAACGGCCTTTAGTCTCAGCTGCGGAGCCAGGACTAAGGTTTCGGGGCTAATTGTCCCAACTTTAGTCTCGGTTCCGCGGCCCGGGACTAAAGGTCCACCTTTAGTCCCGGTTGGTAACACCAACCGGGACTAAAGGGTGCGCCACTGGCCGCCCCTTTTAGTCCCAGTTGGTGTTACCAAAGGGACTAAAGAGTTTTTTCTTTTTCCTTTTTTTTTTCTTTTGGTTTTCCATTTCTGGTTTGCAATTATATTATTATTATTATTATCGAATGCGTATTGTTCGCTGCTTGTTTATGTAGACGCGCACCTATAATTTATATAATTTAGAGCATTACATATAAATATACTATATAACACTATTTATATATTATACATGTATATAGGTCCATAATATAATATTTACACATATCCATCACGATAAAGTATTTACAATTTAATTATTCTCCGCCACTCAAGTATCGTACAAATGATCATCTTGGTTTGGTTTCATTGGCTCATCGGGGTTGAAATAGTACTCGCCAGCGAGATTCAGGACTTGGTCGTTAAGAAATCCTGCGATTGTCTCCCTGAATTCCTTTTAGGCGGACCTCAGTCAACACCTTCTCCTTCAACCACGTCTCTTTTAATAGACATTAAAGAAAAAAGTTAGAGGTATGAATAAGATTTATTAAATAGCAACAAATAAATGAAATAAACTTATTATATATACATGTAGCATACTTTTAGGTGCTCAAGATTTTTTCTTTTTTCATAGACCGTCAGAAACTCGCAGACATAGTAGCCACATAAATTTTTGTCCGGTGTCTGCCGTAGAACCCACTGAAGTAGGATAGGCTTTAAAAGTGGCGCTTTCAAATCTGGACGGTGTTTACGCACGAACCCAGCCCTAACCCTAGCAATAAAACGATTATTATTAATTATCTATTACCGAGTTAAAGAGCTGAAACTAATATTTAGAGATTGAAGTTACCCTTGGATAATATCTATCATTTCTTGGTAATCTTCCTGTAGTTTTCTCAACGAGTCATAGATTACCAAATGACATTGCCAGAGATCAATCACAATTAGTATCCAATGATAGCTGCATTTGTGTGTAGGCTAAATAATTATATATCTTCATACTGATCGATTAATTGGTTTAATAGAATGTACACATGATAACGATACTTACTTAAAGTTATAGGGAAACAGTATATATCTTTTATCCTTTTGATTGATCAAGTACCTCCGTAGATTTCTCTCCGTTTGAACTCTCCATAAGACATACGGGGTCTTGGGGTCTTTGAATACAACATAAGGATCTACAAATCCAATCTCCTTGTCATTTCTAACTCGAGGTCCCTCATCATGTTTTACGCATATGTATAGCGGGTTTCGTAATTAGTTATACATATACATGATAAGTTTCTGATGACATTATTAAAAGAAAGAATCACTTACGCAGACGAAGCAGCTGATTAGAGATTTGTCCAGGCGTCCATGTTGCATAGTTGGTGTAGTTCATTAAATTGAATATAAATAATATCATCACCACGGAAGTAATGATGGTTTCTAATTCGGACGCAAATGTAGTCATCTGCTTTTTACGCCACATCTTTGTGAGGTACCACTGGTTTAGCAAGTATATTTGCGTGCCAAGTTTGCTGAGGGCCGCAGGGTTGAATAGACTCTTGCCGTATTCATATGTCTTCTGCCAATGATCAATTTCTAGAGCACTTTCAATTGCTGCCCCAGCTATCATTTGGGCTAAGCTAAGATCAGTTTTCGCAAAAAAATTATCAAGATCCTCATAGTTTAAATTTGCAGGTATCTGCTGGTCTAGCACGTCGATGTTTGAACCATATTCATTCCCAATGACTAGCGGGGGCACTGATTGCTTTGATTGTTCCCCGAGCTGTGCTACACCCTTGCGTGCTCTTTTCTCTTTCTTCTTCCCTTCTTCTATGGATTTGCTTAGAGTGCGATCATAGTCCGATAAAGATGATGATTCTTTCTGAGCTTGACGTCTCTTTTTTTGTTGAGCCTCAACCCTTTGCCGTAGATCTTCTGGCCGTAGTAAGAGGTATGGCTTCTCAGGCTTTCGCTTGGATTCTCTTTCATCCTTAAGTTTCTTGAAGAAACTGTCCATATCGACTTTACCGAAGCCTCTATTTCTGCAGCAGTCTTCTCATAGGACAGCTTCTTAGGAATGATAGGTTGTTTCTTTTTGGAGGCTTTCTTCTTTGGTGGCGGGGCGGCTGACACTTTTGATTGTGTGGCCGGCCTCTTCTTCAATGGTGGGTCCACCGGTTTTGACGTTGGAGCCACGTGTGGAGGCGATGGGGCAGCCGGTGGGGGTTGGAGCCCGACGTGGAGGCGAAGGGGCAGCCGGTGTCGGTGTTGGAGCCCGAGGAGGCGGCGTTGGAGCCCGAGGTGGCGGGGTTGGAGCCTGAGGTGGTGGTGTTGGAGCCCTTGGTGGTGGTGTTGGAGCCCGAGGTGGTGGCGTTAGAGTCCGAGGAGGCGGCGTTGTAGCCCGAGGCGATGCGGCCGTGTCTTGCACTGCCTCGTCATCACCCGCAGCACTATGACATGTTGGTGACCACCTGTGAAACCAATGAGGTATATCAGTAATATAAACCGCTAACTAAGGGAATGCAAAATAAAGTTAGTGATTAAATGTATCATCAAGTTTCATCCGCACCTAGGGTTAGGTTCATGACGAGGAGGTGGTGGTAGACTACTTGGTGATGCCCCAGGAATAATGATGTAGCGCTTGCGCCAACAAATGAATATCTTCTCTGCCTCTCCTAGAGTCTTCTCTCCATCACCTCCTTCTATCTCAAGCTGCACATTTTTGAAGCCTTTGACAACTCTATCCATCGAGACACTAGCATATCCAGCTGGAACTATCGCCCCATGGATTCTTGGTATCTTCGTAGGGTCGATAGGAGTTACAATACCGATAGCAACCATGACTGTGGTAGCCCCCTGTGGAATGTGCAGCTCACATGTTGTCATAGCTTCAGTGACGTCATCCACCGGAAAGCGCCGCCCCACATCGTCTTGAATAGTTGGCACCTCCGTGGAAGCGCTACTGCTTTTCAACTGACTGGGGGGCTAATGTTGACTCCTGGCTCTGATGCAGTTTGCCTTTGTATAGAACTTACTGCTTCCTGCACTTGCCTTTTGATTTCCTCGTTCATTCTATCTTCAAGCGCTTTTTCTCGCGCTATCGCTTCACGAGCCGCTTCGCGTGACTCCATCACCATTGCCTCCAACCTACGCAATCGCTCTGCCTCCTCTTCCTTCTTTCTTTGGCGGCTTCTATAAGTGGGTCTATCTTTAGGGAAGCCATGCTCCCACGATATCTCCCCATAGCCTCTTGTTCGCCCACCGTGTTCAGCAGTCTCCATGGCGTATGACAGCTCATCCTTCTCTCTATTTGGCTGCCAGGCGCCACTTTCAACTAATCCTCGGGCATAGGCCATTCTCTGTCCCACTCTCTGCGGCTTTTCGCCGTACACTACCTTTTCGGTCTCTAGGTCCAGGGTTCCCCCATGACCGAAGAACCAATACTTGGCGCGCTTAGGCCAGTGCAGTGATTCTGGTTCGATCCCCTTGTCAACAGTCTCCTGTTCCAGCTTCTGCCACTTAGGAATAGCAGTCCGGTAGCCACCTGAACCTAAGTAATGGTGGTATTGCTTGTGTCTAGCATTTTCCTGATTACGGATCATCCGTGCGACCCTCATCGAGTTCTTAAACTGCATGCGAAGTCATCCCAAAAAGGCCTCAACTTGCGTAGGCCTTGTTGGTGAATACAGTGTCCGGTTATGTGCAACAAAAGTCTTGTGGAGTTTCTTCTTCCAAGCCTGAAATTGTTTGGCCATCTTACGCATAGCCCGATTTGAACCTTCTCCTTCAAAGCTTCATCATGTGTATCAAGCGTGAAATGTTGAAGGATATCTAGCCATAGCAATTCCTTGTCACGATCTGAGACAAAACTTATATTCGGGTCAACTTTCCGTTGCCTCCATTCACGAGCACTAATCGGGATCCTGTCTCTTACAAGGTACCCACAGTGCACAACAAATTTTTTAGAATGTTCCCCAAGTACTTGGCCTGTACCCTCGTCAAATTCCGACAGAATGTACCGACCCTCCAACGGCTTCTTCGGGCCTTGCACTTTTCTACTATTCCCGGAAGCTATCGCCGATCCAGAGGGCTACACAAACAAGTATAAATATATTAATACAAAAGCCATTCTTTTTAATTTCATGTATATACATATATACTAGATTGTAGATAGACCTCATCGGGATTGTCTCCCACAAGTTCTTCATAATCGGTGAAGTCTTGACTCCCATCATCTATTTGTTCATTGTCATCACCTTGGACTTGGGGATTTTGATTACCGCCCATTTGTTGATTAGGTCCATCATTGCCTCATCCATGTTATCATTCGGATCGGCCATTTCTGCAAATATATGCGAAAGATGTTAGAATTTAATTTGTCATGTAGCACCACGAGAAAAAAGAAAATATACATGAGGAGGTTAATAAAGTTAATTAAAAGTACCATTAATAAAGTTACTTGACATAAAGTTATATAATAAAGTCACATGACATTACTATTATTAATAAAGTTACTTGCCATTCTATTAAAATATTACAATGTTACAAAACCTTAGATATTACATGAGGAGGTTAGTAAAGTTAATTAAAAGTACTATTAATAAAGTTACATGACATAAAGTTACATAATAAAGTCACATGACATTACTATTATTAATAAAGTTACTTGCCATTCTATTAAAATATTACAATGTTACAAAACCTTAGATATTACATGAGGAGGTTAGTAAAGTTAATTAAAAGTACCACTAATAAAGTTAGATGACATAAAGTTACATAATAAAGTCACATGACATTACTATTATTAATGAAGTTACTTGCCATTCTATTAAAATATTACAATGTTACAAAACCTTACATATTATATGAGGAGGTTAATAAAGTTAATTAAAAGTACCATTAATAAAGTTACTTGACATAAAATTACATAATAAGGCCATTCTATTAATAAAGTCGCTAGGTCGTCGTGCCTTGTTCGTCCGGTCGTCGCTTGGTCGTCGCTAAGTCGCTAAGTCACTAAGTAGGAGTTTGGTCGTCGTGTCTTGTTCGTCTGGTCGTCGCTAACTCGCTAAGTCGCTAAGTCGCTAAGTCGTTGCTAGGTCGTCATGTCTTGTTTGTCCGGTCGTCGCTAGGTCGTCGCTAAGTCGCTAAGTCGTCGCTAGGTCATTGTGTCTTGTTCGTCCAGTGGTCGCTAACTCGCTAAGTCGCTAAGTCGATAAGTCGCTAAGTCGCTTAGTCGTCGCTAGGTCGTCGTGTCTTGTTCGTCCGGTCGTCGCTAAGACATCGCTAGGTCGTTATTAGGACGTCGTTAGGGTTTCAAATAAAACGAATAGTTTTGATTCGCCCACGTTTAACGTTCATCACGTGGTTGCATTCCGCCAAGTCCTGTATGGAGATGCTCTCGGCTCGGGCTCGATGGCCGGCCACCACAACACACATACACGCATTCCGTGGCTCGATGGCCAGCCACCACAACACACATACACGCATTCCACGGTTCGATGGCCGTCGAACAGAGACGCAACACATGCATACACAGCTAGTTCGCGCGGCGCTCACCCCCTGTGATGGCGTTCAACCGGCGGTACGGGCCTCGATCTTGGCGAGGAGGAGGCGGCGGCCGCGCAGCGCTCGGCCGGGCGAGGGAGGCGGCGGGCGGCGCTCTGGCGGTGCTCTCTGGACGGCGCGCACGGGGCTGCCGGAGAAGAAGGGACGCAGCGGCGGCGCGAGGACGGCTCGAGGACGAGCGGTGGCTCGTGGACGAGGGGTGGCGGCGGCGGCGCTTCCTTCGACGCACGGCGCTGCGCTGGTCTGCGCCCGAGAAGAAGGATGCAGCGGCGGCGGCGCTCGGGGGACGAGGGCGAGACGACGGCGGGGAGCGGCGGCGGGCTAGGCAAGGTGATCCGATGGAGTCCGGAGAAGGAAGACGATCGTTGGCTTATATACCCCGAAACCTTTTAGTCCGGTGCGTATCACCAACTGGACTAAAGGCCTTTTAGTCCCGGTATGAATACGCACCGGGACTAAAAGTCCAACCTTTAGTCCCGGTTGGTGGTTGGCACCGGGACTAAAGTGGACCTTTAGTCCCGGTTTGCGTTGGCCCGGGACTAAAGGTGTATTTGGCCCACGCGTTGAGATTATAGTTTCTTATTTATTTATGCTTACAATAATTAGTTTAATTTTGTTAATTGCATAGTAAATAAAATATTAGGTATTAATTTGTTAAAAAAATAACGGTTCCATTTCTTTTTTGTCTAATTGCTACCATAATAAATTTTTAAACATAAAATCTTTCCAATATTAAAAATAATTATTATTTTGTTAATGCAAAAATATATTACTTAATTTAAATATCTTAAAGTAGGTGCTTTTGACAGAAAATTTGTTTGTGCATTATTTAAACATAAATTTTGTTCATTTATCATCATTTATCTCTAAAAATCGTGCTATACGTGATATTCACCATTACATCGGATTATTTTTAAAAATTTTTTTCTTATTCTTATTTATTTATGCTTATAATAATTAGATTAATTTTGTTAATTGCATAGTACATAAAATATTAGGTATTAATTTGTTAAAAAATAACAGTTCCATTTCTTTTTGTCTAATTGCTTTCATAATAAATTTGAGAACATAAAATCTTTCCATCCCTTATAGTAGCAAACTTAAATATGAAATCTTTCCATCCCACATGTCATGTCAATATTTGAAATGATATAAAATAAGAAAAACTAATATAAACATCTTATGTTACAATTGTCACATACACATACTCTAATACACTCTATTTATTAGGCGGGTACAGTAGTGATCTTCTTTTTGACGTATGTTCCTTGGTCATGATCTTGACGTAACTATGGAGTGTCCTCAGCATTTATCAGGATGCTCGGATCTTTGGTCACATTGAAAGGCGTGATTCGGTCATCCATTTCATAATCTTCTGAAATATCTCACTTGTCCTCAATTCCCACAATGTTTCTTTTCCCTGAGAGAGCTATATGGCGTTTTGGTTCATTTATTGATTTGTTGTCATTTTTCCCTCTCTTCTGTTTTGTAGACATGTCTTTCACATAAAACACCTGATTCACATCAACAGCAAGGACGAATGGTTCACCTTTGTAACCAACATTGTTGAGGTCCACTGTTGTCATTCCATAGTTTTTGTCAACTGTTACCCCGCCTCCGGTAATCTTGACCCATTGGCACCGAAACAAAGGGACTTTAAAATTAGGTGCGTAGTCTAGTTCCCAAATCTCCTCTATGCGGCCATAATATGTTTGTCTATTTCCATTCGGGTCTGCGGCGTCTACATGAACCCCACTGTTTTGGTTCGTGCTTTTTTTATCTTGGCCTAGGGTGTAAAATGTATTTCCATTTATCTCGTACCCTTTGTGCGTGAGGATGTGCCATGATGGTTGCCTAGCCAAAAATATAGTTGCTCATCAATCTGGTCATTACCACGATATTCTTTTCGTAACCAATCACCGAAAGTGTCCATGTCGACGCATAAGCCAAGCTTCATTCTTCTCACGGGAACTGGGATCGTAGAAAGTCCTTGTGTTTCGTGACATACGGCTCCACCACGGATGAGTTTTGAAGAACTGTGTAGTGTACTTTATTGAAATAATCGTCCTCCGTACCCGATGTATGTTTTCTTTCCTATCGCTCCCTTTCCACTCAGTCTCCCCTCGTGTCGCGATTCGGGGAACACCAATTGGGTCAAGTTCAGGGAATGAATTCAACACATAACTCAATGGCCTCCTACGTCCCATAGCCCTCCGTGATGCTTCCTTACGGCCGAGCACGGCCGGTGAACATATTTCTTGGGACTCCCATAAACCTCTCGAAGGGAAACATATTATGTAGGAACACGGGGACCAAGAATATTGATCTCCTTGACCAGATGAAGTAGGAGGTGTGTCATGATATCAAAAAGAAGGATGGAGGGAACACTAACTCAAAGCCGACAAGACATTGAACCATATCATTCTGTAGAGCAGCAAGTTCTAGTGGATTGATTGCCTTCTCGAGAAATTGCATTGAGGAATGCACATAGCTTTTACGGTGGCCAGACGTATATGTGGAGGTAGAATTCCTCTCAATGCAACTAGAAGCAATTGCGCCATAAGCACATGGCAGTCATGCAACTTAAAGTTCAGAAATTTCTTCTCGGGCACATTTATTATACCTTTTATATTAGAGGAGAATCCAGATGGGACCTTGATCTTTGCTTAAGCATGCAAACATGCTTTCTTTCTCTTCATTGCTAAGAGTGTAGCTAGCAGGTCTTAAATATTGGCGTCCATCATCTGTCTTCTCTGGATGCAGGTTATCTCGCTCTTCCATGCGCTGCAAGTCTTGTCGTGCTTCAAGTGAATCCTTAGGCTTCCCATACAGACCCATGAATCCTAGAAGGTTAACACAAAGATTCTTTGTCAGGTGCATGACGTCGATCGCATTTCGGACCTCTAGGACTTGCCAATAGGGTAGCTCCCAAAATATTGACTTCTTCTTCCACATGGGTGCATGACCCATTTGCATCTTTTTGAACCGGTTGGCTGCCCCTGCCCCTTACCAAAAACTACTTTCACATCCTTAACCATCTCAAATACATCTTCTCTAGTTCTGTTGCGAGGCTTGCATCGGTGGTCTACCTTACCTTTAAAATGCTTGCATTTCTTTCTAACTGGGTGATTCATAGAAAGAAATCGATGATACCCAAGGTACACGACCTTTCTGCATTTTTTTAAATATATACTATCAAGGTCATCAAAACAGTGTGTGCATGCATTATATCCCTTGTTTGACTACCCTAAAAGATTACTTAGAGCAGGCCAATCATTGATTGTCACAAACAACAGTGCTCGCAGGTCGGAGTGTTCCTGTTTGTACTCATCCCATACATGAACACTGTTTCGCTCCATGAAAGTAGGAGTTCTTCAATTAATGGCCTTAGATAGACATCAATGTCATTGCCCGGTTGCTTCGGGCCTTGGATGAGCACCGGCATCATAATGAACTTTCGCTTCATGCATAACCATGGAGGAAGGTTGTAGATACATAGTTTAACAGGCCAAGTGCTATGACTCTTTGCTACGCTCACCAAAAGGATTCATACCGTCTGGTACTTAAAGCGAACCTTAAGTTTCTTACGTCTTTTGTAAACTCGGAAATTCCCTGTCTATTGCTCTCCACTTTGGGACCCATCGGCGGGGGTGTCTCAACATGTTGTCTACCTTACTATCTTCTTTGTGCCATCGCAACAACTTTGCATGGTCCTTGTTTCTGAAAAGACATTTCAGACGTGGTATTATACGAGCATACCACATAACCTTTACAGGGATTTTCTTCCTGGAACGTTCTTCCCCCTCAACATCGCCAGGGTCATCTCTCCTGATCTTATACCGTGATGCTTTACATACGGGGCATTCATCTAAATTCTCGTAGTTCTTGCCACGGTACAGGATGCAGTCGTTAGGACATGGATGTATCTTCTGGATTTCTAATCCCAAAGGACAGACGGCCTGTTTTGCTTAAATGCGTAGTGGCGGGCAATTCATTAGGCTTCGGAAGCATCCTTTTTGGATCTTTGATAATTGTCCAAATGCCTTATCGGATACACCATTTCTGTGCCTTCCATTTCAACAACAACAACTCCGGTGTTGTACCCAATTTTTTGCCCATCTTGGGTGGATGGGTATAGTAATTTCTTGTGATCTTCTAGCATGCGGTCAAACTTTGCCTTCTCTTTTTCACTTTCGCAATCTTTCTGTACAAGACGAATGGCATCAACAAGAGCATCATCTTCAGCAGGTGTGCCTTCTGCACCTCTCTCTTCTTCAGCTTCTCCCATTGCTGTATCATCGAAGCCACTGAATTGAGCAATAATGTCGTCAGGCTCCAATTGTTCTTGTTCTTCTTCACACTCTTCCGTCATTATCCCGGTTTCTCCACGCTTGGTCCAACAAATATAGTTTGGCCTGAAACCCGACTTCAACAAATGTGAGTGAATATTTCTAGAGCTAGAATATTCCTTCAAATTCTTACACAAGGCACATGGACAACATATGAATCCATTCCGCTTGTTTTCCTCGGCCACTCTTAAGAAATAATGCACACCATCAATGAATTCTTTCGAGCGGCGATCAGCATTGTACATCCAATGACGTGTCATTGTCTGCATTACAACATAAAGTATTATAAGTTTCTAATTTTAATACAGAAATAATCTAAAATTCTCTATTTCTCCAACTAATCATGAAATATGGTGGGTATACTAGTTATAATTAACTAATTAACGAGGTCACAAATTACAAATTAAAGTATTATAAGTTTCTATTTATTTATACAGACATGAAAGTAACAAATAACCTAAAATTTTCTATTTCTAATTTTTCTAAACAAGCAAAATTAAAAAACACACCAAAGTTCTCTATTTCTCTAACTAATCATGAAATATGGTGGGTATACTAGTTATAATTAACTAATTAACGAGGTCACAAATTACAAATTAAAGTATTATAAGTTTCTATTTATTTATACAGACATGAAAGTAACAAATAACCTAAAATTTTCTATTTCTAATTTTTCTAAACAAGCAAAATTAAAAAACACACCAAAGTTCTCTATTTCTCTAACTAATCATGAAATATGGTGGGTATACTAGTTATAATTAACTAATTAACGAGGTCACAAATTGCAAATTAAAGTATTATAAGTTTCTATTTATTTATACAGAAATGAAAGTAACAAATAACCTAAAATTCTCTATTTCTAATTTTTCTAAACAAGCAAAATTAAAAAACACACCAAAGTTCTCTATTTCTCTAACTAATCATAAAATATGGTGGGTATACTAGTTATAATTAACTAATTAACGAGGTCACAAATTGTAAATTAAAGTATTGTAAGTTTCTATTTTTTAATACAGAAATGAAAGTAACAAATAACCTAAAATTCTCTATTTCTATTTTTTCTAAACAAGCAAAATTAAAAACACCAAAGTTCTCTGTTTCTCTAAATAATCAAGAAATTTGGTAGGCATACTAGTTATAATTAACTAATAAACCCGATCACAAATTGTAAATTAAAGTATTATAGGTTTCTATTTTTTTAATAGGCATATTAGTTATAATTAACTAATAAACCTGATCACAAATTGCAAATTAAAGTATTATAAGTTTCTAATTTTTTTCTAAACTAATTAAAATAAAAAACCTTAATAATGACACCACAATTATAAAGAAGTGATTGTAGTTACTATCATTCAAATAAAAAGTTAATTTTTAGGGAACTAATTGTAGTTACTATCATTCAAATATTCAAACGATGAAGTGATTGGAGTTTAAAATAGTGTAGAAATGAAAAAAAACCAATATATAAGACCACAAAATGACAAAAAGCTGCTGCTAAAACTTGTGAAGATGAAGCTAGTGACCTCTAAACAAGTCGATGACGGCGTAGAAGTGATGAAATGAATCAATACCGGAGATGTGAGCACAAATCAAGCAAGAACACATGAAGAACATGAAGAACAAAGAAGAAGAGTGAGCTCGGTCAGCTCGGCCAGGGGAGGAAGAAGGATTCAAATATGGGGGGAAAGATTTAATCCCAGTCCCTAACACCAACCCGGACTAAGGGCCAATCTTTAGTCCCGGCTTGTGTCACAGACTGGGACAAAACCTTTAGTCCTGGCTGGTATTACCAACCGGGACTAAAGATGAGCCTTTTAGTCCCGGTTGGTAACACCAACCGGAACTAAAAGTCCCCCCGTCATATGCCCGACACCATAGCCGTTGGACAGGGGACTTTTAGTCCCGGTTGGTGTTACCAACCGGGACTAAAGGCCTTTTTAGTTCCGGGGTCATGTTTTGCCGGAGCTATTGTTCATTTCGGCCAAGTAACCAAAGACCTGTTCTGTAGTAGTGATATGTATACCTACAAAAAAATATATTATACCATTGCTGGTATGAGTAAAATATATACTACATCATTATTTATTTTTTTATCTTGGTGACTTCAATTGATTGCATTGCATGAAGGAATTCGAACGTGATCGTGATGTGCTTGTCAAGGGAAGCCCTAATGCAACTGGGAAATCAACTATGATATCACAACACCTTAAGATCGTTGAGCTCGAATGTTCTGAACTCCATCAAAGCGTTCACAAGGTTCTGAAATTTCTGACTACACTCAACATATGTAAGATAGCGACCAAAACTGGAATCTGTTCTACATTTCTAGTCATTATATACTACTCTTTGTAGTTTCGCATGGAAAATTTTTAAACGCTTTAGCTCTTCATAAATCTCTGTATTATTAACACTTTGACTGTTTTCTAGGTATTTGACTGGTGTTTGCACTGACTGACTGACCACAGACATAATATCCTTAGATTGGCAAAATTTTGTTATTTTTTCGAAGCCAAGATAAACATTATTTATTCCTTCAAAAAAGCTAAACTTCATTCAGAAATAATACTTCTTACAATTTTGTTTAAATGGCATTCTCTAAAAAGATGATGGAAAATTTTAATTGTTGAAGTCATGTCAGTCTCATCAGTAATTAATATCCTTAGATTGGCAAAAATTTGTTATTTTTATGAAGCCAAGCTAAACAACATTTCAGACATTATACCTTTTACAATTTTGTTTAATAAGCATTCTCTAAAAAGATGATGGAAAATTGTACTTGTTGAAATCATGTCAGTCTCATCAGTAACTATATACCTTTGTTTTCAGTTCTTGCTGTATAAAGCATCTGAATAATTAGTTTATGATGCAGTACAATGAAGTACTACGAACTTACCATGGTTCTCATGTTCATGCAGCGTTTCAGTTCTGAGTGACAGAAGGTTCCAAGAAGATGAAAATGCTATCACTAGATCAATGCTGAGCTCAGTCATGATAAGTACCATAGTATATATTAAGTATTATATATATATACTATATATGCCTGGTTCAGTCATATACCCAAGTCCAATAGGACATGATGGTCTCCAGAATTGCTTGATAATTATCCAGAGAGCTATGTGGCTTGTGCATGGTGCATGTTCTGTTCAGTTCGATTATATGTTCTGTTTAGTTCCATTATGTGTCAAGAACAATCTTGTAGTGTTATACCTGTTTTACTATGTCGAACATGTGCCTATGCGTGTTATGGGATCAGTCATCAGTTTTCCTCTAGCACCCATCATGTTATCTTGGTTGTTTCTCATATGTTAATGAATTTCAACTTTCCTTTTTGTGAAATTCAAATGTCCAATATAATCATTCAAACAAATTGGCATTAACGTTAACTTGTACACCACAGTCTCAGATAGAGACTACACAGTAGGGAAAAAGCCGTTATAGTGACGCACTATAGGTCCGTATATAAACATATGCTGACTCCTCACACAAGTCTGAAAGTGGCATTAGGGTAAAGTTTTACCAACCGACCTAATTTCAGTCACATTTTTAAGACAAATGCTGACTAGTATGCATACAGCTTTTTTCTAGTTATGCCGTTGCCGTCTGCCAATTGAAGGCTACATGGATATTTGCCAACCAACAATCTAATACATAGATATATATGAACTAAATAATCCCAGGTAATATCATTGTTTAAAACATTAACAATACACCCTCATCACTTTGAACATCAATCACATAATTGACAATATAGTTTATAATTAGCATTGAAGACATCGAAATCCATTAATTTTGGATTAGAAAGCTTAGAAGTCTGACAGCAACATCAAAATACATTGTTGACCTCAAATAGATCAACAGAGAAAAAAGAGCTGTGGCTGAGGCACGTGGCTAGAGCCTTGACACGCCCAGCGCATGATGGTCACCCTGGTTGGCCAACGCCGCTTGGAATCAGTTCATCAGATCTCCTTTACTTTCTTTGGGTTAGCACTAAGCTGTTACGATTTGGGGATATATAATCCACAATTTAGGTCAATAAAGATCAGCTCGAGATAGCGCTTAAGGGCTAGTACAATGGGTCTCTTAGATTGATACCATGCCATTTTCTAGAAAACAAACTCCTAAAGATGCGTAATCTTGAGTTGTGACGGCTTTGTCACTGCTCCAATGTAGGGAAGACGACCTCTGTTGTGCGTGTCGTCTCCTCTTCTCGATGTTGTGCAAATCCTGGGAACTCGTGCCTGGTTGATGTTTGGGCGCATGCGGGAGGGAGCAGTCCCACACAACTCCATTCTTCTTTGTCATGTGACATTCCAACCTTTGGTAGCTGCGATATTGAGTGTATCGACTAGGAAGACCAAGCTAGTTGTTGCAAACAAGAGTAATTGCGCTCCGGCTACTCTGTTGGTGTCGGCGCCGATAGCTGTGCCATCATTCCCGGCTCACACCTTTGGTCGTAGGACTGACTCAATGGTGGCACCCCACAACCTTATGTGGTAGAGGTTTGTTGTTGGGCACGAATTCTGTAGTCCGAACCCTAGGTCGCGGAAGCGGATCATCAGTGGCAGCGGCGGTGGGCCACCTGATCTTCGGTGGCCTTGGCAACGGCGCAGTGCTGCTTCCATCTTCCTTATAGATCTGGTGGATAGGTGCCTTCCCTAGCATTGCGAGGGCTCGATTGTCAAATAGTAGGTGCAAGTAATGATCCTTTCCTAGGGGTGCCAGCGGCTAGGGCTGGAAGGGGACGACATGGGTGACGACAGCACAGCAGGGGGTGGCGGTGCTAGGGCAGGAACGACGGCATGAGAAAGGAGAAAGGGAGGGCGGCGCACAGGGATAGTAGGGAAAGGAGTTTATTTCTTGCTTAATTAGAATAGTTGCAGTGCTCTTATATTTATAATCCTGGTCTAGTGGACTTGACCTTCAAGCAATCTAGACTTGAACCCTATGGAAGAGTCCATATAAATTTGGACTGCTTCCATTACAAGCAAAATTATTTGTTCTCTAAAAATTCCTGATCTATTTCTTTTAGGTATTTTTCTATTTATTCTAAATCATTCTAGATATTGGAAAAATTCAATGGACAACAGTGTCGGTCCCCTGGCCGGCGCTCTCCCTTGGCCAAGCGGAGGAGGCGCCCCAAGCCGGCAAGGCCTGTGTGCCGGGCCTCACTAGGTCTGCTAGGTATCAAGCATGTGACCGTGGGTTTCCATGCCCCCTTCATCATCAAATGCTTGGTGGTATTCTGTCAGTGTGGCCCGGTTTCACATTCATTTCTGCTTTTTTCTTAAATATTTGAGTACTACAATCAATGCATCTCAAATTTGACCAAAATTAGAGAGAGAATTAGAAAGAGGTAAACCATGTGAATGTTCCCATCGACAATGAGGCATATGTGGTGACTTCAGGAATAGCCAAATCTGCCAATTCAGTCATTCGAAGATGTTCATAGGGTTAGCGTTTGTGTACGTCTGTTCTAAGGTATGAGTGTGCGTGCATGTTATGGCCGTGTGTTGATAGTCAAATTTGTCCCGAGGTGAATTATGGGCATTTCCAACAAGTTGTATACATAAGACACAAGCGTGTTGGTTGCTGGCCGGTATGACGAAACGACAAAAGATCGCGTGGGAATCGGTGAGCCATGGCAAGCTAGAGCCAACCGTCTTAGCTGGTTTCACCAACCGGCTTAGCCAGATCCAGGCCGACCTCTGCCCCAGCCTGCTTAGCCGGTTCTACCAACTGGTTTTGTCGGTTCTAGGCTAGCCCCTGCCCTAGAACTGGCTTAGCCACATGCTGAAACCGGCTAAGCTGGGTTGCCACTTAAGTGACTTGGCAGCTGGTTGAGGGGTTGCCCACACCTGCAAAAACTGGCTAAGCTGGGTCCTAAGCTGACTTGGCCGGTTCCCCTTGGACTCCGAGTAGATTTTATCTCTAACTTGATTTTAGATCTATTTTCACCTGTGGAAACACGCAGAATATGTTCTGGACATGTTTCCTACTACCACCCCCTCCTATATAAACAAGGGGATCACGACCGATTGAGTTTTCATCATCTAATCATCTGCATATCTCTCTTTGCCCTAATTTTCTCATGTCAACCTCCTACACTGCGGTCTAGCACATCTCTCTATGAGATTTATTGGCTTTCTAGGCGGCCTTGTTTGTCTAAGGAGATCCTCTACGTGCTTTCTTCTGACGGATCCTTCTACAGGTGGTTCGGGAGCATTTGTGGCTAAGAACCAACTCTACATCGGCCTTGTCGATCTCCATCGATTTTGCCGGTTACGCTATGTCTCTTGCTATGTGCAGGTTAATCTACCATGTCTTTGGACGTTTTCAAGATCCTGCTGATGTGTTGGCTTGGCTCAATCTCAACGTCAACAGCGTGTACTGTGTAAAAGAATGCAGCCAGACCCGGAATGATTTTTCACGGCCCAGTCAGGTCCAGGTCCCGTACACAAACTCTCATCGATCTATGCAGGTCTGCCTAGCCCTTACCCCCTAGTAGCGCCGTAGGTCCACGACGCGAGCGCGGAGGATCTGATCGGTT
The DNA here is from genome assembly GCA_015844335.1 of Chrysopogon serrulatus. Lineage (NCBI taxonomy): Eukaryota > Viridiplantae > Streptophyta > Magnoliopsida > Poales > Poaceae > Chrysopogon > Chrysopogon serrulatus. Next base: position 524,528 of record JADLZL010001976.1, read on the forward strand.
CTTGGCTGCACCTAGTACGGCTTGCCTCAGTCGCATCGTGGCTGAAGCTCCCAGTCGGCAAGGTCTCTGGCGACAGCACGGTCCTGCTCTACGCCGCCGTCTATGTCAGTTTCCATGTCTACTCCTGCGCGATGTGGACGTTGGTGCGGAGGGATAATATGTAGGCCGAAGCTCGTGGTCCCTCATCCCAGCGGTGGCGCAGGCTGAAGCTACCACCACCAATGGGTTGATGCCTGAAAACTCAAAGGAGCTACCGTCTGGAGTCCTGTAAGAGAACAGATAGAATATAGGAAGGATAGAACTGATATGAGGAAGAATAGCAGGAACAGCAAGAGGATAGGTGGCTTGATGGCCGATTCAGGAGGAAGGATTCTGAGTAGGTTCGAGTTTGTTTAGTTCATACATGATTCCGACTCTTGTCTGCCTCTCAGCTATATGTAATACATCTCATTTGGACCACGATGGGCCTGTGTATTTGGAGTTGGGCCGTCGGGTCCTGACTCCTGACAGGCTATGGCACGAACGACTCCTCTCTATCGGACGCGCCATCCTTCTCTTCTTCTTCACCAGGCAGGCTGCTGACATTCCCCTGGTCTTGAAATCCGGTGTGCCCCCATGCCGGTGCTCTTGGAAATTGCTGACGCAGGGCTGACAACGGCTCCCAGGTAGCAAGCTCTATCGGCATGTGGGACCATTGGACAAGCTCTTGCTCTGTAGGACTGTCTCCTGATGACCAGCGCCATTGCAACACTTTGACTGGCACCTGGAGACCCTGGAGATCAGAAGCGAACATTGGTGATACCTGATTGGAGCCTGGGGAAGATTTGAGCTGGGACACATGGAAAACAGGGTGTATAGCTGAACCAGCTGGCAGCTCCAACTTGTATGCGACCGACCCAACTTTCTGGAGGACCTTGAAGGGGCAAAAGAACTTGAAGGCCAACTTGTTGTTAGCACGACAGGTAAGAGAAGATTGCACATATGGCTGTAACTTCAGGAAAACACTGTCGCCAACACAGAATTCCCTCTCTGAACGCCGTTTGTCCGCGTGTCTCTTCATCCGTTCTTGAGCGCGGGACAAGTGTTGCTTGATCAGCATATGCATCAGCTCCCTGTCTTCCAGCCATTGATTCAACTCAGGAACCGGTGCAGCCTCATCAATGTTCAGAGCTAGATGACGAGGTGGAAAACCATAAAGGACCTCAAATGGTGAACGGCCAAGAGCAGAATGAGAAGATGTATTGTACCAAAATTCTACTAGGGACAGCCATTTACTCCAGGAGGTCGGGCACGCATGCACGAAGCAGCGCAGGAATGTCTCAACACATTGATTGACACGCTCGGTTTGACCATTGGTCTGCGGGTGGTAAGACGAGCTGAGTCGCAATTCAGAACCAGCCAGCTTGAAGAGTTGCTGCCAGAATTTACTGGTGAAAATCCTGTCCCGGTCCGAGATAATCACACGAGGGAGGCCATGCAAGCGATAAATGTTGTCCATAAACTGGCGCGCCATGGAGGCAGCAGTGAATGGATGGCGCAGTGGAACAAAATGAGCAAACTTGGAGAATTTGTCCACCATGACCCAGATTGAGTTGAACGAGCCAGACTGTGGAAGCCCCTTGATGAAATCCATGGTAATCACCTCAAAGGATGCTGAAGGAACATCCAATGGTTGCAACTCCAAGTGGGCTGGAGTGTAGAGCATGTAGAATCTGAGACTGGACTGCTTTGTTGGTTCCCAACCAAATGCGGCCCTTGTAGCGGATGACACCTTGCCACAGAGAGAAGGGAGGGCAACCATCCGGCTGTACAGCCAGCTGCGCAAGCAGTGATACTGCCTCAGGATCCTCTGAGTAACCTGCCACGACCGCTTCTAACCAGGAATGCTGAATGGCAGACATTGCCGTGAGTAGCTCTGGGTGGCGGCGACGTGACAGGGCATCGGCGGCGCTGTTCTCAGTGCCCTTCTTATACAGAATTTTGTACTGCAGCCCCAACAATCTAGTGAACACGCACTGCTGCCATGCTGTGTGCAACCGTTGCTCATTCAAGTGCACAAGACAGCGGTGATCCGTATGGATATAGAATTCGGCCTGAAGCAAGTAATGCCGCCAGTGATCGACGGCCATAAGTATAGCTAGGTACTCTTTCTCATAAACTGTCAGTCCTTGATTGCGTGGGCTGAGTGCCTTGCTTATGAAAGCCAGCGGGTGGCCATTTTGTTGCAGCACCGCACCGACTCCAGACCCTGAAGCGTCGGTCTCAATGTGGAACGGCTGCGAGAAATCCGGAAGTGCTAGCACTGGTGTGGAACAGAGAGCATGCTGCAGTAGAGTAAAGGCCTGATGGTGGATCGATGTCCAGACAAACACGGTGTCCTTCTTTAGCAATTCAGTAAGTGGCTTTGCTATGATTCCGAAATTTCGGACGAACTTGCGATAGTACCCGGCCAGCCCCAAGAACCCCCGCAATTCCTTTGCTAACTGCGGTGTTGGCCAATCCAGAACGGCCTGTACCTTGGCTGGGTCGGTGTCCACGCCTTCACCACTGATGATGTGACCTAAGTAATGGATGGACTTTTGCGCGAAGCTGCACTTAGACAGTTTAAGCTTCCACTGATCCTTGCGGAGCCACTGAAACACTTGGCGCAAGTGCTCGACATGGTCGTCGAAAGTAGGGCTGAAGATGAGGATGTCATCAAAGAATACAAGCACAAAACACCGCAGCCCAGGAGAAAGAGTTGCGTTCATGGCACCTTGAAAGGTACCTGAAGCTCTAGTGAGGCCAAATGCCATTACCAAAAACTCATACTGACCCAAATGTGTTTGAAATGCAGTCTTATGCTCTTCGCTAGGATGTAAGCGAATTTGGTGGAATCCGGCTCGTAAATCCAAGGTAGAAAACCATTTGGCATGTGATAGTTCATCCATCAACTGGTCAAACAGTGGAACTGGAAACTTAGACTTGCAAGTGATTGCATTAAGATGTCTGTAATCCACACAGAACCTGTACGACTCATCCTTCTTACGCACCAATAGGACTGGAGATGAAAATGGGCTGGAGCTGTGCTGAATCAGCCCCTGAGCAAGCATTTCCTGAACCTGCTGCTCAATCTCGTCCTTGAGCTTGGGGGGGTAGCGGTAAGGTCGGATGAACAACGGTTGGGCTCCGGGAATCAGCGGAATCTTGTGATTGCATGCCCGTGACGGCGGCAGAGAAGTGGGCAGACTGAAGATATCCACAAAGTCATCAAGGACAGCCTGGACAGCCGATGGCCACTACTGCTCATTGCCGTCCAGAGGAACAGCTGTGTCAATAGCGGCAACTTGCAGCAAAATATGCTGTGGTGGATCTGCAGACAAACCCTGCAACATAGTGGACTGTCCCTCGTAAGGTATCATCAACCACTTATCTTGCCAGTGAACTTGCATGGGGCTGAATGACTCTAACCAGTCCATCCCGAGCACAATGTCAAAGGTGGCCAAGGAAAGCACCCGAAAATCTGAATTAAAAGAGCAGTGATCGACTGACCAAGGAACCTGCCGAAGTATACAAGAACTGTGCAGAATACCTCCGCCCGCTACTTGAACAGAGACTGACACTGGCTCAGCTTGTACCGCTGGTAAGCGTTTGGCTACAGCAGCATCGATGAAAGATGATGAGCTGCCCGAGTCCACCAAACTTCTCACAGGAACATCACCAATCGAGCCCAACAATTGCACTTTCCGGGAAGCAGGAACTCCAGAGAAAGCGGCCTTCGATATTGCTAGGAACATCTGTTCAGAGGCAGCCGGATCAGAAGGCTCAGGCTCCTCTGCCTCCTCAGCATCAAAAGACTCCCAGAGGGCTTGAACAGCGTTCAGAATCTGAGCAGGGCACCAATGATCTCTGCTCCTTGAGTGCTGCCAGCTTGGACTCTGGAGGAGGAGTAGCGGCTGGTTGAAGAATAGCCGGCCTCTCCTGAGTCCCATGAGGTGCCGGAGAAGGCCGTGGAGTGGAGGACAATCACCAGCACGACCAGCTCGAGTAGAGAGAGCTGGTCCAGCTTCTTCCTGCAACAATGCAATAGTGCAAGCAGTATCCAAATCGGGAGGGCGCAACACGAACACAATAGACTTGATGTTGGGCTGCAGGCCATCAATGAATCGCATAGTGAAGTACATGGGGTCAGTTGTAGAGGAATAGGCCGCCAGTTGGTCGACCAATTCTGTGAACTGGGTGATGTATGCGGCTACAGTGGAGGTTTGTTTGACATGAAACAGTTGTCGAATGAGCTGAGATGGTTCTCCAAGTGTTGGATAATATGTCAGCTTTTTACCTGTTCATTCTTTCCTGCAAACATATTTGTTCCTGGGTTTCATCTACTAATGACATGGCCTTGCAACATCCATTAGTAGGGAAACTGAAATGTATAGTGTTGATTGCTGTGCTAACTTTGTACCTCTGTGTACTTCCCTGCACCGTTGTAACGATTAATAAATCTATTGTTCAGCTGGCTTAGTAGTATTAGTAGGTCATGGAATTGCAACATTCTATGATGATTCTTCCTTCATTTACTACACTGTAATTTAAGAATTTGAGAGTAAACTTATCTGTATTTTTTGTTATTAATTGGCTTCGTGAACTTACATTCTTCTGATGTAATCAGGCAGCAGCTGTTTCAGATACCTCTGAGGACCATATTCGTACATTCACTGAAATCAGTTGGCATCATTGATCCTGTTTTTACTTGTGTGCCTTTGAGAGGTTGATGTCAAATGCTACAATTTTGTTACATTTATTGAAACATTGAATTCTGAAGATGAAAGATTCCAATCTTTACACACTTGATTTTATCTTATACGATTTTTTACTATTCATAGGGGATGGATGGAATGTAGAGTTTGCTTGATGTCCTCAGTATTCGGGCTGGTCTTGTTCTTTTTCCCAAGAAAGCTTTCTATGATGGAACTGAGGATGAGTTTTCAGTTAGTTGAGAGGACGAGGAAGTCATCCTTAGTGGGTGAGAATGATTTAACTGGTACTGTTAGCTCTGCACAGTCTGCTGCTTGTGTGAGACATGATCCAAAGGTTTGTTTTTATTTTTGTTAGGTTGACTCAGCTGCTTTAATTTTCATTGACCCCTCTGATAATGTAAGATAGAGTTGCCATGGACATCTAGTATTGTGGTTAATTTCTTTTTTTATTATTTGTGAATTGTGATACTCAAATATCATCTCAATATATCTGCGTGTTTAACCTCTGCAATTTTATATTTTTTTTTCAAGTTGTGTTCAAGAGAATTCCAAAGTGTTCTCTTTTTGAACGTTTGAGAAATCTGCCTTGAAAAATCTGCCTCTGACCAGTCTAGTCGTGGACATGTAGTATTGCCTTTTTTTTGGTCTTTTTGCAAGTCTGAAGTATGAACGTCAAGACATCATCATGTATACACTTTATACTGAAACTTTAATTGATCATGTTTAGGGTTTATTTTTCAAAACAGGAAAACTTAAATATTGACAATAATAAATAAGATTAATCAATTATATGGCTTGATCCAAATGTTACCACAGGGATTTTTAATTTCTAAAAACATATGTATTCAATTCCAAGGTGGAGGAAGCCTGGAATTCTTTTGAAGCATTCACCATCTCTGCAGGTGTTATTTGACACATCGGAGAAGTGTTTGTACATGCAACCAGGAAAAAGGATTCTCAGGTAGCTGTGAGGATGCAGCAGTTATTATTCCTGAGTGAAAGGCTTATTAAATTAGGAACCTTCCAGAAAATGTTGCCGGTTCAAATAAGCCACCTGCCAGTGGCAGCAACAGTAATGATAGCAGTTCTGATGAGAAGCAAAAAGGCCCAGTGTCCTTTAGCTTGCCACAGCAGTTAGTAATGGTTCAAAACAGGTTAGGGTCTGATAGCAGCAGCTCCAACAGTAGCTCAGATGACGATGAGCTCCAACCGAAGCCCAGATGACGATGAAGTATTTGTTTCCTATTCATAGTGGCTGCATTCACTCTTGATTTGGACGGCCTATCTAAAAAGAAGAAAACAAAGATGTACTATTTGCTAAAATAATGTGCACAAGACACAATTAAATGTTTATAATATTATTTTCTTTTTATTTGCAACAAAGAGACATGCAACTTTTTGACATGTGGAACAATTTTGGAACATTTGAGCTCTGTGCTAGTTGTCAAATGTGCCATTTTGTTGATTTTAATATATCTCCTTAGTTCTAATATTTATTTCAAATATTTCACTAGCAACTTTCGAATGTACCATGTTTAGTTGTCAAATGTCTTATTCCAAATACAACAATACTAATGTTCTTAAATTATGACTTACTGGAATTTTATAAAGAATTTAGGAGGCTCTCACTATCTATGTTGCCATGTGTGAAGAGCTGAAGATAACTGGGCAAAGGCAATATGCCCAAATCTTGAATTCACACTTCCTAAGCCGCTGTCTAACTCATACACATGGCTGATAATTAGTCTTTAGTTCATAATCAGAGCAGTAATGGTACCTTTTGTATCTAATGTTTGGATGACTTTCGCTTACATCCATGAACATTTTCTATGTGTAGGTGTCTGCACGCACTGGGAATAACCAAGTGGTTCCTTTGGAACACATTAATTTTAAAATGTCATTCGCATCGTACTATATATCTGTGTGATCTTGTTAAGCACTGTTAAATGCAAGTAAAACTGCCTGTCGGATGGTGTGCATGATGTTGATTCACTTATTTAGACATTATCATTCTAAGCGTGATGGTCGTGATGTTTGGAAGGTGCAGCCTCGTCTTATTCTAATGATGATCACAAGTTAGAAGGCAAGAATAGGCCCATATATTTTAGATGTTATATTGGCAACCGATATGCCTATCTGCAGCCACAAGGTACCTACTTGGCTTCATACATGTGAATAGGACTTGGCATTACTAAGCTAACCCATTTATCTATGATAGAGGAAGGAAGAAAAACACAAGCTCATTAGAAATCTACTTACATGAACAATTTTTTTGGTAGCAGCGAATAACGCAGACTAGAATTACACATATTGTTTCTGTGCAAGTACCAATGGTTTTTCACGCAGCAACCCTATATTTTGCTCTCCCAGGAAGATTGGAAGGTCTGCAACTCTTTACATTTCATCATTACACGTACTAACAGAAATGTTCTCATCACAACTAGAGGTTAGTCGTAGTATGGGTTGGACACTGTTCTAACAAGTTCACTACAGTACATGAGACAGCTCACAGTAAACTTTGTAACCACTGCGTGCCATTTCAAAGTAACAGTGACATTGCAATGACATTTCAGCTTTCAAAAGAAAGGGGAGATCACGAATACATATTGGTCATTGAAGGCAATGATAATAGGCATACAAATGATACAAAAGATAGTCCAATTCTCCCACTGCATTAAGCAAATTCTGATGATGGGACATTACTGCTGCCTCTTACTAATCTATATGGCATGGACAGACCAAGGAAATACTACATACAAACATAAGCAAGCATTTAATCGCCCATCATCAGAAATACAAACTGCATAAGCAATACAACTGATAGAGTAGTAAACATATCAAAGATTCATCTGGGCTCTCTTGGCAGCCTCAGACTCAACAACAACATGCCGATGCCTGAGTTTTGTAGCAGCAAATGGTTTATCAGCATCAGACCTTATTGGATTGCTGGTAGATGAGCTTTAGTCTCCCTCAGCTAAGGGCTCATCACGAATCAGAATCTGCGATGCCTTCATTAGATTAGGCTGGAAGAGTAATACAAAGTAACATAGGAATACAAAGTAATATTCCTAAGCTTCGAAGAGTAATACAAAGTAATATCATTTCTAAGCTTCGAAGAACTGAAATCAATCAACAACCACAAAGACTAGAATAAGGATTCATGTAAATAGCTTACCTGGCCTCATCATCAGTAACATAGCCAGAAAGTGTGCCCTGGAAATATGTTGGTCTACTACACTAACATAGGAAGATTGGGTGAACCTGGTATGTTTACATGTTCCCCAAACTTCATCATCACCCCAAACTGCAAATTTTTCTGAATGGTATGAGAGTATTCTCTTCAACGTGTTGGAGTGACCATTTGTATATATATAAAAAAGTTTAAGTTTTTTTTCATTTAATGAAACTAATCTGTCAGATCACCTGGATAGGTTTATCAGCTTCTGACACTGAATTTATTCATTTTCATACTGTTCTAATATTATCACTCAGCTCAAATTTTGCAGATGTATTAGATTTTAGCAACGCTGTGCAGATTGACCAATTGTCTAGTGCTTGTTACTGTATTACTCCCCCTCGTTAGCATGTCATCTATAGAAGTTGACAGCCTGACTCGTCTATCAGACTTTAGTAGACCTACTAACTTCAATCTCTATCACTCTTCACTCGACTTCCTCCTTGACAGTGTATATCTACTTTAGTAGACCTACTAACTTCACATTTTGCATTAGAGTACTCATCATTTGTTTCCAGTCCAAAACAACTTCACATCTTGCATGTCAGAAGTAGCAGCGGATTATTTTGTACATCCATCTATAATTCTTCTTGCCAAAACTAATGTTATCATAAACTAGTTGAACTGAAATTATCAAACGGACTATCAAGATCTCTACGTTCACAAAATTCTATGCGTTTTCACATCTGAATTACAAAGGGTGGTGGATGAACAGGTAACACACTGATTATAATAAAATTTATACCTTTTGCCAAGCCGTTTTCTAATGGAATTGACATTTCACTGCTGTGTGCACCATATTTGCTGCTGTGTTTAGGTAGACAACTTATCTGAACCTATGTTTAGGATGGCATTTTCAAAAATCGAAACAAGTACTAGAACAGAAGTTTCCAAAAAATCAGGACACTTGCAGTATTCTCCAAGTGCTACACTGTAGCTGACATTTCCATCCCTCTGGAATCCTCTTTGCTCAAGAAATCCTGTCCACATTTTAGGAATTCCTTTGTCAAAGATGCGAGTTACAGAACTGAAATTATCACTCTAAAAAATATCATGGAAAAAACAAATTAGAATCGGAATGTACTTGGACCTCAAATTCCTGTACTGAAGTGGTGTTTCCTCGAGTTGTTTGAACTAATTCCCTCCATTTCTATCTCTCCAGCTGCGGATCTGCTATTCTCTTCTCCAGGCGTCCACTCTGCTGACGGATTCGGAAGTCCGCAGCAACTCCAACTCTCCACTCCTCCTTGGGGCAGTCTTGATCCGATTCGAACTGCTGTGGAAGACACCTGGTAGCTGCACTCAGTGCCGATCCCATCTGCATCGAGTTCCATTTGAGAGGAAGTGTCCCTTGTCTCTGCGATAGCTAAAGCTCGAACGCGTCCTCCTCCTCCCCAGTTCACCTTCTCACTGTTGTTGTTTTCAGTTAGACACTGACCAGCGACAGTAGCTGAAACTTTCCCCCTTGGCCCTTGCCATGCTCGGATAGTGTCCTTCTACATTTCCAGCTTTGCCCTTGGCTATCGAATTGGGTCAGCAGTAAAGCTCTGCCGACTGTGCGCGCGAATCTTGAAGCGAGGAACATTTCAACGTCTAGGATAGCCCGCGCGGCCACACATACAAACGGTAAATCCACTCTCTCAGCTGAAGCTCTTCCTCACAAGGGAACCCTGAAATTGCAAAAATATGAAAAGGGGTAATAAGTTCTTAGTGGTATGTACCGAACAGATATATGAAAAACCAATAAAGGAAAAACAAATATACAGATACGCAGAAGAATTTTACTTGAACAAACAATTTCATAATCTGATTATTCCAAACAAGGGCCGATGCTAAACTGACAATTGAATAAGAGTTGTGCCACTAACATTCCAAACTATATACGGAGACATAGAACAATTTTACTTGATCAAACAATTTCATAACCTGATTATTCCAGACAAGGGCCGATGCTAAACTGACAATTGAATATAAGAGTTGTGCCACTAGTTAGTTACTCCCTTCATTCAAAATTGTAAGATGTTTTGGATTTTCAAGATATATAATTTTTGCTATGTACTTAGATACTATATCTAAATACATACTAAAAAAATGTATCTCGAAAAGCCAAAAAGTCTTATAATTTGGAATGGAGGCAGTACGTAGTACCTATACTGCAATAATATATGTGGTGGTTTGGTACATTGAGAGTCTTTGATGCCAATGAAATAGATTAAAACTATTTTTATTTATATCTGATGTTATTATTTCTCCAAGATCACTATAAATACATTATATTATCATTGATGTTAAGAAGTTTGTCTTGGACAAAAAAAAAAGTCAAGTTCGACACACTGCTCCCATGTCATCCCCATGTACGCAAAATGTACGCAAGGTGGCTATACTGGTGTATGCTCTCACCGGCACTAGCGGCAAGGGCGCAGCGCAGCCAGAATGGCTCAAATCTGGTGCCACCATGGTCAGCTTTGTCGTGCCCCCCCAACACACACAGACATCAAGGTGGTTTCAATTGAAAAACCTTGTGGTAGTTCTTCCAACGGGTTAACGGTGTCTCGGTATTGTATCCTCTTTAGAAGCTTCACTTTGGTACCCCTCTGCACTATGGTATCTGTTCAAGCAAGAAGCAAGGTAGTAGCTCTTTGTTTATTAGTGCTGTAGATGCTTGCTACCAGCTTGGTAGTGGTGGATCTTCACGTGCTTGCTTTTGTTGTGTGGGTGGTTTGTTGTTGGTAATTGTGGTACAGTTTTGACGGAACTATACTATATGGAGCACCATCTATTTCTGAGCATGATGTGTTTAACAAGTTGGATTAAAATGACTACAAACAGACACAATATCCAGCTATATTTTCTTGGATCAGACAACGACTAGTACAATAACAAATAATTTGGACACAGGAGCCACAAAGTGAAGTCACCATATATATTATATAGATTTTTGGATACAGTAGAATCATTTGGTTATCTACATACTCACAGAAAATGCCAGCGGCAAAAATCTTACTAGTGTTCAAGCAGAAATCAGAAAAAAACAGCAGGACTTGTGGAAACATCCTAAGCTGGTGGTACTGAGTTCAGGTAACAAAGTGTTGCAAGTTGTTGCTACACAACAAGGAAAAGCGAAAGTAAAAGAATAATGAAAATTTATACCTCAGAAGTAATCAATAACCAGCAAAGGCAAGTATATTTATACCACTAAGAATTATTTCTTTCAAACATTTATCTTTCTACAAGCAAATCAAAAACTGTGATATGTTTTGATAAGAATTAACGAATAACTGCAACATGTTTTCTCTAAACTAAGTAACAACTGTAATATGCAGCTTTAAGCATTACATTGTTCCACATAACGAGTTTTAATGTGTATCCTATTTTCCAAGAAAAATTGCAGAATCTTTATTTATCTCTAATTACATGAATAATGTTAACTGTTTCATTCTTGTTGATGTGAACTTTTCTTCATTCCTTTTGTTCATTTTTTTGCCAAATCTGTAAGAAAATTTCAGGGTGTGTCTATGTATGTGTATGTTGTTTTTCACTTTTGCGTACACAGTAAGCTAGGAGTTTTTTATCCAACTAAACTAAATTAAAGTACAGTAGCAAATGCTAGCTTCTTGTAATATGTAAGAAAATTTCAGGGTACGTCTATGTATGTCTATGTTGTTTTTTCACTTTTGCACACACAGTAAGCAAGGAGTTTTTATCTAACTAAATTATTGTACAGTAGCAAATGCTAGCTTCTTGTAATATGTAAGAAAATTGCAGGGTATGTGTATGTATGTGTATGTCGTTTTTCACTTTTGCACACACAGTAAGCCAGGAGTTTTTATCTAACTAAATTAATGTACAGTAACAAAATCTAGCTTATTGTTGTACAAACAAAAGGTGGAATAATGAAACGTAGAATGCAATAGAACAGGCCCCATTGAGCTTACATATGTTAAGTGAATCAAGGAACCTCAGAACTGTGTGAAATGTATCATCGATGACATCACTTTTCACTTCGACTATCCTTAGGTGTTCGATATCATCATAGCTGGTCTCCATACTGCACTGAGGCATCCTTTCATTTGTACCTTATATTTGGGTCCCTGCAGCAGGTAGAAACACTTGAATGAGATCAACTAATGAAATATACAGTAATTTGCATTGCCAGTTGCCACCATTTAGGGGGGAAATAATTGTACCTTGCCTGAAAGAACAATAGTGAGCTTCTCCAGAACCGGTGAGTGTTCAAGAATGCGTGCTAATGCACGGCAATCGGGAGGTTCACACCAGTAATCATTGATCAACAGGGTCCTTAACTTGGAGAATGTAGGGCACCATCTTAGGTCTCTTCTGAAAACAAACTGAACCAATTGCAAAGACATGATTACTATGAACCAACAGGATGACATTCTCATTGTTTACAATAACAAGCAGTTAGCAGACATATATAGGAACACAGAAACAAAAACATACACAAGATGGAATGGTGGACAATAGAAACGACTAGTGAAGGAATGACAAATTGAAGAAGAAGTGTACCATTTCGTGGCTAGATATTAGGGTCAAATTTATAGCTTCTGATAGGCCTCCAAGAAGTACACACTTTCCAGTAACTTCACTGGTATTGCCATCATCAGAAAAGTCTTCTTCATCATGGTCGTCATCACCATCTTCACTAGTTGAATAGCCATAATCTAGTACAGCACAGTCGGATGCATAACTATCGGAACCATCTTCATCACCGTCATCAATGTCACTGTATGAATAGCTGTAAGCAGCTTGGTTAACATGACAGCAATCCATGCGGTCACCCTCACAAGTGCACTCGTCCAAACACCACTCAACTCTGACATACGCTGTCACCAAGTCCGGCATGCTCTCAAGCTGGGGAGTCCTGTCGGCTGAAGGGATGTCCAGCCATAGCCAGATCAGTTGTGGAACGAAAATCCGGAAGCGCCAGTATGGGCAGGAGACGCAGTCTGTGATGCTCAGCCGCCTTAGCGACGGCGACTCCATATCCCACACCTCTGAGAGGTCACATTTCTCAATCTTGAGGTCTTGCAGGGCAGGGCAACTAGACAGGTGGGCGAAGCTTGCACTGAACTCTATGCCATAGAGCTTTAGACTCGTCAGGTACCGGGACAACAGTGGCATCTCAGGTAGTGGAAACCACCATGGGCTCCCGTCATCCTCGTTATCGAAGAATTGGAGCAAGAGCGACTGCACTTTGCACTGTATGACACGGTCAATCCAATGGTGGACGAAGGCCTCATCGTCATCATTGAACAGGTCGAACTTGATCTCGCACATGTTGAGGGGGTAGTCTGAGATCATGCTGAGACGGCCTTGCAGCAGTCGGTCCACGAAACCACGGACTTGCCCAACATATGTCGGTGTTGCTGTGCCTGTGATGCGCAGGCGCCTGATGAGCTTCCAGATGTCACGCCAGCTCTGGGCAAGCACACAGGTCCGCACAGCCTCCTGTGCTAGAAGGAAGGAGAGGATCTGCTGGAGAATCTCATCTGGGAGGGCGCTCAAGTGATCTGCGCTGAAGGTTAGAGGCATCACCATCCTACTATGGGCTGGAGCCATTCGCTGTGCTGTGCATAGGAAAACATGAATATACATCAAGATTGATGGGAGTCAAATTTTCTGTATCACAATGTCATGATAATGCATTCCCAGCACAACTCATTAAGCTAAAAGTTTTCATAAAAGGTTACTGACTCGAAAGAGTTCCATATAACGATTTGACTTTACATTTGTTTCACCTAAGTGTTTGTCTGACTTCACATTTAGTTTCACCTAAGTGTTTGTCTGAATCATTTGGATCGAACATTAGATACAATTTTACATGTATTTTTAAATACACTCAATATATAAAATAAATTTATGAAAGAAAGAGAAAATAAGAGAGGAACTATAGCCTGAAATGCAACCTCCAACTCCCACGGACTACTACCACCAGATCTCATAGCCTCAAATGCTAGTTTACTTACCTCATCCTCTCATTCATTCCCTCGCACATGGAAAAGGGAGGGAGGAGGGATCTTGGAGATAGCTAGCGAGAAAGCGAGGAATGTCAAAGAGTATTTACCGTCTGCTCATTCTACCTTGATGAAATTCAGGGGGGAAATTGCAGTTTCTGGCAACTCATTTGCTCCTACCGCAAATAGATCTATACGTTAGAGAGGGTGAGGAATCCCATAGAGAGCCTATGAGAAGAGGTGTAGATAAAGATGGAACCAAGAAGAAAGCATGGCAGACAGATCCCATACCATCCGCTGGCACCACTCTGATTGAAATAAAGGAGCTCGAGCCCTTTGGCGACTCCCTTGCTTGGCCGCCAATAGATCTATGCTAGACAGAAAGGAATCACAAAGAGAGATTGTTAGAGAAGGGCAACAAACAAAGATGGGATGAAAGAGAGGAGCCCCAAACATAGCTCTTACCCGATGCTAGCACGTCTCTAGTGAAGTCGAGAATGGCGATCGCGGTCTGCGGCGACTCTTTAGGTCTAGCTACTAGAGAGAGAAAGCAAGGTAGATGAAATGAGAAGGGAAGACAACTTTGATATTTTAAAAGGGGAAAGTGGACCAGACCATCACAGTGGACCCTACATCAGGACATATCATGTGAGGGACCACTCTAGCACATGGTTTACATTTCTAAGTAATAGTAAAACAAAGCGATTTTTTTCTTTATAAATTTTTATGGAAATTTGTTTAGTGGACCCAGTTGACAAAATATGTTTTGAGGGCTTGAGACTTCCTTTTTGTTCTATTTTATGAAACCATTTCTTGTATAATAAACTAGTTTTCCATACAGGACACAGATGATCTTACTTATTCCTCCCAATACATTATTGTGATCATGCAATGACTACAAACCCACATGGAGCTCTAGATTTTTTCTTTCAGGTTTAGGGATACTATGTCTTTATGAAATGAATTGTTGAATCATGGAATTTAACAATGCTTCTCTTGGTGAGAGACCAAAACTTCTTGAAAGTAGTTTCTTAGCCTCTTCTTTATAATAGTGTCATTTGAAGCATCTCTTTAACCGCATAAGTTTTCTTAGAAAAGGATTTTTATTTCAGTCCCTGCATAAATAATGCACTTAACCATTCTGTATTATAGTTTTCGTTAGCTTCTAACACATTAAAACCTGCTCTTAATGGGTAAACACAGTTAAAAGCAGCAAACTAAGCATTGAGCCTACCAGAAAACAACCGCCTATGTGTGGCGAAGATCTCTAATGTCGCTCTCTAGAACTAATGACTTGTTAACTTCAATCTCAGAAAACTAAGCATTGAGCCAATGCGGGGTGTTACATTGTCATTCTTCTTTCGAAGGATGGACCCAAAGTGAAAATTGGTTGGGCAACATGGACCAGTCAGTGCCTCATGGTCTTCTCAATCAGTTTTTTGCTCAATCAGTTTTTTGCATTTAGGGCATTGCAAAATAGCCTATGCGGAACATTAATCTATTGAACATGTGACAAAACAGAGTAAGACCAGAATTAACTTCACTCAAACCTTTATACTTTCATCTTGACAAAACTCACCCTTGATTAGGACTAATTTCGGCAAAACTCACCCTTGAACAAGGGGATACTATCTTAATTTGTGTGAAAGGGGCAGGATACTCACCTTTATGTTTTTGAAAAGAACATGAACTGAATAGGTTAACTTTAGGTACAGTAGAAACTCAAAAGCCTCATCTTACCAAACATGGGCCAAGATCAGCAAGTTTGCACTTTTAACCATTGTTTGTATTTTTTTAGTTTACGCTCAACCACGTGGCAATAAGACGTGAATCTGGAAAAATGGTTCCTATGGAGATAACATATTGAGACTACAAATGGTGAAGCATTGGGTAGTGTTGCTATATCTATGTGTGACTAAAACTCTACAAGCAAGGGACCTTAGAGCATCTCCAAGAATTCCCAATAAATCCTCCCAATTTAAGTTTTTTTATTAAGAATAGAAAAACCCCATCTCCAACAGCTCCTAATCCAGACATATTCGCGTGTGTAGCATGCGCATATCCTTTGGCCAAACTAAAGGTGGAAGGGTGCGGGAATAAATAAAGAGAATAGGAAAGAGTTCCTAATGCAAATGTACAAGAGACAAAGAATATATAAAAGTGGTTAGGATAATTGTCGACAAAACCAGGTCGGCAATCCTCCAAAGAGTATCAACGAAGGTAAATTTGTATGGCTGGGTGCACGTGATCAAGAACAAGATGTGGCAATAGAGACACGAGGGTTAGATAGGCTGTCAGCACGACGTAATACTCTATTCTCTTTTTTGCAGAGTTGTACTGGCTATCATATATGATGAGATGTGTTTTGAGGGGGGTTACCTGCCTGCCTTATATAGATTGGGTGTACTGTCACATGTCTATTAGATTTGAGAGAAATCGGCAAGCAATAATCATTTACACAAATCACAGATTCATATCCAAATAGATTACACGGGATCCTTGGATGTCTTCTCCGTCGGTCTTGCGGTGCGCGCTGAGCAATGTCGTGCGCCACAAGCTTTTGTCTTGTGGGCTGGACTGCCCCTGGTGACGCGGCCCATGTCCAGTGCCATGGGTATCCAGGGTCACACCCCACTATAATTTAGAAATAGTATAGGATTTCTGATGTAAAATTATCTTTTGTATTTTAGGAGCCAATTATTAGAAAATGTTTTTTAAGGCAAAAACTATAGGGGAGATCCCCACAGCACTTCATTTTGTATTTATAAAACTAAAGAAAGGGTACAAGAAGTTCTTACAATGCAGTTAGTTGAAAGCATCTAACCAAACACAAAAAGCATTCCTAAGATCATCACTAAAGCGAATTGACTGGAGGAGACATTGGTTCTTGAAGTTGCTGAGCCAAAGACTTAAATGCACCCGGCATGGACGCGTCTACGCTGCCTGCCCCTTGTGGTGTCCGTGTTTGCTGGTGCCGAGGAAATGACGAGAGAGAGTGGAGGAAGCAAGGGTTTGGGGTGGGAGAGATGCACATATATACTTGTATCGATGTGGTTGATCAGATGCTCATCTACTATGGAGAATAAGCGGGTTGTATCGTGCCAGCCCGATTTCCGTGTTGTGCCTGGCCGGCACTACGGATCGGTGTGGCGGCCTAGGCACAGCTCGACGGAAGACGGGTTGGCCATGCTTGGGCCATGCTTTTTAGTGTCATGCCAGTGCCGGCCTAGCGGGCCTGGCCCATTTGTAAAACTATAGTTCACATGGTCTCCAGCAGTGATGACGCCATCTTGCTCTATGTCTTCCTTTGTTCATGTCCGTGGCACCTATACCTAAAATGCCACACTCCTGCATCCTAACAAGGTCATCCTGGCAATAGGGGTTACAGCCCCCTAGCAAATCGCCATGGCATGACGGTGCTATGATACTAGCTATGCAACGGAGGACTCAACCGCCATGGTGAGATGGCTACTGCTCCAAAGGCACAACCATTGGGTCGATACCAGATGAATATGACGTCGGTGATCAAGGTGTTGGTGATGTCGATAGCCTCGTGAGTGGTTCTTTGTGTCTGCGCTGCAGGAGGAGGAAGGCAGCGGCGCCGAAGCCTGCTGAGACAAAGTTTGTTGACAAGGTTGGTGCCCGAGCTGTTTTGCAGTGGAAACAACTCTACTCGACACGAATGGTGCGTGGCTGTTCGTACTTTGTTGACACAAGAGGCTGCTCTATAGTAGGGTGTGGAGCAAGTTGGCATGACAAAACTAGCTAGCACAGTGCTTTGTTGATAACAAGTCTATTCAGGTATAGACAATCTGTTCGACAGTTTCCTTGCATTCGCTAAATTTTTATTTTGCCACATGTGCTGTGATAAATACCAACACACGCTCTATTTTTGTCGTTTTTGTACAACTATTGTTTTCCATGATTCCTTTTCTGTCCGGAAGTGGGACATCTCCTTTCTCATGTAGCCGTAGATCAAACAGTATGTCGCCTTTTCAATGTTATTCATCTTAAAATGTGAGAATTTCTTATAAAACATTTACTTTCAATGTTTGCACCTTTGCGTTCATTATGACAAGACTTACAAAAATATAACCATTTTTCATATGTGTTATGAAATAGTTTAGTATTTGATTATAATGTTTGCACTTGGGACATCAATGAGTGCAAGGACATGGGCTGGTTTGTTGGTTTGGGCCTCAAAACTAATGAAGAGGGTTGGTGGTTTGGGCCTCAAAACCATCGATGGCAGGTTTCTGGGTTTGTGCCTCAAAACCCTGGCGGAGGTTCCAAGGCCGAGAGGGATGTCATGTGGCGGCATCGGGGACCTCGAATTCGCGTCAAGACAAAACTACCGGTGAGAAGGCACGGTGACCGTCGAATTGAAGACTTAGTCGAGTTGGACCATAATGTCTTAGGGCTAGATGGTTCGCTCAGTATGTATGGATGGGAAAATCTGGGATTGTGAAATAAACCCCAGTAAAAAAGCATTCTCCCTCAACTATTCTATTAGTAGTTTTTCCTTCTAGATTTTCCTTTCCTTTAGTCTGCTAGTGACAGAGAGGTCCGTTGGTGAGAGCACCACTCCACCTGTGTATTGACTCAAAGTTGTTTGTGGGAATGGAGGCTCTTACCTCCTCGTGTCCCCCATCTCTCTCAACTCTTCCATTTGCAGTTTTTTCTTCCTCTAGTCTACTTGTGAGAGAGAGGTCCACAGGTGAAAGGATCATTCCACCTGTGTATTGAACCGAAGATGTGTGGGAATGGAGGCCCTTACCTCCTCGTGTTCCCCAGGATTTGATTTCTTAATCGTTTGTGCCAATTCACATTTTATTCCTCATGTTCTTCATTTTCCCTTCTTCCCCCTCTTTGTGTTCATGAGCTGTGATTCGTCTCTTTGCAAACCATTTGCTTTTACTTCATCTTGGTCGTGAGTTGATTCCTTCTACCAAAGGAATTTGTCTAAATCTTCATGAATCCATATATCAGATCGAATCAACGTTTTCGGGGGAAACTTTCTCTTGCTTGGAATTGTGTCGATTTCTGAAGTTGCAACAATTTGGGATTATGATCTTCCTGGAGTAGTCTTATAACTACCTTGCGAATTTCCCTGCAAAATTTCACTGATTTGATTTGGTCGAGTTTTGGCTTTGGAATCGAAATGTCTAGAATTCTGCTCATGCATACTGGACACATCCGATGTACTTAACTTCTGAGTTTTTGAGCTGAAATTTTGTGGAGACCTTCCCTGGCTGTCTAGTTTCTAGGGTTAAAATTTCATAATTTTTAACGCCGTTTGATTGGGTGTTCTATTTTTCTCCCAAAATTGCTTTTTGCTGAAACTGCATGCTAGACAGGTCTGATATGCACGTCTTGCGCCTTTGAGCTCTGATTTGAGTTCTGCTTTTTGCATTGGTTTTCTAACTTGCTGAGGAACTCTCCAAGGTACTTTTGTTACTAGTTGGCCTGAGTATTTTCGTAGGGAACTTTGTCCTTCTCCATAGGAGTTGATCTCTAAGTTTTGGTTTCGCAAACATTTTCTCTCTGAGTGTGCTATCCCACTGTGTTTCTTAAAAACATCCACCCATTAGTTAGGTCAAGGACAACACTGTTGTTGGGTTTTGCTCTTGGAGGTGATTTTAGGGCAATGGTTGAAAGTTTTGAAAGAAATTTGAGGCTCCCATTCACCCTCCCTCGTCATCGTTTTCGATCCTTCGATTGGTATTAGTTAAGGATCATTCCACCTTAATTGGTTCGTGATCCGCTAGAAGGCGACATGAAGCACGGTTTAGGCAAGCCACTGTTTTTCAATGGAACCAATTACTCCTACTGAAAGATTTACATGTCAATATCTCCAAAGTCTTGGTGCGCAGGTTTGGAAAATTTATGACGATCCAAATTTCGTTGTCCTTCTTGCTCATGTTGGTCACGAGCAAATGGATCAGCACGATGTCAATAGTAAGGCTCGTAATGCTATCTTTTTGTGTCTTTCAGAGTTTGGGTTTGAGCGTGTTGGTCATCTTACTACTGCTCGAGAGATGTAGGTGAAGCTTTGGGGCTATCACAAGGGGACTTCCCAAGTTAAGACCACACTCTGAAACATACAAGCAAGAATAGGAGAATTTTAGACAATTATGTTTTTTCTATAATTTTAGTTAAACTTAATTGACTCTCTAAGATTATTAGAATAACTTACAATTTGAGATGGAGGGAGCATGTGAGATTCTTGAAATAACTTATAATTTGAGATGGAGGAAGCATGTGGGATCATGCATTGTTTTTTTTCTCTAGGAGTCGTCATGTAGCTTGATTGTTTCTCATATTATAGAATGGAAGCCACGAAAACAATCAGATGTTATTGCCTTTCAACTTTCCTTTTTGTTAAATTCAAATGTCCATTAATCATTCTAATAAATTGATCGTGTTAACGTTAACACGTACACCCGCAGCCCCAGAACAGAGACTACACAATAGGTAAAAGCCGCTATACCGACGCGTCAGTCTGTATAAACATATGCTGACTCCTCAAACAGACATTAGTGACAGCGGCGTTAGGGTTAAGTTATACCAACAGACCTACTTTTAGGGCGTCTTTTACAGAGAAATACATCATAAAGTTTGTGAGACTACACATTATTCTTTTGTATTTTTTGATAATTAAAAAATTCATGAGTTACCTCTAAGTAAAGTCCAACACCATAACCACACTAAGTCTAAGCTAGTAAACAGGGAAGAGAAAGATGCTACTATGAACATCGTGTTGTGAGAGAGGAGTGCATCGTGAAGTGTGAGACTATCTCTCTTGAGTCAACATTAGTCTCTTGTCTTTTGCACTATTTAGTGGTTAAAAAATCCATGAGCTAGCTCTAAGCTAGACCAACGGATCGAGACACCCTTAGTGACATTTTTAAGACATTATAGGTAAATGCCCTCTGTGTTACAATAGAAAAAAAATTATGTCATGATAATATATTGTACTGTGTTATTGATAATATAAGAACGTATTGTGCTGTTAAATAATAATACTTTGTGATGTTGCTCGCAAATCTGGAGCTCAATTGGCAATGATAAAGGTACGAGAACAGGTATCACAATGGCCAACTAAAACAACAAGAACAAAGTGAACCAAGAGTTAGTTATTGTAACACAAATGATGATGGTGCATGCAGTGGAAGTCTCCTCCGCGGTCAAGTCCTAACCCTTGCAAGCGGTACTCCATGCAGTCCTCAAAGGATCGCTTTGCCTTTATAACCCCTCATCTAACTATATTATGTCACTTCTTCCTCTGTAGTTTATCATCACCTCATAAATTGCAAATCCAAGATGCAAGTGACATGGTGCATCAAATAATGTGAATGTTACGTAAAAAATAATGGCTCATATTCTCATAAGCCATGAAGGCACGAAAAAAATCCAACTTAAGCATAACACATGGCCGTGGCTATGGTCCACATGTGGCCATAATGACCTTCGGCCATGGTAGCCCCACTCCTGACAAGGCTTGGTCGTCGCTGCCGCTACCAGCTCTCCTAACCCGTTCGTCGGCAGTCTAGCCGACCTTCCTTCCCCCGACCGGCCCCTTCTAAGCCTTCCAAATTTGGGAAAAAAGGGGTTGTGCGGCATGCCGAACCCTAGGCACTACGCTTCAGGGGAAGACAGCAGCGCGGGCACATGTGGTGCGATTGTTGGAGTGCGATCATCGTGTGCAAGGACGAAGACCAGGGCACGAGCAGGTGCGGTACAAATCCGATGGCCTCATTCTTCCCCCCACCCACACGCATTGAACGGGTCTTCAATGTCTGCACCGAAGCTCCATTGTGTGCACAATCGGGACTAGACCCGAAAACGTAGATCATGATTTTAAGCAAAATATGAAATTGTCTCAATATTATCTAACTTACACAAATTTATCTTTCTCATGATTGAGGTCACATCACATCAATTGAAACCGCATTCATAACTGTTTGGAGAGAAAAATCGAACAATTTTAAGGTTTTTTGGAAGGAACAATTTCAAGGGTTATTTTATTAAAGAAAGAGTCTAAAATTATTTTTCTCTATTTTTTTTGACACATATTTTTCTCTATTGATAATGAGGCAAATTGAACTCACACAACAATTAACAGTGGAGCTTCGATGGGCCTTTCCCGTACAAACTACTGTATTACCCGAGGCCCAAGGCCCAGCTGATTGACGAGCTGCTGGATTTACTGAAGCCTAAGCAATCGGCAAACCCTCCAGCTTATTCTAAAAAAAAGGCAAACCCTCCGGCTACCGCTGCCGCTCCGTCTCGCCGCCGCCGCGCGCGCGCAATGGTGCATCCCCATTTCCGTGCAGCAGTCGCGCTGTCTCCTTGAAGCGATGATTGTATGATTGGGAGAAGCGATTGAAGCATCTAGTGACTTAGTGAGGTGATTTGGGGATCTTTGCTTGCTCTCTGTTCGTGCCTGCTCATCTCTTCGCAGTTCGCGACGGCGCTCTGATTCGGCGGGATGGCGCCTCCGACGAAGCGCCGGAAGAATGCCGTTGCCGCAGCACCACCACATCCAGTGATCGACCCCGCGGACCACCTCAGCAATCTTCATCCGGAGATCCAGGCGCAGATCCTGTCGTTCTTGCCTGCTGACGAGGCGCGACCGCGAGGTCTGGAAGCTGACGAGGCGCTTGCTCATCACTGGCCGCAAGGGCGTGTTGGTGGCGCAGGAGCTCCGTGGATTCGTGGACCGCCTGCTTCGCCTCCGCCTCGACGGGCTCAAGGACCACGGGCCCATCGACGCGTGCAAGATCGTGTTTGATTGGCGTGAACAAGGCAGCAACCACGACGACGAATATATCGAGGACGACGAGGATGTCTCGTGGGCCTTCGAGAGCTGGATCCGCCGTCGACATGGCAGCTTCCAGGACGACAAGGATATCTCGTGCGCCGTCCAGAGCTGGATCCGCCGTGTCATCGAATGTCAAGTCCGGTCGCTTCGTGTCGACTTTTGGATCAGTGATGGGTACAACCACATTGTTATGTCGAGTAATAAACCATTTGTCTCACGGCACTTGACGAGGCTAGAGCTCAGGGGCTTATCGTTCTGTGACAAAAACTATGGCTACCTCCTGGACCTCTCAGGCTGCCCTGCGTTGGAACATCTAGAGATTACAGACTGTGATTTGGAAGATGTCTTGAAGGTGACGTCCCCATCAATTAAGCGCCTGGTAATCAAACGCTGCTATTCAAGTGATCACAGCCTTAAAATTTGCTTTCCCCTTGTGATCTCGCTGTGGCTGGAAGGCTTTGATGACAAGATTCTACTGCTGGAGAGCATGCCACACTTGGCGGTGGCATATGTCTCTATTGACCACAACGTTGTAGAACCGGATTCAGATGATGATGAAGAAGATGTCACAGTACTCGAAGCATTAGCTGTAGCTAAACATCTAGCGCTGATATCTTGTGGCAATGCGGTACACTATAATTAACTTTTATGCCTTTTGTTTTACTAGTACCCTATCCATTTTCGTATATATATGTGTGTGTGTTCCAGATCCACTCATGCATATGATAAAATTGTCTGCTGCTGCTGGATCTAATCATGTTGTCTGCTGCTGTCCAGATTACTTTCACAAGAGACCTGAGGATATGTCCCACATATTCCAAGTTGAAGACCCTGGTACTCAACCAGTGCTGGTGAGAATTCGCAGATTGCAATGCACTAGGGTGTATGCTTCAGCATGCACCAGTTTTAGAGAAACTCACTGTCCTTTTCTCCTACACGGTACGCAGAAAACAAATATACCATTGCAGATTGAGTTATATATAGTACATTAATTTATTTTATCTTGACAACTTCATTTGATTGCATTGCTTGCTGAAGGTTGAATCCAAATTTGACATGCTAGTGGAAGGACGCCCTGATGCAACAGGGAACTCTACTATGATATCGCAACACCTTAAGATAGTTGAGCTCAAATGTTTTGAGATCCATCAAAGGGTTGTCAATGTTCTGAAATTCCTCGGTGCACTTAACATATGTAAGATCTTGTATACTCATTTGAAACTCATTCTTAGTAATTATATCTTAGTTTTCAACACTGGCTCCATTCGAGTAAAAGCATCTGCATAATTATTAGCTCATGATGCAGTTTATTAGTGAAGTAAATTCTTATGCACTGATTCCATTCCTACATAGATCCTTGCATTTTTCCCCATTTCGATGTTGAAGACCTCTAAACTTCCCATGGTTCTCATGTTCGTCCAGGGTTTCAGGTTAGAGTTTGACAGAATGTTCCAAATGATGATGAAAAAACTATCACTAAATCAGTGCCAAGGTCGGTCATGAGAAGTACCATAGTTTTAAGGTTAGAGTTTGACAGAATGTTCCAAATGTTCTAGAATTGCTATTAAGTATGTGGCAATGTTCCAAATGTTCCAGAATTGCTATTAAGTATGTGGCAGGCTATGTGGTTTTTGCATCCATGCTACCTAACAGCCAGCTATAGTAGTCATCATATTATCTTGGTTGTTTTGCATATTATTGCGGCACTGGAACTGGTCAGATGTTATTGCATTTCAACTTTCCTTTCTGTGAAATTAAAATGCCCAATAACCGCTCAAATGGAGTGGTAGTGTTAAGGTTAAAGCCACATTATTATAATATATATTATTACGTTCAAAAAATATAAAATGGCTAGATGCATTCTCTGGTGTTCCCTCGGTACAAAAATTTAAAGTGTACATGCCTCAAACAGAGTGACCAAGGAGGACACTATGCATGGCCATTTTTGTTTAATTGCTGCGTTCCTCTTAATGCCCTAGTGGCCTAGTCTGTTCATCTCTCCTGTGTAAACATATGCTAACACCACTCCATGCAGAGGTGCATGGGTTGGCTTAAAGATGACAACCTATCTGAAGAAGGGGAGTATATAAAGCTAACAGTGGACTCAACTGGAAGGCAGCGATGCATTCATTTAGACAATTTTGAGGTTTGTGAGTGCTGGAAGGAGTTGTGAGCGCTGGAAACCAAGTTGCTAACATGCTTTAGATTTTTGGACTGTTGGAGTTCTTTTCAGAAGAATTAGATTCAGCGGCAAATCCAGCCTGTAAAATGACCTAGGGTGGACTTATAAGTAATCAGACAGTAATCAAATTCTATGACTATCTGATGACCAAGTAATCAAATGAAATAATCAGCCACACATTTGTCAATACCTAGTTTCTAATAATACAAGATCCCGCAGAGCCGGGGCACAGCACAGGGCATGAGTAGACGAGCTGGAGCTTGGCCCCATGGGGCACTGGGCAGACTAGTAGAGGGCAGGAGGGCAGCACCGGAGGCCCAGAGCACCAGAGCAAGGCTGCTGCCGAGACACCGAGGGGCTGAGGCGCACCCCGGGCCGGGTGGCAAATGGCAGGTGGCAGGCGGCCAGCATGATCTCGTAGCGTCCAGGGCCTGGGGCGTTGGGGGGATCACGGTGGGATCACGAGGAGTCGAGGACGAGCTTGGAACCTGCGGCAATCATCAGTCGCAGGAGCTGGAGCAGCTATCCTGGGCTGGGTGACTGTTGGGCAATTGCTCATCTTATGGTTAGACTGAAATCCATACTGGGGCTGTTGGTCATTGTCATGGGCAGCCAGGGCAGCCAGCGGGCTGCCACCGGCTCAATAGGCCCAAGAGTCTGTAGGTTGGCTACCACCGGCCCAATAGGCCCAAGAGTCAGTAGGTTAGCCACCAGGTTAGGGTTAGGGTTGGTTTCCCCTGAGAGGTAGGTCTGTTATCTGGGATTAAGCAATCAATTATGAAGAAACAACAATTCTAGTCTCCCCCAATCTTTCAAGCTCTTGGCAAAGTGATGAGGACATCGCCACGCTGGACACACCGACGTCATGGTCCTCTCCAAGTTGCAACTCATCCAGCTGCCACGTCACCTTCGGATTCAGCAGACATGTCCTCAGTGTTTTGATCATAACTGCCTCATACGACGTCGAAATGAGGCATGTGAATATGCATTGGAAAGGGGACGAAGACGCCGTCAGTTCGGTTCTAGTCCCAGCTCCAGAGCATACGTGGATCATTCTGTGTGACCACGAAAGTTGCTGCAACACCTATTTTTGGGCCAACTTGGCCTTGTATCAAGTCGGGCTTGTGGCCCTTGTTGTGGGCACCCCCTGGTGCGCCTCCAACCCTAGGACGTCCCTAGTATATTTCACAGCCGCCGTCGCTGTTAGAAACTCGGGTTTTGTTTTAGAGTTTAGTTTTTCATCGAGAAACTGAATCGTTCAATGTAACTGTGGTGACAAATCCTTTTACAGTGATCCAGAGCCCCCATTCTTGATCTGCTCCACTGTGTCGATTAGTCCTTTGGAACCGAGTTCTTGAACCCTCAATTGAATCTCGCATATTTCATATTTACAATTTCAGATTGCGTGTTGAAACCTTCTTGCTTGTGTTCTTCGATTCGCTTGCAGGAAACAGCCTTCTTGGTGAGGTCAATCAAGTTGTGCTTGGTTGATAACCAACGGAGCAGTGGTGTAACGGTTGCAGGGTTTGAATCATGTCGGATTTGAAGCCGGGTCGCCAACGTCGAGTTCTCCACCAATCGAACTTACCAATACTCTCGGAAGATCGGGCCGTGTCTCATCAATTGGTATCAGAGCTTTCAGGTTTACCGCGAGGTATAATCTCGTTTGCCTTTAGATTCATATTTGTTTATTTTTTTGACGGCAAAAGACTGTGGGGGAGTTCCCCACAGTGCACATTTTAATATATATTAAAAAAGAAGGGTAAAGATAGTCCTTACAAACCAAGCTTAACTAAAGGCGTCGAGCCGGAACCACGAGAAGGCTGACTTTAAGTCCTCTCTAAAACGAACAGATTGTAAACAAAGCATTGATTTTTGAAATTCGAAAACCAAATGTCCAGGGTTGGTTGCCTCCTTTGAAAGACTTGATCATTCCTTAGCTTCCATAGCTCCTAGGATGCTATCAGAGTTGCTTCAGAGAAAAAAGGCAGGGCTGATGACTCCCCCACCCCTGTAATATCCTGTCCATCACTGCAGTGAGTTGTCCTGGCAAATTGCAACTTGTCCCAAAGAGGCTTGTGCAAATGGGCAATCAAAAAATAGGTGGTCAACAGTTTCTTCTATCCCTAAGGAGCACATGACACAAGCAGTAGTACCTTGAATATCCAGGTTTCTCCTTCGTAGCATAGTCTTGGTGTTTAACCTATCCACCAAAACTAACCAAGCAAAGAATTTGATGCGGTTGGTGCATCTTGACTTCTAGACCGCTGTGAAGACAGGGTGAGCTTCTCTGAGCTGTAAATGTGGTTATAGAATCGCTTGGAGGTGAACTTGTTTCCCCAAACTGGGATCCATTGGTCGGCCACTAACTCATCATATGGAATTTGCAGTAAATGATCTTGTAGGTCTTCAAATTCATGGAGGGCTTCTTTGGGATAGGGGCAGGAAGAAGAGGTCGTCTAGGTATTCAGCTTGCATGACTTCCATCAGCGATATGTTTCTATCTGCCGCAAAGGAGACTAGGCGGGGATATCTGCTGAGACAGCCGCTGCTCACGCCCACCGATCGTCCCAAAAGGTGACCGAGGATCCATTCCCAATCGGCGGGTAGTGACAAATCCGGAGTAGAATGTTCGGTCCGAGCACGTCCTTCCACCAGAAGGAGCCCACCTCTCTAGTAGAGTGAGGTATTCTATTTTCATAGTATTTGTGCCAGACCAACTCAACCCAAGGAACATTTTCCTTGTTGTAGAACTTGAAGAGCTATTTGAGAAGTAGAGCATCGTTCTGAAGCTTTAGATTAATGACACCCAAACCTCCTTTCAATTTTGGTTTCATTACAGTGGGCTAGGCAACAAGATTGCCCCCTTTCTTTTCTTGATCATTTCCTCTCCACAAACATTGCTTCCGAGCTCTGTCTACATTTTCAATCACACCTTTGGGTAGCTTGAGAGTGCACATGGTGTAGGTGGTGATGGGGGTTATGGCCGAATTGACCATCTCCAGCGACCTGTGTAGGAAAGCCAGATTGAGCAGGCCAATAGCCGCCTTTCAATTCTATCCATCATCGGTGTGAAGTCCTCAATATGTGGTTTTGTTGTTCCCATGGGCAGCCCCAAGTAGGTAAAAGGCATACAACCAATGTCACACCCTAGAGTGTTTGCTAGCTGTGTCATTCTATCAGCAGGGACATTGATTGAGTATATGTGAGACTTACTGTAATTTACTCTCAGCCCTGTGGATTCTACAAAGTCTTGTAGTAAGATCTTTAGATGAGCTAACTGTACTTCATCTGCCTGCATAATTAGTAATGTATCGTCTGCGTATTGAATTATTGGGAACTCCCCAGTGGGTTGAGGGATAGGCAGCTTGAGTATGTGCATATCAGAGGCTCTATTAACCAATATTTGCAAGAGTTCGGTAGCTATGACAAAAAGAAGGGGAGATAGTGGATCTCCTTGCCGGACACCTCTCTTGCACTTGAAGAATCGACCCGGGGTGCCATTGAGCAGAACAGCTGAGGAGCCTGTTGACAGGATGTCGTGGACCCACTGAAGCCAGCGGGTGGGAAAGCCCATAGCAGTCATGACCTGAAGAATAGCGGTGTGTTCGACCATATCAAAGGCCTTTTCAAAATCGAGATTTAGGATCACAATCTCCTTCTTAGATGCATGGCACTGATGGATATATTCATAACTCCAGGCAAGGCAGTCTTGGATTGTGCATGAGCGAATGAAACCATATTGATTCCGGTGGATTAACTCAATAATGACTAACTGCAGTCTATCTGCCAGGATTTTGGTGATGATTTTGAGGCTGACATTCATCAGAGATATGGGCCGGTAATCACTGATTGTTTCTGGGTTAGCTTTCTTGGGGATCAGGGTATGAACGAACTGTTGATGCTCTCTAAGTTTGCAGTGCCTGAGAAAAAAGCTGAACATAAAGCATAAAAGTCACTCTTAATCACTTGCCAACATCGCTTCAGAAAAAGGCCGTTGAAGCCATCCGGTCCCGGTGCTTTATCAATTGGCATGTGCCTGATGACATTGTTGATTTCATTCTCAGTGAAAGGTTCTGCTAGCATATCCAAGCCTTCATGTCCAGTGATCATGTCTGCAAGGTTAAATAACATAATGGGGGAAGATGAGCGTCCCATACGGTTTCTGAAAGAAGACAATAATAAACCCGCTTTGCTATCATGATCATGCAACCACACACCATTTTCATTCATAATCTGTGATATTGCATTGTGTCTGTACGAGATGGTTGCCATGCCATGAAAGAATTTCGTGCATTCGTCTCCAAATTTGATACGGTTGATTGTACATCTCTTCCTCCAATAGAGGTTCTTGTAGTGTAACCACTTCTGCACTTGTCACTTAACTGCACTTCTAAGATTCACTTCAGTGTTATAAAGCCCTCTGGAATCTTCCAGTTTGTCCAAAAACTGAATAACTTGATTACAGTTACTAATAAGCAGTTTCAGATTGGATATGTTACGACTCCAATTCCTGAGTCTGAGTCTCAAGGCCTTAAACTTGGATGAGATGGTCCGGGCTGTATCATTCATTGTGGGTGACTGAAGCCAGCAATCGGCCACTGTGTCCAGGAAGTCCTGCTGCTCTACCCAATAATTCTCGAATCTGAATAAGCTTGCTTTCGGAATCCTCATGCTAATTGATACCTTGCAAGGAATATGATCAGAGGTGAATTTGCTAGCGGGAGGACCTCGGTGTTGGGGAAATCAAGAGTCCAATTGGTCGACGTGAAAAACCAGTCGAGTTGCTCAAGGAGAGGATCAGACTGCATATTTGACCATGTGAAAGACCGCCCTTTCAAAGGTAGTTCCACTAAACTGAGCTGATCAATGGCATCATTGAAAGTGAAGGTGTCATTGATGTTTCCCCCTGGCTTGTTTCGATTGCTTAAAGATCTATAGAAGTTAAAGTCTCCCAGGAAAATCCAGTGCTCAGTATCCCTAATGTGGTGGCCTTTGAACCAATCTATGAATTCTGTCCTGGCTGGTTCGTCACAAGGACCATACACCGTGGTAAGTTTCCATGTCTGACCATCATGAGTTGAACTAAACTGTACTGTAATACCAAAACTGTGCCTGTCAATTACCGTGCCATGAAAGACCCCACTGTTCCAGATAACTAAGATCCCACCAGAAGCGCCTGCTAAGGGGATAAAGTCAAATTTATCAAATCGACGTGCAGCAAATTTCCTGACAAAGCTAGTATCGAAATTTTCTTTTTTGGTCTCCTGGAGACAGATGATGGAGCTGGCGCTTTCTTCTATTTTATCTCGCACCGCATCCCATTTTTCAGATGCATTGATGCCCTGAATGTTCCAACACAGAATGTTCCAATTTCGATTATTCATTTGGAGAAACGATTAAAGAGGAAGCAAAACCTGTTATGACTAGCATAGACAGGACCAAAAAGCCAGGATAACAGCCAGAACCATAACCATAACCAAAGGCCATGTTCACATACGCAACCAAACTGGGTACTTGTTTAGGATAGCTAAAGATGGGGGTAAGGTTCAGATTAACAGGCATAGACTGAACACTAATAGCAACATGATGACAAATTAAAGGGTTGACTGAGAGCATAAGAGTATCAGACACAATCAAAAGGAGGAGCTCGGACTTGATCTGACATCTGCTCGACCTGCTCCACTTGACATCTTCACTGCTTTGTGTCCTCATTGATAACTGGCTCTGGATCTGGCGCTTGCATGAGCGCAGCTTCGGATAACTCCTCAGGAGGAATCCCACAATCAATGCCCCAGCCCTGGAGAATATGGATTGGGATTGGGCCAGCTTGTCCTGTTGATTCGTCAATCATGACAGCAGCGCAAGTCTTCCTCTTCTTGCATGGGTTCTTCTCAAGCCTGACATGGTGAAAGCCATCTGTTGCGCGATTGACTCTAGCACTGCGCCTGACAGAGCTCTCAGCCAGAGGAGTTGTGGAGCTTGCTTAATATACTTGGTAGGGACATGACTGAACTCCTCCTTCCTCTGTGATTGTTCTGACCTGTGTTCCTGGGTGGAATGGACTGGGCTGCATTCTTAGGTGGACTGGGCTGATTCTGAGTTGTTTGAAATTCAAAAGTCGTTGGGCTGTCAAGACTTGGGCCTAGCTGCTGCTCCTCTGGTTCAATCTGGATGCGGGCATTGGCGTTGTCTTTGCAAAGAGTCACACCAGCAGACCTTGCATGGGCTTCAACAATCAGTGGCCAAAGTTCAAGAGCTA
The DNA here is from genome assembly GCA_015844335.1 of Chrysopogon serrulatus. Taxonomy (NCBI): domain Eukaryota; kingdom Viridiplantae; phylum Streptophyta; class Magnoliopsida; order Poales; family Poaceae; genus Chrysopogon; species Chrysopogon serrulatus. The sequence goes on from JADLZL010001976.1 coordinate 555,742, forward strand.
TGACATGGTTGATTGGCTTCCACGGTACAATTTCCATACCAGTGGTGACTGACTGTCCAGGTAGCGCTTGGATTGAGCTCTGATTGACGACAATAGGAGCCTGGATAGAAGGTGTAGGTGCTGCTCTGGTGGAGATCTCACCTGGCAAATCTTTCCTGTCATAGATCAGAATGTTGGCACAGCGCCTCTGCATAGCAATGAAGCGGGCGTGCTCCTCGATGGGTAGGGAGGTGACCTCACTTGAGGAGGAGCTGTCTTCCGAAGACCTGATATCAGTGAACACTTGTTCAACATCAATGTCTGGACCATTGCCCCTGAGAAAGCGCATCGATGAGCCAGACATCGAGAGATCAATGTGATCTTGAGGAAACTCAGGGTGCTGAGGGAAGTCTGGACCATTGTCAGCTGCAAAAATAACAGGATTCCAATCAGGCCATGCATCTGCCTCCTCTTCCACTTCCATGTCTGCTGGTGCATTGTTAGCATTCTGCTGGACCTGTTCGACTGCCTGGTTCTACTGGGGAGCAAATTGCTGGGCATTGTTGATTGGGTTGGGCCCTTGGACAGCTCCAAAGAAACCCAAGTTGCCAGCACCTCCTTGTTGCTCCTGCTGCCAGTCTGGAGCCTGCGGGTTGGGACCAAGCACTACTGGGCCATGCTCCGGATGCGGTTCGCCATCGAATGGCACAGGATCTTCCTCAACAGGAAAGGCGTCTGGGAAGTTGCCATTTAAAATATACACAGGCACTGAGCATGAGCGTCCTGTGCCGCCAAGCATAGTGCCCCTGGAAATAACAAGGCTTCTAGGTACTCTGTCTGGGCTCAAGATGAGAGCTTTGACAAGGATACGAGATTTATTAGCACCACAGTACCATTCCAGGACTCTACCATAAGGAGCAACTGCTGCCCGAACATATAGATCCTTCTGAAAGTCTAACGGGAAGGCTAAAAACATCAACCAGCACTCTCGGATATATGCACAAGACCTAGCATTGATTCCTTCGTCGTGCTTAAAGACACGAACAACATGATTATGGCCAAAGTGCAGCGGGGAGTTACGGACAAGTTGATCTCTTTGAATCGCTGACTGTAAACGAATCAAACCAAGCCCAAGCGGAGACAAGTGTGCAGACTCGATGCGGACATGCTGATCTTGCTCAAGGAATTGACTTACAAGGGCTAAGGTCGGTCGAAGCTGATTGACATCTTGAGGCATTGGGTCCAAGGTCACAATGCCATAGTCTTCATGCTCTCGTGTCGGTTCTCCACCCAAAGCAACACGGCCTCTGGCTGGCCGATTCCATCCATGCTCAATCTGGAGATCTCCGGTGAGGAAAGGCTGTGGATTGACCACGAAGTTGGCCATGGCGGTGGGGTTTTCTGGGGTTTCTGTGGTTTTCCTCGAGTTCTCAGATGGGGGCGGCGACGGAGGGTGCGAAAAGGTATCATGCTGTTGCTGATCCTTTGGATTAGAAGGCGAAGAGTCTGGAATGGTGGCACGAGAATCAAGGAGGCTGGTTTTCTTCCCGGTGGTAGCTTTGGGCTTCCAAATCAATCGTGGCTTAGCCGAAGTCAAAGTACCGTCAACCTTAGGTGCCGTCGCTCCAGATTTGGGCTGCCAGGTCCAACATGGGCCCATCGGGACACAGGAAAAACGGAGGTGACCAAAATTTCCACATTTCCAGCATCTGATTTTCCTTGGGCATTTTCTAGAGACATGGCCCGGTTGCGAACAGTGGGAACATTTCGGCCCAACAAAATTCAAGTTCGAATTTGAAATCAAAGAACTTTCTTCCTGCTGATCCCGGGCGGCATGAATTTCCCATGGCCGTTGCTGGGCGACCCGTTGTGGCCGAAGAACACGATCGTCCTGTGAATTAGAACGGACCATCCCGAGGCGAGATTCAGATCGAGGAGTCTGAAAGAGAGAAGATCTCTGATGGACTGTCCTCAGAAATTAAAGTAGAGAAAGCACCAAAACTAAGCTCAATTAACCTGGGGTTCATATGAGTGGAACGGTTTCGGGGAGGGGAGGGAACCACCAGATTCTTTGCAAAACTAACTCTTTTCTGGTTTTGGCGGCCTGTTTCTTTAAGCTTTTCGAGAGCACTTTGGTCCATTCCTTTTCTTGCTCAATTTCCCAAATTCGCTTCTCCCTCTCCCAGTGTGGCGTGCCATTGTGCCAGAGGTGAAAATAGCAATCAAATTGGGAGGTGGTCACTCTCCGAAGGTTATAGATATGAAAACCCACATGCTTCAAGAAGACCGAAAAACGAAAGTGATTGTGGCTAAGAAATTTAACGTGGAAATCCAGAGCGCGACCTCCCAAACAGGATTGCAAAGCGAGAGACACCGAGTCCTCCATCAAACGGAAGAGAAATCGCCGAAAGGTGACAAGAAGGAAGAACGATCCATCTGGGGTTGGGTGAGGGTAGTGTACCGGCGATCTGAAGATTCGACGAACAACATCCTGGAATTCTAGACCTCGATCGAAGTCCAGGCGATCAACGAGATCAGAGGAGGATCCCATGGGCGGAGCGGGGGAGGGACCCGGTGGCAGCAGAGGCCACAGGATCACCGGCGGCGGCGGTCGCCATCATCGAGAGGGTGGCGGCGGCGGGGTGGAGGAGGTGGGAGGAGCGGGGTGGTCGCCATGCCTGATTCATATTTGTTTATTACCTAGAGTCCACGAAAAAAAAGCCACAAAAATATTTCAATTTCCGCTGTCCTATCACCCTTGGTGCCTTGCAATTTCGTTTTCAGATTTGCTTTGTTGAATTTGTGTCCGTGGTCGAGTCTTGTTGCTGGTTTAGGGTTGTGTTCGTGGTCGTAGTTCAACCGCCCGTTGCTGTTCTTTGTTTCCGCCGCTAACCCATCCACTGATCCCAAACCACAAGTCGAAACCACAATAAACCGCATGACCGTTAGACATCTGACGCTAAAAATTATATTTAACGTTGGATAATCTGTCGCTAAAATTAACTAAGAGACTATCTGCCGCTAATTCTCGATTTAGCGATTTATTGTCTGCCGCTATAGATATTGATGGATTGTCTGTCGCTAAATATAGGTATACCGTCCCTCAGTCTGTCGCTAAAAATAAGTGGATCCCACCTAAAACCTGAGCGCGCCACTTTTTTCTTGAGCAGTGCTCTAGCGCGCCACTTATTTTGGACTCCTGTGCTTAGCTTAGACTGGGCTCATGCCGAATTTTTGGCCTGGCCCACGCATAGAATAGAAGCCTACGGTTCCCCCAGTCCTGCCTCCCTCTGCTCCCAATTGCGCGCGTGCAGTCGAGTGAATTATTTCACCTCCGCGCCCTTGACCCAGTCCATCCGGCCTCAACCCTATCTCTATCCTCCAAAAAAATCTCCCACCTGCAGTCGACCCCGCCGCCGCCGCAACTCCTGTCCGTCGTTCGACCGTTCATCGCTCAGGCGGCCGCGAGCAAGGGGCTATGCACATCCACCAGCGGGCCAGCGTCAGCTCGTCACGGCGCGCCTCTAGCGACCACCGCCGGCTGCCGTGACTCCCCGCCGGTGCCCGACGTGACGCCGCTGCCCAGCCCCGCCGCCTCCCACCACAGATCTGGCAGCTGCCCACCACGCCGCCAACCAGCAATCACCAGAGCGGCGCTGCCAACCACCAGAATCCTGCGCAGCCACCACCAGCCTCTCCTGCCATCCTATGCCACCACGGTGTCATCCCAATCGACTGTGACGCTGTCGGCCGTCCATCAAGAACAGCTAACAACGCTGCTGCACGCCAACCTGAAGGGCAGCAGCCCAGCAGCCCCTTCCACCTCCATATGTTGCTCCATCTTTTTCTCCCAATTAAAATTTAGTTTTTTCCTCATCTTCAGATCCTCAATCAAATCTGCTTCTTTGCATTTTCTTCTTGCCCTTGTTGATATTGCGGTCTCTAACTTGATTTTGCCTGCTGTGGCATTTGAATTTGGTTGGGGGCTTGTTTGTTACTGCAGCACCTGACGAGCCGGAGCAGCTTCTGGACCACCAACTCTGGCACCCGTCTAGAAGAACAATTTGCCCCTCACTAACGGACAAGGTTAGACCACAGCCACCATGTAGTATATATGTATCTGTGGTGAGTTAACTGCTATCTGCTTATTAGCTGTTGTGATCCCTGCACCATTATTGCACTATCAAAGCTTGGTTGTAGTTACGACCTGAAGATTTTGCTTCCAATTCTTTCAAAGCTTGCAACTAGATGATGTACAGTGACTATTTTGCTGGTATATATATATATATATATATATACATACATATATATATATATATATATATATATATATATATATATTTGCACAAATTTTAACATACACAAATTTTCAGTGACTAATTTTGCTATAGCTGCTCTATTTTGTATTCTGATTCAGTGGTTATGAGTGCTAGCTGTAAAGGAAATTTTGATATTATATCTTTAATATTCTATTACTAGCTGTATAGGGATTTTTTCTTTTGTTTGACTGAAGCAATTTGTGTTATGTCTAAATTTGTAACAGGTTTCTCACTAATTTGGGTTGGCTATTGCTGCTTTATTTGGTTCTGTATGTGGTCTGTGAACTGACCTCGAAGTCTTGGACAGTTACTGTGACTCCGATAGCTGCTGGTTAGTTCTTTTCTTCTTATACAAGTTGGCTGATAAGATATGGCAGATTGTGAGTGTATGTATACTGGTTGGAAGCGTATTTAGTAGTTTTATGTATCATGCCTTTTGAATCCCTGAATTAGTTGAAGTCCGAGACAATTAGGTGCCCTTGATCAAATTTGCTTCTCATACTTATTAGTGATGTTTCTTCTGAATGTATGTATGTATGGTAGCCATTCTAAGGCTGCATCACACATGCAGCTCTATGCATTATTTTTTTCACTAGCTACTGAACAAACTAATTTGCATGCTTTCTGATTATGCTCCGTTTCACTAATATTTGAATACATCCAGCATGTCTACCTTTAAGAGATCATCCTACAATTAACAAGGCCTTGATATATTTACTAAATTATGATACTGTGGTTCTCTAGTGCTGCAAGCAGAAGCAGGCATAAATGATTTACTCTTTCTTATTCATTTTAGGTCCCTAGGTGAAAGTATTGTGGAGCTGCCCCACCAAATCCAACCAGTAGTAGATCTGCTGCATCGACATTGTCCTCTTCTCATTGCTTGCAGTCAATAGCTTCAAGTACTGCAGGTATATGCTCAGTCCCCACAAAGGCTAATGGATAAGACTTGGATCAATATTGATGCTAGGCACATGAAGGCATATTTACAAGGGGTCAATAGTTTCCTAGCTTTTGCATTTAGAAATTCAGCGGTAGGGGACAAGATACTATGCCCTTGGAGAAAGTGTGTTAACTCATTTTGGAGAGACTCAAGTGAGATACGAGAGCACTTGATATGTGATGGGTTTCTAAAAGGGTACACAACTTGGAACTTACATGGGGAAGCTATGAAAGGACCTAATTGGCCTAGAGGGGGTGAATTGGCGTATTTTCGAATCCTGAAATTCACAAACTTAATTTGCGGAAGTTAAATGCTCACCGGAAGTTTCGGTGGTTTGGAGCAGAAGTTCTGGTGCTAGACCAAAACTTCTATTGCAAACCAACTTGAACTTCGGGTGTCCTAAAGCGAGTAAATCAGAGTAAATGAGTTGTGATTTCAACTACACATGTTACCACACCCTTCTAGATGATGTTGATGATGGAATCGATTTCTCCACACCTTAGGGAATCACCTCTTGGATTGAGTTCTTCTTCCTACAACCAAATATGCAATAGAGAGTACAAAAAACACAATAACAAGGGTAGTCGAAGCTACCACCACAACAAGCACGCGGGACACACGATTTATCCGAGGTTCGGCTTTCCCCACAGAGGAGTGCCTACGTCCTCATTGTTGAGGTGGCCACCAAGGCCCGACCACGTAGGTCACCTCCCTCAAGCAACCACAAAGGTAAACTTGAGATATCCACTAAGATGAAGGGTAATACAAATGCTTCGGGGTGCCCTCACAAGTAAATCAACACGGGCAACCATGAAGAACGCCTAGCCGGCTAGGGTTCCAAGAACCCAAGAGTAATAAACACAAAACCAACCGGCAAGACGGGGAAACCAAGTGCTCAAGTCGAAGATCGATGCTTCTGCTCTCAAATCTCACGTCCCTAGCTCAAACAATCTGTTGGTATTTCTTATGCACAATTAAAATATGAAGGATTCCGCAAGCGCACAGAATTACCATTGTAGCATTTTACTGGGAGTATTCTAGGTATCGTTATTTATATTTTACCACTGGGAAACAATGGTTAAAGATGTTTGATAGTTCTCCATCATGTATTTACTAACTAGTATACCAACTAGACCTAAGCAGGGGTAAGTGGTAAATGATAAGAGTTATGCATAATATCACACACAGAGGAGAATCCTATAATATATAGTTAGCTAACTTGAGAGGACTAAGGGAGAGTTCAAGGTTCCTATGTACTTCTCTACTACTTGGGTTCTATTCTAGTTGACACTAGAATGTAAGTAATGCATGGATAAGTATAGCACACACCATAGCACTTCGGAGCAGCAGTACCTTTCCAACTCTCGAATAAGACTGGGAAGAAGGTAGTTGGAGAAGGCTGCCAAAAGCCTTACGAAACACCAATCCCGACGTGGTGGAATACGAAGGCCACATAGAGCTGTCACCCCTATGGGCTACCACAACTAACCGTAAGAATTTGGCGCAACCTCAGGTAACCTATAGCCTAGACACCATGTCTACACTATCGATTACTACTCTAGCCACATATAATAACTAGAGCACCTAATACAGGCGGAGATCCTATGCTAAGATGCAATAACTACACTAACCATATAAATAAGGCATAGAAGTAAATAGAGAAGATAAATATACTAGAGCATAAGTGTTGCAAAGATAAGATACAAAGATACACCAGACCTCCAAGGCTCCACGGCGAGATCCGGAACGAAGCCTGTCAACCCTAGCTCTCAAGTTACTAAACTATTACATTGAAGAGTCTAGCCCTAATCTCCCTGGTGTGTTGATCTCCATGAGAGTATGATCCTTTCAAGGGACGCCTCTCAAATGGATCCCAACGAATAATGAATTAGGGTTTCCAGGGGATGCCTCCCCCAGGGGGGTCCTACCCTCCTTTTATAGCCCGGTGGGATGAACGTGAGCCCTTGGATCAAACCGACTTTGGCGGACGGCTGAGATTGAAACCCTAAGGCGGTGGAGCAACTTTGGGCGAAGCGGGCCACGAGCGGGCGGGGCCCGCACCGGCCGGTCGGTGCGGCCCGGTGGCCGTTCCCTCTCCGCTTCGGCGTGGTGTCTTCTGGTACCTTCTAGATCCTTTCTGTGTAGGTGCCGCTTGCAGGTGCGATATCTTTTCATCTGGGACTCCAAATATGGTAAATAATATGTCCGTTTTGATCCTCTCGACGAGCCCGTCGTAATGGTGCATTCTAGTCCATCATTTGTGATACTTTTATACTATTGTATTGATCAACTTGATAGCTTTTCCAGTATGTACCTGTAGAAACATAGATTCACCAAAACTCGTGGAACTCGTTAGATCAAAACCCTATACCTATGCTCTGTGGTTCATTTCATGTCAAGTTTAATGATAATTGATGGGTTATAATTGACATTAGTGACCGTCAACACAATCGAAGATTGAAGCTTGGAAGCAAGGGGGAGAGAGAGTGGGCGAGTCAAAGCTTGGGGGCTATTGGGAGAGCAGTGAAAGAGTGAAATGCCTAGCGTGACGGTTAGAAACGGAGGTGAAAAGTATATATACTTCGGCTCCAAAATGACCTACCGGAAGTTCTGGTGGAGCCCACTAGAAGTTCCGGTCCAAATGGATCTGACCCTTGGCTTGAGATGGACGAGACTCGGGCTGACTGGAACTTTTCGGTCTCGGCCAGGAACTTCCTGGTCGAGGCAGTCGGGCGCAGCGTCGCGTGCAAGAGACTACTTTCGGTCTCCGACCGGAACCTCCGGTCAGGGCGGAACTTCCGGTCAGGGATCGGAACTTCCGCCAGGCCAAAAACCCAGCTACCATCGCGAGCGAGAAACAGCTTCTGGTCTCTGACTAGAACTTCCGGTCAGAGCGAAACTTCTGCCAGAGGACCAGAACTTCCGGTCCACCCTGCAGAACACCAAAACCTTTCTAAACTCGCAAGGGTGAAACGAAGTCTCTCAAGCTACTTCTAAACATCAACATGAGCACTTTTATTCCTCATCTAGCTAGTTAATTTTGTATTCCTCTTGATAGTACGGCATATCCTACGACTCAAATCAAAATAAAAAGAGAGTGAATCACTTGAGCTGAAACGCCGTTTGTCCATAAAGTTTAGGGTGCTATCATTCACCGAATTCTTTCATTTGATTCCACCAATGGACTAACACCTGTAGATATCACTTGATGAGCATGTTAGTCCCTAATTTGATTGTCATTAATTATCCAAAACCGACACCGGGGGCGAATGCACTAAGAAACTCCCCCTTTTTGGTAATTGATGACAACCAACTTAGGCTTATATATGATTGAAAGAATTTGAGCTTTTGAATTCCAAAATTTAAGACAAGCTCCCCCTTAGTGTATGCATGGGATTTGAATTTCAAAATCTTGAATGAAATGAAGATGGCATACACTAGAGAGGCTCCCCCTAAATTTTGCAATCCGTGGGGTGCCTAAGAGTGTGTGTGGCAATAAAACCGTGATGCATATGACATGATATATCACAAGAATAAAGTGAAAGAACATGAATGGTTATGATAGAAAGAAAAGGACTTAACCAACATAACCATTCTAAAGACAACAATCACCATCATAATATCACATAAGAAGCATCACATGATGATAAACTGGATGAATATAAAGAGTTTTAACCTACAATCATCCAATACACACAAATAGTTCAAGTTTTACCACATAGTTCACCACACGAGATAGAGTTATTACAGACCAAAAGTTTTAACTACCCCTATTACATCATGATAATAAGCCTAACACTCCCCCTTTGGCATCAAATGCCAAAAAGGGTAGGCCTCGAGAAGTAGCAAAAGGGGCAAAGCTGCAAGCACTACTCGTCATCGTCGTCGTCATCATGGAAGAAGTGACCCTGGGAAGTGATAAGATGCTCCCAACTCTGTGTGCTCCACGGTGTAGCTGGAGGGAAGCCCACTGCCACATGAAGGATCAAAGGCGGTCAAAGGAGGGGCCTGCTGCTGCTGCTGCTCACCTGCATCAAACTCACTCCCACCATACATAGCATCGTACTCAGCATATGGATCCTAGAAATCCCGAAGTGGAGTGGCAGGAGGTAGCTCAGCCTTCTCCTCCAAGCGACGAAGACGCTGATCGGTCTTCCTCTGAGTATAGCAGAAATAGGAGAAGAACCTCTGAAGAGCATGGCGAGTAGCACTACCACGCCCACGGCCACGACCACGACCACGGCTACTCTCACCACCAGCTGTAGCACCACCCGAAGGATCCACAGGAGGAGCCTCCGTAGCCTCAGCACCACCAAAGTCCTCATCCTCAGGAGCAGCACCACTTCCACTCTCCAAAGGGGCCTTACCCTAGCCCGCAGGTGCCTGAATATTCTTCACTTTCCAATCTTGATGGATGGTGTCATGGTAGAAAGAGAATCCAACCACTTGCTCAATCACATGCATGAGATATGGTGCATAGGGCAAAGACTTGTGCGGATCGGTAGAGACATCCTCAATGTTCCTCTAAAGGAGATCAGTCACACTAAACCTCTTGTCAAGACCAAAGCACACAAGAATGGCAGGAGCATGGTTTTGCAGCTTGGTGGAGTCTCCAATCTTGGGATCAATGGTGGCACGAATCAAGTTGTTGAGCACATAAAAATAAGGCTTCAAAAAGTGGGTGTTGCCATTAGCTTGAGTGGGATCACGGTAAAGACCAGCCTCAATGAAATCCGCACGCCCAACACCTCGTGCATAGTGATCATACAAGCTAGGAGCATTTCTATCCTCACTAGTGAACCCAAGGAGACGAGAAAACTGACGGTAATCACAGCGATAGTGTAAAGTCTCTGTCATCCAGTGAAGTACCTTGTTTGTCTCATCAATGTAGAGGGTGGCCCAAAACTGAAGAATGATCTCAGTGTTCCAGTTGTGCTTGAAGTTCATGAGACCCAAGATACGCCACTCCTCTAGCTTAACAATCAACTCATCAATCTCTGGATTCTTGTGCTCTCGGAGGGACTTGAGAGTGGGGGCCTTGCGCTCACGATAGGTGGAGAAGAGCCCGTTTCCCCTGCCTTGAGGCACACATTGTGATAATAATTACTGTGAAATTGTGACCAAAAGTGAGGATCAACGCCTTCATACTTGGACCAGTTGAAAGGGTTCTCTTTGCGCATCCTCTTGACATCCCTTACTTGCTTGCGGTAGTCGATTGGCCATCTTGGAGTTATACCCGAAGGAGTCACCAGCAAGCGAGGTTTGGGAGCATAGCGAGAGTGACGAAGAAGGCTCCGGTTCATGGTAGCGGCACCAATGGAAATAGGTGAACGCCGAACAAACTCTGGAGCAGTGGCACGACCCTCCACCTCAATCTGACTTGCTGCCACTGTATCATTAACCATAGTGCGATGAGCAAGAGGTGGACAAGCACGAGTGCAAGAGCGATCAAGGACACTATAAGGACCTTCTTCATCTGACGGGGAGGCAACTGCAGAGGCACCACGGCGAGCGACACGGCTGCCGCGAGGACGGTCCTCCTCTCCATCACCCGTACTCTAAGGACGAGACCGTTGCTCACCCAGACGAGCCGCATGACTAGGGTTGGTGCGACGAGTCATGCTTGTTCCTCGAAGAGAAGAAGTCAAATCCGCACGTGCCAAGATTTCCCCACGACCACCACCACCACCAATGCGATCTCCAATGCCGGGGCAATCTCCTCACCAAAGGGATTTGGAAGGGAGTGGAGGACGAGGGAGATCGGAGGTGAGGAAGAAGAGGGCGCCGCCGCTGCTACAGTGCTCGGGGTGAGAGAGGAGAAGAGAAAAAGAAACTGTTGACTCTTGAAAGCCCGAGACCTAGCTTTTACAGCGGTCAAAACGTATTGACCGGAAGTTCCGGTGGGGGACCGGAACTTCCGGTGGCTAGTGTTGTCGCGCGCGCAGGAGGGGTTCCGGTCTCCTGGCGGTACTTCTGTTCCAACCGGAACTTCCGGTCTAGGGACCGGAACTTCCGGTGGGCCAGAAAAACAGCCACCGAAAGCTGAGAATATGGTGAACTTCATGGTATACTCGAACCAACTCATATATGCCCAGATTTCATTCAACCAATACATTACTATAGGCACATTTTAGTTGTTGAAAATAGATTTTGAAATTTGCACACAAATTTTCACAATCTTTTGTCCAAGTCTATAACATACAAGTGTGTACAAGATATCAAGCCACGTTACGAGAATCAATGATATTTAGTTCACTCCTCAAAGCACAAAATCTTGACTCATCTAGGGGCTTTGTGAAGATATCGGCTAGTTGATTATCGGTGCTCACATGATGCAAAGCGATATCTCCTTTGGCTTCGTGGTCTCTTAGAAAGTGATGCCGGATGTCTATGTGCTTTGTACGAGAGTGGTTTACAGGGTTGTTTGCCAACTTAATGGCACTCTCATTGTCACACAAAAGGGGAATCTTGGTTAGCTCACATCCAAAGTCTTTAAGGGTCTGCTTCATCTAGAGTAGTTGGGCACAACAGAGGCCGGCCGCCACATACTCGGCTTCAGCAGTTGACAAGGCAACACTATTTTGCTTTTTAGAACTCCAAGACACTAAAGACCTACCAATAAATTGGCAAGTCCCAGAAGTACTCTTTTGATCTACTTTGCAACCGGCGTAGTCCGAATCGGAGTACCCAAGTAAATCGAAAGTGGAGCCCTTAGGATACCACAAGCCAAGATTAGGAGTGTGTACCAAATACTGAAAAATTCTCTTAACAGCCACAAGATGACATTCTTTAGGATTAGCTTGAAATCTTGCACACATGCACACGCTAAGCATAGTATCGGGCCTAGATGCACAAAGGTAAAGCAGGGATCCTATCATGGAACGATATACCTTTTGATCTACGGCTTTGCTGTCTCCTGCAAGGTCGAGATGTCCGGTTGTCGGCATCGGTGTCTTGATGGGCTTGGCTTTGTCCATGTCAAACTTCTTCAACATGTCGGAGGTGTACTTGGTTTGACTTATGAACGTGCCATCCTTGAGTTGCTTGATTTAAATCCGACAAAGTACGTCAACTCTCCCATCATAGACATCTCAAATCTTTGGGTCATAATCACCGCTAAACTCCTCACAAAAAGCCACATTAGTACTACCAAATATAATGTCATCGACATATATTTGGCACACAAAAATATCATCATTGACTTTGCGAGTAAATAAAGTAGGATCGGCCTTTCCAATCTCAAACCCTTGTTTGAATAGAAAGTCCTTTAGACAATCATACCAAGCTCTAGGGGCTTGTTTCAACCCATAGAGCGCTTTGTCGAGCTTGTAGACGTGGTCGGGATGCTTGGGATCTTCAAAACCCGGTTGTTGCTCGACATAAACCTCTTTGGATAGGGGGCCATTGAGGAATGCACTCTTCACATCCATTTGATACAACTTGAAGTCATGATGCACTGCGAAGGCTAGCATGATCCAAATTGATTCTATCCTTGCCACCGGTGCATATGTCTCCCCAAAGTCCAAGCCTTCCACTTGAGTGAATCCTTGAGCCACCAACCGCGCCTTGTTTCTTGTGACTACGCCATGCTCATCTTGTTTGTTGCGTAAGATCCATTTGGTTCCAATCACATTTTGTTTGGGTCTTTCCACCAAGGACCGGACTTCATTTCAGTGAAGTTGTTCAACTCCTCTTGCATTGCCATTATCCAATCTTCATCTTCAAGTGCTTCTTCAACTCTTTTGGGCTCTATTGGGGACACAGAAGAGAAGTACTCATAGAAGGTTGCCAATCTTGATCTTGTAGTAACTCCTCTTTGAATACTCCCAAGAATGTTGTCAACGGGGTGATCCTGTTGAATGGTATGATGCATTCTTGGGTGAGGCACTTGACTTCTTCTTTGGATTGGGCCATCATCATTACTATCATTGTCTTGGTTTATTGGAGAGTCAATGATTTGGTTATCTTCAATGTTTCCTTGGTTGTTTTCTTCTACTTGTGTTGGATCTTGATTTGCATGTGTTCTTGAGCCATGATCCCTTCTTGAAGTGGAGGTGTTGTCATGGGTATTCCTTGACACATGATGTATGCTAGGATCATGATTGATTTGCAGAGGTTCATCATCATCTTCTTCAACGGGCTTTACCTCACTGGTTGCAAGCTTTTTTATCACTTGATGAGATGGTTCTTCTTTACCTACAATTTCAGCATTGACTTGCTCCTTTTGAGAGCCGTCGCTTTCATCAAAAGTTACGTCTACCGCAATTTCAATTTGACCGGTGGTCTTATTGAAAACACGTTATCCATGTTCGTTAGTACCATAACCAAATAAGAACCCTTCATCTACCTTAGGTGCAAACTTAGAGCTTTTGGATTTCTTATTAAGCATGAAACACTTGCATCCAAAAACCCTAAAGTAATCCACCTTAGGTTTGTTACTGGTGAGTAGCTCGTAGGCGGTTTTCTTCCTTATTTTGTGAAGATATAGGCGGTTGATAGCATGACATGCCGTGTTCACGGCTTCCGCCCAAAAATCTTTCTCCCGGATCTTGTACTCATCCAACATTGCTCTTGCGGCTTCAATGAGTATTCGGTTCTTCCTCTCCACAACACCATTTTGTTGAGGAGTGTAAGGAACCAAAAACTCATGCTTGATGCCTTCATCATCAAGGTATTCTTCAATGTTGGTGTTCCTAAACTCTGTCCCATTGTCACTTCTCACTTTCTTGATCTTCACATCGAACTCATTTTGAGCTCTTCTTGTAAACTTCTTGAATATCCCTTGGGTTTCACCTTTATCTCTCAAAAAGAACACCCAAGTGAAACGAGAATAATCATCAACAATTACAAAACCATATTTGTTATCTCCAATGCTTATATAAGCATTGGGTCCAAATAAGTCCATGTGGAGCAGCTCAAGTGGTCTTGTAGTTGTCACTATGTTCTTAACGGATGTTTAGCTCCTACTTGTTTCCCTGGCTTGACATGCACTACAAATCCTATCTTTCTCAAAAGAAACATTTGTTAGTCCAAGGATGTGTCCACCTTTTTGAAGGTCGGCCAAGTTCCTCATGCCAACATGAGCTAGTCGGCGATGCCATAACCAGCCCATGCTAGATTTTGCCACTAAACAAGTCTCGGACCCCACTTTACTAGTTGCAAAATCAACTAGATAGAGCTTGCCCTTTAGTTGACCCGTAAAAGCAATAGAGGAATCCGCCCTTCTAGAGACTTTCACACCCTTATCCGTAAAGAGACAATTGTATCCAATCTCACAAAGTTGTGAGACGGACAACAAATTGTATCCCAACGAATCCACAAGTAGAACATTAGAAATAGAATTATCATTTGAGATAGCAATCTTACCCAAACCAAGGATATCTCCTTTGCTATTGTCACCAAAGACAATCCTTTCACATGAAGTTTGATTTGGTTGAAAGGAGGTGAACATATTCTTCTCTCCGGTCATATGATTTGTGCATCCACTATCAAGCACCCAACTTGATCCACCGAAGGAATATTCCTGCAAAACAAATTTAAGCCTTTGTTTTAGGTCCTGAGATGGAACCTAGAGGGTTAGTCACAAAAGGCTTTGGCACCCTGTTGATGGCCACTATTGTATTAATTCAACCGTCAACTAGCCATGAAAAGGATGCAATTGTGATCAGCAAAGTAGACATAGGGTTTACACTGACCGAATTCCACGAGTTTTGGTGTTTCACTATTTATGCAGGCGTAAACCAGAAAAGGTGCAAACATAAGAGCTTATCGGAACAAGGAAACAAAAAACGGACTCCACGGCTACACAGGAAAGTTCCAGAAGAGACGAGAAGGCACCACGCCGAGCCTGGGGCCTGGAGGCCACCAGGCCAGACCGGCCGGTCTAGCCCGGGACCGGCCGGTCTAGGGTGGGCCCCGGTTCAGCCCCGGTTCACCTGGTCCGCTCCACCGTCTTTGAGGATTGATCCTAGCCGCCCGTCAATGTCGGTTTGATCCGATGGCTCACGATCATCGCCCAGGGCTATAAAAGGAGAGGCACCCCCCCTGAGAGGAGAGCCCCATTCATTCATTCTCATTCGAAGTCTGATCATCAGCCAGAAACCCTAATCAGAGCTCCTTAGCTAGGGCCTAGATAGCTAGATTAGAACTAGAGGGAGGCAAGCGCAGGCTTGGATTCTGGAGCCATCAAGAGCTTGGATTTGGTATAGTTCTTACCTCCCCTCGCCTTTGTTCTCTTTCATTGTATAGTTATATGATTGCTACAATTGAATTGATGAATACTCATTTACTTACATTCATAGTTATCTTATTCTTTGTCTATTATGGTTATATGCTTAGTATAGCTAGATTAACATTATACTTATCCATAGGTTCATATAGCACCCATCTAATTGATCGTTGGGTGAGTGATAAGCATTGTGTAAGCGTGGTGCTTATACGTTGTTTATCTGCGAATGCACCCTGTAGGCCAGGTTTGGTAGATCGCGGGTGTGACAATCCTGTTGAGTCCTATGTAATCCGAACCCTATTTATAGGCACAGTAGGGCTTGTATACGACGGAAGGGAGTGCTATGTTCTCAAACTTCCCTAGTTTGTCCACTATGAATAAATATAATGCTAACCTTAGCCATGACTACTAGGTGTATTGCACTAACCATAATATGCATTGACATATAGCTAGGAATAACCCAGGAATATCTCTTGATGTTCTACTAGCAATCCTAATGATATAGCTAGGAGTCTTTATCTGTTTATGCTGATGATTATATACTTACGTTATCAATTATCTTGTGACTTACCCCTGCATTGAGTAGCGAGGACATGGTTATGCCTATTCGTTACACTAGGTCAACACACTACCTTTACACAGCCATGTAGACCTTCCTTTGAGAAAATATAAATGACAACCCGTAATACTCCAGGTAAAATGCTACAATGGTATTTGATCTGTGCGCTTGCGAATACATTTCTACATTCTAGATGGTGGCATGATTTAATACCACACCCCTTGGTGTTATGCTGGGGATGACAACTTGGCATTCTAGTGGCGGTGCGCTACTCTAGCATTTTTGGCGCTGTTATTAGAGATAACATTAAGAGGTGTCAACACACCCAAACACTCCTCAAGATTTGTCTCTTCTTGAGTGCACCCACATACTTCACCACAATCTTGCCATCCTTATCCCAACAACACATATAATCACAAATGTGGTTCCGTGAGATGGGCTCTTGTTGCTTGGACACCTCCACTTGTTTGTTCTTGTTGCTCTTCTTGTTGTTTGCTTGTGTGTTTGTGGGTGTGCTAGCATTGTTCACTTGGTTGATGAGGTCAACAAGTGGCACACTCTTGTTAAACTTCACACAAGCCACCCCGTTCACCATGTTTCTTCCATTGGCCTTTCCATCATACCTATTGTAGCCAATGCCATCCTTGATCATGGGGTGTCTTGATGCCTTATACACATTTCCTTGTTGCTTCTCCTTGCACTTGCAACCAACTTTAACAATGGTGTTCAATCTTTGAGTCTCCTTGTCTTTCTTTTCTAGCTCAACAAGGTTAGTTGCATATGCATTTATATCAATGTTAAAGCATCTTTCACAGCCTTTACTAGTTGAAGCTTTAGTTTCTTTGGAAGTGGTAGAGGTGCTTCTCCAAAGAGTGGTATAGTTTAGCTCAAGATTATCATATTTTTCTTTTAAGCTTGTGAAGCTCTCTTGAGCCAAACTAAGTTCATTCTTTAAAGGAGCTAAAAAGTCATTGAGTGAAGAGTGTTCCTTGATCAAGCATTCATATGAATCCTTGACCATGGACAATTCCACACTCAACTTCTCAAACTTTCCCTTTTCTACGGTGAGAGATGCTTCAAGTCCTTGGGTCTTCTCCCTTTCCTCTAGAAGCAATTCCCCTTGTGACTCAATGCATGACTTACGCTCTTCTATGGTGTACATTAGCTTCAAGATTTTAGTTGCTGCTTTTTTACCATATTTCTTAATGATTTTGCTAGCATAGTTCTCATCATTCTCATCATCACTATCACATTCACTAGATGTATGGGTAGGAGAGTTAGGAGGCACCTTATCTCCTTTTGCCATGAGACAAGTAGGAGTGTGATAGTTGTTGTCGGTGAGTTGGCGAAGAGCGAAGGTGATGAAGAGATGTTGGTGAAGAGAGACATCGATGAAGCATTGTCGGTGATGAGCATTGAAGAAGAGGATGCCTCTTGTATAGCAATTGCAGCCACGCTCTTCTTCTCATTGCTATTGTCATCTTCACTATCATCATCCGACTGCCACTCTTGACCCATGTGTGCTTCACCTCTCTTCTTATCCTTGTACTTCTTGTCACCTTGCTTGTTGAATCTAGACCTCTTGCCTTTGTTTGGACAATCCGCAACAAAGTGATCAATATCTCCACACTCATAGCAAAATCTCTTCTTGAAAGGCTTGCTTCCACCACTTCTTCTCATCTTGTCTTTCTTCATTCTAAGAAACTTCTTGAAGTTCCTTACTAATAATGCTTGCTCAACATCAAGATCATCATCATCGCTGTTATCTTCACGCTCACAACGCCTCTTGTTGCCATGACTTGTGTCTTCATCTTGTGATGCCTTGAGAGCAATACTCTTTCTATGTCTCACTGCTTCTTTGACTTCATCATCTAGCACTTCATGATGCAATAGCTTAGCAAGCATTTCTTATGGTGTCATTGTGCTGTAGTTATCCTTCTCCATAATGAAGGAAGCAAGCATGTTATTCTTTTGTCTATACACTCTACATATCTTCCTTGCTGCTGCATTGTCATCCCATCTTGTATCTCCAAGTGCTCTAATCCTATTTACCAAGGTCATGAATCTATTGTATATCTCTTGAGTGGTCTCTTCTTCCAATGTGTAGAAGTTTTCAATCTTTCCTTGTAGAAGCTCAATATTTCCCACTCTAACACTCCTATCTCCTTCAAATGACACTCTCAATGTCTCCCAAATTTGCTTTGCACTAACCATTCCATTTACTTTGTTGTTCTCTTCCGGAGTTAGACATTGCAAGATCAAGGTTGCCGCTGTTGCATTGAGTTGAAAATCAGCGGCATCTTCGGGTGTCCACTCACTAGGATCCTTGGGAACACTCACACCAACTTCTACTTCCCAACACCTTGCGGCTATAAGATGCAACTTCATCCTATGAGGCCAATCAACATATCTCACACCATCAAATTGAGGTGGCTTGCCGGGGTTGACTATTGGCATGTTTGGATTGTTTCCCTTGCTTGATTGTAACACCCCAGGTGTTAGTCACTAGCTTAGCAACATGATTGGACTTAATCAAGATATGACAAGTGATGATCCTAATCTCTAGATCATACCATCTCCATCTACCTTGATCATTGGAAACATTTCATGAAGATTAGAATCACAAGTCACATGAAATGATCAGCTACATCCTAGCGTGAAAGGCTTTATCAAGTGCATAAGTAGATGGAGTATCAACCAGGTCTAGCCATGTTGCCCAAAGGACTCTAATTGGACGTAGAAACAAAAGTCATGAAGGGTTCGTGTTGAGCAAATGTCAAGAAAGAGCTCAAATGAAGCTAAAACCCTAGTTGGGAGCTTTATCAAGTTACTGCATTGATCAATAGAAAAGTATAGCTTATGTTCATATTCTGAGGTTGGACCCTAAATAAAAGTTAAAGTTTGGGTTGTGTACAACAAACTTAATTTAAGGACCTAATCATGAATCAGCTTTTAAGCAAGTCAAATAGAGCCCACAATATCGAATCTGTTGCAGTTTCAGCACTTAGAATTATTCTAAGTCTGGAATTCTTTGTCCACGACGTTGACGTCCCGCGTTCTCAGAAATTTGTTAAGCAACTTAAGTTTCTCCAAAAGTAGAAGTTGAAGTTAATTAGTTGAGGAAGAACATGCCAAAAGTTGGGATCACTTTGATAAAGTTTTTGGCTGGCAATTTAGGGATTAAGTGCGTCAAAGGTTAACCCTAATCAAAACGTTGACATGCCTGCGTTAGACCTTAATTACCTGATGATCTGAACACCTAATGACTAAAGTGCCTTAATAAAAGATGAAGAGCAACATGAGGACAACAACTTTTCTTAAAGGCCCATTTTCCAAATCAGCCTGTCATTAGCTCAAAATCGGCCCATAAACAGCCCACTTAGGCACCCTGCAGGTGTCTGGCAGAATGCCTCGGTGGCGAGCGTGCATGGACACCGCGCGTCTGCGCCTTGCCACGCACCCTAGCTGCCCCTATCCTTCTGGAGCGGATGCCGAGCAACTCCACATCTCCCTGGCACTCTCCGTCACCTCCTCTCGCTCCCTCCGCCCTGCTCTCCATACCCTAGAACGCGGAGCCGCCATGGACGACACCGCGGAGCTCTCTGGCCGCTGCCGTTCTACCTCCTTCGCATCCCCTCATCCTTAGCTGAGCGCGGCACTGCCTTTCTCTCATCGCACCGCCACTTTCATGCCTTTACATCGTCCTTGTCCGTTGCCGGGACGTCGTCGTCGCCGGAGCCATGGCCGCCGAGCCGGCTGTACGTGCGGTCGGCCCTCCTCCATCCACCTCAGGCCGTGCCGAGAGCACCCCTGGTGCGCGCGGGCTTGGGGATGCCTCTCCTCCGCTCCTCCACCGACAGCAGCGACCCCATCACCGGAATCGACTCTTCCCCGACCGATCCTCTTCTCTGAACGAGAGAAGGATGCAGGAGGGGCTTCGCGCATGAATTTGACAAAGATAAGGGGGTTATATGCATAGCCATAGACTCAGTTGAATAGTGCCTGAAAAGCTCAGGGACCTTGATGCAAATCTGTTTTTCCTTTATCTTTTATCTTTTATGCAATTTCGGCTGAATCTTTAGAAATTCATAGTAATTCATAGAAAACTCATAAAATAGCAAATGAGGACTTTTTGGAATCCTTGTGAGTAGATCTATCCAGTGGTATGATAATATTGCATGTTTTAATAGAAAGTTTTTACAGTAAAAATAGATCTTTGCTATCTAGGGTTTGCTCTTAATATATTCATATCTGAAGTTATAGTGCTCCCTTTGATGTGAAATTTAAATGGTAGGCTACTTATGACTTGTGTGTACTGTGGTAAAGATTTTATGGTCATTGGATGTAGTTGTATTGAGTTATTGATTTATCTTGCTTGATGACTAGTAAATGAATTTAATTCATTAATAATGAAAATAAAAATGGTAAAATGGAAAATATGGTTCCACTGCCTTTGCATGATGTTGTTGTGACCTGTGAATGCTTAATATGGCCATGTATTTACTGAAAGTGTTGAGTTTTAGATTTATTTTGCTCTCCCATGATTTATTGCTATAACAGTTTGTCTTTTTCATAGAGGTTGCTATACTTATTCAAATGCTATGAAATTTGGACAGTAGACTAATGGGAGCATATGTGATCTACTGTAATTTTCTTAGAATTTACTATGCACTGTTGATATATGATCCATATATGCTCCTTATTCCATCTAGTTATATAAATAAATGGAAAAGGGTGTGGAAATAATTTTAGGAGTGGTCATCATGTTTTCTGGTGTTTATTCAATATATTTCAACTGATGGTAATATTTCTTGTGCTCCATTTGATGGTTGAAACATGAGTAAAATATTACTTGCTCTATTTATTCCAATTGGAGGCTTTCTGGATAGTTTCTAGAATTTTGATAATTTCACCTTGATAATGATATTTGCTATGAAACTTGTCTATAACAAAGTTGTAGATAACTTATATATCTAGCTTGTGCTAAATTTTCATAGTCATAGCCTTTATATTTTGTGAGTTGTGGCCGTGTAATGTTCAGTTTCAGAAATGGCTTCTCTCTGGAATTTCTAGACCTGATCCTGTACATGTGTAATTTTGACATACTAAACTTGTGAATCATGCTTTGATGATTAAAGATGATTTGTAGGAAATTTCATAAGCTTTCTAGATTATCTTGTTGTAAGTAATTTGGAGTCGTATAACTCTAGATATGATTTATTTACTCAGCTGCTACATGCATGTCCAGAATTTAGTCAATTCTAGTTCTAGTTGTTTGCTTTGTGTGTTGCTATGTGTGACTCATGCCTTTATTGATGGTTAAGGAATATACCTAAGAGATTGTGATATTATTGTCATATTGGGTATGTTTGTTATCTTTATGTTTGGCATGATTGTGAATAACTTGCTCCCTAATGTGCGTGTGTCATCTAGTGTAACTTTGCACTTGTATTGCTTATTGTTTATGATGTATTGTCTATTGCTCTTCCAAGTGTTCATACATATGCGTTGTACATCTCATCTAGGAACGTTAGATGAACGACGAGATGTTGGAGTTAAACCCGAAGACGGTGTAAGCTAACTTGACTGACTTTGGGTCATATTCCAGGCAAGCCCCGGAGCATATTAAGCCTCTCACTTTTTATAAAATGCACTTGAGTACTTTCTGTTGTTATTGCATTAAGTATAGGAGTTGATTGAAGATGTTGCTGCATTTATCCTATCCTTGTCCAGTTTATAAGTTATATCCTGAATCCTATGTTTTAGGTTAGGAACGATGTAAATGCTTAGCCATGCTTAGACCGGTAGAAGTCGGGTGATTTCCTGTCATCCGCAAGTTATAGGTGGTTACCTCTCTGGTCACGGTTGGCTATATCTGCTATCGTGGAAATGAACCATGTGTTAAATTAAAAAGAAGACCAGGCAGGGGCGGTGGACCCTGTCTGAGTCGGTTAAGGACTGGGACGCGTTGTTTCACTCTTGGTCATGTTGAACGCAGCCTAACACATAGTTGGCCCGGCCCTGTGTGCCAAGTGGCCGCGAAGCTCGGTAGCTCAACTCAAGACGGGAAAACGGGGGGCGGTTGGGCAATTCGTGGGACAGTGGCATACCAGACCAAGGGCAAGCATGTCTAACTGATCCTGGCGTTGTCCTTGGGTTAGCATTGTTTGAACATCCTGGCTATCCGACTTTCCGGTTTTGCCGACGCGAGAACCGGGCCCGAGCCTGAGTTGTACCAAGAGTAACCTAAGACAACCTTGGCTAGATCTGTCTGGGTGTGTGTTGGGAATACCCCCTGAGCTCAGTTGAAATCGATTCGAATCGTCGTCTCTCCCGGATAGTGAGAACTTGACCTTGCCTGGCATCGTAGAACTCACTAAATAATGATGGTTTTAATATTAATGATGATCATGATGATGGTAATGTTGATAGCTGGAATAAACCTGATATGGTTATTAATGTTTGTATATAATCAAGTGATTGCTTAGCACAAAAGTGCTATTCTAGATGAAAGGTTGATTAATAATAATCTCTTTGCTAGTATAATAAAATAATGCTCTCATATAATATGCTTTTATGCAAAATGTTGTCAAGCTAGCCCTACCTATATAAAGCCTTGCATACTCCTTGGTGTCACTTTATTTTTTGTTAATGACGGGTAAGTCTAGCTGAGTACATTCTCGTACTCAGGGTTTATTCCCACTTGTTGCAGGTTGTGATGTATCATGGCTACTGCAAGAATTGGATGGCTCCTACCATAGCGGTGGAGTATGATCATGGGCATGATCCTTCTTATATCTCTTGTCTCTATTGCTTTTGTTGGAATTGACCTTGGTACTGGCATGTATTTGAAATTGATTTCAATTACTTTGCTTTCGCTACTTTTGAACTTATGTCGTAATAATTATTTTGCACTCTGATGTATACTGAACTACTTGTGAAAAGGATGTAACAAGTGACTTGTTTTGTTGAATCAGTACAATCTTGGCTTACATGTTGGTTGGTTTGAAGTCCTTCGTGATTTCAATGGACTACCGGGATTATATGGACTCAGGTGTGAAAATTTAGTCACATAGGTGATTGTTTTTGTACTTGTGCTCTTATAATTTGGGCGGTTCTGTTACATTGATGACCCATAGTCATAGCTAGTTCTTGCATAGGCTTTTAGTGTCTTGTCACCACCATCATTTGTTGACTCCGCATTTGCCTTGTCTAGCACTTCCTTCATCTTGTCAAGTTGCTCTTGCATCTTGTCTATTTGCTCCTTTTGCTGCACTTAGAGCTTCTCGGTGAGTTGAGCAGTGATTTGCTCAACGAGAGTCTTCATGGTGTCCGCATCCATCTTGACCAATGTTACTCCTCACGCGGTGAAGCGCCAATCCGAGGGACCAACGCTCTGATACCAATTAAAAGGATCTAATTGGCCTAGAGGGAGGGCGAATAGGCGTATTATTGAATCCTAAAATTCACAAACTCAATTTGCGGACGTTAAATGCTCACCGGAAGTTCTGGTGGTTTGGAGCAGAAGTTCCGGTGCTAGACCAAAACTTCTATTGCAAACCAACTTGAACTTCGGGTGTCCTAAAGCGAGTAAATCAGAGTAAATGAGTTGTGATTTCAACTACACATGTAACCACACCCTTCTAGATGATGTTGATGATGGAATCGATTTCTCCACACCTTAGGGAATCACCTCTTGGATTGAGTTCTTCTTCCTACAACCAAATATGCAATAGAGAGTACAAAGAACACAATAACAAGGGTAGTCGAAGCTACCACCACAACAAGCCCACGGGACACACAATTTATCCCGAGGTTCGACTTTCCCCATAGAGGAGTGCTTATGTCCTCGTTGTTGAGGTGGCCACCAAGTCCCGACCACGTAGGTCACCTCCCTCAAGCAACCACAAAGGTAAACTCGAGATATCCACTAAGATGAAGGGTAATACAAACGCTTCGGGGTGCCCTCACAAGTAAATCAACACGGGCAACCACGAAGAACGCCTAGCTGGCTAGGGTTCCAAGAACCCAAGAGTAATAAACACAAAACCAACCAGCAAGATGGGGAAACTAGGTGCTCAAGTCGAAGATCGATGCTTCCGCTCTCAAATCTCACGTCCCTAGCTCAAACAATCGAAGATTGAAGCTTGGAAGCAAGGGGGGAGAGAGTGGGCGAATCAAAGCTTGGGTGCTGTTGGGAGAGCAATGAAAGAGTGAAATGCCTGGCGTGACGGTAAGAAACAGAGGTGAAAAGTATATATACTTCGGCTCCAAAATGACCTACAGGAAGTTCTGGCGGAGCCCACCGGAAGTTCCGGTCCAAATGGATCTGACCGTTGGCTTGAGATGGACGAAACTCGAGCTGACCGGAACTTCCGGTCTCTGACTGGAACTTCCGGTCAGGGCAGGCTGGCGCAGGCGTCGCGAGCAAGAGACTACTTCCGGTCTCCGACCGGAACCTCCGGTCAGGGCGGAACTTCCGGTCAGGGACCGGAACTTCCGTCAGGCCAAAAACCCAGCTACCGTCATGAGCGAGAAACAGCTTCCGGTCACTGACCGGAACTTCTGGACAGAGCAGAACTTCCGCCAGAGGACCGAAACTTCCGGTCCACCCTGCAGAAACACCAAAACCTTTCTAAACTCGCAAGGGTGAAACGAAGTCTCTTAAGCTACTTCTAAACATCAACATGAGCACTTTCATTCCCCATCTAGCTTGTTAATTTTGTATTCCTCTTGATAGTACGGCATATCCTACGACTCAAATCAAAATAAAAGGAGAGTGAATCACTTGAGCCAAAACGTCGTTTGTCCATAAAGTTTAGGGTGCTATCATTCACCGAATTCTTTCGTTTGATTCCACCAATGGACTAACACCTGTAGATATCACTTGATGAGCATGTTAGTCCCTAATTTAATTGTCATTAATTATCCAAAACCCATACCGGGGGCGAATGCACTAACAAGCTAGTTCCTCCTATGTGAACACCGACAATGGTGATGGTGCTAATCTTGTGGAAGAGTCTAGTGAAGAGGATGATATATCTGAATTGCTTAGAGACCTAGCATGTGGTTTAGATGATAGAGGGGATTTTAAAGATAACAGTTCTGTTGAGCTTCCTAAAGAACTAGTTGAGCTCCAAAAGTAGGTAGACGCCAATAGTCAAGAATTATTTCCTAATTGCAAGAAGCACACAAAACTGTGTTTTCTGATTAGGCTTCTTCACATTAAGCTCCTTGGAGGATGGACTGACAAAAGCTTTGACCTTATACTAGATCTACTTAATGATGTCTTACCTGAGGGTACAACACTACCTAGGAAGTACTATGAGACTAAGAAATTGATTAAGTCCATAGGACTTGGGTACATTTGTATTCATGCCTGTGAAAATGATTGCATTCTATATTGGAAGGAACATAAAAATTCTGATTCATGTCCAAAGTGTAAGGTTTCAAGATGGAAATCAGCTAGGAAGAGTCTAGATGGGAAACATGTGTACAAGGTTCCTAAGAAGGTTCTTCGATACTTTCCAATAAAGAAAAGACTGCAAAGATTGTTTCTATGTTCCAAAACAGCAAGCCTAACAAGATGGCATGATGAGGAGAGAACAAGAGATGATGTTCTTAGGCATCCCGCAGATTCTCCTCTATGGGAAGACTTTGATCGTAAGCATCCTGAGTTTGCTGAGGATAGCAGAAATTTATGTCTTGCATTTGCCACTGATGGTTTTAATCCTTATAGAACCCAAAATATTAGCTATAGCATTTGGCCTGGTATATGTATTCCCTACAATTTTCCACCATCAATGTGCATGAAGCAATCAAATTTCATACTCTCTTTGCTAATTCCGGGGCGACATGCTCCTGGTAGTGATATGGATGTTTTTCTCGAGCCACTTGTGAATGATTTGATAGATATGTTTGTCAAGGGGGTTAGAACTTATGATGCATCAAAGGGCGAGTACTTCCAATTAAGGGCAGCAGTGTTGTGGAGTATTATAGACTTTCCTAGTCTAGGCTATGCATCTGGTTGTGTCACTGCTGGTGAAGCGGCATGTCCTGATTGCCACTCATATACTTGTTCACATAGACTTGGTAATGGCAGCAAGACTTGCTATATGGGTCATCGTAGGTTTTTGGATGAAAACCACCCATTTAGGTTCGATGTTGATAAGTTTGGTTCAACTGAAATTAGGTAGGCACCTGCTCCATTCTCTGGGGAGGAAGTGTTAGAGTGTACTAAAGATATTGTTACAGTTTTTGGCAAGGATCCTTCTGGAAAGAAACCAGCAAGGAAGAAACGCAAGATAGGGGAGCCACTAGTCATTTTTAAAAGGAGGTCAATTTGATTTAAACTTCCCTATTGGAAAGATTTGATGCTACGACATAATTTTGATGTCATGCACATAGGGAAAAATGTGTATGAGAACTTTGTTAATACATTCTTGGGCACCGATGGGAAATCCAAGGATAATCTGAATTCTCGCTTAGACCTTCAAGCTTTAGGTATTAGAAGTGATCTCCACCCTGTTGATGTTGAAGACCAATTTTATTTACCACCTGCACCATATACAATGAGTCCTGATGAGAAGAAATTATTTTGTGAAGTACTAAAAGGGGTAAAGTTTCCAGCTGGTTATGCATCTGATATACGTCACAATGTTCATGTCAATGAGAAAAAGGTGTTCGGCCTTAAGAGTCATGAATGCCACATCGTTCTACAACACTTACTACCGCTTCCTTTACTATCTTTGTTAGATGCATCCAAATTACTCTAGCACCCTCCCAGCAATCGACAAAAATAGCACCTGAGACCTTATTTCCTTCTAGGACAGTTAGTAAGTTAAAAAACAGTTTGTGGCTAATTATTAAACTTCATAGGCCGTATTCCATTGAGATAGCATTTTACTCACTATTGTACTACAGAACTTCTTGTTCCATTCTGACATGCTTGGTGTTGGTTGTTCATTGGCTGTAGTAGATGACTAACATGTAATTGAGTTTCTAGAAATTGGTTGCTACACTTGGCTAATTTTTATTACAAACTCATGCTATACAACACTTTAACATTTTTCTCTCCACTTGTCTGATTACATGGTTGTTGTATTTTTCAGGAAGTGCTGGGCACAACAAGTCTAGGGCTTGAGTTTCTAGAAAATGGTCCTCCACACCATGCACAATTAACTTGATGGATGTGCTCTAGTTTGGCAAGCCATTGCTTTTGGTTTCTAAGTTCCTAGAAATGATTGTGTGCACAAGCTACCATAAATACTATTGCTTGCTGGGACAGTGTGCATTCATGTAATCTTTTGGTGTATGACTTTGCTTGCTGGGACAATGCATTCATGTAATCTTTTGGTGTATGACTTTGTTTGCATGTGCACAAACATTTGGTGTACAAGACAATATTATATGTGATATGTATTGACCTAGATATGATGTATGTGTCCCTGTACCTTTATGTGATGACATTAAGCTTGAATGTGGGTTTGATATATGCTAAATGTTTTTTAATCCTATATATTTATTTTTGTTATATTTATATTGTTCTGTTGAACAATCTGCCGCTATAGATACATGGAGTAATGGATAATCTATTGGTAAATGCTTGTTAATAGTGTATCTGCCGCTAAAACATAGTGATAGATGATCTGTTACTATAAATAATTAGGGCAACAAACTGTCTGCCACTAAAAGTATTGTCTGCCGCTAAAAACTTTTAGCGGCAGCACTTACAGCGGCAGCTTTTAGCGTCAGATCATCTATCGCTAATCTCAGTGTTGTGGTATAGTGTAACCCTAGATAGGTTGCACACGCTGTTATTTTGCCCTGCATCGCAGCCCTCCTTACATCATCTTGCGAATACATGTGATCGGTGTTGGAGTTTAGGGACGCTTTGCCCTAACTGCCGCCGTCGTTTGTGCCTTCCGGAAAACGTAACTTGAGATACCTTCGGTAAAACAGGCATAACTTTTCGCTCGGTTATTAGATAAATCTAAAAAAAATTCAGCAGCTTCTTGACACCATTTGGAGGTGACCCAAACTCACCTTTGGTCTGTTTGGTTTCGTTAAAATTGCCAAAAAAAAAATTTGGGAAAATAAAGAAACAAAATTGTCAAGGTTTCTGCACGCTTTTCAGAGAACGTGCTTATTTTCTGTAGACCACATCCCACCTCAGTTGTCGGTGCCAATTTTTGTGGTTACATCTTTTGTGATCCTTGTTCAGAGAAAAATATAAAAAATAGTGCAAATATAAAAAAGTTTGATTTCTATTAGTGCCTTTTACAAAAATCCGAGGAAAATTCAGGAAAAAGAAAATTTCGAGGTCTTGGCTTGTTCTGTGAGTTCTTTCCATCATCCTTTGTTTCACCTAGTTGCGCTATGTCTCGACACGTCTTAGCCAGCAATTGTGCTTTGTACTTTGGAAACTTATTGAACTTAGCTTAAATATGTGATCGCTAATTGCTAATCCTTGCTGCTCATAGTGTGCCTTCCTAATACTCCACATATATACTGTCACCTGAGTTCATCTTGTAATCAATTACCCACGCTCAAAGAATCGATTGTTTTGCCTTGTTGGTTTCTCCTATTGGCGTTGGTAAGAACCCTTGTAAGACGGTGGTAAGCCGCTTGTGATTTTGCAATACACTTTCACCACCGCCACCACTTGGTTCCTTTTAGTTGATAGGGATAATACTTTGGTGTTGTCTTTTCCTATTTTCTAACCATGTCAGGATCTCCGACGGATTTCAATGACTGCATGTACAAGGGCGAGCTTACAACGTTCATGACTGAACAACGCAATCTTATGAACGAGCTGACGCGCAACGTGAACATTCTGGTCACCCGCATTGAACAGATTGAGCAACGCCCTCCAGCGGCTGAAGATGAGGATGGTTTTAATGATGAAGACGCGGATGCTGACGCTTGTTGACACTTTTAACATCATTACTAGAAATAGAGATAAATCCCTATCCCCGGCAACGGCGCCAAAAATGCTTGTTGGTATAAATTAACTGCACTCCATTAAATAAGATTTAAGTAGGATTATCCGCAAGTTATACGAGATATCATACCGGTGTCACATTTTACCCGAGAGGTTTTAAATATCGTATCCACGGGGAACAGTTGTGATGATGATAATGTCTGTAAACTTAAACCTACAATCAGGCTAGATCATATCAAGAAAGAGGAAATAGCTATTGCACTCTAGTTCTAATAACCGGTAAACTTTGTATAATATCGTCCTATTGGACAAGTAACCCGAATAAGAGAAGAAACGGAGTAATCTCCTACCAGGAACCTATAAGCCTATCAGTCCTATCAACGGGATGTGAACTACAGAGGATTCAACGCAGCTATAAAGTCACCTGCGCGAGCTACCACAGATCCAGCTAATCAAGGGACATCCACAAGTACACCTAGCCTAGGCACCACGCCTACACTACGAAATACTACTTCAACCAAGTAATGACCAAGATCAAAGCACTCAATGTGAGATGTGAACCAAAGAATGAATAAGAACAAGTTACTTAAATCGGAATGGTAAGTACAAAAGTACCTCAGAACGCAGCTCTGGGCGAGGGAGCTGAATCTGGAAGAATACAGCCACGAAGAAGCGCTGACATGCCGAAACTCCTCCAGAATCTCTACTCCTCTACTCAATCTCTCTAATCTCTAAACAAGACTAGATCTAGAAGAACTAGTCTATTGCTAGATCTAGATGAACTAGAACTAGATCAACTAGAGGGACCCTAACCCTAATTATGTAGAGAATATGAAGCACCGGGGTGTAGAATGCCTCTAGGAGGGGCCTTGGGGCGTCATTATATAGGCTGAGGTGGAGTAGGGGGCAAGGAACTGCCACGTCATCGATCCGCGTCTTCATCTTGTGTGCACCGTCAGATCAAACCGACCTAAAATCAACGTAGGGATACTTTGCTTGGCTTCCAAGGAGGCGTGGGAGGAAGACTCTAGAAGGCGGCGGCCATCGGTTGACCTTGGGCGCCGACCGGCCCTACCTGGACTCCTCTGTGGGTCCCGCTCCTTCAGGTGTCTTCTAGATCCTTCCTGAGTCCAATGATAATGTTTTCCGTCGCGGATAAGTTTCGTGGTAATTATGCACTATAATCCCCTCTTTTATGCTTTTCTAGAATAATCCCTAGAAAATATAGAATCACCAAAACTCATAGAAATTGTCAGTTAAAACCCTAGATTAGTGTGTATTCCTGTGTCCTTTCATGTCTAAAGTTCTAATAAATATTGACGTTATCGACTGTCAACAATTCCCCCAAGCTTACCTTTTGCCAGTCCCTTGGCAAACAACCTAGATCTAAATATTAATGAACTTGGATCAGGAGTTGCTATAATACTTTCATTTCTTTCAAGCACCCTTGCTTTTAAACATCAATTTTTCTTTGGTTTAGACAAAACTGCTCTAACTTTCAAACTTACCCATTTTACCTTTAACTATGGAGCTTTACAGCTTTTGCATAAGTCTTGAGCAATCAAAAGATAGAACAATCAAGTCAAGTACTATGTTTCAAATTCTTCACAGTACCAATATTCTAGAGTTTTGTAAGTTTTCGAAATAAAACTCAGAGCTTAATTGTATGACACCCTCAAGTCTCTTATCATATAGTATTTATGGATCTCATTGAGGCATTAATAATGTCATGCCTTCCTACAACTAAGGATCACAGTGGAGCTTATAGGAGTGGCAATAACAAGGATGAGCATACTTGCAATTCATATATTATAAAGTCAAACAATGGATCCACAGAGAATCGAGGCATACAATCAAATCAAGATGTGCATGTGTATAGAATATGATGGAGAGGTATATATATGGTATTTAATGGCTAATCCTAATTCTACTTTTGCTCTTTTGAAAATAACTCCCTCCTTTTAAAACTTAAAACTTTTCGTGGGAAAACATGGGCTATCTTTATTCTCTCTTTCTTTCTTTTTTTTTAATCTGGGAGGCAGGCATCTATGTACCCATTGTTCTTAATTGTTGGGACACTTGTCCATCTTTTACTCCCCTTTTTCTTCTCTTTTTTTTCAATACTTTTGCATAGCCACATGCATCCTTTGAATATAAATAATTGGAGAGATAATGAGAACAACTTAGAGTAACTAAATGGGGGCTGTTCTATAGGGTATATATATTTTTTTAGATGTTTACTCCTAGTGTAGGAGAAAAACATTTTTAAGGTGGATCTAGATGAAAGTGGAAAATGATTGCGCTTACATCCTAGAGTAGGAGTAATGCATATGTGGGTGGAGTGCGTAAGTGATCTTGATTTTAAAAGCATGACAAGACTCTCATAGGGTATATTTCAAAGGTTGACTAAACTCAATGTAAAGCAAACAGCATGAATGTGCAAAGGTTTTTCTAACTCTAAATGTATCATATATGACTTTGGTAGGAATTTAAACTTTATCATACAAGAGCTCATCATGTAAAATTTTAGGTTTTTAAAATAAATCTCTAGACTTAGTAATGCTAGGAATAAGATAAATAGCAGCTTAAACCTTCATGTATCATATCAATCAATTACGTAGACTTAGCTCAAGCATATGCCTCCACAAATTTTAGGTTCAGAGTAAATTCTTATATCAAAGTAGTCATGTCCAAAACTCAGGAGAATTCATGGTTGAAAACTAGGCACTTGAAAGGAATTATTGTAGAGCAACTATTCATCATTTCCAAGACAAAATTTTAATGTTCTTCAGTTATTATTTGACTCTAAACTAGACTGACTATAGACACACTCTATGATCACACCTTAATATATAGATAAGTATCTTTTTATTTCTATTGGACTCACATGACTCTAAAGACATAGACCTTCATGTGCCCATATATTTTTGGTATTTTTATATTTTCGTATGATACTATTGTGAACCTTCATGTGCTCACATTTTTTTGTTATTTTATGGCTATATAAAATAGACTCGATAATCGCTTAGGTATAGTTACCTGATAACTAGGGGATGCTCCTCCCCCAAGCTAGATGTTTGCAATACTTGGTGTCGATGATCTTTGAGAGTGAGCTAACCAGCGGCAGTTCCGTGTGAGTGCCACCGATAGACTCTCTCCTTGTCATAATATTGTTCCTGCATAATTATACTCCAACAAGAAAACTAAAACTTGAGGCTCGAATTTAATAATAGGTTAGCGGTCAGCCAATAAGTAATTAATTATTCTTATGAGTTGATTCTAAATTGATAAGTTCTAGCAGGATTCTTTTTCTTTTTTTTTTTTAGGATTCTCTAGTTTAATTATGCAGAAATTAAATATGTGGGCATGATATATATATAGTTGTATTTTTATGCCTCTACAGAGAATATTTATTCTTATAGGGCTTAAGCTTTCATAATGCAAGAAAGTAAATACAGATGCTATTATTATTATTATTATTATTCTTTATGTCACCACAGTAAATATTCCCTCTGAGGGGTTACCATAAGTTTGTTTATGTGGAGCTTTTAATATTTTATGATACGATAAATGAAGCAATAAAGATTTTTTTATTTTATTTTATTTTTAATATTTATGAAGATGAATATAAAAATAAAATTATTAATGTAGACAGCAATATTAATTAATTAGATAACTACCATATTACCTTATGGCAAGGATACGGAATTTTAAGTTTACCGACGGAACTTCTTCCACTCTTGTGTATCTCTCCATCTTGAGGGATGGAGGTCTTGTTAGTTGCATACCTCTAGTGATGATGATGTCACTTTTGTTCTTTGGTTTGGCCAACAGGTTGAAGTAGAGCTTTAATAGTAGCTAACAGCATCTTGCTCCGTGTGCATGTTCATAGAACTTACACTTGTAGAATTAATAAACTTTGCTCGTCCTATTTGCAAAAACCAAGGTAGAGATCAAGTGCATAGGCTCTGGTGGTGGAAAAACACCAACAGTAACCAAATCTATTTCTTTATTTATTTTTCTCCATCCTTAGACACGTTGAACAAGATAAAGTTGGTGTTACATAAATTGTTTATTTATGACATGAGTGGTAGGATCATAAGATTAAGCATTTAATGTTGCATTTAAGTTCACATGACAGAAAAAGAATAAAATTGCTTAACCAATGGAAGGATTGTCTATCTATATATATAATTTTTCACATGAGTATGACTATCGTCTTCCCAAGATTGAATATAATGGTTTAACTTGTTTGGTTAAAACTGAGATTAAGAGAATGGTGCCATGAACAATCTTAAAAGACAGATCATGTTTGAGTTAATCAGGTTAATCAATTTAATTTATAATTGTAATATGTTTGTGTTTTTGATTTATGTGCGCATCAAGATTAAGAGAAGAGTAGTGACCACTTTACCTTAGAATATTACCTTTATTATTAGAGCGTGATGGCACTAAGTGATGAAGGGTAAATGACTAGTGGTCCTTCCTCTTGCATCTTGACATCTTGAGTTGTTCATGGACATCTTGTCTTATCTATTGCACTCACTCTTTTCCCATCTTTTGCTTCTTGAATCTTTTGACTCTTTTCACTCCAGTTATTAGTATGCATGTAACAGATTAGTAGACAACACATACCCGAAGGACTATACAAATTTTGAACACATGTTGTTTGTCTAATATTTTATTTTGTTCTATCTATGCTAATAAAAAGATAATATTAATATTGTTTTAGCATAGATCATGTTTTACATAGACATGGTTGAGGCAAAGTAACTTGTATTAGAAGATAAAGTGAATGCACCATTAATGCTCACAGTTCTTTCATTAATGACGAATGAGCTGTGTCTTCTTCTACAAAGTTATTAAAGTTCAGCATATACCTTGTCTTATCTCTAAATCAAATTTATCTCATGACTTACCCAAACTAATTTTGAATATTTCTGCAGGGGTTAGTCCACAAAATATCCAATATCTACCACAGCATATTATCGGTTCAAAAATCAACCTAGACACCACGTCTAATTTGACTTACGAAGGCATTTTAACCTAAGCACCATGCTTAATTCAAAAAGTCTTTGAAAGTATCTATACACTACTTCCAAACTAAATCTTACTATAGCAGACAAAGGTAATATGAAAGTATTGTAGAGATTTATTCAAAAAGATATGAAAGAGCATGAGTAATAAATTGAATAAAGGTAGAGAAAACCAATATTAGCAATATAGAATTTTCTAAATAAGACCATTCCCTCAAGCTGAAATTTTGCAAAGCACAATTAAGGTTAGATGGATATAATGTTACATAATGATTGGTTAGTCATACCTGACGCTAGCATTAATTATTATTATTATTATTTTTACTTCAAACCTAAAATGGTCAGTGACAAAAATACCAAAGGAATGTTTTGATAATTATATTTCTATGCTAAAGGTGCAAGGTCAATTTATTTTTAAGAGTGGTTATTTTAGGGACACAAAGTTGTTCTCGGGAAACCTTCCGATTATTATAATTGAAGTTGGTGAGGTGCTTTCCTCTAGAACATTAGCCTTTGTGTACCTATATCCAGATTACAACAAGATCTATAATATTTATGATAAACATATGCAAACGCCCTCTTAATGATTTTATGAATAGGTAGAATAAGGGGGTTGAAGATCTCGTGTGTGGTAAAATTAGAGAGACTAATTGATCCAGGAGATTTCTCATATGAGCATGTATTCGATAAGGTGTTAATGAGATAATTCCCATGCTCATTGATGTGATTTCCCTTTTCAAACTCCAAGGGTGTCTCTTCATGGATGTCTATAGGCAACAAGTTTGTATCTATTATTTCATGCCTATCACATCTATTGAATGTTTTATTTTTTAGGATTTCCTATGAATTGATGTCTCCAAGGTTGGTCTTATCTAAAGCTTTCTCTAAACTTGGGTGAGTTTTGCTTATTAAAGAAATTGATTTGAGCTCACTGTTTGAATTTAAACCAAGTTTAGATGCTAGTTCTAAAGCTTTGTCCTCTTCCATCCATTATTTTACAATAGCATATGTATTTCTAGTATGTTCTACGCATTCCTGCTATTGTCATTGCTCTTCCTAGGCATTCCTATATTCTTTATGACTCCTATTCTTAGGATGTCTTGATAGATTTCTAGGGTCATTATAAAGTTTAGTAGAAAGAGCATAAAAAGATTCATTGGGGTCAAGGATCACTACTACAAAAAAATCTTTTGCGAGGCACTTCAAAATAGACCTCCGAGGCGGGCACAATTTTTAACCGCCTCGGTTAATGCTAGGTATTAACCGAGGCGGTTATTTTTATTAACCGAGACGGTCGTTTTCAACCGCCTCGCAAAATCTATTTACGGAGGCGGTTAAAAAATAACCGTCTCCTAAAATATATTAACTGAGGCGGTCATTATAAGTGGCCCGCCTCTAAAAATACTCTATTTTCAAAAGCGGGCCTCTTATAAAGGCCCGCCTCGGTTAATAGTTGCCAAGCCCAATAGCAATAAGGAAAGCCCAGATTGGCCCGATATACCCCTTTAATATATCTTTGTAAAACCCTAGCTCACTCCATCATCCAAGTCGTGAGCCCCCCTCCCTCATTCCCCGTCGCCCCCCTCGGCCTCCCGTCACCCCTCCCTTCCCCACCTCCCTCTCCGGCTCGTGGGCGCCGGGCGGCGTTCCTCCCACTCCAGCGGTGGCGGTGCTCCTCCCCGGCCTCTGCGACGCCGGGCGCTCCTCCGCATCCTTTGGCAGCGGCCGGCGCTCCTCCCATCCTCCAGCGGCGGCCGGCGCTCCTCCCGTCCTCCATCGGCGGCCGGCGCTTCTCCCCCGTCCTCCGGCGGCGGCCGGCGCTCCTTCCCGACCTCCGGCGGCGACCCGCGCTCCTCCCCAACCTCCAGCGGCCGTCGCTCCTCCCCCGTCCTCCAGCGGCGGCGACCGGCGCTCCCCATCCATGGCTCCACTCCACTATGGGCGCGGATCCAACAGGGATGAGGGCTCTGCGCCGGATCCGGTGGGATGGAGCGCCGGTGGAGGATGCAGCCCGAGCTGCGGCCTCCTCCCCTCCCTGCTCCACCATGGCGTGGATCCAAAGTGGGGGACGAGGGCTCCGGCTGTGGATCTGGTGGTGTGGGCGCGCTGGCGGCGGATCTGGCCCGCGCCACGGCGGCGTCCCCTCCCTGCTCCACCATGGCGCGAAAAAGAGGTGGCGACGAGGGTGGTGTTCAGATCGAGCGAGGTGGTGGTCGATCTGGCGAGGAGCAGCGGTTCCGGCGAGGTGGTGCTCAGATCCGGCCGGCGGCGGCGGCGGCGGCGGCGGCTTCGGCGGCGGCTAGATGGGCTTGGCGGGCCCCTAGATGGGCTCGCTGGGCCTGTCCTTGGATTTTCTTTTTTTTTGTTTTTTAATTTTATTAACCGAGGCGGGCACTCAACCGCCTCGGTTAATGCCCCGATTTATCTGCGCGACCTTCGTTCGAGGCGTTTGGTTTGCCCGCCTCCTAAAATCCAAAATGACCGTCTCGGAAAAGATTATTGTAGTAGTGGATGAGTTTAGAGATAGGTTCAAATACATTTAATGTGGGCATAGAAGGGGAGAAGATAGAATTTAGTCCTAAGTGGCTTGGCTCTCCTTCTATGGCATCACTTGACATGCTATCCTTGCACTTTTTCCAATGTCTTTTAGGAGAGAAAGGAAGTTAACGATACTTTTCCCAAGATGCTCTTCTGAGAAGATATGATGTGTACTGATTTATGAGCATCTTAGCTAACTGGAAGTCTAAATCATCAAAGTGGGATTTTAAAGGTTTAGGATTGATAGCTAAATCTTAGGAATGAAATGATTGTGTTTTAGCTACCAAGACTTCCGTGTCTAGTTCGGGTGACGAGTTATCCCGAATCATGTTACTTAAACATGGACGCAGCTCATAGCCAGGTGTTATGATAGGTTCTATAGGTTTTGATGGCCTAAAGCTTTCGCGCATGCCATAAAGATAAATAGCAATAGAATTAAAAGCATCCATAAGGATGAACACAAAAATAATGAAGAGAATGGGATAAAACAGGAAAAGATAAAAGTATAATACAAGATTCAGCTAGACTAAGTCAAAATCAGCAAACCGTTCCCCGGCAACGGCGCCAAAAACGCTTGTTGACACTTCTAACGTCATTACTAGAAATAAAGATAAAGCCCTATCCTCGGCAACGGCGCCAAAAATGCTTGTTGGTATAAATTAACTGTAATCCAATAAATAAGATTTAAGTAGGATTATCCGCAAGCGCACAGATATCATACCAGTGTCACATTTTACCCGGAGGTTTTAAATATCGTATCCACAGGGAACAGTTGTGATGATGACAACGTCTGTAGACTTAACCCTACAATTAGGCTAGATCATATCAAGAAAGAGGAAATAGCTATTGCACTCTAGTTCTAATAACCGGTAAACTTTGTATAATATCGTCTTATTGGACAAGTAAACCGAATAGGAGAAGAAACAGAGTAATCTCCTACCAAGCACCTATAAGCCTATCAGTCCTATCAACGGGATGTGGACTACAGAGGATTCAACGCAGCTATAAAGTCACCTGCGCGAGCTACCACAGATCCGGCTAATCAGGGGACATCCATAAGTACACCTATCCTAGGCACCATGCCTACACTACGAAATACTACTTCAACCAAGTAATGACCAAGATCAAAGCACTCAATATGAGATGTGAACCAAAGAACGAATAAGAACAAGTTGCTTACTTAAATCGGAATGGTAAGTACAAAAGTACCTCAGAATACAGCTCCGGGCGAGGGAGCTGAATCTAGAAGAATACAGCCACGAAGAAGCGCTGACATGCCAAAACTCCTCCAGAATCTCTACTCCTCTACTCAATCTCTCTAATCTCTAAACAAGACTAGATCTAGAAGAACTAGTCTCTCCTAATTGCTACATCTAGATGTATTAAATCTAGATGAACTAGAACTTGATCAACTAGAGGGACCCTAACCCTAATTATGTAGAGAATATGAAGCACCAGGGTGTAGAATGCCTCTAGGAGGGGCCTTAGGGCGTCATTATATAGGCCGAGGTGGAGTAGGGGGCAAGGAACCGCCACGTCATCGATCCGCGTCTTCATCTTGTGTGCACCGTCGGATTAAACCGACCTAAAATCAACGTAGGGATACTTTGCTTGGCTTTCAAGGAGGCGTGGGAGGAAGACTCCAGAAGCCGGCGGCCATTGGTTGACCTAGGGCGCCGACCGGCCCCAGGTGGGGCCGGCCGGCTCTGTGGGTCCCACTCCTTCGGGTGTCTTTTAGATCCTTCCTAAGTCCAATGATGATGTTTTCCATCACGGATAAGTTTTGTGGTAATTATGCACTATAATCCCCTCTTTTATGCTTTTCTGGAATAATCCCTGGAAAATATAGAATCACCAAAACTCGTAGAAATTGTCAGTTAAAACCCTAGACTAGTGTGTATTCTGTGTCCTTTCATATCTAAAAGTTCTAATAAATATTGACGTTATCGATTGTCAACAATGCTGATGCAGACAACCATCGCCGTTACAACTTCAATCGTCGTGGTATGGGAGGTAATTGTGGTAATAATGATCCTTTTGCTAAAATTAAATTTAGCATATCTTCTTTTGCTGGTAATATTGATCCTGAGGCATACTTAGATTGGGAGCTTGTTTGTCAAAGCAAAAATTTGATTCTCATAATGTTCTGCCGAGCATAGAGTTAGACTTGCTACTAGTGAGTTTACTAATTTTGCTTTGTTTTGGTGGAGCGATCTTTGCAATGCTAATAATGCTGCTGCTGTGCCTCAAACTTGGAATGCTTTAAAGCAACATATGAAATCTCGTTTTGTTCCTCCTTATTACCAACCTGATTTACGTTTGAAACTGCAAATTTTAAAACAAGGTGATAAAGGAGTAGAAGCTTACTATCAAGAATTACTTATTGGTTTAGCACGTTGTGGTGTAGTTGAAGATGATGCTGATGCTAGTGCTAGATTCTTTGGTGGTTTAAATCATGATATACAGTTGATTACAAAGAATGGCGCAATTTTTCCCAATTGTATCATCTTGCTATTAAGGTAGAACGAGAAGTACAGGGACGCAAACAACACCAGCCTTTTAGGTCTAATAATGGGAAGAATTTTCAGCACCGTTCCGAGCCGGAGACGCCCAAGTCTACACCTACATCTGGGGTAAGTAAATTGTCTAATGTGAAGTCTCCACAAATGCAGAAAGGTGCCACTCCGGGTGCTTCTACTAGCTCTTCTTCGCCCAGCTCTAAAATCATTTGCCACCGATGCAAAGACATGGGACATGTCATGAAGGAGTGCCCGAGTCGTCGTGCTTTCATTGCTACCGAAGATGGATATGAAAGTGCTAGTGATGTTGAAGATGATTTAGCCCTTGCTGCTAACATTGATGCAGATTCTATCGAGGGCGATCAAGACAAGGATACCATTGACTCCATGGCTGCCTCCGTGGGCTACCCTAGCCTTCTTGTGTAGCGTGTGTTGAGTTCGCGTGTGGGACATGAAGAAGAGATGAAGATCTAGCGCCATAATTTGTTCCACATGTATCTCATTGTGCAGGGTTGGCGTGTTCTCACCATCATTGATAGCGGGAGTTGCAATAACTTGGTGAGTTCAGATTTGGTTGATAAGTTTGGCTTGACCACACGCCAACATCCGTATCCTTATAAACTTCAGTGGTTCAATAATAGTGGTAAGACTAAGGTAACTCAATTAGACCGCATTAGCTTTTTCACAGGCTCTTATCATGATACTGCGGATTTTGATGTTGTGTCTATGCAAGCTTGTTCAATTTTGTTAGGTCGTCATGGGAACTTGATAATGATGCTTTACACCATGGTAGAACTAACACATACACTATCATGCATAAGGACAAGAAAATTACATTGCTGCCTTTGTCTCCTACAGATATTGTTAAACATGCTAATGAGACTAAAAATAAACCTCCAATAGACATTGCTAAAAACAATGGGATTAAGTTACAAGGAGGTGCTTTGCTTGCTACAACTTCTGCTATTGCTGAGTTATGTGATAATCCTGATGCACCATGTTATACTATGCTTTGTCATCCTATTATGTCTTGTGCACCTGCTGTCACTAACCTTTTGCAGGAGTTCGTTGATGGATGGAGTCGCGGACGACTCCAATTTTTGAAGGAGGGGCTGATGAGGACATCGCTAAGATGGAGTCGAGGACAACTCCAATTCAAGAAGGGGAGGATGATGAGGACATCGCCACGCTGGACACACCGACGTCATGGTCCTCTCCAAGTTGCAACTTATCTCCAACTCAGCTGCCACGTCACCTTCGGATTCAGCAGACATGTCCTCAATGTTTTGATCATAACTGCCTCATACGACGTTGAAACGAGGCATATGAATATGCGTTGGAAAGGGGACGACGACGCCGTCAGTTTGGTTCTGGTCCTAGCTCCAGAGCATACGTGGATCATTCTGTGTGACCACGAAAGGTGCTGTGACACCTATTTTTGGGCCAACTTGGCCCTATATCGAGTCTGGCTTGTGGCCCATGTTGTGGGCGCCCCCTGGTGCGCCTCCAACCCTAGGACGTCCCTAGTATATTTCACAGCCACCGCCACAGTTAGAAACTCGGGTTTTGTTTTAGAGTTTAATGATCCAGGGCCCCCCGTTCTTGATCTCCTCTACTGTGTCGATTAGTTCTTTGGAACCGAGTTCTTGAACCCTCAATTGAATCTCTCATCTTTCATATTTGCAATTTTAGAGTGCGTGTTGAAACCTTCTTGCTTGTGTTCTTCGATTTGCTTGCAAGAAACAGCCTTCTTGGCGAGGTCAATCAAGTTGTGCTTGGTTGATAACCAACGGAGCAGTGGTGTAATGATTGCAGGGTTCGAATCGTGTCTGATTTGAAGCCAAATCACCAACGTCGAGTTCTCCACCAATCGAACTTACCAATACCTCTCGGAAGATCGGGCCGTGTCTCATCACAAAGCATAAGGCCTAGTTATCTAGTATCTCCTAATACCCATCATACATTACATCCGGTATCAGATAGCCCGTCGATCCTCTTCCACGGGAAAAAAACCCTCCCGATCCAGCCGCTCCCCACCATCCACCGTCGCCGCCTCACCCACTCCTCATCCCTTGATCCAGATCAACGTCCGCCACCGATCCCCACCACCATCTTCCCCGCACCGCAGTCCCCACCAGTCACCGCGTTGCCTCCCCCCCACCAGGAGCTGCCACGCCGCCTTCCCACCGGGAGCCGCACCGACACCAGCAACCACCGTCAGCCGTCGGGCCTCCACATCCACTCGCGCGCATCCGCGGGGCTCTTCGTCGCGCCGTCTGCGATCCTCTGCGTCCATGGTGTCCGTGACTCCTCTGCGCCAAACGTGGCTCGTCTACGCACCGTCCGCAAGGTTCTCCGCGCCATCGCGACTCCTCCCCACGCCGTCTGCGCGGCTGTCCTCTGTGTCGTCCGCACGATTCCTCTGCGTGCGGGTTCTCTCCGCCGCGTCCGTGGGGTCCTCTGCGCCGTCCGTGACTCTTCTCCACGCCACCTCCGCCCCGTTTTTCATCGAGCAGCCGCCACCACGCTCCATCCCCACGCGAATCACCGCCGCCCGGGGATCCGTTCCCCACCATGCCCGCTGCGTCGGCGACACCGACATCCCCCCAAGCCGACGTCACGTGCGTCCCCATCGCACGCTCCGTCCGCCTCCAAGACGAGTGGCACTTCTTCGCTAGGCTCCGCTACGTGCCGCTACTTCAAGCCGTGCTCGTGATCTACATCAAGCCATATCGAGGCCGGCCTGTTCGTACCTTCCCATAATCGGCCCCTCGATGGATGATGGGACCTCTAATCCGGTGGCCTTTGTCCCCCAATGCGAGTCTTACTTCCGCCGAGAGCGCATCATGGAGGAGGAAAAGGTATGGCTGGCTTCCCGCAATTTGAAAGTTGATGCCCGAGTTTGGTTCCGCCAAGTCCAGCACGATGAATCCCCGACGTGGAGTCGCTTCACCGAGCTCTTGCATCTGCGCGTCAAACCAACTTCGTGCCCCGACCTGCTCCACCAGGTATCCCTGGGTGTCGATAACTCCCTTCGCATCCTTGTTGATGTTTCCGCACAGCTGGATCGCCTCAGGACGCGTCTCCAGGCGCAGGGTAGGGAGGACCGTGAACGCCGGGCGGCTGTACGCCTCCAGGCAGCAGCGCGGGGACTCCTGGCACGTCGTCGAGCGCAGGCTCTTCATGCCACAAAATCATCGGAGGAGCAAGTAGCGGTGCGACTACAAGCTGCAGGGCGAGGTTTCCTTGTCCGACGTGTGGTGCAGAAGATACGCATGCTCCTCAGCTCATCACTGTCGTGCGTGTTCATCCACTCGGCCTCACCCTTACATCCTGCTGCTCCAAGTGAAGGGGAGGTCCAAGTATGGGCACCTCCAATGCAGCCAAACATCGTCCAGCATAAGACATCAATGGCTATGGCCGCCTCACTCATTCTGGGACCTGCGGTGGTGCTGGACTCATCCAATGTAAGAGCAGGCTGGTTCGCACTCCACACTTCAGCCCACCTAAAGCCAGCAGATGCGCTCTTCCCATGGGATCCAGGAGGATATGGTTGTATTTTAGTCTTAAATAAAAATGGTATGCCGAGATATAAAAGGCTTAGGTCGCGTCAAATAGGTCTGCAACAACTATCCAGCTCGAGGACGAGCTGGGTCTCTGAGGGAAGGGGAGATGTCATGGGCAGCCAGGGCAGCCAGCGGGCTGCCACCGGCCCAATAGGCCCAAGAGTCAGTAGGTTGGCTACCACCGGCCCAATAGGCCCAAGAGTCAGTAGGTTAGGCGCTAGGTTAGGGTTAGGGTTGGTTTGCCCTCTATATAAAGAGAGGCAGGTCTGTTATTTGAGATTAAGCAATCAATTATGAAGAAACAACAATTCCAGTCTCCCCCAATCTCTCAAGCTCTTGGCAAAGCATAAGGCCTAGTTATCTAGTATCCCCTAATACCCATCATACATTACAGTCATATTATGAACAAATGGTTAGTTGCCATATTTTTTCCTTTATTAGTAAAAGCTTGACAAAACATTGTGTTCATCCATGTTGGCAGCAGGACAAAAAGAAAAGTGTCTTATTAGACCTGTTTAGATCGGTCGTCTGTTACTGCTAGCTGAATGAGCAATCGTGTTATCATATAGTTGCTCGTAACCACTAAGGCCTACTTTGGCAGCCTGGATTCCCGCTGGGATCCCGGCGTCTTCCCCGGGACGAGAAACTCACGGAGCCGCCTCTCCCAGGATAATCTCCCGCCGCGTTTGGAAGCGAAGAAGACGCGGAATCTCACCCGCTTCCCTGCATTTTCCACGGGGCTGAAATCCACGAGGCAACATGTCGGGAGCATTTCCCTGCCCCTTGTCACTTGATGCTCCTATTCTCTCCTGATTTGAAGTTGCCGCTGCCTCCCGCGTGATTTCCACTTCCACCGGCGCATCCAATTAGACCACCTCGCCTCCGCAGGTTACTTTGCTTTCGCCTGTATTTGCTTGCCCTCTGATCTAGGGTTTCTCCTATTACTCCCACATTTTTTCTTGTGGATCTTGGAGAAGAAGCGGAGCGACCAAGAGCGTCGGCTGTCTGCTGTCCTCCTAGCTGATAGGTGCTTTTCTGGTAGCCATTTTTGTGCTGAGGGCCGAGGCATGTACTTACCCTTCTAGTAGCCATTTTTGTGCTGATAAGCTTCTGATTTCTGGTAGCCAG
Organism: Chrysopogon serrulatus; assembly: GCA_015844335.1. Taxonomy (NCBI): domain Eukaryota; kingdom Viridiplantae; phylum Streptophyta; class Magnoliopsida; order Poales; family Poaceae; genus Chrysopogon; species Chrysopogon serrulatus. The sequence continues at coordinate 599,500 of JADLZL010001976.1, forward strand.
TTTTGAAGATGTTCCCAGCATGTGCTTTTTGCAACAATTCCTGATGGGTGTTAATATGCACAATCCAGATCCAAGTTAACTCCAGCACCAACAAATAGTGGTCGGAGGATAAAAATTGTAAGGAGATTTAAGCTACTTCTAGTACCTAAGAAACGACGTTTGAATCCAGCAGATATATTTCCAAGTTGCTGTATATGTTCAGCAATCAAATTGACCATTTTATCATTGTAGCATCATTTAGGACCATACTCTTCTTACTAGATGCCCTGTTTTCTTTTCTTTCTTCAGGCCATGCATACAGTTAATGTTCTGATCTTAAAATGACTTCAAATTTAAGCTGAGCCTGGGAGTTAGAGGAGACATAATTTATTGGCTTGGTATAATTAATTTGCAGTACCCTTGCTTCTGAACTTTTTTTTTATCTGTTCAATTCTTTTACAAACTTCACTGGTTAATTAGCATGAGGCAGCTGGCAAGGCTATTATATTAATCAACTATAAG